>CM023451.1:146235348-146955348 GCA_013339765.2 Haemaphysalis longicornis | reverse complement strand
TTCCAAGCTCTAGCCCGCCGAACGCAAAGTAATGCCTCTACTCCAATATGACTGTGATTAATAACAGCTCTGTTGACACCACCATTGAGAATCGGCTTGAAACGGAGCAGTCGACGCCCGCCGGTGTTATTTTTTCTTCGGCGTGCGGCCGCAGTGGCACAAGCCGCGCCATGTCCGCGGCGCTTCGACCACGTCCGCGGCCATTTCAGTGTTGCCAAGCGAAGAAATTGACAGCTAATTTTTTCAATGAATACCACCTATATAGATCCGATTACAAGCTTTCAGTGAAAAACTATCCTGACTGAATTATTTTATCCTTATCACACAGCAAGAATGAAAGGTGATTCGTCAGCTTTCTGACACTAAACATTTCAGTCTCAATCGAGAGGTAAGCGTGTATTGTGAATTCTCTGTGGTATATTAAGTTCTGGCGTGGCCCAGAAACTTTTGACGAAGACTGTACGTCTCAACGCATTGTCATAGCCATGACATTACCCTTACTAGCCGGAGAATAATGACCCGATCCAGTGCGGAATGACGAGTAGGGATCAAGATCGTGGTCATCCAGGTGAAAGAATCGATGTGAAGTGGTCTCGCTCCACACAAAGACAGTGACTAACGAGTAGGTAACATACCATTGTTTTTTTTCAGTAACGGAAATGTGCTATCACTCCCCCCTAGACGGGAAGTTACGCTTTGTCAAGCGTAATGAGGCGTCGAATCCAAGGGCGGTATTCTCGTGTTTTGTCCGTTTTGTGTCCGTTTCAAAAGTGTCCGTTTTGAGCAAGCCCTGATTGGCTAAAAGCGAACACCCGGATGTGACGCCATGCAAGCACGGCGGAGCTATGAGCCCCGGCTTCTCGGAGCAGACGATTTTTAGTCGCCTTGTTGTTGGTTCGCTGGCGAAACAGTAAACGCATAAAAGGTAGCTTAAAATAGGTTTAGTCGTTTAAAACGTGTTTACAAGAACAGTTGCGGAAAAGTCAACCCAAAGCCCACCTACAAAAGGAAGTACGTCACAATGAAACGGACGCAAAACGGACGTTTTCAAAATGGACAAACACGGGAATACCGCCCCAGATTTCTCTCTTCAAGGTGCCGAGTCACCCTTGATAACGATTGTCGCGCGTGCGAGCGCGCATGCGTGCTTATGAAAACATCTGTCATCACATTTTAGGCTCGTACCAATTTCTTCGAAGGAGGAACTTGGTAAGAGGGATTGGCTATGAATTAATTTTACCTTGTTATGTATACAGGAGCTGAATATTGCTCGTACGTGTATGCCGAGTTCGCGTGGAGTGTATTACCATCGTGCACATGTGACGGCTATGACTCTGAGTGTGTGTACGTGCATTTTTTTTTCTTTTGAAGGTCTTAAGCATCAGCCTTCGCTGTCGGTGCCTGATTCAGCGCGCCCTAACTGCAGAGGCGGACGACACACGAGGCAAACAGTCAGGCTCCTGCTACCAATATGCCTCATAAATGCGAGCGGTCGCCCGTATGTACTATTCCTGCGAGAATTCAAGCGGTTGTATGACGCCAGTAACTGCATATTCTCAGGCACGCTTTGCGTGTCGCGGCCTATGGCAAATGTACACGCTTCGCTCGTTTGTACGGAGCAGCGCCGTCTCAACGCCAGACCCAAACATGTGCATCCGGAAACTCATTCGTGCAACTGAAGGCACAATATACTTGCTCTCGTTTGCATAATGACGTTCCAGCTCGGTCGTGGTCGATTTTGTGATGACAATGAAGTCCCAGCCATCAAAGCACCAAATCAGCTTCCAACTGCGCATTGCATATCGGTTCATCAAATATTTTTCTGTTCCTTCTCTTTCTGGGCTTAACAAACTGTCAACATCAAGAGCTTGTCCAGTCTATGTGTCTTATTTGTCCCCATGTTTTCTGTGCTCTGATTTTGATTTAACGACATCAAGAGCACGGTACTTTTCACCCCCTCCCCCCTTCCTGAGCAGCGGACAGTTCGCATTTTTGTTTGAATGAACATGCTGTCTTTGCATCCCGCACTCAACGTTCTTATGACTTGACATGGTGACAGCCGCACGCTATCCAGGAAGAACACTCACATTACGAACCGTCACGTCCTGCATCCAGGAGGGCACGTTTTCGCTGTACAATCGGTACGTGAATGCGGGTGCCGAGATAGATATGGCCACACGATAGCCTTTTGAAAACAACAAGGAAAATTTCTAAACGACCTAATTAAGATCGTTGGAAATGAGAAAGCAAAGAATTGCCTTTTTTTTCTGCCAAGGAACGCTCGGAGGGACGTAAGAGGTTAACTCTCGACCGTGTGTCTCCGGAGCATGGAGGTAAGGGGTCTTTCAAAGTATTCCATGTTGAAAGCTCTTAAACCACTTCTCAAGGTTACACCCGAACAGAGTGACAACAGGTGCAACACAGTTGCATTAAAAACTCGTCGAAAAGTACGGTAAATTTCTAAGCTATTGGGTTGCATGCGTGGAACGTTCGCAATTCGCAACGACGCTATTCGCAAACGCTTTAGAGGGCTTTTCTTCGCGTTGAAAAATTCGTCACGATTGGTGGGGCTTGTCTGAACTCCATGAGCTCCATCAATCCAATTCCTTCCAAAATAATTCGATACAGTTCCAACTTGTTTATTTCGATACAATTCCATAGAACCCAACTTCCCGCCCTTCAGACTTTCGGTGTACTGGTGTTGAGATCGCTGACTAATCAGCGTTGAGTGTTTCAAGGTAGCTCGCTTGGTGCGCGCAAGGAAGTAGGTGAAGTGACCTATAAGCGCTTAGGGGGAGAGCGCTGCCCTCCCCGCACAAGCGACGAACGAACCAACCAAAGACGCGCGAGTAATTGGTCTATTTTATTTGCTTGCACAGAACGTGGGCAGTGGAGGACTACTCCCTCAATGGAAATTCTACATGCAAAAAATAATAATAATAAAAAGCTGCTCTGAGCAGTCCGGAATTGCAAATTGAAGGCACCGAGTATAGTAACGTTTCACGATCAGACGACGAGCGCAGGTCTCGCGGTCGGAAAAATGCGTGTTCATGTGACGCTGCCCCCTTTTTACCCGTCTATGAAATGTTTCCATGGAGACGGAAAACGTCGACGAGGCTCGTAGAAGGAATCAAGGGCTCCCAGTCACATTTGAACTGTCCGTGACAGCCGTCGCTCTTCTTGCTTCCACTTGTGAGAGAGGAAAAAAAAAACAGGCCTGAAGGAGCTATAGGATGTGAGTATTCGCTTAGAAATACGTAACTCGACGTCTTCAATTGAGCATAGATTTTAGTAATTGCGACTACTGTTCGTACCCACAAAGGAAAACTAGCAGGACCAGTGTGCCAGTCTTATTTGTGTGTTTGCAACTGCAGGAAAAAATGTACGCAAAAAGTTTACAGAAAAAGAACGAGCAACCCCAGCTTTGCAATTCTTTCACGAATGTTTGCCGCCTCTGAAAATATCGTCGGATATAGCTCTATGCCAGCCACAGTAATGTTTTTTTTTGGTATATTGTCTATTATTAGATTAGTAGCCTTCCTATTAGTCTTGTAAGACAAATATAGTTCCTAGCTTTCTTATCATTTGCTCGCACCCGCCGCGGTGGCTCAGTGGCTAAGGCGTTGCACTGTTGAGCGCGAGGTCGCGGGTGCGGTTCCCGGCCACGGGGGCCGCTTTTCTGATGGAGCCGAAAAGCAGAAACGCCCGTGTGTACGAGATTTTGACTTACGTTAAAGATCCACAGGTGGTCAAAAGTAATCCGTGGAGCCCTCCACTACGGCGCGCCTCATCGCCTGCGTTGCGTCGGCGCGTTAAACCCTACAATCAATCAATATTATCGTTTCCTCGCCAGCTGATTTTTTTGTCTGAACTGAATCTATGATTAAAAACAATGTAAAACTTGCTGGTTTGTTAAGCATGGCGTACTTAACAAAAATTTGCTGCTGCGCAGTTTACACGCTCAATACCCGAGGGCGCGGAGCAAGTTTTCCGTGCCTGAGGGTATAAACGATTATAAATTGTTTTCTCTCTAACACTTCTAGGGTGGCTAACGATGGCCCGGAGAATTTGAGGATTTCGATTCATCACGTGAGTAGAGGTGATTATTAAGGGCAGAAGTGAGAACAATCTCGGGAATACGATAAAGGAGGGCTCATGGAGGCATCCAATTGTTGACGCAGAAGTTTACCTCGACTGCCTTCCAACCATTTCACTTCTAGTAACCATGTACGGTTTCCGGGCGTGCCTTCCCTTCTCTGCAATGAACACTTCAATCAATCAATCAATCAATCAATCAATCAATCAATCAATCAATCAATCAATCAATCAATCAATCAATCAATCAATCAATCAATCAATCAATCAATCAATCAATCAATCAATCAATCAATCAATCAATCAATCAATCAATCAATCAATCAATCAATCAATCAATCAATCAATCAATCAATTTTAATCAACCAATCAACTTTTAATAACCTCAGCTGCCACAGAAATTTGCAGCCCTTTGTGTGGTCGTCCTAAATTGTTTTTCCCGGTCAAGACATTTCGCCAGGAATCCTGTTTGTTAAGTGCACTTTGCACATGCACGCAGTTTACTAAGCGAATGAACAGTGGCGTTTTCTTCATGGCGTGCCAGTGGGTATTTTGGCTCATAGAACTACAACTTTTCCTGCAAACGATTTCTTTTTGGAGTTTTCTCGCTGCAGCTGTGAGTCCTGACATCATAGCACCTCCAGAAAGTGACGGTTTTTAGCGTTTTAAATGAGGTACCAGTACGCACATCGTCGCTCTTTCGCACGCCGACACAAATACAAACGCGCGAATGCACACGGACAAAAAAATAAGCACTGCTAGTACTGTAATGCAGGCGCCGTGGTAGTGGGTAAAAGCTGTGCTGACTTTCCTCTTATTTTCAGTGGCCACCGTACCAAGCAGCAGTGTATCGCAATGGCGTGTTGAACTTCGAAGGCCCCGGAGGAAACGCGCTTAGCGCCGTTGCCAGCAGCATGAATCTCACGTTGGTATCCAATCACAACAGCGAATTGTATATATCAAAACCGTCCGCCGCTCCTGTACTCCCTTCTTCCTTCCCATTTTCATTCCCCGTGTGAAACCGTCAGATGCCTGTATAAATCGGATAACAGCTTTGTTATAGTTGTTGAAACAGTCAATTCTGTTGCAATAGACCATTGCGTAACAACAAGCCTAAGCTCACAATATAGTTTCAGAAAATGGACGGGGTCAAGTACTTCGACCGAAATCGATGCTCTGTGCCGCTCTCGACGAACCGAACAGCGTAAACGATTCCAAGCTGAACGCGCGTACGTTGACCCTGAAGTACTGACTGCACTATTTAAAAGAAAAACAAAACAAAAGCTATAACCAGGAATAAACAGCAGCGCGAATTTCCCTACTCGAGTGCTACCGCTCGCGTTCACCTTAGTGAAACATGTGTCGTTTTTCAGCTACCTATCCAGTTTAAACAGTGCGTGTGGCGAGTTGGAGCCGCGAGCGTCGTGCAGTTATTTCCACATTCTTCGCTCTCACCGAATTGCCTCATTTGTGGTGCCCCCGCCACACTTTTCCACTCTATGTGGGCATGCCTCAAGATCCCGTCCCATATATAAATAGTGATGATCAGTGGCAGGGTGCGCTGGGCAACTCGGACCTGGACGTGCAAACACTTCTGGTCAGAAGGGGTGCACCGTCGCCGCCAGACTCAAACCGGCGGCCACCACGCACCGCTAAACACATGTCTCTCTCTCTCTCTCTTCTGCCTGTTTGTCTGTCTGTCCTGTCTGTCTGCTTCTGTCTGTCCTGTCTCTCTCCTCGCACTGGATGCATTCTACTTTCGTTTTTATTTTACCGGAGGTTTGCCTTGCTGAACAGTGGCACGGAACCTGTTTTTGAGGTAACCCATCCGGCAATTTACCCTGAATTGTGTGAGAAAAACTATGTAATGCGGACTGCGCCAGGTGTTTACGAATGATACGTGAAGCACATTGTGTTTGCGAAGACAATTCCGAATTTTGGGGGAAAGCAAAAGCAACTGCCTTATCTGCATAAGACTGAGGTGCAGTTGGCGATGAGGTGAGGATGCGGGAAGGGCGATAACCTTGAGGCTACGTTAAGATGAGGTCGTCTAAGTGAACCTCAGCCTGAACAGTAAAGTTGAGGTGCACATGGGGTCGAATAACTTGATTTAAATTTCAGGCGAGGTGAAAGTTAGCGAGGCCACTTGTTGGTCGCCTCTGGAGGCAACGCTTGTCGCATTCTAGGGAAATGGTTCGAACGCTACTGTGGGGTCTTTCCTCGACTTTACGAGCTGCAAGTAAGAAAAAAATAAACGGCGTTTTCATAAAAGAAAAGCTTCTCGTATACGCCAGATGCTCTCATGTTGCTTGATGCTGTTAACTACCCATTAGTCTGAAACACTTTGCGCTTCGTCTGAAATTCACAAAACCTCGGTTTTTAGGCGTAAAGGGTTTTTTTTCGGCCTACTGTTGGGTACAGAGGTGTGGCTCTGGGAGGCCTAAGCCACATTCCTCCTGTTCCTTATCTAAGAGAAACTTCCCTGGCTATGCCCCTGTGTCTTACAAAGGGAGAGCAGCGCCTATAGGTTTAACTACACAAGTGCAATTCTATCGGTCCCGGTTGCCTTCGATATGGCACGGCGATCGTTACTTCTGCGAACAGGAACTTCATTTCTTCGCTACTCGGAGGAGCCCGCATTGAACAGTGATTGCGTTTCGATATTATGGTTCAAAGACGCCCAAATTTAGAGTGGCTCTATTTCTTCCAGGTATACGCTCATCCCTACTCAGGACGCCGGCGTGCTCCTGCCGAATGGTTCATGGACGGGAATATTCGGCTTTCTCCAAAGGGAGGTATGCAAAACTGCTGTGTTGCTAAACAAACGTTTACGCATGTCATGAATTGCGTATTATTTTTACTGCAAAACAGTATAAGTCTAACCCCCCAGTTTTCATTCCGGTGTCATCGATTTACTCGGCGCCGCTCCGGGGCTCCTCCTCACCACCGCTGACACCTCTCACAACTATTTTCCCCCCCCCCCCCGCGAGCTTGATAACCCTTTGGCAAGTTGCGCAGTCGGCAGCTAACGGCGGTAGTGGGGTTATCAGATGTTCGCGAGAAATAAACCGCAACACGGATGTTCGAAAAAAAAATGCACTGACGATTACTACACTCCCTAATATGAAATTTCTGCGCAGCGCGAGCTGCAGTATTCTCGGTCACAGCGCATTTCTGCTGCGTCTCTGGAAGTGTTCGCGTGATCAGCGAACGTACGGTGGCGTGCGCTACTCTGCTGCTACCTCGCAGTGCGCCGCCGCCGCCGGCCAGCATGTTGCAAATTGTGTTTGAACTTCCCGCGCAACTGTCACGCGGTTCAGACTAGCCCCGCACAAGGGAGCAGCGAGCATGTTGTTGCATATCGTGTTTGAACCTCCCGCGCAAACGTCACGTGGTTCGGACTAGCGGAGCATGGAAAGCACTGGGGAAAGTGTCAGGGGGAGGGTGCTGCTTGGTGGCGACACATGAAACGTGCGAGGGAAAGGCAGTGAGAGAGATGACGCAATAGCCGCAAGTGTCGTACTCCACTTCACCCTTCGCTAGACACACCTCTACGTTTTCTTTCTTTCGTCGCTGCTGCGTTCGCTCACACGGTTACGCGGACATAAACAGACGCCGCTCCCGCGAAGCCCAGGTAACGGCTGCCAAAGGGCTGCCCCCTAATACGACCGAAACCCGCCGTCGCCATTTCCACTCAAATTCACTTCGCCAAGTAGCTGCGAATCCCTCCCGGTAGAAGAGAAACTTTCCCCAGTTGGAACACCGGCTTGAGCCCATATTTCTTTTTCAGCTTGGAATGCCTTCCGAGCGACATTTTTGCCGGTGTCTTTTACGCCTAAGTATGCGCCATCACCGGTTGCCAGTTTATGCGTGCACGGTTTGAGGGTTGAAAAAGGGGGGCGTGCACGCACAGCTCCGCTTCATGCCGCTACCGATGAAATACCGGTTGTGCTGGTATTTAGATGTCGAAATGGCATAGCTCAATGCGGTTAGGCGGCTGTCCTCCTCATTCGAGCTGGTTCGGGTGTGGGATGATGTGTTACACAGACATCTTACACGCACAGTAAGATTCATACGACTGGGAAGGAAAACGGACAGCCACATGTTTGTAGGCGAGAAAAGAGCTCAAGGGCTTCCAGGTTTTAAATAATTATGGAACGGATGCATGCCGTTCGTTTCGAAAGAAAAAGCAAGAATCGAAGCGTTGGCCCGAACACAAGTGCGAATAAGTGCAAAAACAACGAAAAACTGCTGGCACCGCCGTTACCTCTTCAAGTTCAGCTCGTGGAGTAGCGGCGAATCCCTGCCGGATGAATAGCAAATTGCCAGCTTAGAACTGCCGGCGTGAGCCAATATCACCTCTTCAAAGGGCTTTCAGGGGATATTTTCGACGGCGTCTGTCACTTCTAAGCACGCTCACATGACCGGTTGCCGGTTTATGCGTCATCCTTCTTCATAGACTGGAAGGGAACTAATTTTTTGACATTACGCACGCTTTTCTTCTATTTTATGTATGCAGGTAATATTGTTTGTCAGAGAACTTCTCGTCGAATTGTGATACTTGGATGGGTGAAGGGCACATATTTTTATCACGTTTCCCCCTCCGAAACTATGAGTCGCAACTGCCTGCCTGTTTTATGACTCTTGGCTGCGAAAAAAAAAAACTACGGCTCACGAAGCTGCTCGAGCGGTGATCTCTCGAGGGCTCCATGGCTTCGCCAAATGACAGATGCTCATCCTACGTAACAGGTTACACACATGCGGGGACATCCTGGTCCACGTATTACCGTTTGCAGCGCACCACTTTTCCAGCTCCTCACCCATCACTAACCCGACACTCAGCGGTCACCTATCGTCAGCTTCAGACCTATTCCTCCCCAACCCCTGACATCATGACATCCACACAGATACTTGTTTCCGTTGTTCTGCCCCTCACGCATCGCTCTTCTACTTTGTGTCGGCCTGCGATGGCGCCCCTCTATGCAGGCTCCGATCCCGTTCCACTCTCTTACCATCACCACCGGGGAGCGCTGTGAGGCCGCCCTGCATGACCCGAACCCCAAAATAGAAGGCCTGGCCCGCTTGGCCGACGCTACCAGACCCTCCCACCCAAAAAAGGCCCTGCGGCCTAATCGCTGGGTTGTGTCCAAATAGTGTGAGCACAGGCGTCATCGTTGTTTCATAACTGTTACTGGAATGGTAAATCCCACCTAGCAACTCATCATCAGTGTGTCACATGCCAGCACCACACCATCTTCTTCATCTATCATCGTCGCGCCTTCACCTATCATCGCTTTTTGCAGCGGCTTCCCGGCGAGGCTGCGTCGTCATTGAACGCGTCCTTCAATCCTTCCCGTGTCCGAGTCTTGCAATAGTTATTTACCTGCCATAGCTAGCTACCTGCCTTGCGTGAGTGAGTGGGGAAGTAGCTGAGTGAGTGGATTAGTAACAGAGTGAGTGAGTGAGTGAGTGAGTGAGTGAGTGAGTGAGTGAGTGAGTGAGTGAGTGAGTGAGTGAGTGAGTGAGTGAGTGAGTGAGTGAGTGAGTGAGTGAGTGAAGGAGGGAGAGAGCTCATGGCTGGACTCTGTGCAACGGCCCGTGCAGGAAGCTGACGCAGGCATTTCGGCGATGACCATAACCATCGACCGCTCAACCGTGGCGCGCTTTGGGCCTGCAGTCGTTAACACGGGTTTCACCATACTATCGAGCGCATCTCCCGCACACTTCGATGCCTTCAGCTACATCCTTGCCTTCGACCGCGAGGTAAGGTTAACTCCTGACTGGATGGATTTATATACTGCACCATGTTTTCTTTATCATTTCTTTGCTCACATATAGGTAGTGAGAAAATCACAGGAATCGCCGCGTTCGTTCGTTCAGGACATTTTCTACGCCTAACATGGCATCTCTGGGAGGAGGAGGAATAAACGTTTATTGCTCGTAATGGAGAGAAAGAAAGGAGCCCGGGATGGTTGTCGGTCATCAATGTGGGTGGCGTCCCTATAGTCCGGGATGCCATGACCAGCTGTAGCTCGAATGGTCCTGGTCACCAGGCCACGCTGGTTTTCCAGGAAATCGCTTGTCAGCAGGACCTCCCACTGCTCCGGTGTCGGAATTACGAGTGTTTCTCACACATCACGCAGCGCCGAGTAGATGTTGCGATGGTAAAAGCCGTTTGTGCTGCTCCTTGTCCCGTAGGTCTGGCTGTTGCTGTTCATGTTCCTCGCCGTCCTCTCGTTGCTGATGGCCGTCAGGGAAGGGTTGCGAACACCAAGTCGGCGTGAGGATGGCTGTGGACCGCTTCTGCGTAGAGCATATGCCAGTTCCTGGGACCTACTCGGCCTGCTCCTTAGCGAAAGTAGGCCTGTTTTACTTGTCACTTAGTATACTGGTCAGAACTGCTCCAAAGCAGCACCGTATTTTGTATTCCTATACAGTCGACCTCGTTATAACGATGTAGTATCGGAACAGCAAATTAGTTCGTTGTAACCGATGTTCAACAGTAAGAGGGAAAATTGGCTATAGCGAACTTGACAATCTGGCTCGCGCTAAAATGCTTGATACAAAAAGGCATTTTTTGAGGCTCAGAACCACTATACACAAGGTAAAACTTACCTTCCTTCTTGTTGCATTTCGAGCTCAATGAACCGGAACATGAGTACGTGAAATTACAACAAAACAGAGCTCACTTGACAACACAGGACTGCGTCCTTATTTATTTGATGAAGGACGTTATCTTCGTCTGGTGGATAGTCACAGAACTGAGCAGCATGAAATTTTCCACAGTGTCTACGAACGAAGGGGCCTTTATACATCTGCAGTTTAGGACTACGGGTTTTTTTTCCCAATTAGCTTCTCAGCCTCCCTGGTCAAATGTTTCTTCGTTACATACGATATCGCGCGACTCTCGCGGTTTCAGTTTCGTTATAAAAGAATCAGTGTCATTGAATTAAAACGTGACCAACCAAAGTATGTATTTAGTTCGCTATAGCCGATAATTCGCTTATATCAGTGTTCATTATAACGAGGTTCAGCTGTAGTATTTCTATTGAGAGAACAGTTTTGAACGGCACAGAAATTGCTCCAAACTGCTCCGGACAGACAAATTAACGATCCGAACTGTGTAACGGGCCCTTGCGTCCAGCGCGAGTCAGAAGCGCCGGCGTAATCACCATCCTTATTTAGTATATATTGAGAGTGGGGATAAAGTGCGACTCGCCTGGGTTTGTGTGGATTTTAACACAAGGCCCTACACAAAACAGTCACTTAAATGAAAAAATTCAAGACATCCAAATTCAATCAAGCGCCGTTTTACGGTGCATCAGAACTTCATATCACGCAGAAAAAACATGAGCTCAAAACGAACTTCAATTTATTTCATTATAACTGACCCTAGCATGCCTATAGTGCAACTTTAAAAAGGAGGGCTTACTTTATCCTGTCCCCTCGCGGTAGCGGCGTAACGTAAAAAGTGATATCGAGGTGGCACTCATAGGGATATGGAGCTCAGATATTTCAAATGCATTCAATTTGTCGCCGGCTTATAACAAGTGCAGAAACCACTGCCCTCTTTGTAAGCGCTAAAATGCGTTGAGGAAAGTGCAGAAACCTGTGGAAGAGTTTGGTGTTGGGCCTGTTGGTACATTCTCTGAAGAACGGTGGAACCGAGCTTTGAAGACGCGTACACGAGGAGGGAGTAGGACAACACACACGCTGGGACTAGCAATAGTTTAATGAAAAATTTTTGAAGGAAAAAAGAAGGTCAGTGCATGCGCCGTAAAAACTGGAGTAAGAAGACAAGCTGATGGCGCAATTCAATACCGGCTCTTTTTGAAATATTTAGCTTCTTTGCCTGATACGGATACGTGTACGCGTTTACACGCACACGTACGCACACGTACACGTACGCACGCATACACATACGCGTACGTACACGTGCACGCTTCCTGTGCGCGTCTTCAAGGCTGGGTTCCACCGTTCTTCACAGAAAGCCTGCCCCTGCTTACCATGCCCATTGCCTACTGCCGTGAGGCTTAAACAGCAGGTCTCGTCGACTTTATCTTGAATTGTGCAGGGCTGCTCCAGGGCAGCTCTGCCTTTTCTGCCATAGAATTTCTACTGCGAGAGCACTCCTGGGCTGCCCTCGAACTCCACGGAACTGTTCTGGAGTGGCGAATGAAAACGGGGCCACCACGTGCGCATCGTTTCAGGCTGTCCAAGAAGGCACGTGCACATGTCGCAGCGGCTGTTGCTGGCCGTGTGGCTGGTGGCCGTCGTCGTGCTGACCAACTCGTTCGCCAGCCTTCTGAAGTCAAACCGAGCAGTCAACAACTTCCGCCCGGAAGTGGACAGCATAGAGGACATTGCCGAGAGGCCGCATCTCACCCCCATTACCACCAGCGGAACGTACTACGAAACGTTTGACAAGGTATCGCAAATCCAGCGACCTGGGGCGGTATTCTCGAGTTTTGTCCCTTTTGCGCCCCTTTCAAAAGTGTCCCTTTTGGCGAGCCCTGATTGGCTAAAAGCTAACAACCGGAAGTGACGTAACGCAAGCGCGGCAAACATACTGCCAACGCCCACTGCTTAACCGGAAGTACGTCACGATGAAAGGGACGCAAAAGGGACGTTTTCAAAAGGGACAGTTACGAGAATACCACCCCTGGTTCGGGGACTCGTTCGGTATCAGTCGTCTATATCTCAGCTTTAGTATAAGTCGTCATCCTTGCTGCACTACTCGTCTCATCCCGTTCCTTCCTCCCCCAACTTCTTCCACAAGCACCGTTCTGTCTCTCCCTTTTATTTCCACACAAGTTAGTGTTTTAAAGGTACTACAACATGTCCTCGTGATTCTAGCTTCCGCCGCTCTTGTAATTGCCAACGTCACACCTATTGCTGGGAAGAAGCGAGGACACGACCCTCAAGCTATCATGTCCTGCGTAAGTTGTCAAGCGATACCCGGAAAATCATAGAAGTGTTTCGCATTACACTCAAAATGAGGTCATCCAGTCACATAGCTTTTAATTTTACTTTCAGTCACCGAGCGAGCGAATAAGTTTCCGCATGACGACCAGTTAGTTACAAAGCATTTTTTCGAAGGAATCTCTGGAGTGATCGTAAGTGCCAACGGCAGAGGGCTCTCCCCTTTTACGGTACCGACGCGTGCGTGTACGACCCGTTCCGTGGCGGGGAGTAGTGTGGGAAGAAACGTGGCTGGGAAGCGGCTTGCAGGAAAGTTGCCACCGCTTCGATGACGTAGAGTTAAAGGCCAAGCTTAAACTGTTAAAGGGGCCATGGAGACAAAATACAAGTTTCGTTCATTGAAAAAGGCTGCTTTGTCCCGCTGGCAACGATAACCTTACATGGCAAATATCAAACAAATATTCGCGATATTAAAAAACAAAACATTGTTACGGTGCAGATGTGGTTATTGGCACTAATGGACGGTACCTAGAGCGTTGAAAGAGGCGGCAACTGGTCCTACGGTCCGTACGAGCGCGACCCGTCTGCTGCTTTTTCATCAGCTCATTCCATTAATACATAACCTGCATGCGGATTGTATGCCTGACATTTGAACAGCGAAGCTGCACAGTTTCCAGCGTGACAATGGGCCTCCTCGATTATCAGTCCCGGATCGTCCGCGGACTGCGCGAGACGCGATCCGGCGCTCGATTTTCCCATGTATTCCTATGGGACTTCCGGTCCAAACGCAGTCCTCAGACTGCCCGCGGACCGTCCAGGACTGGTAGATGGAGGATGCCCAATATGAAGCAGTGGTGACTCCCCAGCCATTGCCTAGCGACCTCTCATGACGTCACAGATTCTTGTTTGTGCGATTGGCGGCAGCCGACCAGAGCCACCCGTAAGAAACCTGGCTGAGCTGTTGTAGTGGAGCCTCTAGTTTCGTTTGATCATCAAATTTGAATGCCAACGTGCAGTTAACGTACAAATAACTGTTTTTAGTCCTGGCCCATTTTACGTCACTCCTGCTCATATTACGCTGCCACAGCGCCACATTTTATATATCTCTGGCGTTTTTTTTTGGTTAAAATACGCCTTTCCTGTCTACAATAGAGCTAAATGAGTTACCAAATCCTAGTTGTATCAAATTTAACAATGTTGCATTTTGTCTTTATGGCCCCTTGAGCATGGTAGGTAGGGAACAACGATGGTACAGCAGTACACCGGCCTGCTGTAACATGACAACTTAGTCGGGCGGAGTAACGTTCTCCGGCGGAACCCGAACAACGCTCTGCCGCGGCTCGCGGAAGGGAGAGCATAGATACCTAGGATTCCCAGCGGTAAACAGGAGTTAAGCGCGCTGCGCACGACCCAAAAAAAGTACAAACACAAAACAACTTCCGTTGCTGTTGTGATGGTTTCCCCAGAAGCCGGTGCACGCTGTGCCGGAGGGTTATAGGTGACAGGTTAATCCAGCGGGTGTGCCAACGGTAGCTGGGACATTAAGGCGGCGTCGTTTGCAGACGGCATGCTAGAACACGCTGGACACAGTTTGTACGGGTTCTCGCAGCGGCTGCAGCCGTGACTCGCAGGCCTCGAGCGACCGGCAGCGCAGCTGCCAGGCACCGGATTTTACCAACATGAAAGCTCCCGATGGATGAGCTGGCCTCACCGTTACTCATGAAACTTTCTCGCAATGTACAAAGTTTGGTGTAGGCGGCTTAGCTCGCGCGCGCAGAGCAACGGCGAAGAACTTCGCGCTGCTTTGTAAAACCCCCTTTCACTGCTCTCCGAAAACTGAACATTTTTTTCTCTCCTTTTGTGGGTCACATGATTCACCTTGACCCAGAAATTGCAAAAAAGTCAGAACCAGGGTTGCCAGGTCCTCAGAAAGAAAAGTCCCCGGGAAATTGCCGGAAGCAGCCAAAAAAGTCACCCCCTGAATTTTTAAAAAGGAGCCACTGTCTAACAGACAGTGGCTAAAAGGCAGCCCTCAAAAGGCAGACAGTCTAAAAGGCAGCCCTGTCTAACAGACGACCTGATCCGAACTGGCTTCGAGAGAACGAAATTGACAAGTTGTGTAGTGTAATGTTTGTAGCAAAGCTGAATGCCTTTATACAGCACATCAAATACATTAGCCGCTTCCAAAAGTGCGAATAAAAACGGTGAGACACCCGATTCGACAGTGTCGAAGCGGTTTGTTTTTGAGAGGGTGCATGGGCGTGCAAAATTAGACAAAAGAATCCTGCTCCCGACCGTGTAAAGACTGACGATGGATCCGTCACGAGAAAGCTTCGCGTTAAACCACCGTCATCGTTAGAAGGAGGGGGGGGGCCTGCTTTTTTATTACCTTCGCGGAAAAAAATGCAGAAATTCTGAGAAGTATAAAACCGTAAAATTTTTTATTCGTTTGCTGTGATCTGGGAGAGCGACAGCGGTTGACTATACTGTATACAAAAAAAAAAAAGCTAAAATATGCAGGTTTAGATAAATCAGTCAAAATATGAATGAGTTAAAACGGGCGTTCGATGAACACCATGTTTTACCACTTTCGCCGCCTCCTTACATTCCCGTGCCTACTATATACATCGTCATACATACTATATACATACACACTTCCCAAAACTCTGCATGAGATCTCAAGCACCCATAAAACTGAAGCATTACACTTTAAAGCGATGGCATTGCTTGATGGCTTTGACGCTATTCATGCGAAATCAGGTGCAGGATATGAAAAAGAGCATGGCAAATTTTGATTTCTGACAGTAAGTAACGCTGTACGGTGGTGTGTTTGAGTGACCTATTTGTTGGGGACCTATTCTAGACTTTGCCAGATAACCGTCGTCTGCCTAAAAGTTTATTCTGTTCAGTTTGTTCGGTTTGTCTCAACGGCTGAAATGCAATGAAAGATCATATAAGACTCTTTTTGTGGAAAGTGAGGCATCGGAAGGGCCCGGAAATATATTAAATCACCAATGCTCAAATGAGCCAGAAAGTAGTTAAGTCACCAAACTGAAATTTTCGTCGTCACGAGTCTCAAAAAGTCGCTAGTTTGGCAACAAATCGCCAGCCCTGGCAACCCTGTCTAGAACTTCCAGTGACGTATCCGGGACATACACATGGGTCACTTGTGAGCACCATGACCCACCGTGACCCATAAATTACTAGTGATGCACTGGTGACACTGTTGTGACGTATCTATGGTTGCAAACGAATGGTATCGTCCTTTCAAAGAAGCAAGCAAAACCGAGCTATCGCTCGACAAACCTGGCTTAACCACGTTCAACCACGGCAATGTTTTGCAGAACTCAAAGTCGGAGGCGGTGAAGAAAGTGTGGGCCCTGTCGCGTCGCCGCAACTCGGTGCTGCCGATGCCCGAGGCGTTCTCGGACGCCACGCTGACCCAGGTGGTTTCGCGCCGTGCGGTGCTTATGGCCAACCTAGACTCCCTGCTTCTCCACATGGCCAACTACTGCGAGCGCCGCAACGTGCGCACCTTCATTCTGGGACGGCAGCCCATCGAGGAAACGCAGCTCGGATACGCCTTCTCGAAGCGCCTGCCAGAACCCTACTTCCGCCGAATCTTCACAAGGTGCACTACCTCCCTTCTCCATATCATCTCTCTCTCTCTCTCTTTCTCTCTAGCGGCACGAACATCACTGGTATCACGACACATGCCACAGACGCACGTCTTTCCCAATATGTAAGCAGACGCTATGTCTCGCGTGGCACTAATGCTATGAACTGCCGATGGCGCGAAGAGAATTACTCGATTGGCATTTATTTGCCGCCAGAATCCCTGCGTTGATGAAAAGAAAGAAGTTTACATTTAAGAATTTTAGGGGCCCCTACAGATTCGGTTGGAGGCGGAGCTTTGCTATACAGGCGCATTCCAAAGCTATGAAGGCGAATAGGCTTGGAATCACCTGGTAATAAAATTGCACCAACATCGCTTTGGTGTTCCTTTGGACCCACAGTCTGTTTCCTCGCGTCAGTTTGGACCCGCATCTTGTCGTTTCGCTCTATTGTGCCAGTTTGGCGTTAGGAACTTGAGGCCTGAACTTGATGCGCGGGTATCTCATAAACATTGCATAAGTATTGTCAGAGTAAGTATCGGAGTATATCGGAGCCGACGGAGTGTATCGAAAGTATCAGAGTATAAGTATCGGAGCGTGTAGAAGGCACGGAGTGCGACAAAAAACACCCAGTGTCTACTTGGAAATGTATGTGTTGTACCACATGTCATGCCTAAAATAATTTATAACCTTGCAAACCAGGTTGTAAGGTAACTACGAGTGTAAATGTACAAACTAGGTTTGCTTTTAAGAGTCGAACATATTTTTACATGGCGGTAGAACAGATGACGCGAACCATGGTTGATGATGAAGCGACCTATTAACTGGACAAGATGACTGATTTACATTATTTACAAGGCAGCCGTTGCAGTCGTTCACCCAGACTATACCGAGGAGAGCTTTGAGGCGTCAAAACTTCAGTTGCACTGAAGGTGACAGCGCAGCTTGGCTGTAAGATGGAGGTGTGTTTGTCGTGCAGGTTCCGCTGGATCATGGAGAGCGGTCTGATGACCAAGTGGTTGGACGAGGGCACGGGCAACTGGCGAAGCTGCATCCAGTCCATGGACACTTCAGTACACAGCCTTAGCGTCGACGACGTCCTGCCCTTCTTTCTCATCTGGGCTGTCTGGTGCGCCTTTGCGTGCTGCGCCTTCCTCGGCGAGCTGGCATGTGCCAGGACCGAGCACAGACAAAGCCGAGAAATGAGACTCACTGCTAAACTCGTCACGCAGAAGTCAGGGCACGCATCGCATGAAATGATACCGCACGTTCAAGGCGAGTGTCGTTATTTGGTTGTACCGCTGTTTTGGGATCGTTTTGTTGGGTCGAAGCATTGTTGTATTGCATAATGGAGGGGAAAAATTGACCTCGTATCTGCATGCTTCTCTCCCAATGTCGTCGAATTAAGACGATAGCCATCTGCCACCCCTGCTACACAAGTCCTCGTATCTTTTCCTTGTGTTTCCTGTTTCCTGGGTCTCTTTGCGTCTGCACTTGGCACTTCATGACCACTGCCATGGGTAAACACCCGCGTGATCTGGCGATCTGGCGCCGGCCTTTCCAACGCACCGCCAAAGATACGGCTGTCGCCACTGGTGGCGCCATCTGGCACTGGCCCTGAGAAAGACACGAAATTGTGTACCCAGGGCTTCTGCCAGATGGCGGCTCTGTGTCCGCGGCGGGCAGGCAGCAGGCATCCGATTAAAACCTGACCACGCTCCGCGTTTCGCATTCCTAGAGTGGCTAATATTTCATTTGCCATCGCAGGCCAGGAAACACTAGCGTGTTTAAAATGAAACATTTGTATATTTCTTAGTAAATGGATACTGCAAATATCACCTATGAATTCATGTTGTGTCTCAGATATGCGTAATGTTTTGTTGTTGGCTGTTGCTCAACAATGTTGACAAGAGTGAACACTTCCACCAGATCTAGATGTCTAGAAACGGCTTTGGCTACATAAACGCCGCGTTCAACAACTCCCTTAACTTTGGCCGGGTGGCTTAATCGAGAGCCACACGGATAGACCAATATTTCCGCTTTCGTGTAGCCCGAGAAAAACTATCGTCTTTAAAACTTACAGCAGGCCCTGGAATCACTCTTTTCTAAGCCACTGAGCCATCTTCGACTGGAAAAACGCAAACGTATAGATGGTATTCGTTGAAAAGTTTAGCGGTCAATTTCTTCGCTTGGCAACACTGGAAACGGCCACAAACATGGCCGATGCGCCACGGACATGGACAAGTACCGCCATCCCGCGGAGCCCGACGTAACGAGTGACGGCGCACTCACATGGTTACATGGAGGAGAAGAGGGGTGCCTGACCTGGGGGCCGTGCGCACAACGTCGCCTAGCAACAGACGCTTGGCCACAGATATGGCGGCGCACTCGCATGGTTGCTTGCATGCGTTCCACGCCATTGAATACCGGCCATACCTGATTCGCGATAAAGGTGACATCAAAGAGCTTTATAATTTATTCATATTTTTTTGTACAAGTTGATTTCCAAGGTAATTAATGACCGCGTAAGCTACGCCCTAAATTTCCAACAAGTTTTAGAACAAGCTGCATTTAGGAGTCGATATTTAAAATTAGATCTAATTCATGTCATCGATGGCGTACTGGATAAATACGCGGAGTATGAGGAAGCCCCTTTACGTGGAAGTTATAGATTACGAAAAAAAGTTTCATTTTGTAGATAACGCCGTAGTACTGGAAGCATTGAAAGGCTGGGGAATAAGGGAGACTTAAATACGACTCTTTTGCGCGCAAGGGATGTACTGGCAGGATACCGTTCGACAAGAGCGGAAAGTTCTCGATTGTCTGGCGCACAATATGATGGTGAATTTAGAGTGGCCGTGATTTTTACTGGTGGTGTCCTTTTTTTTTCACAGAGGTAGAGACCGTGTCATCGGCCTTTGCTGTCGGCACCAATTCTCGACGCAAAAACAGCCGAATCGGACGAAGCGGAAGACGCACCGTCGAGCTCCCGACAAAGCAGCTGCCAGGACTTACGCGTCACGATGAGACGTCCAGCTAGAGACGGCACGCGTTCCACCGCCATAAACGTCAGCGTGTGCGGAAGATTTTGAGCTGACAGAAATAATCAGAATGAGATAGCTGAAAGCAGGAGTTGAAAGAATAGAGAATTGAATAAGGAGAATGATTGCCAGATGGCGGTGCTGTCACGACCGCACTATGAATGGTATGTTAAATGCACTTGGTCTTTAACTGCAGGTTGTAATTGATATTAAGCGTTTTAAATGTTTCAACGCACGCACGGACGCACGCACCACGCACACGAACGGGCACTCATGCAGAATCTGCAGTCACGCACGCAGCGCATATAACGCGCGTGGGCGCGTCAATTTCATCTCGTGCCGACCCATTCTGAAAATTTCAATTCAAAGTGGTTACGCAGTGTCTACAACTATTTGGAATGTTTATTTAAAGGCCAACCACACTGAAAAGTTCTATTTCTTTAAAACGCTATTTCCGTACAGTCTGCCTAAAAAGACTGCAAGATACAAAATATAACAGCTGAAATATGCGTAACCATGGCGCAAGCGACCATCGAAAATTGGAGATTTTGAGACCGAAATTCAGAAGAGTGCGGCCATTACGGCTAGGCTGAAGTGAAGTTCCAGCCGAAGAGCGAGGGTGGAGGAAACCTGCGCGCAACGCTCAGAAAAGTGCGGCCATTACGGCTAGGCTGAAGTGACGTTCCAGCCGAAGAGCGAGGGCGGAGCAAACCTGCGCGCAACGCTCAGAAGAGTGCGGCCATTACGGCTAGGCTGGAGTGACGTTTCAGCCGACGAGCGAGGGCGGAGCAAACCTGCGCGCAATGCTCAGAAGAGTGCGGCCATTACGGCTAGGCTGGAGTGACGTTTCAGCCGACGAGCGAGGGCGGAGCAAACCTGCGCGCAATGCTCAGAAGAGTGCGGCCATTACGGCTAGGCTGGAGTGACGTTTCAGCCGACGAGCGAGGGCGGAGCAAACCTGCGCGCAATGCTCAGAAGAGTGCGGCCATTACGGCTAGGCTGAAGTCACGTTCCAG
The DNA here is from genome assembly GCA_013339765.2 of Haemaphysalis longicornis. Classification (NCBI taxonomy): domain Eukaryota; kingdom Metazoa; phylum Arthropoda; class Arachnida; order Ixodida; family Ixodidae; genus Haemaphysalis; species Haemaphysalis longicornis. The sequence goes on along the minus strand of CM023451.1, from coordinate 146,934,660 downwards.
CCGAAGAGCGAGGGCGGAGCAAAGCTGCGCGCAACGCTCAGAAGAGTGCGGCCATTACGGCTAGGCTGGAGTGACGTTCCAGCCGAAGAGCGAGGGCGGAGCAAACCTGCGCGCAACGCTCAGAAGAGTGCGGCCATTACGGCTAGGCTGGAGTGACGTTTCAGCCGACGAGCGAGGGCGGAGCAAACCTGCGCGCAATGCTCAGAAGAGTGCGGCCATTACGGCTAGGCTGAAGTGACGTTCCAGCCGAAGAGCGAGGGCGGAGCAAACCTGCGCGCAATGCTCAGAAGAGTGCGGCCATTACGGCTAGGCTGGAGTGACGTTTCAGCCGAAGAGCGAGGGCGGAGCAAACCTGCGCGCAATGCTCAGAAGAGTGCGGCCATTACGGCTAGGCTGGAGTGACGTTCCAGCCGACGAGCGAGGGCGGAGCAAACCTGCGCGCAATGCTCAGAAGAGTGCGGCCATTACGGCTAGGCTGGAGTGACGTTTCAGCCGACGAGCGAGGGCGGAGCAAACCTGCGCGCAATGCTCAGAAGAGTGCGGCCATTACGGCTAGGCTGAAGTGACGTTCCAGCCGAAGAGCGAGGGCGGAGCAAACCTGCGCGCAATGCTCAGAAGAGTGCGGCCATTACGGCTAGGCTGGAGTGACGTTTCAGCCGACGAGCGAGGGCGGAGCAAACCTGCGCGCAATGCTCAGAAGAGTGCGGCCATTACGGCTAGGCTGAAGTGACGTTCCAGCCGAAGAGCGAGGGCGGAGCAAACCTGCGCGCAATGCTCAGAAGAGTGCGGCCATTACGGCTAGGCTGAAGTGACGTTCCAGCCGAAGAGCGAGGGCGGAGCAAACCTGCGCGCAATGCTCAGAAGAGTGCGGCCATTACGGCTAGGCTGAAGTGACGTTCCAGCCGAAGAGCGAGGGCGGAGCAAAGCTCCGCGCAACGCTCAGAAGAGTGCGGCCATTACGGCTAGGCTGGAGTGACGTTTCAGCCGACGAGCGAGGGCGGAGCAAACCTGCGCGCAATGCTCAGAAGAGTGCGGCCATTACGGCTAGGCTGAAGTGACGTTTCAGCCGAAGAGCGAGGGCGGAGCAAACCTGCGCGCAATGCTCAGAAGAGTGCGGCCATTACGGCTAGGCTGAAGTGACGTTCCAGCCGAAGAGCGAGGGCGGAGCAAACCTGCGCGCAACGCTCAGAAGAGTGCGGCCATTACGGCTAGGCTGGAGTGACGTTTCAGCCGACGAGCGAGGGCGGAGCAAACCTGCGCGCAATGCTCAGAAGAGTGCGGCCATTACGGCTAGGCTGAAGTTACGTTCCAGCCGAAGAGCGAGGGCGGAGCAAACCTGCGCGCAATGCTCAGAAGAGTGCGGCCATTACGGCTAGGCTGGAGTGACGTTTCAGCCGACGAGCGAGGGCGGAGCAAACCTGCGCGCAATGCTCAGAAGAGTGCGGCCATTACGGCTAGGCTGGAGTGACGTTTCAGCCGACGAGCGAGGGCGGAGCAAACCTGCGCGCAATGCTCAGAAGAGTGCGGCCATTACGGCTAGGCTGAAGTGACGTTCAGCCGAAGAGCGAGGGCGGAGCAAACCTGCGCGCAATGCTCAGAAGAGTGCGGCCATTACGGCTAGGCTGCAGTGACGTTCCAGCCGACGAGCGAGGGCGGAGCAAACCTGCGCGCAATGCTCAGAAGAGTGCGGCCATTACGGCTAGGCTGGAGTGACGTTTCAGCCGACGAGCGAGGGCGGAGCAAACCTGCGCGCAATGCTCAGAAGAGTGCGGCCATTACGGCTAGGCTGAAGTGACGTTCCAGCCGACGAGCGAGGGCGGAGCAAACCTGCGCGCAATGCTCAGAAGACTGCGGCCATTACGGCTAGGCTGAAGTGACGTTCCAGCCGAAGAGCGAGGGCGGAGCAAACCTGCGCGCAATGCTCAGAAGAGTGCGGCCATTACGGCTAGGCTGAAGTGACGTTCCAGCCGAAGAGCGAGGGCGGAGCAAACCTGCGCGCAATGCTCAGAAGAGTGCGGCCATTACGGCTAGGCTGAAGTGACGTTCCAGCCGACGAGCGAGGGCGGAGCAAACCTGCGCGCAATGCTCAGAAGACTGCGGCCATTACGGCTAGGCTGAAGTGACGTTCCAGCCGACGAGCGAGGGCGGAGCAAACCTGCGCGCAACGCTCAGAAGAGTGCGGCCATTACGGCTAGGCTGAAGTGACGTTCCAGCCGAAGAGCGAGGGCGGAGCAAACCTGCGCGCAACGCTCAGAAGAGTGCGGCCATTACGGCTAGGCTGAAGTGACGTTCCAGCCGAAGAGCGAGGGCGGAGCAAACCTGCGCGCAATGCTCAGAAGACTGCGGCCATTACGGCTAGGCTGAAGTGACGTTCCAGCCGAAGAGCGAGGGCGGAGCAAACCTGCGCGCAATGCTCAGAAGAGTGCGGCCATTACGGCTAGGCTGAAGTGACGTTCCAGCCGACGAGCGAGGGCGGAGCAAACCTGCGCGCAACGCTCAGAAGAGTGCGGCCATTACGGCTAGGCTGGAGTGACGTTTCAGCCGACGAGCGAGGGCGGAGCAAACCTGCGCGCAACGCTCAGAAGAGTGCGGCCATTACGGCTAGGCTGAAGTGACGTTCCAGCCGAAGAGCGAGGGCGGAGCAAACCTGCGCGCAATGCTCAGAAGACTGCGGCCATTACGGCTAGGCTGAAGTGACGTTCCAGCCGACGAGCGAGGGCGGAGCAAACCTGCGCGCAATGGTCAGAAGACTGCGGCCATTACGGCTAGGCTGGGAAATGACGTTCCAGCCGACGAGCGAGGGCGGAGCAAACCTGCGCGCAACGCTCAGAAGAGTGCGGCCATTACGGCTAGGCTGAAGTGACGTTCCAGCCGAGAGCGAGGGCGGAGCAAACCTGCGCGCAATGCTCAGAAGAGTGCGGCCATTACGGCTAGGCTGAAGTGACGTTCCAGCCGACGAGCGAGGGCGGAGCAAACCTGCGCGCAATGCTCAGAAGAGTGCGGCCATTACGGCTAGGCTGAAGTGACGTTCCAGCCGAAGAGCGAGGGCGGAGCAAACCTGCGCGCAATGCTCAGAAGAGTGCGGCCATTACGGCTAGGCTGAAGTGACGTTCCAGCCGAAGAGCGAGGGCGGAGCAAACCTGCGCGCAATGCTCAGAAGAGTGCGGCCATTACGGCTAGGCTGAAGTGACGTTCCAGCCGACGAGCGAGGGCGGAGCAAACCTGCGCGCAACGCTCAGAAGAGTGCGGCCATTACGGCTAGGCTGAAGTGACGTTCCAGCCGAAGAGCGAGGGCGGAGCAAACCTGCGCGCAATGCTCAGAAGAGTGCGGCCATTACGGCTAGGCTGAAGTGACGTTCCAGCCGACGAGCGAGGGCGGAGCAAACCTGCGCGCAACCCTCAGAAGAGTGCGGCCATTACGGCTAGGTTGAAGTGACGTTCCAGCCGAAGAGCGAGGGCGGAGCAAACCTGCGCGCAACGCTCAGAAGAGTGCGGCCATTACGGCTAGGCTGAAGTGACGTTCCAGCCGAAGAGCGAGGGCGGAGCAAACCTGCGCGCAACGCTCAGAAGAGTGCGGCCATTACGGCTAGGCTGGAGTGACGTTCCAGCCGACGAGCGAGGGCGGAGCAAACCTGCGCGCAACGCTCAGAAGAGTGCGGCCATTACGGCTAGGCTGAAGTGACGTTCCAGCCGAAGAGCGAGGGCGGAGCAAACCTGCGCGCAATGCTCAGAAGAGTGCGGCCATTACGGCTAGGCTGAAGTGACGTTCCAGCCGAAGAGCGAGGGCGGAGCAAACCTGCGCGCAATGGTCAGAAGACTGCGGCCATTACGGCTAGGCTGAAGTGACGTTCCAGCCGACGAGCGAGGGCGGAGCAAACCTGCGCGCAACCTCAGAAGAGTGCGGCCATTACGGCTAGGCTGAAGTGACGTTCCAGCCGAAGAGCGAGGGCGGAGCAAACCTGCGCGCAACGCTCAGAAGAGTGCGGCCATTACGGCTAGGCTGAAGTGACGTTCCAGCCGACGAGCGAGGGCGGAGCAAACCTGCTCGCAACGCTTCGCCCTCGCAGCAGCCCTAGGACAAACGCGCCACGTGAAGCTCGACCTAAAGCCCCTGCATCACGGCCACGGCCGCTTGGGCGGCGGACGAGAGCACGGTTCTCCTGGTTGTCCAGTGGAGAAAGCATCCGGCCGGCTGCAATGTCACGTCCATTTCATGGCCGTGTGCGCGATTCGTCGACAGGGGCAGCGTCGCCTGCGGCGGAGCTATTTTAAAGGTTTTGAACTAATCAAGAACGCATTTCACGGGGCTATCAGTCATGTTCAAGTCGATTTGGTGGCACGTACTGTACAGCCATAGGAAAATGAAATGGGAACACGAAAATATGAACCAGAACACACAAATGGCGCGACTTATTTTCATGCAGATCAAGTTGACGCGTGGCTTAGTTACAGTACCAAAGTTGGCAAATGTGACTTTCCGAATATACCAATAGTGCTCCATTATTTGAACTCCACGAACAGTATTTGTTATTTTTACGTGTATTGGTTCGTATTTTTCTGTTCCCATTTCATTTGTCCGTGACTGTTAGTAAGACAGGAAATATAAAAAAACTTGCGCATGAACGTAACTCCAAACAGCCTTTAATGCTTTCAGACGCTAGCAGTATGGTATATCGAACGGTATGAATATGTGGTGCGGATATCTCACGACATGCGTACGCACGGATGAAATCTTCACTGGACAGAGGCATACATCACACTCTGATAGAGTGCTCCACACGATTGGGACAGCGCACTGTGAACGCATCGACACACTACAGTTTTTGTTTTTCGACACACCTCTTTTTCATTTCCTTATGGCAATCAGCTAACTAGGGAAATCATCGAGACATTCCACATTAGAAAAAAAAAGTGATTTGTGCATTAGTAAACAGTCGATAGCATTGCATGAGAAAAATTTTGTTTTTGGATCGGTCAGTTTGAGATATGTACGATCTGCTGTGCGTTATGATGTGTGGACACGTGGGTTTGGGTTGTAGTATTTATGTGGTGATGCGGTTTCAATAAAATTAGTTGTGAGTGCAGCGTGTTTCTGTCATTTTCTACCGCTAGTGTCTGTGTTTTTACGCTGTTATTCGAAGATGTTCAACCGGTACCAACTCGCCCAAATGTCGATCCTTCTGACACACTACAAGGCTCCCTTTACCCAATTCCTTCCCTGCGCCGCATTTCATGCCCTCGTTCCCCCGCCATACACGCGAAAATAGGAAACCGTATGCATTAATGCGCATTCGTCAATGTGTGCGTTGTAATTTCATGCTAAACCCGTTGCAGTGCCACAAAATCGCTTCGGCAATTCCCTTGAAAGCCACTAGAAGACGCTAAGAATATGTTCTCGCATGTAAATGATTGTCGCACCATAGATCCACATAATGGCCATCAGCCCGAAGTGGGACACGTAGGTGAGCAGGAAACCGACAACCTAGCTGACCAGTAGCTGCACCAGACACAGGAAACCCTGCGGCAAGCGCGGGAAAGGCGCATCTTGCTCAGTCGGAAGTTTCGTGCACTAAGAGGCACGAGCGTGCTCCAGGAGGAGTCAATCGGATAACATTATCTCGTTCAATGACTCACTCACTCACTCACTCACTCACTCACTCACTCACTCACTCACTCACTCACTCACTCACTCACTCACTCACTCACTCACTCACTCACTCACTCACTCACTCACTCACTCACTCACTCACTCACTCACTCACTCACCTCACTCACTCACTCCCTCACTCACTCACTCACTCACTCACTCACTCACTCACTCACTCACTCACTCACTCACTCACTCACTCACTCATCACCACTCACTCACTCATCTCCTTCACTCGTGCTCACTCGACAATATTAGCCAGCTTAGTGTGGCGTTTCCTAACGTATTTCCGTCAATCCTAACCAAAGGAATTTTAGACATTTTTTAGTGACAGTTTTCGACGGTCCGCCCGGTACTGGCGGCCAAATCAGCGAAAAAGGGAGCCAATGCCGTTCGCGGCCAGGCGCGCCACGCATGCGCGATGGTCGCTCCCGCTTGCTATCAGAGCGGAGCGGACCGTGAAAAACGGTCAGCTAAAACTCGCTATTGTATCTGTCGTTTTCGCTAACGCTAGTTATTGGCCAATAACCTAACAATACAAATAATTTTCGTCACATTTTCGACTATGTGGGGACATTTAGTTGCACTGCATAATGACCCGGTGTATGAGATCGCACAAAATCGCGAAAACGCTGACCAACGGCGCGCGAACAACGCTTTGTGGCAAGGCCCACTTTAAACCGAAGTCAACATTGTTTGCCGACCTGCCGGTATCGCTCCATGCGTTCGTAACAAGAAAGGAAAAATGGCAAGGGGAGAGTGTCAGGTGACGAAAAGGAAACCCACGTAACCCCAGAAGTCGGCACTTAGCTCGAGGCAGTCATTATTTACCGGCGAGAAACTTAACGCACTTCAGTTGCTCGACAACCGGCGTGAATGTTCCGCGTCGAGCTGTATTGGATTGGATTGGGAAAACTTCATTGGGGCCTGCGAATAAAGTCCTATTGCTAGGTCTTCATGACTCTGCTGGAGTCGTCACCGCAGGTGTAGCCAGCACGGCTAGGGGCCCCCCGCTCCCCGTCACCGGGTCACCGCGGTCCCCCTGCCTGGCCAGCGCCACGATGACTCGTAAGAAGCAGGCGCGTAATATACATGCGCACCGCGGCCACGCCATGAAACGTCGCTTTTAAAGTTGCGAGAAGCAGCACGACCGAGCTGATTTGGGTTTGTCGCATTAGTGCCAAGTGTTCCGAAAGCTCCACTTCCTTATATGCCAGCGAGTACTGCCCTAAGTCATTGAAAGCCAACAAAACATTTATAGTCTCCGCAATCGAATAGCATCATGATGCTGTTAATTGCTGCTGAGTGTCGAACGTTGTTTCAACGAACCTAGGAGTTTGTCTAACGATAAAATGGGGCGTACGTGTTATGAATACAATATGCCGACGTGTTATGAATACAAGTGATTTAATTTTGTGCGAGAGGCGGTAAACATCGGTGTTGCAACGCATCATGAAGCGGCACGAGAGATTCCATTCCCTGTATGCGTACAAGCCAGGCACTGTCTGTATGCACCTCGTGCCACTTATTGATGTGGTTCACCGAAAACACCCGTACGCCTTTATAAAACTGCTAATAGAACTCCGCTGTGCGGCCTTAGAAGGTTATGGGTAGAATCGTGGGTTGTGGAGCGAAAGTAGGTTCTGGGGGGAGAACACCAACGGCTGTCGAATTTTCCCCCAATACCAATGATTTTCTTCTATAGTGAAATGCTCCCTTAGTTCAATTCTGCGCATAATTTCGTATGTATGGCTGATTTGTTATCTTTAAGGTTGGTTTAGAGGAGGGTCGTGGTGTTTTAGCTCGCTTCTTAAAGGGGTCCTGAAATACCTCCCGCCGATGCATGGATATACACGTAACCAAATAAAGCAATGTATTAGCAATCTCCTCCCGCAAGAATTTTGTTAAAGCGATGAGTATTAGCTGAGAAATCGTAAATCAAAAAACGCGCATTATCGTCGCGCCGCGTTTCCTCCTTCTTTCAACTTACTCTCCGCTGTTGACGACGCCAGCCTTCCCTCCCGTGATGCTGCGCTCCTCGGCGGTGACGTACTTCCGCTATTGCGCTGCTCATACTGCCGTCTGCTACGGGCAAGCTTTGTTGACACCTTGAATCCCACACTCCGCTCAAGGCTGGAAAAGCGAACGAAAAACCTGGCCGCATGTGTGCGGCGGCCTGGCCTTGCCTTTTCGCGGTGTACGTTGCTGCAGTATCGGCGGCACGTGACTTTTTATCGGCGGTGAACTCACAGCCGCACGGGGATGCACCGCGCACTGTTTATCCAGAAAGTGCCGTATCAGATGTGGCCCCGCTGGTGCCGGGTCTTATGTTGTGGCGGTGGTAATTCCTGCTGGCGGCATGTGAAAAAGACATTTTAAACCGATACAGAACCCGTGCACAAAACGCTTCAATCATGTGACCAGTTCAGCTTGGGGCGACGCGTGGTGGAGAGCGGCAACGTTGGCAAAACATGCTCCGCCGCTGCTCTGAGCGTTCTAGCGCTGGAGCGAGCGCCATTTCTTTGACAATCTCAAACATCGATTGCCTTGGCAACAAGGCACAAACCACTCTAGAAGTCAGTTACGGTTCCGTGATCCCGGTTCAGCTCGGGGCCCCACCTCGCGACATGTGGGCACTGCAGGCGTACCACTCACTCCCATTGGGAAGTGCGAGATGCGTTTGGCATTACAGGAGGCGATGGTGTGTGTGTTGTGGACGCCTTTGTTTCGCGATGAAATGCGACGTGCTTCTGCGGGTGGATAGTGCTTCCCATGGTCTGGATTATCTTTCTCTGGCGACGTATGACTCAACCTCGCATGGTGTATGTGCAGTGTGCGTGGCTAAAAGCCATCTCGGCTTGTGCGCCAGAGTTAAGTGACTTGCTGTTCGTCCCCGCAAACCGAGCGCGAGGTGAGTGCCGAATTTACGACGGGCAGGAGGAGGCAACCCATCGTCGGTCAATCGCGGTTCAGACTTGCAACGCATGTTGTGACGTTGTGTTCGTTCGAAACGCATCTCTGGATTGTTTTGAAGTTTAATAAAATGTGTGCGTCAAACCCGGGCATTCGGCTCAGGGCGTTCTCTGCGATTGCACGAAAGAAGTGCCACGGGGCTTCAACGCTTTCTTTATGGAACGTACTCAGGTAAGAGAATATCCATGTCGTGTTATGGCCGTGTTGCATTCAATACAAACGGTTAAGCGTTTGTTTACACTTGTTTCGTTTGTCGTAAAATGTCCAAGCACTCCGGCACTACGCTGGCAGATCAGCCGGCGAGCCGACGCTGAGCAGACGACTCATCTCTTTGCCGGAAGTGCGTGAGAAAGTCGCCCAATAGCAGGATGTCTAGCTCATGACGAACATCTGGGAATCGATGATGTAGACATGTGAAGATGGCAGCGTCCAAAAACACGAAGGGAAGGGTGAGAAAAAAACGACAAACTTTGCAACAAAAGTGTGAGCTTTCCGCTGCGCGTAAAAGAGTAATACTTGGCACAGATGACGTTGACGACCCAATCTAACGATTGCGCTAGTTCATTTAGTGTGCTCAAAACGCCTTTCAGGGCCCCTTTAACGCTCTGAATCCCAACGGAAGTGATTGGCTTGTATCTACCTATCTTAAAAAGGAATATCGCAAGCGGCATACGGGGTGACAGCCACAAGCTGGCAAGAGATGGCAAAAAATGATAGACTGAACAGAGAAATATCTTCCCACATAGCCAGACCCGATGAGTCGGGCTGGATAGCCCTAGAACCTACCTAACCAAATCACAGGGCTGACTTTGGCGACTCAAGAGGGTTTGGGCGTGTCTCGTCATGATCGCCTCCACGCTTCCTTCCTTCGTGTTTTAAACTTACGTAGCCTTATTCATCGCTTGACCGAATATATTTAGGGGCAGCAGGACGCAGGAAACGAACTATTAAAGCTCGCAACGACAACAATGAACCACCAGAAATGCGAACAATGTATTTACACTGGTTAGAAAGCGGTCATGAGAGATACTCCGCAGGCTTCGCGTCAGCCACTCCCTCGTCGCAGTAAGCAGTGGGTGAAGGCGCTACGAAGCATGAACCACTTCTGTGTCATGTGAGAAGATATTTGTGGGAACGAAAATTTTCACGAGATCGTCCGCAAGGGTGTTGCACAGTCACTTGTTCAAAAAGTGTCCAGATTCAATGTCGGGGCACCTGAAGGATCTTGCTAACGAGGAACCCTCCGTTGACGACGCGCGTCCGGGTAGCGTGATTGGCGAGCTTCTTGTGGGCGAGTTACCACTCGTTGGACATCGGAGCGTGAGAAGCAATTTTAAAACACAGGCATGGTGACAAAAATGTAATACAAGGTTACAGCAAACAGGTTTGCGAAAACGGCTCCATCACGAACGCTCGCTCCGACAGCAATTCTCGAGCACTGCCCACCACACACTTAAAAAGCGCACTCGCTCCCTCATTTTTATAGGCGCTATATCATCGTTTGTTAACGGCCAAACACGCTCGAACACGCCAGGAGGGAGTTAAAGTGAACTCAAAACAAATAACAAGTTTTGGCGCACCAGTTGGCAGCTGAAGTACCCGCCATTTAAAGGCATGTGGGCAAGAGAAGAAGACAACATAAGGATGAAGGCCGGTCCACGGCTTTGCGGGGTTTGTAAAGGCGGTGAAAGACTGTTGGCAGGGACTTGAATTGCGGGCGCAGGAGAGGCGCTAGGATATACCGGTCCGCAACGGGAGCCACTTGGCGCGGTAACAAAGAATACGAGGGGCGTTATTGAGGCACGTAGCAGCGCATGCTAAACCCCGGGAAAAGAACGATCGTAATTTATTATTTAGTATTATCAGATCATACGTGCGAGCATTTGTACGTGCCACCGGGGTCATTTCGCTCGCACTGCGGGAAGGTGATGTAGCTGGAGTGGTAATTTCTTCCCGCATTAGGTCCAAATGATTAGGAAGATTTTCTGTTTCGCTGTATTCGCGGAATTTCTACGTGGCAGGCATTGTTGGTTGCTTAACGCGTACCGTGTATTAGGTACAAGCAATATTATGACGGCAACTGCAACGGCAGCTCGAGGAGTGCTCTGTTTACAGGCAGGCGTTCATCTCTTCTTTTTTGTCCTATCAACATCATGCGGCGCGGCTCGAAGTATCGCTTTCACGCGCACCAAGCCCAGGCAGTAAGCCGGTTCGACGCGCTATAATCGGTTTGCTGCGACAACGTCGACGTCTGACCCCGATTTCCCCGTTTTCAACCGGGTCTGCCGTTCCCCCTTGTTTTCGCCGAGGTTTACGTACCGCCCTGAGGTGTCACAGAGTTTTGTGGGAGTGCCGACCAACCTGAAAGTTAGGCTTCAGGAATTCTCTTCTCTGAGCTTTTGATGGAAACACTGCATGCCTTCATCCCCGCCGTGGGTGTTACAGAGTTCACACAATTTCAACGATGAAATTGCCATAGTCTGCTGAAATTTTACGTAATAACCTCCAGTCCAACATAGTATGCCTTTGGCAATGAACGGTGCCTTGCTACACTGTTGATCATATGGTCAATATTGCCAGTAACGAAAACGTATCGTTTTAAGCGATTCAAAGTATATGAGGGAGAAGAGGTTTACTCATTCGGCTGCATCCGAAGGATAACTTGAAGGTGTCAAATGCCGCGTGACTTGAGAGTGCTGCTACCCACCTGACCTTACCATCACCTATAGCAGCTGCAGGTTCCAACGAAGGTCGTCGCTGACCCCCTACACTAACCAGGATTGACTCAACGTGACACCTGCCTATACAAGATGAAGAAAGGTGGGAAGAAAGTAAAGAAGGAGGCGGGTAAAAAGAGGCAGCCACGAGAAAAGGCGTCGAAACACGCGGTCCGTACGAGTCCGATTGATCCCGTGTCGGCCGCTCGGGAGTACGCGGAGTCAATCGAAGAGAGGAGCGCGGACAGTTCGGCGACCATCTTGACGTCGAGCATCCTGCGAGAGCGTGAGAAAGCCATCATGAACACTCCCAGCACCAGCACCACCAGCGCGGCTGCCATCGAGCCCGGTATCGAGGGAGCTCGTTGCAAGGAGCTGGGGCTGTGTGCGCCTTGCCACAGAAAGCTCCACGGGAAACACCGCCGCCACAGGTCGCCGTCGGTGGACATCAGGCAGGCACAGCTGGAACGCGGGGGGGGGGGGGGGGGGGGGGAAGGCGATCGCTTGCTTTCTGTGCGTGCATGCTTTCATTGAGTGCGCGTAGTTGTTTTAAAACGAAGCTTTCTATGCTTTACGGAGGGCGATGTCGTCCCAAAACGCACTATAGGTAAGGCGACCTTCTCTGACGATAATGATGATCGTGGGTGAAGTGGAAGGTGGTTGAAACGCGAAGCTGTTTCTGATCGAAAGGGAATGTCTTTAAGGTCCAACGTCAAATTCCAAAATCCGAATCCTTGAGCCCAAAACGCACTGCAAGAAAGCCACTTTACACCATAGGTTTCCACAAAGGCACATCAAGCGCCCCTCCCCTCCCTCCCCCCCCCCCCCCCCCAAAAAAAAAACTGTTGTTGATTCCTGTCATTAGAGTAGGTAAAATACGACAGTGAAATGTGCAGATAAATCTGGAGCTGAGCATGAGAAAAATGGCCGCGTATCTGCTCCTTTCGTTGCAACTGTCGACAGAAGGCGATGTCGACATTTGGCAAGTAAATGCCTCCCTTCGCTTTCCCGCTCACCTCTCATGTTGTTCCTCTTCCGTCGCGTTCACTCTAGAGGTTTGCTCAAGTAAATTTAAATTCACCGCGTTCCCCTGCCCCAGGCAGGGCGCCTCGATGCCAGCGCTGCCATACGGCGGAGACGCGCGTGAATCAAGGCACCCTACTTCAACGTTTGTACTACCTCGTCGCCCTATTGCACGAGCGTTCCAAGTGGAACGTGGAACCTATCTAGTGGAACCTTTCGTAAGTGTTGCTGTTTGATTTATTAAATTGCCGCCAGAAGCAATAGTGGCGCGGACGACAGCAGGCGACGGAGTAAATGCAGTGGATGTAGTATTTCATTTGCTGTCGCAAAAAACATGAATCCATAAATTTTTCATAATGGAATACTGAAAATATCACTCACGTATTGAATTTCTGTCTTATATTTGCGTAATGCCTTGTTATTGTTCAACAATGTTGACAAGTATGAAGATTGCCACCGGACTTAAACGTTTAGATTTGGCCGTGGGTATATAAAACTATTGCGCAACGTTTGCTTTCCTTTGGCCGGCTGAATCGAGTCACCGACAGACATACAGACAGACCAAAATTTTTGCGTTTAAGTAGCTCAAGAAAAACTATCGTCTTTAAAAGTGCTTACCGGGCGAGCACTTGTCGGCACAGCTTGCAAGGCTAGGTCGGCTGTTAACTAAGAGCACCAAAACACCACGTACACTCAGTAAGGCATTGGACAACATTTTACACGCAAGAATGTATGCTGCTTTAGCACGATATTTTTTCGTTGGCGTTACCATACGGTGTGTCAATATTTCTGTTTTTTCTCGCAAATCTGTCCGAACGTTACCGGATCGCAGGGAATGTATCAGTCCAATGATATGTAGGCGGCTGCCAGCGGCTGATAATTTACGTGCAATAACGGTTAAAAACGAAAAAGGTACCTGACTGTGATCTTATCTCGTTTTAGATGCGACGCATCTCATTCACTCGCCTTGTCCCTCCATACGGCGTCGTTGTCCGTCCGCTCCCCTCCCCCTACACTATAAAAAAAATAATAGTTAGCGGCGCCCGGTTTCCATCCCACGACCCTGTGGGCGGAACGGGAGGTACATGGTGCTCTTCCCACTGCGCCACAAAACCGAGACAGAATCAAATGCTACGAACGCGCCTTATATCCTTTACTCATTCAAACTACGTCAAGAAGCTACTGATACAACGCATGATGGGGCAATGATTAACACTTGCAATAAAAGAAAAGAAGCTCCCACTTACAACAACAATGATGGAGTAAAGGTCGTTGCGACAGCGAAGCCCCAAGCATACCACTTAGAGAGATTGACCAAGATTGGCCAATAAAACATAATAATAATCATAAAACATAATAATCATACGCGTTCCCGACACGTTTCACGCGATTTCAGAATCAATCCAACGGAAACACCAAGTGAACCCCACGATGCGTCGCATCTACACAGGGTTCCCCTAGCGGGGAGGTGGGCGCAATTTTTATTCGGACTTGACGTACAGAAAGACAGAAAAATATGGGATGGCAAGTTTATATATAGGCAAACTGTCGATGTTGCGATGCTTCATGAGACCACCCTTATTCTGATTCTCTCTTCTCCAGCGAAAGCAACTCGGAGGTCTGGTTCTATCCAGCGGCGGCTATTGTCCTCTCGATTGGCGTGGTGAGCGGCGTATACATGATGATCGGAACGGGCGACGCTGATAGCAGCGAGCAATGGGATGACGTGCAGCGGAAACAAGAGGCGTTTTCCGAGTTTTTATACCAGTGCAATGCCAGCTATTCGACCTCCACTACTGGACATGCCTCCACAGGCCATCATGTCCAAATCGACGTACTTCGCCACCGGTGGCCCTTCACAACTGCCATGGTTCCTCTACGCAGCACCCGTAAGGAACTCTCTAGAAAAACTCCAGCCAGCGTGAATGGCAGTGGTGAACGTAGCGTGGAGGACATTACCGGTGTCCCTGGTGAAGGAGAGAACACGCCGAAGGGAAGGAAAACCAGGCGTAGCGGACTACCGAACGCAGGTCACGAAGGCTTGTTGGCCTCAGAAAACAAACTCCGTGGGACAACCACGCAGGGTCCTATGGTACAGAAGATTGTGACGGCGAGAAGAAGAGCGGGCACAAAGACGACCCTTGTGGCGCTACTCAGCATGCTGAAGGCGTTTGAGTGAGCGGGAAGACGACTTCGCGATCCGCGGGCAACGCTTTAAGTCGACGCTCAAGTCCTCACCGATTTCTCGGGGAAGAGATGGCGACAAAGGAGGTTGAAGGCGCCGTTTTCAGAAACAAAGACCACGAGTGACGCCCGTGCCGACTGGAAGGACGCCGAGCGCACCCAGTCCGCAACGACGGTTCATCCTGGAGAGGCAGTGGAGGAACTTGGCGCCGCAAATTAACGCGTCCGCCGTCATGGGCAAGCGAAAACGCGGAGGCGACAGGAAGATGATTGTGACGCCTTGTTTATAGCCATGTGTATCACAAGGAAGATAATTGTCGTATTTGTGAAGTTATGCTTGAAGTTTCATCACAAATAGTGTTATTCTGAGCCAAGAACTATTTTCGAAACTTTTTGCTTCCGGTGGATATTATAATAAATAGAATTTTTATACCATGAATGGCAATACGTGCGTGAGCCTGTTTTAATTTGAGGTAAATCCACTGTATATATAGATACTAAAACTGTTTCACAAACATCATGTTACCAAGAAATGTGGGGAACTTTCAGCATTTGTGGTTAAGTTAATGTTCAGTTGAACAATTATTTTTGTTGCGTCGTCAATGCTTCAACCGAGTGCTCTTCTAGATAAAACTTTTCTCAGCGTTCTCGTTTGTGTCGCAAGGGTTTATAGCACTGCTAATTTCGCTGCTGCGGCTAAGATCAATATCGTGCTGTGTGCGGGGGGGAGTTGTTGGGTAAAGTAGCCGCTAAAGTATGAAACATAGATTGGTGGGGGAACTAGTGTGACATGGGGCTTGATGATGAGACGTTTACATAGAAAATAAGCCCTATACCAATGGGCAGCGCCAAGAAATCAAGTGAGAGGATCTGAGGTGTGGTTTTAAGTCTTAAGAAAGAATTCATCTAGTCCTTAAGAAGCGCAAGTGCTGGTTACCCGCAGACAGACTTTTGCAGACGAGGAGTTTTTCGGTGATTAATCCTAAGTTCTTTTTTCGGTGATTATGCCTACGTTTGTCTATGTGTCGGTGGTTAGAGGATGGGAATGCGGCGCATCGCCTGAGTGAGTTTGTTTAGCTGCTCACTATACATATATCCTGCTACGCTCCGCGGTCCAAATATGAAATTTGAGACGGCTGCGCGAATTGAAAATATCGCCAGCGTCTTGTCTTGGAGCCGCCAAAATTTAATGGCAGGCTTTTTCCCAGCAGGAAATAACGAAGACACAGAAGGTGGGTGATTTAGATTTAGATTTATTTCGTGTACACGAACATTTGGAGTCCTGTGCGCAGCAGACTTAGATATAGGCAGGAGTGCTGTGATGACTGGCTGTCATGAAGGCGGGAGGCATGGCATATGGCTTGGAGATGGACATCGGCCACCGTCAAGTAAATAGGAGGCTCGATTGATTAAGACACTACAGGGTTGTATTAGGGTAAAGCTGAACAGTCGTATTTTGCGCTCTTCAGTGGGGACGCCGGCAATAATGTCGGTTTGGTCACGTGGAGCTGCGGTGACGCTCCATTGCTACTGATGCTAGCGCCACCGAAGTTTTGTTACGTCACGGTGCAAAGTAAGCAGCGTTGTAGCCGTTATTAAAAATACAACTAAATGCGTTATGTGTTAACTCTAAACAAAAGGAACGTGGTGGGTCCCTTCGGAACCTCTGCATGAAAGTTACACGCTATTCTTGCCTCCTTTCTCTCCCCTCCCTAAATTTTGGGCATGTTGCTTTGTCGTTACTATACCTACAGAGTCAGCGCTAAAAAGCTCACGCCCAGAATTTACGGTTTAGAGAGATCCCCCAAAATATCACCATAAAAACCCCCAAGCGTGATTGGCTTTTATTGCTGAAGGTTTTTGAATGCGTCGAATCTGCTTCATCACATCATCTTTACAGCACCCCTAGCGTTGTTTACAAACCCACATAGCAGCACATGCCCACCGAGTTGTATTTCGGTCAACACTTTCACAAGTATTTTTATATCACTGGAGTCGCAAAGCTCCCAATTATCATCATCAAGGTGATCGAAACCATAGGTATTCATGTGAATCGGTCCTAAACGCCAGGCAATTATGAACGCTTCAAGACAGTTTTAAGTAATCATTCAACACACCAATCATAATATTGTTTTAATAAATATGCTATACTTCTGGCGTAACGCCGGTGGCCTGGGGGTGTAGCTCAGTCTTGCCGCAAGTACCACCTCAGGCAAGATTTTTATTCTCACGGTTTTCTTTCGAATATCTGGCTACCGTGCACAGAAAAAAGCTGTGTAGAGACCTTCTTGACATCACTTTGCCGACTCCTTTGTACCGATCCCTATACAGTGCAGGGCCAGGACAAGATGTGTGTCAGCGTGTGAAAAAAATGACTCTCCCGCCTCATGTAAAGTCTTTTTTCTTTAAATTACGCGCGGGAGTATTACCTGTTAAAACTTGGATGATTGAAAAAGGTTTGTTTGTTCCCTGGAGCCCTGTCTGCTTGGTTTGTAAAAAGCCAGAAGCAGTAGAGCACGCATTCATAGACTGCTGGGACGGGGTTTTCCTGTGGGACGTTTTGCAGAGAACACTAAAAAAGGATTTCCCGTTGGATAGCCATGGAATCAGGTTCTTGGCCGTTGAAAACTACGGCGGCGTCCCGTATGATCTTTTGATGTTGCTGGCCCTGCATAGTATATGGAAATCTCGAATGGCAGTTCGCCATAATGATGTTGATGTGAAACCTAGCAGAGAGTTGTTCTGCCAGAGTGTACGGGAGATCTTAGAAGTGTATAAAGCCCAACCATCTCCACCTGACTGGTTAAATGTGTTGGAAAGTGTGGCATGGCTTCGGCCTTTTTAACAATGGCACACTAGCAAGTGACGTGGTGGTGTCTTTTCGCGCTTTGTAATTTTTTTTGGTTTGTATTGTGTATACCGAAGACAGGCAATAAATAAAAAAAAGGGTGTGTAGCTCAGTGGTAGAGCGTTCGCTTCGCATGCGAAAGGCCCCGGGTTCAAATCCCGGCACCTCCACATGAGCCGTTTTTTTTTCACACTTATTAGCGAGATGCAATAACTCGGGTATTTAAATAGGAAAACAATACTTCAACGCAGGTACAAAATTTTGAGGCGGAATGGTAGTTACCTTTTCGTGTTTCCTAGTCCTTCCTTCGCTGATACCGGTGACAGCTGGCCATAAAAGACCAGGCTTTTTTGGCATATGTTGTCGGTGCAGCTTCGCTTTCCTGCGAGGACACCCAAATCACCTGACCATTACTCTGGCGTCCGCGGCAGGGCTTGGGAAAGCAAAGCATTGGCTGAGAAGTGAGAACAAGCAAGACATTGTTGATCTCCACTGCGTTGTAAACTCGTATCACAGCGGCAGCCCGCACAGCTAAATCCTTCAGGTAGTCGCACCAGGCAAGTGTATCTTGTGCGCCTCTTCATTATATTTTGTTTTACAAAACGAATTTGGAAAAGTTAACTTCCATTCACCCACGGGTGGACTTGACGCGAGATGAGTTTAGAAATTGGGCTAGTCAGAAGGAGAAAGGAACGCGTAAAGCGGCAGAAAAGCAGACTCAGTTTGAACTGGAGAGAGCTGGGAGGGAGACGAAGAGAACGGGTCAGAGCGTAAAGAGAATTCGAGAGAGAGAAGGAAAGAGATCATCAGTTGTCTGTGGAGAAGGCTCGCGAAGAACTCGGATGGGCCACAAGAGAGACAGAATGATCGCGGCCAGTAGAACTCGATCTCATGGTATGGTCTGGGCTTGCCAACAGAATAACAACATTGGAGCCATACTAGACCCAACTTTAGAGCAGTCGGAGCGAGTCTCGATCAGCTGTGACCCTTATCGGCAACTTCGGGTCTTCGAGAGGACGAAGACGGCAGCAAGCTCTTCCGGGGTCCTGGACTGAGGGCTCTACTCGTCTTATCTCATCGCAATAAAAGTTTCCTCCTCGAACCCCAGTGCGTGGAGAGTGAGGCTGCGACAACCGCTCACCGGCCACGCAGGAACCGAGGCCAGGTAGCTGCGCCTGAAACCCAGCAAGTTTCTCGTACCGTTTGACGAGAAGAAGGACGTCCTCCAGGCGTACATTCGGCAGGTTGGGCAATTGCGCAGTCAAAGTTGGCCGGAAGATCAAAGGGATACCTCCTCGAGCACTTTTTTAATCGTGAAGGCTGTGATTGTATCAAGAAAGCTGCTTCTTGGTGACGCAGGAAATTTCCGTCAGTTCAAGGCTCGGTTGCTGAGAGGTTCCGATTTACCATCGATGGTTTTTGGGAAAAGTTTAGAACAGGCAAGCGAGCTGGTGGCGAATCCGCGGCGCATTGCGCGGCTTCATTAGGACCATACTTCGAATGCTGGACTGAACTCTCGGGAATACAGCCGCGGTATATGTCGCGTTAAGTGAGCTACTAATTTAGGAGCAGTTCTTAAGTAGCGTCTGCCCGAACTTGTACACACGTCATTATTTGAAAGAGCGGAAAGCGAAAACGCTGGATGGATGCTAGGAGACCAGTTACTTGAAGCTCAAGATGAAACTAACCTCTCGAATTTTAGAAGACAAGATCGAGCTGAATTCAGCGGCCGTGAACCTGATTGCAAGCAGCGAGGTAATTTATCCGCACTTAAGATGTTTTATTGCAAAAATGTAGGGCATCGGCCCGCGTGCTGCCGCACAAATTTCACGTATGGTAGTTGTCTTACTCGTCTGAAGTGTGAAAAAATGGGACACAAAGTAATTGCATACGGGGTAGTGGAAAGCCAAACGCCTCAGGTGTCGTGCGTTGAGACGGCCCCAGCCCAGATGTGCTTGAAGACGTAGTGAAA
This sequence comes from Haemaphysalis longicornis, assembly GCA_013339765.2. Classification (NCBI taxonomy): domain Eukaryota; kingdom Metazoa; phylum Arthropoda; class Arachnida; order Ixodida; family Ixodidae; genus Haemaphysalis; species Haemaphysalis longicornis. The sequence goes on along the minus strand of CM023451.1, from coordinate 146,915,296 downwards.
CGTTATGTTTAGCTGAACAATTAGAACAAGATGCCTGTAGGGAATGCCGTCTTGATTGATGAGCCGAAACTAATACGCAAGAGAATTCCCGTTCCTCAATGGCGAGTGTGTATATGAGATGTCCGCTGAGCACTGTTCTATGCGACACGGGAAGCAGGGCGGTAATCGTCAAATGGATAAAGTTCGTGAGAGCGAGTTCACGTTAAATGACATTTATGGCCGCATTCTTAGACTGTCCCCCACTTGATGTGTTTCCTCGGCTCAGCTGAGTGGAGGATGCCGCAGTGAGTTTACATGCGAAAATCGCTTTCACGAATGTGATCGACCGGAGTCTTGAGTGGAGGAGGAATTCAGAATACCGAAGTTAGTGTATTTAGTATTTGGAGCAGTTAGAAGGATACGCGGGTACGAGGCTAAAGTCGAGTTTCTGTACGTTTGCGGCGAAGTTTACCGTGCTCTGCATGGTCAGCCCTTTCTATGGTATGAGCCTGGGCAATGTTATTATTATTATTATGTAATTATCCTTATGATGGGCCTATTTGTGTTCATTTCGGAATGAAGGCCTCTCCCATATATTTTTTTTTAATGAAGGGGGGGGGGGGGGGTTTAAAGCGCTGAAGATGTCCATTGGCTATGAGGCGCACCGTAGTAGAGGGCTCCGGAATAATTTTGACCACTGGGGACTTCTGATGGGCTCAGAAGTCTCCCTAAACGGGAACTTTTGCTTTTCGTCTTAATGCGAAAACGAGTCACCGTGGCCGGTATCCTACCCGTGTCCTTAGGCTCAGCAGCACCGCGCCATTGTAACTGAGTTTCCCATTGACTTCCAACCGCTCTTACACCGAGTTTTCTGAGTTCATTCTCTGCCCTAGGATTTTCGTATTTCTACCCTTTACAGAACTCGGGGTCTTAATTCCCACATTTCTTTTCACGTCCCCTATTCCTTGAAACGAATGATCTGCCTGTTGCCTGTCATTCGCCTTACATGCCTTTCGCAACTGTCGCTTAATTTCAACTAGGATGCTTCCGCGAAAGTTCCCTCTCGAATTCACGAAACTGTTTTCTTACCCTGATTATTTTTTTTGGTGGCTGGTTGGGTAGGTCCCCACGTTTCTGCTTGTGTGCCATCACTGTGGGCGCTTACTGGTTATAAGCTGCCTTTTTTTTACTGACAATGTCAGTTTACTGTTCGAAGTGCTTGTCTGATGCCTTCCAGCCTATACTAATTACACGCCGGATTTCTTTCTCGTGCTTACAATCAGCCCTGACAACTTGTCCATGAGTGTATATGCATCCTCCTGCTGCAGTGCTTCTTTAACTACGTAAACGGATTTAGCCACGTAAAATTATGCACCCCTCCGTTTAGCGACGACGATGGTAGAACGTGAAGCTTCATCGTGAGCGATTCCTTGGTTGTCGCCTGAGTTCGGACTTTGACTCGCAGCGGCTTTGACTTTGACCCTTCATCATTTGATTGCACACGGAGAAAACCTCGACGTTCGACCATCGTCGTGTTGGATGAAGGGGTGCATTTTTATGTCTTAATGTTGCACGTTCATGCACCCATCTCTAAATCCATTCCGGATCGACCGTGACGGAGTGGCGCAATCGAAAGACGCCGGCTTCATAACACGAGGGACCCAAGTTCGACTCCTAACCAGAAGAAGGGCCTTTTTCTTCACTTCTCCCTTGCTCATCATCATCGTCAGAGCAAGTTGGCTTTCCTGTTGGCATATAGGCGTTTCCTAGTCAGCACAGCCAAGCGACGCATGGCGCCATCTAGGGGCATGTTTGAAGCTATGTCAACGTGCATGTGACCCCCAGTTTAATCGCTCAGAACCGGTTGTTCTCGTAGTGTAGTACTTACGCTCCTAAGAAGCAAACGTCCTCACCAGGGTTCAAATCCCGTTACCGCTTTTCTTTCTTTTTCAAGGGTTTGTCATATTTGAATATTAACATTTTTTATCACGCATATAATCTATTTATGACATCTGTATGCATTATAAATGGGATTTCGGGTATTTTCGTTGCCTTTTGGTCAGTTTCAGCTACTGCTTCTTATACGTTTTTGCGGGTTTTCTCCTTTTAGGTCGGTTTCGGCTATTTCTGTTGAATATTTTTCTACACCGCGGTTTTCAAGCATTGCAGGTCTGTTTTGGCTGTTATTTATTTCAGTTCGGGTGGTGTTGTATGCTTTAGGTGCGTTTATGCTGTGATATAACCCCCATAAGCAAGCACGGGTGACGGCTAGCTGTACTGACTAGGAAACGCATATACGCTTCCTGGTGTCCGTTTTGGGTGGACTACAGACGACACCAGTGAGGCTGAAAGCTGTACTTTAAAAGGTGTTAAACGTTTTACCAATCCCAGTGAGAAATGCGAATCGAAGTCGCGAATGCCTCCAGAAAGGCGAGGCGACGCTAGACTGGCGTCAGCAGAAAAGAAACTAAGTTCCCTGGAGCCCTATTTTTTTAGGTGCTTGGTGTGGGCATGCCAGAGTAACCCTGCGTTATCCCCCAACCCTGCCCCTACCAGAGAGGAACGGGAGGCAGCCCTGCTAAATTGCTCGTGGCTGGAGTCTCAAAGGGCTATAGCTCAACGTACGCGGGCGGCGGCCTTGACCAATGGGGTCCCGGAATAGGGACTGCACCTGTGCGGAGGGCCACAGGCCCTAACTCTCTTTTATTCTTCGCATAAAATAAAGTTTCACTTCACCTCCTCCTCCTTATAAGTCAGAAAAAGAGGTTTCTGTGATTCGCGGAGGAAACGAAATTCGGCATTACCGCCTTCCATCGGAAGCGCGGAAAAGCGTATATGCCGACTGCGCAGTACAGTTTAACCGAGAGGGCGAGTGGCTCAATTGCTACTTCACGAAGAAGTCAGGCCGGTGAGAACGTTAGTGGACTGTGCTGAAGCCGTACAGGCGTGGCCTCTATGATCAGCGGCCAGCGGAGCTGATTACGGGGGCTTCTTGTTGTGCAGGATGCCCACGAGAGGGTGCAAGGTTGTCACGCGGATCGTAAAAAGACCCAAAGCACCATTGTAGAGAAATTATTATGGCCTTGCATGGTTCGCGGTGCAAAAAAATATTGGTTTCTTTGTGTGTGGGGGGAGGGGGGTGGGAGCAGGGAAATTAATCTAATGGAGGCGGCTATCAGCGAATGAACTTGACAGCACCATAGTTAAAGTGCGATTTCGTGAATTATATTGTTAAACTGCAGTTTGGTTTAAAATTTCGCGTTATGCCCGTTTCTTTGGAAGGGCCACCTGAACTCCCATAGTGCGAGATACGCTGTGCCTTGTCACTGGATTGCTCTTGAAGTTTTGCGTAGATAGACTTGCGAACTATTTAGTGCCTCGAATTGTGGTCGGTGTGGTGAGGGCTCGCACGGCCCTCTCTGTCTTTGCATGTTGTTTTAAAATATTCGTAAAACGTAAAAATGTAAGGGGAAGGGGGTGGGTCATGTTAGCAGTCTCGCGAGAGAATAAGCACGCCGATTCACGACACTGGGAATGCTCCACCAGGAAATATTCCTGAATGCGCTAAAGAATCACAATATTTCCGGCCTAATTTCTGCAGAAAAGTAGTTAGTTTGTCGAAGGATCTGTCACTTACTCATAGATTTTTTGTTCTTGGTATAGGATTCTTTAGTATTCTGTGAGCGCCTTTATTGTGAGGTCAGTTTCAAGCATATGTACGTATTCAATCTTCACAGTGAGCCAAGTGCTGTGAGAGAGCGAACACAAGTGGGTTGCTCTATTTATCAGCATTAAAGGCCTGTAGGTGCACAATTTCTCTCCTAATGCCATTTATATGTTGGCCGTATTCAAAGTCCTACAGTTGTCTGAGCAGCTCGTTTAAATGACGGGCGGTTTTTATTTCATTTCAAACGACATTACTACGGCCTTATAACAGCAACTTTCACTTCCGGTTTAAATAACTGTCATTGTACAAATATACGTCACTGTTACAGCGACGTAAATCCTGCGTACCTTAAGAAACACGATTAACAAATAGGTTCATGGCAGAACAAGAATCACTTAATTTCCTAATGTCCAGGCGCTGGAAACGGCACTGGGCCCCTCGTTCACGACTCTCAGCTGAGCGTGAGTAATAATTGCGGGTTTTGCTTTAAAAGTCTAGCGGCGTGTTTTAGGACCAGAAGATGACGGAAGAATTCATCATGGCTCACATTTCTTCTTGCAGTTGGAAATAGAAGCAAATAAAATGCACGCCGTTGCTGTTTCGCATGCATGGCCGCTTGCATATGACACAAATTCAGTCGTAGTATTGTCTAAAAATTTCAACCTGTATACTTTTTAAGTATATCTGGAGGTTCACATACGCCAGGGCAATCTGCAGGGCGAGTGTTCTTGCGTCTAGTTTGTATGCGGCAACTTTATGACGTACCGTATAAGCTATTGCCCTCGGAGGGCAATCATAACCTGGTGGTTCCAAACCAACAGCTCCCGCAGTACGTTGTACCCCATTTGGGATATTGGGCTGCTTTCTTTGTGGCGAAAAGGCCGCTTGTTTTCGGAGTGGTTTTCAAAGCAGTTACTGAAGCGGAAAACAAACTATGGACGAGGCTACTTGCGCAGGAATTCGTACCTGTATAAATAAATAAATAAATAAATAAATAATAAATAAATAAATAAATAAATTAAAAAATAAATAAATAAATAAATAAATAATAAATAAATAATAATATAATAAATAAAAAAAAATAAATAAATAAATAAAAAATCCCAAAGAAAGATCACGCGAACCACTCCGATCTAACTGAAGACTGTATGGTTGACACTCAAGAATCCCGTGATAGAACTTTCGGGTTGACCGAGTCCGCAGCTGCGACGCAATCGGTACTAGGTTGGTTTGCACCATGTTCTAGAATACCACAGCAACTCAACGGAAGTTGACCCGAGGCTTTACCGCTTGTTTTTGCTTTACGACGACATTCATTGATGTACCTGTTGCTTGGTTCCCTTCGACCACGTCGAAATCGCACTTAAGGGATTAACGCCGATTTCACTCGCGATAGGATCCAGGCTGAGCATCCGGTCATTAGGGAAAACTTTTTTGTTAAGTTCTGTCCACCATCCAGTCACAAAAAAGTTGGCTTTCCTGCGGGGCACGTGGCGTACAATGGCATCAGTGAGGACGCTAAAGCTTCACTTTAAAGAATAAATAAATTTGGGGACATATGTTCCACTTTACTGCAAGCATGACCCCAAAAAGGAAGTATTTCATAATCGCAAATACCAATCCGCATTACGGCCTGTGTGCGTGCCATCAAAGAGCTGTGCTAAAACGTGGGAGCAAAGTGCCAGCTGCGACGTTTCCAACGGGACTACACAGCTATAGTGGGCAGGTAAAGAAACGAAGTTTTTCCTTGATTAACACACGGCGACTGCTTCCAAATGCGCTTGAGTGGAGATTAACGTAGCTATCTAATTTTCAGTAGGAATGGTTTCGCCTGTATACGTATGCTTCGTCCGGGAAGCTTAATGGCACTCGCACTTCAAATCTAGGCTGGATGGCTACTGATCTTATGCCTGTCGGGCAAGATGAAACATGGGCTAGTAGCACACGAGATAGCGTGGCTACCAGGCTGCTGCGAGCTTTTCCAGGTTGCATAGGTTGCGAGGTTACTTGGAAATAACTGCAGCTACTATGTGTGTTTGCTGGTAGGAGAGACACGGTTATTAAAGGGCGCCTATTTCAGCCAGAGCAAGCCCATTTTTTACGGGGAGCTTGGCAAGTGGATTTTGGCAGACCACGTGGATGCCACGGGCTCTGCTTTGAATTTCGCGAAGGTATTAAGGATAGCTTTTAACTTCAACTTGCCAAATATATGGCTACTAGGTTTATGTGCTAGTTTTGAAGAAGTGTGCTGCCTATTTAAGGGAGGATACGTGGGGAATGTGTTTCTGTAAGCTTTAATCAACAAAGCACGCCTACATATGCTTCCTATGACAACCGAAAACATGGAGGCTCTTACTGAAATAAACAGTTTTTTTTTCTGTGATTTATCTCAGCAGTAGGCCCAGCGCACGAAGTCAGTATAGTTTTACTAATCTCGCGGCCAGCTTATAGTTTTATCATTTGTATGACTGAAAAATATTTTCAATCGAATAATTCAAGCGTGATGCATTAAAATATACTGAAAAAAATTGCAATAATTCATACACCCCGACACGCTAGCAGAAAACACCAGTATCGCCAACATACATAGAAAAATGTTCCATAAAATGATTCAGCATAAATCGTTACTATAAGTTCATAATCTACCACCAGTGAGACTTTTTATTGCTTTAAAAATGGCGCTTAATTTTTGAAAATTGGTTTGGACGAATACGCACGCAAGTGCCGGTGAAACTGTAGCTATTCTATAAGAATTCCATTTACATCATTCTAGAAATACATCACAAGAATACACTGCTTTGTGAAGTGAACCAAAATATTGCGGGAGCGTAAACTTTATCACTTTGTATCTCACTGCGTACCTAGAATTACGTTCCTATTGTTTATCTAATTCTCAACCTTATTGCTCGTCTAACTATTGGTGATATTTTTAACCCACTTGAAGATGGCACAATGTGAGAAGTTATTCCGTCTTGATGGCTGCGTCGCTGACCTCATTAAGAGTGCCGTACCAGTTGTTCATCCGAGCTTCATACTGTCGCGACGCAGATATTCAGAGGGTAGGCATATACGCTCACGGAAAAGTGAAACTCGGCTCATTGAATGTTAGTGGCAGCGCTCGTGCAGGGGGCCGCCGCTTGGCCCTGCGCGGTAGCAGATGTCGTGCTTAGAGCGGCCACCCGCGCGCCACACTCCGGAGCCAGGCTTTGGTTCCGCGGGCGCTTATTTTGGGCGGCATTTGTCTTTTTACGCATTGATTGAGAGCGGGTTTACACTCCGGGAGAACTACTTGCCTACGAACGACCTTTCGCGAAAGTCGCCGACAGAGGCAAAGGTTTCAAATGGCCTCAAACACCGGCATTTAGTGGAAGCACGTCGGGCCTTAAGCACGTGCTTCTACAAACGCCACGAGAACCTAGAAGTGGCCCGTAAACCCTTTCGCCTAAGTCTATTAGAACTCCAGTAAAGCGGAGTTTAGGCTTTGCAAATGCCACAAGCCCAATTCTGCCAAGCTATTAGACTTGGTAAGTCGGGAGGGTATCTTGTAAATAGAAAGTGGACCCAGCACGGCACATACGCGATTTCTTGTGCGACTAAGGTCTACGTTGAAAGCTTTTGCCGCTACTCCGGTTGTGCTTTACGGCTGAGACATAGAGCAAATGTTCTCAAACTCTATTCAGGGCGCATCGCTGCGGAAAGTGAAACTGTTTTTTAGTGGCACTGTGCATATGGCGCCCCTTGGCCGTGGTAGCAGATCGTGCTCAGAGTTAGACACTCCGACAATTCAGAGCTTTGTAGCGAGCCAATATTTATGAAGGGGGATTCGTTCTTTGTACCTTGATAGAGGTACACTCCGAACTACTTTGCCTAGAACGCTACTGGCTGTCGCCGAGCAACCACAGACGTATGCAATGGTTGAAACACCGGCAATCTTTTGAATCAGCGCTAACACGTGTTTCGTAAAGCGCCACGCGAACCAAGAAGTCCTATTTCCTTTTGCTGAAGTCTTTGGGGCTCCCGGCGGCAGCCGTAGGCTTTGCTGTGCCACAGAGCCAATTCTGAGCTTTAAATCGGGTTCGGGGGGTAGAGGTAATAGAAGTGGCCACTAATCCTACATTGCGTTCTCATTGCTGCGACTAAGTGGCCTCGACGTGATGCCGTTTGTGGAATCAACTTTACTAGACACATCACACAAACTTGTTTGTCAAACGAGACTGCGATCCCTGTCGGTAGGAGTTTTTATGCCACTGAGTATTTATAAGCTTTGCATTAGTTTAGTGACCCTGTATATCGCTATAAGACTTTCAAGCGCCAAATATTTAGACAAGGGACGTAAAGGCAGGACAGAGACATGTCCTTTACGTCCCTGGCTAAATATTTGGCGCTTGAAATTCTTATTATGCATTATTATCTCGCTCGACAAAACACGTTGTGAAGTTAGGTCTCTATACCTTTATCTTTTTGTGTTTTTGTCACGGGGACCACGAGAGCCAAAGCTGAAGGAGCGAATTAGCGACGCTCCTGCCTAGCGCTCGCATCACGCCACTCCCCTCTTTTTGCAGTTATCTCGCCTCTTCTCCATGCCGTTTTGAAACTAAACGCGTGGTACATTGGTGTGTGTCTGGAACAACTACTTCAAGGTAGACTTTAATCATAGAACAGCGTTAGCCTCGTTTATGTGCACATGTCTTGCCTCAGATTTGATCAGTTTTTTTTACGCTATATGATGCTAGCAAGTCTGAACTAGGCCACCAGGACTAGCAGTGGAAAATAAAAGCGCGTTTGCCTATACATGCACTTGTGATTCGTTACCTCGACAGTGAAGCTTAGCAGGTCAGACTTCTGAGAACACAAAGTCAAACGGGCTGCGTTGGGTCTTGCATTGCCTTGTGTGGGCGCTGGGTTGCTTGTTTAGTTGCCTGTTGCGTTTACCAATGGAGCCGTTGAGTTGCTTTACACTGTCCCGCCAGCCTCAGAAAATTCTTTTACAGGTCAATGCATTGTCTTGTATTGCGTCGCGAGTGTTTTGCGGGGTATGTGGAGGGTTGTGAATGAAAAAGAATCGTTACTAAGTATGTCCGCAATTGTTTGGCTAGTTGGTATGCGTATTGAAATGTAAAACTGCGCACAAGAACAGGACTGCATTCATCCTGTCGCATCTTTTTCAATGTACACTCCTTGTGCGCAGTTTTACGTTTAAAACCGCTACAAACTCGGGGCACGCTGTGTGGTATGGTTCGTAGGGTATGATGAAACGGGCATGCTCGTAAAATTTAATGCCTTTTAGGGCTTGTGACTGTCCCTGTAACACAAATTGAGGGCGTGTAGGGTGCCTCCACCCGCCACCGTTGTTCAACGGGAACGAGATGTGGCAGCCACTGACTAGCTCAAAAATGGACTGTGCGACCTTTTTTTGGGAGAGTGGGGCACGCTACAAGGTAAGCTATCGGGGGTGCTATTCCAGAAAGCCCGAGTTTGAGCGAAACTCGGGCAAGGCGGAGCTGTGGTGATAATAATAAGGTCATGATAATAATTCGGGGTCGGGTTAAAACAATTAAAAAATACGATTCGTGCTATTTGCTGATTATTGAGGTGGCGTAATCGGTCCAGGGCAGCGCGCTCCAATGATGCGCGACTAAGGCGTGGCGCATCTTTCAGTGCGTTCTCTTGTTCCACTGCTGCACTGGTGGCTACTGGGGCAAGCAAATCCAACTATACTTTATTTTATTGTGCTCTTACTTTATTAATATGTATTTCACTACACAGTTGCTTTTATTTTTTATTCCAGGCGTTCATACGAGCTTTTTGTTTGAAATTTTTCGTCTTACGAAGTAGTTTCTGCCGTCGGTGGCAGGCACTGCAATGACGTGACTATGGCCGATTGGGAAAAAAAGAAAGTGGGTGATAGAAGCGCGCCACATTCAAAACAGTTGCTGCTCGTATTAGGTTATCGAAACCCTCCGCTTTTCGACACAAAATTTCATCGGCGCGGTCCAGTCTTCTTACGTGATTTTAAGGTGAAACCTTGGTGGGACGTATTAGCAACTTTTTTTAAAATTTATTGTACTTGCGCCCTTTTCCTCGCTTTCGTTTCTTTTTCTTTGGGCACGGATTAATTTAAACGAATTATTTTCTGCTATTACATGTTTGCGTCAGTTCTTCTATTTAATTTGTTCGTCTTAGTGTGCAAGCAGACTCGAACACGCCACAGCCTCCCAAGATACGGGGTTCTGGGGGGGTGGTGTGCATCTGTCCTACTCCTGTGACATCACGTTCAGCCTTCACTCTGCACGCACTATTCTACAACTGTTACTTTTCAAATTCACAGTGTTATGAATTTCGCGAACCGGCACGTTAGTTCCTCAAAGCTCCCGATTGCGGGCCAATACCCCAATTGGCCATGTGTTACGAAGGAAGAAATAGCAACAAGGACAAGAACTTTTCAGACTTGTTTGCGTTGTATTATTGTGCTCTTCACCGCTTTTGTTCGAAGAAGCTCTCCACAGTCGTTCTTTTAAATAGAGTTCAATCCCCTCATAACCCTCTTTTCTTTCTAGCCCTTGCCACTCCCGCTTACCCTCCCTCTGGCGTCAGGCCGTTACTATAATTCTTAGTTCTCCCCTTTACTCGCTTTCCACGCTCTGCTTTCTGCCATACGATGGTGACGCTGAACAAAACCCGTTGAATTGTGTAAAGGTCACCTTTTACAGTTGGCACGCATCGTTTATTGTATTGTAGCGAGGATAATGACCAGGCCATCAAGCTATGGGGGTATGCGCCGTACCAGCGTCAATCATGTGGAAGAGGAAGGTAGGATTATGTCCTATCCAGACGCGAGGATATGCGCCGAAGACGTGTCAGGGGAAGATGAACCCCATAAGGTGAATGCGCGAGAAACGAGCTGGGTTATCTCAACGCTCGGAATTGCGTTCCCATCGGCTTCACCCTGCGAATAAACCACCTCCACCGGCTATCAGTGCGTCGACTGTCGCCTTGACAGTATAGGTGCTACTCGTTGAAAAGTTTGGCGGTCAATTTCTTCGCCTGGCAACATTGGAAACGGTCACAGACATGGCCGATGCGCCAAGGTATAGTGCCTAGAACATACTCTAGGCACTATAACCAAGGGCACGGCGCGGCTTGGACCACTGCGCCCGCACTCCGAAGAAAAAAAAACCCCGGCGTGCGTCATCTGCTCCGTTCCAATCCGATTCTAAATGGTGGCGTCAACAGAGATGTTATTAATCGCACTCACATTGAACTCGAGGGAATACTGTGCGTTCGGTGAGGTAGAGTTTGTAACGTGAAACAGTCATGTGTTTCACAGTCGTGCTTAGCATGGACAAGTACCGCAATCCCGCGGAGACCCGACGTAACGAGTGACGGCACACCCCGGCTGGGCTAGAGCGGCGGTGCGCGCTGTGTTTATACGGCCTTCGCAGCGGCGGCGGCGGCGAGAACAATGCAGCCCAGTCTCGGCGTAAAGTTCCACCACCAACGCGCGCACGCCGCTGCTCTAGCCCGGCCGTGGGCGCACTCACACGGTTGCATGGAGGAGAAGAGGGGTGCCTGATCTGCGGGCCGTGCGCACAACATCGCCTAGCAACAGACGCTTGGCCACAGATATGGCGGCGCACACTTGGTTGCCTGCATGCATTCCGCGCCATTGAATACCGGCTATATTTAATACGTATAAGCTGTCCTGCAGTAACCTTCTCACAAGAAATGCGCGCCACGCAACCCCTCGAGGGAGACTGTCTGCCGCGCAGGTGATAAACGAAACGCACGGTCATGCAACGCTTCGTTCGAAGCTGTTTTGCGAGCAGACGATAACTGGGAAACGCACGCTCCGGCTGCAGACGGATAGACGCGCGGTTGTAACCTGCGGAAGCCATGTCCGCCAAATTATCGAAAAGAAAGGCGAGGTCTTGGAAACACGTCTCCACTGATCGTATTGCGCACACACTGGTTGACGGTCGACTGGTGGCGGTCGATGGTGCGGTCGCCACCAACGCTTCTATAGAAGTTTCCCGTTGCGTAAAACGGCAGCGCACACTACACTTGCTCCTCGACGGTCATGGAGCGAAAGCCGCCTCTAAGTCGTCGCAAACGGGGGTCTGTCGCCAGGCGACTGCACAACCATGGCACAGCACTTTTCAAGAGTTAAAAACAAGCTCAAAATTCCTCCTTCATTTAAAATACCTGTCGGGGTAGAAATATGCCTGCTACGGCGACCATAAAAATAAACACGCCGCAGCAGCGTCCAAAACGGGCGTCCCGAGTTCAACTCGGCCGTGCAAAACCATGGCCGAGTTTCCTCCGAGTTCTAATGTCAGTCAAACACACCCAGCCCATTCGTGGGCGCGGCGTAACAACCGAAGCCACACACACCCATGACGTCCACTTTGTGTGGGTGTAGCGTCGTAGCCACGAAGTCGTCATTTGATGCCCGCTAGCAGCGACAAGAACTTAGCACAAAACAAAAACGAAGTCCCCAGGCCACCGTCAGCCAATGGTGCCACAGTCGCGGGGGTGCTCGGTCCGAACTGGAGTTCACTATTGTACGAGCCGATAGGAGAGGCCAAGACGACACGATTTCACCACGGGAGCCTTCTTCATACACCGTGAAAACACACTCGATGACAAATGACACAACTTCAACGTCTAAAACGCACTCGCCAATGCTCAAACACGCTCGACACGGGACGATTTCTGATAAGATCCCGCCGTGCACTCAAGCAAGCCGTAAACAAAAGCCATATTTGATGGTCGGGAGCAGGGCGCGTTATGTTCACTACCAGTGGACCCCTTTGATTACTTAGTTTGTGCTTACGCAGAGCTGCACTGGGGCTACGCTGAAGCCAAGTGGCAAAAATAATTCAGTGGAAGAACAGAACACCGAGAAAAATGGACCGCCCCGCGCCGGGCGTGGCCAACAGCCAGGCTGGGGATTTCAAAGTAGCAGTGGGGTTATCTAGTTTATGCTAGGGAATGAGTATTGCAGATCGATTTCAGATGGTGCTGCATACGGAAGATAGGACAAGCCGTACTTTATCAACGTAAGCGGCCCCAATACAGCGCGCTAAGTATGCCAGGCTGGCTGCGCGCAATTCCGGTGGTTTCGCTCGAGGTGTATCGAATGCTCCACTATCTTTACTTTGATAATCCAAGCAGCTGGAAACTCGGGAGTAGGCGGAACTCGGCCTTCTAGAATAGCGCCCCAGAACAGACTGTTGTCAAGTGGTTGGAGTTTAAATCTGATTTTTTATTTTGAAGAGACCAAATCGGTCATACAATTAAGCGAAGCGTTTGAATAATTCATCTATAATTCAGTCTTCTCTCCAGAACAGGCTACTTCAAGTCGTTTTCTCTTTGTAGTTGTTCGTAGAAATTGGATGAAAATGCACGAAGCCTTAGAGAAAAACCTCTCCATGCAAATTAGTCTTGTTTTGTGAATCATGATGTGCCAATATTGATTGATTGTTTCACCTGCTTTGTTTCTTTATTACCCGCAATCTAAACACAACCCCGTTCGTGCCCATGAAAAAAAGTCACAATCGGTTTAGCTTGAGGCATTTCCTTTTCTAGTAAAACAGATGACCACTTCAGAAAGCTTTTCCTCCGTTGCTGCGGATAATTACCGACGGACAGTCAGGGGAAGTCTTCCAAGTCAAAGTCGACGATAAGACAATTTTTTCCTTTTAGTTAGGCTATTGTATAACTTATATACACTTTCTTTTGTCTCCCCCCAACTCTGCCATTATAGAGTTGATTACTTTTCCCCAAAACCCGTATCTAATAACCTCACAAAATCTTCCATCTCTTCCTCATCCTTTTTTCTGTTGTGAAGAACTATTTGAGGTTCAGTTTATCTTTCATCATCATCACAATCACCAGCCTTGTTGTGTCCACTGCAGGACAAAGGCCTCTCCAAAGATCTCCAGCCACGTCTATCGAGTGATAGCTGAGTGCACCCTTTCTCCCCGAATTTTGTAGTTCATCCCGCCATTGAGTCCGTGGACGACTCCTATTGCATTTACCGTCTATTGGCAGCCATTCGTTAAACGGATGGTCCACCTGTCCTTCAAGCGCATGACGTGACTCACCCATTCCTATTTTCTCCGCTTAAATTGAGCTAGGATGTCTTCAACACTAGTTCAGTAAGCATGCCAATAAACATGACTTCAAGTAGGGTAACGAAATCTTGAAAACAGTTAGCGATTGCGTCTATCTTGGGCAAGTCACAAGCGCTGACCAACCACGAAAAGAAAATTACCCTCAGAATAAGCATCGTGTGGGCTGCTTTCGGTAGGGATACTGACATCCTGAATGGTAAGCTTCCTTTTTCAGTTGTTTTTTAAGGGCTCAATAACGGTCATTGCAGCGTGTACTTCACTGGAGGAGGAAGGGATTCCTATAACGATGTGGAGAAGCCAGCCTGGCAGAGAGCCTGGCTTGCTAACAAGTATTTGTCACAGAGACGGTAGCTTTGATAGTAAGGCGCTTATGTTATTTTTTGTACAAAGCTATTTTTACTTCGACCTGAATTATCAATTCTTTTTTGCGTATTTTAGTCCTCGTCACACTTTTAATGAGGCTGACATCGTCTGTTCGGTTGTCCAGAAAAGAAGGAGATGGCACATTCAGGGCTATTATGAACGATAAATCATCATTGACGACTACGGCTGCAGGTTTCAGCTTGTTTTAAACGTACTTCCTCGGTCCTTGGTTTTTTTCTCGATTTGTGAACTTCTTGAACAATAACTGCTTCTTGCGCACTTTGTACGAAACGTCCTCGCGCAAACCCCGAATATTTAGGTAACAACCGTTTCACAAGAAAGTGTTACTAGTGTTAATGTCCGATCCTCGGCAGTCGAGAAGGCCAGAACCGGAAGTAAAGTGGATTTCATTTCTGTCCTAATTTGTGCGCAATAGTCATTATGTTGTAAGTTTGTTTACCTTTTCTTAGTAACGATTATATTTGTGTCCTATTTTTTGGCTCTCCTTTTTAGCCTCTTCTGTTTTGCTCACTTTCATTTTTACTCTTTGACTCCTTTTCTTTTTTTTTCTCATCGCTCTCTCCTCCACCTTTGGCACCTAGAACTAGACTGAGTGTATCCACCCGGGTTTCCATTAAAAGCGGCTCACTACTTTGCTGATCCAGAGATAATGGTCGTGGCCTCTTCTGCTGCGTAGGCACTTGGCGCTCGCTTCCTTGGTTTGCCCTCCGGCATTGCCGTTCCTAGGAAGACGCAGTATTGCTGACTCTTCTGGATTTCGGCTGGGACCGGATCGAATATAGTTTCTACGGTCTCCACTGCAAGCTGAGGCCTGTAAGTGGATATTGCAAATGGTGTAATGTCCGAGAGTGAAAAAAATTGCTCATGACTCCGTTTCAAGCCTCTGCTGCGTTTAACCTGTTTTTCGTACATCGTTCGGAGATTTAAAAAAAAAAGTGAAATTAGGCTACATGGTCAGCTATTTCTTTTCTTTTTTTTATGCGTTTCAAATTACGACTATTCCCATCCGGATATTCTGCATCCATTTCTACTCTCTCTTAGACGAACATTTAGTAGGTAAACATCGGTCCCATAATCCAATAGCATTGGTGCTAGTGTTACTCGTACCTTTAAATAGAGAACAAAAGTCACGCACAAGACGGGTGCTCAACAATATTAACTTTTTATTTAATTAAGCTTGTTTCATTAAAAAAATGGGCAGTGATTAGCCCCAACCTTATGTGCATCTTTATGCCACACTAGCGTTTGATGCTTTGTATGATGATTTGCAAGATTATTTTATTTTTATTTTATTTATTTAGAACATACTGCTAGCCTCTTAGTGGGGGCTTTTGCAGGAATTGGGTGATACATTCAGAACAATGACATAGCACTCGTCAATTAAACTTTCGTAACGCACTTCGCTTTTATTGATTGATTGATTGTTGGGTTTAACGCGCCGACGCAACGCAGTCGATGACGCGCGCTGTAGTGGAGGGCTCCGGATTAATTTTGACCACCTGGGGATCTTTATCGTGCGCCGAAATCTCGTACACACGGGCGTTTTTGCTTTTCGCCTCCATCAGAAAAGCGGCCGCCGCGGCCGGGCACTTCGCTTTTAAAACAGAGCAATGACATAGCACATACCAGAAAGAAATTCAAAGCACACTTCGCGTTTACAATAATGTAATGCAGAAGGGAAACGTAAAACATGAAAAATAAGAACGATGTAGGAAAGCTGCGGCAGTACACTATTCAAGATTACACAATATACCATTTTTGTGAACCAAAGTTCGTGAACCAAATATGTAGCTACCCGCATGTAAAACACAGAGGTGCACCGAGTACAACCGAATTTTACAATGCCTAATGTTCAAAAAGGGGAATACCAATCTGACGGTACCCGGAAAAGCGTTCCGGAGAACGGAAGCGTCAACACACTGCCCATAAATATAAGGTATACAGGGCTGCCATCTCCAGCATATGGCCAAGGACAAAGTACCAAGTGTAAGGAATCACGCGTTCGCCAGAATGACAAATGTGCCCAATGTCAAAGCTGGATATTGTAACTCAAAATTTATTGCCCGGTGCAAGAAAACCAACCCTTTGTCAAAGGAAACAATACATCTGTTCAGCTTACACAGAGAGAGAGAGAAGAGAGAGAGAGAAGAGGAGAGAGAGAGGAGAGAGAGAGAGAGAGAGAGAGAGAGAGAGGAGAGATGAGAGAGAGAGAGAGAGAGAGAGAGAGAGAGAGCTGTAATGAATACTTGACGAGGTTAGCCCCACACACAGCGGGGCTTGGTTCTTCAGATGGAATGAACATATTGAGGCAAAAAAAGAAACAGAAGGGTGAAGAAGTACGCAGCAACAACGCATAAGAGAGAGAAGAAAATGAAATCAGTTCGGAACGTAGAAAAAATTTACAGCGCTAGGAGAAAATTCTGAGGACCTCAGGTTTAAAGAACGTCGATTAATCCCGAGTCAGGCAAAAAAGTTAAAAGAGCATATTACCCTTGCGCCGCGTCAGCGTGATTTTGCCAGGGACGGAGAAAGTGATGCGGTTCTAAAGAGTGTCCGCGTAGTAGTCGCACAAGAGTTCTTTTCGCTGTTTTGCGTTGAGTTGTATGCTGCGGGCAGTGACACAAGACATGCAGTATGTCTTCTTCCACAGAGCACACAGAGCACACAGAGCACAATGGCGAGTCCACCATGCCTATCTTAAAAAGAAAACTAATGAGTGAAGGCAACGTCTAGGCGTGGTCGGTGAAGGACACTTTCAGTTTGCTTTGTAGGCCTCGCGAAAACTGGAAATTGGACTGACGGTCAATCGCGTGCACAGGCAAGGGTATCCTAAGAGGGTCCCGCCAAGCTGACAGCTTCAGTTTCCATCCCAGTGTAGAGACGGCCGTACTTCCGTCCTGTCTGGAATACGGGATTCCAATAAATGCAAGCACATTGTGCGCCTCTTTCACTGTTGCGTCAAAGACGACGTTCCCCTGGATGCCGGAATGACTGGGTAGGCCGCCACTGAAGTGAGATGCGGTGCCCGTCTCGTAGTCCAAGCGTGTGCAATGCGTTCAGCTCACGCACAAGCCGGCTGCAGCGGTGGGATGGCTTCACCAAAGCTTGTAAGGCAGGCCGCGAGTCAGCAAAGATCACCCATTGGCCGAGCGGGAGTATTGGTGATATGAAGGAGTGCCGCCCTAATAGCAGTTAACTCAGTGAAGGTGGGCGACGTCTTGTGACTGAGGTTCTGTGTCACAGTTGACGGGAATCCACACTCCAATAGTTGACGAGTCAGACTTCACGAATCCGTCTGTATATACCTGAACACCGCCAAGATAACGCGAACTTATGTGCTCCAGCGTGAAGTATCGCAAGGCAGGCTCAGGCAGAGATGACTTCTTGCCTATACCTGGTATGGTAACGCATATATGCCACGGTGCAAATTTACATGGCTGTAAGGCAAAAAGGGTTGAGCCAAGGCGTGTCGGGAACCGAGAAATTAAGCTCTCTGTGGTACAAACAGAAGAGGAATTATTTGCGTGGCACCCAGGACGGGCGTTCGACGTTCGATTGCGCTGCTCGAGGGGCGAGCCTCGTGCCATGAGAAGCGAGCTCTCAGCGCGAGCTATGCGCTCAGCGTCTCCGACGCATCTAGCTGTATTCCTCGTCTTCTTCATGCATCGGAGAAGCATGGCCATGATAATTTTTCTTACAGGCTTGCTTGGGCGTTCGAAGTTGGCCGGTAGGAGGCCCTGTACATGAGAGGAAGACACCTGTGGTACAGGATGGTCAGCACACCGCATTACATGACGGAGGCTGGTGCGAAGGAACTGTTGAGCTTGGAGTGTCTGAGCTGACATGCAGCTTGCTTCGCAGAAAGTTCCATCCGTGGATGTGCACGTTGGAAGGTCCAGGGAGATGCACAGAACTTGAGCCTGTGCACACTCTAGCCCGCTGAAGCTCGACTTAGACAAACCAATCAGCGCTGGGAGGTTGTACCGCAGAAGGCCAAGAAATAGTGCCTTATAAAGTCGCAGTAGTGAAGGCAGTGAGAAGCCCCATGTTTTTCCTGGCAACATCCGGAAAGCGCCATAAATCAGCGCAGACGTTCTCTCAGGTGACGGATATGGGGGCCCAACATAGGGGTCAATCTAGTGTTACTTCAAGAAATTTATGGTTGTGAACGCATGGTATTTCTGTGTCATTTAAGACCAGAGTATAGCGGGATACATCCAGCCTCGTTAAGGGGGAATTTTCTCCTGCCCCTAGGGTTAATTTATTACATGAAAGACCGCGTAACGATCCCAGCAGCCTTCGAAAAAAAATGGGCATGCGTAGTGGAGATTGCTTCAATTGTGACAATTAGGGCACCCGCAACCTCTACAGCTCTTTAGAACAACGTATATCTTCCACCACAGAAACGCACGGCTATGTAGAACTAAGGGTCTTTGTTCATTTTAAATGGGCCGTCTTTCTGCATTATGGTAGTGAGGGTCATTGAATCCTACCGGAAAAGAAATTGCAGGAAAAACTGAAGACTCACGTAGGAGCTAATGGCCACCGCCTCTGACGCTGGAAGCAGTACAGGTGCAATTCTCTGCCTAATGCGGTGGCGATGCCGGTTAAAGAATGACAAACTTTAAGTAAAAAATACAAAAAAATTTAGTGCCCTTCCACTATGTGAAGAAGGGTAAACTGCAACGCAGCAAGCTCCCCACGGAGTGCACGAAACAAAACACGTTTGTTTGTAATTTACGACTGAGCTTATACTTCTTAGCTAATTACGTGGATGAAACCTGGAACAGACCCGAGCTTTATCCTAGAGGACAAAGTAGAGCTGTCTCTTTCCCTCAGCCGTCGTAGGCACCTTGCCGTTTGTGTTACACGCCACTCTACAACAGATGACACCGGACCAGTCGCATTGGGCTGTTTGACGGCCACGTTGAACCTCACGCCAACACAGCGCGCATGACATCAGTAAGGGCATGAAACCATTACCAACGCGTGCCAGCCCTTCCTTTTCTACCATCCTCTCCCAACCCGGGCATACATAAACCGGCAACCGGTGATGAGCGGATGCTTAGAAGTGAGAGATACTGTCGGACATGTCGCACTGAAAGCCCTTTAAGCTAAAAGAGTAATATCGGCCTAAGCCGGTGTTCCAAGTTCCAAGCGGGGCAGTTGCTTTTCACCCGGGAGGGATTCGCAGCTACACGGCCAGTAGGAACTTAAGGTGGCAACGCCGGCGGCAGCGGCGTTCCGTGGTTTTTGCGACCATTCACGCTCCCGTTCGGGTGGACGCCTCTTAACTTTCTGCTCTTCTTTCTCCAACCGGGCGACATGCGTCCGTCCCATATCGAGTTAGTACCTCGAGGGTTTCGACCTCTGTACTAGTGGACACACACGTGGGTGTCCCTTTCGCGGCCCAGTAGTAGGCATACCATTGTTTGGGCGACACACCAACCCAGACCCAAACCGTTCGACTGCGGTGGACAGCTGACGGAGCGCATTGAGCCATGATACTGCCACGTTTAAATCTCCCTCCATCCCAACGGGTATGTCATCGGTAGCGGCATTAGGCCTTGCTGTGCGTGCATGCCCCCTTCCTTCACCCCAACCCGTGCACGCCTAAAGCGGCAACCGGGGATGGGTGCATAATAAGGCGTAAAAAAAAAACCAGCGAAGGGCGAGAGCCTCTTTTTTGCGGCCAGACTAAGATCTATTATTCTTCCGCCAGAAGAACTATGGCCAGCTGGTCAACGAGGTCCGCCGACGCGACAATGTTGCTCGGAATGGCTTTCAAGCTAAAGAAGAACAATGTGCTAACGCCGGCGTTCGAACACGGCAAGTTGCTTTCAACCGGAGGGGCGCGCAGCTAATGGGCGAGGTGGAATTTGGAGTGGCAACGGCCGCGGCTACATTCTCGGCGGCGGCAGCGGTGGCGGCGGTTTTCGGGCGTCTCTACACCCATTCGCACTGGTGTTGATTCTCCACAATTATCTGATAACGGCGCTACGGCCCTGGTCAGCCGACTGCGTTACTTATGAAAGAGGCATGGGGGGAACAATCGCTGATAACCGTTGTAAAAGAGGGTCGTTAGTGGCGAGGAGAAGCCCCGGAGCGGCGCATAGTAAACCGCTTCACCGGAATGAAAGCGGGGAAGGGGGGGGGGGTGAGACATATGTTGCTTTGAAGTAAAAAAAATGGATAAAACAGCACGAGTGAGACCATACAACACTTATCGCTGCGAGATCTCACTGCAGTTCAAGTACGGCAGTGCGTTTACGCCATTTGAGGTTTCACTCGAGGCTTTTTGTGGTTCTACTTCAGGGAAATACAGGTGAATGTAAATGGTGACTCTGGGCCAAAATGGCGCCTGCATAGCGAATCGATAGCTGCTTCTATAGTTTTTTTTTGACGTGACAGCGTAACTCGGCTATATTTGCGAAAGCGCGCAGCAAGCTGGCGTCCGCAAAACGTGCAAGGTGCATTCATTTGAACCCAGGAACGCTGCGTGACAGAGGAATGTGACCTAAGGGGGATCCACCTGATCCCATTTCTATGAGACTTGCTATTTCATGACCCATCGTTCACCAACATACAATGGTTCAAAGGTTCATAAAATGTTCTCATAGGCGTAGTTTATTTATTTTAGAAATATGTGACATCTGCATTGAAATAAAAATACAACACTACATCATCCTTTCTCCATATAAATGCTTGGGGAAGTTTTAAAATATATTTACAAATTATGGTGACATTCACATCAATATTATGCATAACCACGTGTTGAAGCTTGTAATTCAAATTATAGAGGTTAAACCGTATTTTTCAAAATGTACTTGTAAAGCATTTCGCTATGAAATAGGTACGCGACCATTTCGCGTACGTAGTTCGTCTGGTTTGCCCTGAACGGCGCTGGGCGCCTAAACCGTGAGCGTGTTTGTAAATTGTTCCCATCACTTTAGTATCTTCTTGTTTCGTGGCCGGAGGCTCTGGCTGCGTTCTTACTCCGCCTCACGGCTCACGTTGACGGAATGCTTCGCCGCTTTTCGCGTTACCTGTGTTCACTACCTCCTCCAGTTCTAGTTTTACTCGGTATTGCGAAGACTTCCCTTAAGCTGTTCGGTGCATCGAAAGGCGCACGGAGGCGATACACAACACTTAAACCGCGTCGGTACACGGGGGTCAGATCTTTAGCTAGCATAGGACGGCTGTGTCGGCAAGCAGAAACATTCGCCATTAGACTTCCAAGCCTTGTCCGTGGAATGAATGAATGAATGAATGAAGAACTTGCACGCAGGTTCGTAAGCGTAACTTTGACCCGTTTACGAGAGTGATTTTGGGGGGTTCATGATAGCGAAAAGGGGGAAAATTGAATCAACAAACCCCCTGTGGCATTGTTCAGGCACCTCGATGGCGCGTGTCGCCTTTAGCATCATGGTTTTTAACACGAAAGTGTTTCATGCCGGGATACACGAAGACTTCACTGACGTCACATCCGTCACAGAAATGACGCCAGCGCACCTTTGCCGAACCGACCCGCCAGCAGGACGTCGCTCGCAGAGCCCAGCCACAAGACAGCCGCCGACCCGCAAATCATGCTCAGCTGCAGATTTCGCTGCACATTTCACTTTCGTGTTTGACCGATTCCTATGGCCGAAGAATCAACCACAGTTTTTATTGTTTCTATTTTGTCTCCTTAGATTTACGTGCATGTAAATAGTTGTGATGTATTGTGTAGCTATTCCTATATATTGCAGATGGCGATAATTACGCAGGGCTTACAGTAAGCTCCTGTAATGGCCTTCCTCCTTCCTTTCGTCCCGCACCGGCGCTGTTTTACGGGCATGTCTTCATCCAGTTACCCCAAAGTCAGACTCATCTCCGGCACAACCGTTTTCTTTTAGGGGCGAAGTTCCTCTTGCTCGAGGCCTGTCCCGTCCCTCGTTGCTGCTGTATACGGCACGGCACATTAATGATCATTGTGGCAGGATCCCCATTGGGATTGGTCAACCAAAGATTGGCCGAAGAGGACAAAACGTTCAACGCGTTCGTTGCTACCCAACAAGGAGAAGAGGAAGAAAAAGAGGTTGTCGTTCGTCGCCTGCGAGCTCAAGACACGTACCGGGGGTACACGACACAAGACGCTCTGCAGGAGGCGACGGCCAAGGTGGCTAAAATGTCACACACCGAATTCTCAAACTTACCCATGGAGATTCTCATCGTCCAAACAACTCCTACATAACAACCACAAACATCGACGCCTTCTCCAACTTACAAATACAACCTCTCATCCAAGATCCTCTCGCCACTTACTTCACCGACCACAAAATTATAATCTTCAAAGGAAAGCGCTTCCCACAGCTTTGTAATCAGTAATGAAATCCTTGTATGTAATTTCATCGATATGTAAATGACTACATCTTGTGTGTATATAAGTGTATATAATTGCATCGATATGTAAATAATAAACGCCATGTATAAAGTGTACATAAAAAGACACGTGTTGAGTCTTCAAATGATGTGCGGGCGAATGTTTCCCGCTTTTACCGATAAGCATTGGAGCTTCGCCCCTCTCATGATCATTCACTTCGTGGAGATGGCGGAATTTTTTGTTTATGTTAGCTCGTGACTTTTAAACCGATTGAAGAGTGGGGATTTTATGGCCGTGACTCAAGTTTGCAGGCTATTTTAGTCTCGGAAGATGCGGTGACGCAGTCTTTTTAGAGTGAATTGTGAGTGAAGGCGTGTTTCTCAGGCTTGGCGACTTCGGCATATAATTTCAGGGGCGAATTCCCTCAGGGGCTTTGGCTGTTGGCGTCTCCTGTAGTCGTCGTAATCGTCGTCTCATGTAGCTAGAGCGTAACGCGCACTAAAACAAAACCGGGACAGTCTTTTACGTTTCGCGATGGAGCGCTTCATAACGCGTACTAAAAAAACACCGGGACACTCGTTCATGGCTGGCACTTGAGTGCTTCGTGCTTCACAGACGAGAGACTTTTACAGCAAAGGTGTGTATACCTGTAACCCCCAACAGTTTCATCTCTGTTGGCAAAACGCCAAGGCGCCAAGAATACACTTATACACTGCATGCTTCGCCCCTCCCCAGTTTTCACGTCAGGGGAGATGGCCAGAGATTTTTTTTATTGCCCTATTCAGGTACAATACTGGTTTCAAGACATGGGGACTCAAAAATTGGCGCCATATGAAAGTTTTAACAAATACCACGTTTGCGAAAACGTTGTGCTTGCGCAGTAGGCACTCGACGTTCGAACACTCACGGTATTTTTCTCTGCTTTTAGACCTCGGGAGATGTACACGCTACAAAAGAGTGCAGACACTGTCAGTGTAAGCATTATACAATTTGTAGGATGCAAAGATATACAAAGAAATTTAGAATAGGAAAAAGGCGAACGTACCTTCTCGATTACGGCGACTTTCCTGCACACGTATGACATAACCGGTGGCGTGTTATGGCTAAGAATGTTGTAAATAGATATGCATGCGAAAAAAAGTGATCCCGACTGCAGTACGTCGTTTTACGGTATGAAACGAAGCAGCCTTTACAACTACCATCTAAATTTTACACATACTGAAAAGGCAATTTCTACTAATATGTCCCTAACACGCGTTTGTTCCCTGACCCACTCTGCTCTCTTCTTGTCCCTTAATGTTACACCTACCATCTTCCGTTCCATTGCTCGCTGAGTCGTCCTCGGTTTAGATTTAACCCTCTCAGTGAGCCTCCAAGTTTCTGCCCCGTAGGTGAGTACCGGTAAGATGCCGCTGTTATACACTTTCCTCTTCAGGGACTTTCCTCCATTAATAAGAAATGGGCATGGCCAGGAATTTAATGCGAAGGCAAGATAACCGTTGGTCATTAAGGGTAACAGAGTTGAGCCCTAGAGAAGGCAAGCCTGGCAGGTGTGGCAGAAAGTTTGGCGGGAAGCTGAGATCAAGAGGTTTGCGGGGATAAACTGGTCGCAGTTAGCACAGGACCAGGATAATTCCAGATCTGTGGGAGAGGCCTTTGCCGTGCATTGGGCGTAGACAGGACGCTGCTGATGATGACAAAGACAAACTGCAGATAGTCCACATACCGAAAAATTGACTAGTTCTAAGTAACAGCTCGTCGACACGACATCAAATAAAAATACCGACACGCAAGCACAATACTCTGGGAACACAACCCGTGCATTGCCATTATCGTAAACTGCCATGAAAACATTGGCTGCTGCATCATAATCTACAATTGCCCCGACAAGCTTACGAGGAGGAGAGGCTGTAAGGAGGCACTTGAAAATACAATAAAATTGAAAACTGCAGAGGGCGTTTCGTTCGGAGGCCAAGCTTTCTCAGCTGCCGAAGAAGTTGTAAGCAAAACGTTGTATATATTGTTTAGCGGGGAGCAAGATGTGGGTGTGAGCATGAACCCCTTGATTGATTGATTGATTGATTGATTGATTGATTGATTGATTGATTGATTGATTGATTGATTGATTGTGGGTTTAACGCGCTGAGGCAACGCAGGCGATGAGGCGCACCGTAGTGGAGGGCTCCGGATTAATTTTGACCACCTGGGGATCTTTAACGTGCGCCGAAATCTCGTACACACGGATATTTTTGCTTTTTGCCTCCATCAGAAGAGCGGCCGCCGTACAGACTCATGAACCCGTATACAAGCCGCAAGCTACCCATTATCCCTCCTCGCCACCAGTTACCGAAGGGTGCGTTTGTATACCCATGCCTTCGACAACGATGCATACGGTGCTTGTGGAATAGGGTGTTTCAGAAAAAAAGATTTCGAGAACTTCTAGAGAGTGGGCCGCAGAAAAACAAGAACTATGTAAGGGCAAACGAGAAACACAGTAATTAGGTGATGATGTGTGGGTATCACGCCTCGACGGACTCTTTCCGCAGCTCCATTCCTCGTTTTAAAAGGGAATCGATGATTTCTGGCCAAAGATAGCCGAAATGAAACGGTCGAAACTTGGGAACCAGTCTGTCCCGAAATTTAGTATCCCGTTTACACCTCTGTATGAAATTGTGCGTGGGTGACTAGTGCATAATGTCGCTGTATTCCCTCTGAGTGATGGGCAGCTGTCCTCGAATTTGGTAGTAGTACCGACTTGTCTTGGATAGGCAAAGACACTTGTTCTTGCAAACCCTGATGCCTACTGAATGGTACTCGGACGTCTCAGCGAGTGTTTCGTAGTTGCGTGCTGTGAAAGGACACTTCACCTCAAGCAGGCCATGGTCGTCGAGAAGCCTGTCGAGATGGAATGGAATGTCGATTAAAGGAGTAGTGACAGGAAATTTCAAAGCCGAGATAACTGTGTAAACTGCTTCTTTTTAGTCAGGAGATATGCCCCCGCAAGTGTCAAGAGTCCAGCATAACATATTTTATATTCATTTTAATCTTTGCCCGAACGAGAAAGTCCAGAGCGGGCCAACATGACATATTTGCTTCTTGCCCCAAACTGCCGACGTCGGGGCTCCCGGGACGTGAGGTTGGCGCGCGCTGATACGTTGTGTGTGCGCATCATGGTTTTCGGGCGGACGTCATGCTGCCCGGGCGCGTGGGGATGGTGAAAACCTCGGCCGGTCTGGGCGCGCGCCTGGCCGCGGTGCGACAAGAACGATGTCACGGGCGGCCCCCTCTCATGGCGGCCGCTCGGCGTTCGTTTTGTCTGAACCGAAACTGGCACGAATAAACGACGCTGTAAATGATTGTTTATGCTTTGATCGACCGTCTAATGTGCCATTCTATGATTAGTGGGCTGGTAGGCACCCATAGCAGCAAAAAAAAAAAAAAAAAAACTTAACATGAAAATTTCGTGTCAGTACTTCTTTCACACGTTCACTGCGGCATGATTTTTTTGGTCTGGTTTTAGGTGCGGAGTGACATACGAGTGGGCCATTGGGTATATCCCCCAGGTGCGTCGTGACCCACCGGTGGGACACGCAGCTATGCCTCTTTCTTTCGCTCCAACGAGATGGCGCTGCCACCGTTGCAGCGGGCGTTTGGCGCGTATATTTGAAATATGCAAAGCTGTTTACGCCTTTTTCGCGTGAATCTATGTTCAAAAACAAAGTGCCTGCCAGAGCAAAAGACATGCAGTCAGTTGCTGTGATAGAAATATTTATTAGGTAGATAAAAGTTAAATCGGCTCCATAGAAACAATCGCGCCAATTCACGTCCAATGCAATAGACAATATATATTAGTTGCAATTTCAAACTTCAGACGGCAGCACAAAATGGAGAGCTCGCGCGCGTGGGTCACTGGTGGGTCACGCCGCACACAGCAAAAAAAAAAAAAACATTTTTCTTGAGTGCGTCGTGGGTCAACGGTGCGTCATAGCCTTTAACATCAGACAAGTATTCTTCTGGGCGTGTGTATCCTCATGCAACAAAAATCATACCACTGCGTTCAAGTGTCATAAAGTTATCGCAGCCGCAAGCAGATAAACACACGTAACTTCGCAGCCGCATAGGTGGAGCACAGGCCGTGACCCACCGGTGACCCACGACACTTAAGACATGCAGGCCGCACTCCTGAGATCGCACACGAGGATATAGTGTGGCGTAATCTCTTGCTGCATTCCGTTCATTTGTTCGGCCGAGATCCCGCAAGTTCGTGACTTTCGGGTACAGAATTTTCAACATTACACTTGAAAAATCAAACCCGGACCTATGGTTTCGGTTACTTCTTCCACAATCATTCATCATCTCATCCTTAGAGAAAGTTGGCTTTCCTGCATGGAGTTTTGGAATACTACGGCATCAGTGAGGATAGTAAAACTTCGCTTTAACAATAAGTTTTAGCGTTAGAGTTTACAGCTGAATTACACGCCAGTGAGAGGCACGTGGGCAGGCCGCAGAACGAAGCAAAAGGAGAGATGCCGGGCCGCCGCTTCGGAAGGTCTGTAAAGCGGCCTGGCCTGGTCTGGACTGGCATTCGGCCTGGACTGGCATTGCCGGGCAGCGTATTTCCAAACGCTTCGCTGCACAGAGCACCCACGTGACATGTCTGTTCACGCTATGAAGAACGGTAATTAAACGTCGTCATTGGCTGCGCCCCAAACCTAAAGCGACCTAAAACATACCAAACCACTATTATTAACAAAAAGAACACGTAGATCTGAGTTTTCAAAAAAAAAAAAAAAAAAACTAAAGTTAGGAAAAAAAAGTTTAGCAATGAAAAGAAGAACTAAGAGACAGACCTGCTGGGGTCCGAACCCGTACTCAGCGCCAGTACTCACTACTTGCATCGAGGCCACAGAGCCTGAACGGTGGGCCACTTTTAGCAGGCGCTCAAAAGAATAGCGTGCGCAGTGACATCACACATGTCACGTGGGTGCTCTGTGCAGCGAAGCGTTTGGAAGCACGCTGCCGGGCATTTCACGACTGGCATTGAGCCACGGGCAGTCGCTTAGCGCGTTCACAAAGAATTAGCGGCGCATTATTGAGGCACAGAGCATCTTCATTCTAAACTTCGGTAAAGAAGGATCATGATTTATTATGTAGTCTTTTTCGGTCATACGTACGAGAACTTCAAGGTTGCACCTGGGTCATTTCTGCAGCACTGCGGGAAGGTGATGTAGTTGGAGCAGTAATTTCTCGCGCGTTAGGACGACATTCATATATAAAAAAAGTTTCTTTTTCGCTTTCTTCGCGGATTGTCTAAGTAGCAGGCTTTGTAGGTTCCTTAACGCGTACGTTCTGTACACGCATTATTATGACGCCAACTGCAGCGGCAGCCTGAGAAGCCTCTTTTCACAGGCGTTCATTTCTTTCTTTTTTTTTCTCTGTCAACATCAGGCTCTCCTTCACGCGCACCACGCGCAGGCAGACGGGCCATCATCATCGTCATCACCACCACCACCACCACCACCACCACCACCACCACCACATCATCATCATCATCATCAGTAAGCCGGTTAAACGCGCTGTCATCGGTTTGCTGCGACAACGTCGAAGTCTCTGCCCCGATTTCCCCGTTTCCAACCCGGTCTGCCCTTCGGCCTCGTTTCCGACGAGGTGTACGTACCTCCCGGAGGTGTCACGGAGTTTCGTAGTAGTGCCGACCAACCTGAAGGTTAGGCTGCAGAACTTCTCTTCTCTACGCTTTTGTTGGAAACGCTGCATGCTGTTGCCGTAGTTTCCGCAGTGGGTATTACATAATTTCAGCGAAGGTTATGTCGTAGTCTGCCATGATTTTACCTAATCAGCTCCGGTCCAACGCAGTATGAGTATTTTGTCATGAAAGTTAGCCTGTAGCACGGTTGAGCCTACCGCCAATATTTTCAGCGGGGAAAGGCACCACCAGTTTGTTTTAAAGTATGCAAAGTATATCGGGGCGAGGAGGGTTAGTCAATCGGCTATATCCGAAGGATAATTTTGAAGGTCTCAAATGCCGCGTGACGTGCGAGTGCTGCTACCCCACCTGACCTTACAATCTCCTACAGCGCTGCAGGTTCAATGAAGGTCGTCGCTGCCCCCATTCCACTGAAAAGGAGCGCTACCCATGAGACCTGCCAATACAAGATGAAAGAAGCGGGACAAGAAAGTCAAGAAGAACGCGGGTAAAAAAGCAGCGCCACGAGAAAAGGCGTCCAAACACGCGGCCCTTGTGAGTCCGAAGGATCACGTGTCTGCCGTCTCGGAGGACACGACTCAAGCGACGAGAGGAGCGCGGACAGTTCGGCGACCATCTGGACGTCGAGCAACCCACGAGAGCATGAGCAGGCCATCATGAACACGCCCAGCACCAGCACCACCAGCGCGGCTGCCATCGAGGCCGGCGTCGAGGAGGCTGGCAGCGAGGAGCTGCTGCTGTGTGCGCGTTGCCACCGAGAGCTCCGCGGGAAACACCGCCGCAACAGGTCGCCGTCGGTGGACTTCAGGCAGGCACAGCTGGAACGCAGGTGAGGGAAAGGATATTGCTTGCTTTCTTTGCGCAGTTGTTTTAAAGCGAAGCTTTCTATGCCTTACTGATGGTATGCCTCCCTGGTGTGCCTCACTATGCCTCACTGATGATAACCATCGTGGATGATGTGCAAAATGGTTGAGACGCGAAGCTTCCTCTGGGATAAAGGAAATGCCTTGAAAGACCAAAGACAAAGTCCAAAATACAAATCGTTGCGCCCAAAATGTTACGCCCCAAAACAGGAAAGGTGACTTGCACAACGGGTTTCCACAAAGGCACATCTTGTTTATCAAGAAAAAAAAAAAAAAAAAACCCTTCCGGTGGTCGGAAGGGTTTTCCGACCATGGGAAGGGTTTCCGACCCGGGTCGATCGCGTTATGAAGCCCACGTGTATCCGATTTCGCCGTTCTGACACGGTCGGAGACGTTTGGATTTTGGAGTTTGACTCACGTTTCACAGGAGAAAGCTTTGCGTTTTAAATTACCAATTCTTCTCTTTAAGAAAGGTGCTTTGATTTTTTTTTACGTTAACGCAGACAGCGAAGGAGATCATGGCGCATCAAGTAATGTTTCTAGTGCGGAAGCACTATCAGCCTACCTTCCCAGTTTTGCGGGAAATGCGCCAAGCATGTTTTGTGAAGCACCCATCCTTACAATTTTGCAGTTCACTTGCCCCAAAAATTGATGCGCAACAGATAAGGGGGCCAGGCGGGCATGAGACATACCTTCGGCATAGCGCCATACTTTGAGATCTTACGACGGCAACCAATACCTTCACCTCCAGGTACAGTGAGCATGAGCTGGCTTGGAATGTCATAGGGCTGAACTTGAAGGTTCAGCGTGCACATAGGGCGTTAAGCCTCACAGCACGTTTTCCGTTCTAGCACCGCCAGCCGGGGCTGTCGGCCTTAGATACAGTACTCATGAATATAGTACTCATAGCACATCAAGCTGGGGGTAGCGGTTGACGTTATAAGACCGCAAAGCGAAATATTAGGCCTAAGCGGGCGCATGTCCGCCAGTTGCTGCGCTTATAAAACTTTGGTACCCGCAGGGATCTACTGGGCAAATCTCTAAAATATCGGTTCATGTTGGGCCGTGCACAAAACCTTAAAATCAAATGACGAATTACCGCATTTACTCGCGTAATGATTTCACGTTTTTTCAAAAAAACTGATGCAAATTTAGCGGTACGTTCATTACGCGGGGTATATTTTTTTCGAGAAAGTTTTGAGCCCAGAAAACGCAAGCAAGTTGTGGGTCAAAATTTTTGCGATAGCTCTCATGAACATTACAAAAATAATAAATAACAACATAATAAAAACTCTGCACACCACCGGCAGCCGCTTTGCAAAGTGACGCAAAATGCAGAGTTTACGGAAGGTGTTTGCTGTGAGGTGACAACACTTCGGCCAATAAGTGGCTGCCACTGTCACAGTTCGGCACATCAAAACAGACATGGCTGCCGGACGCAGCAACCTGAGCGCCTTTTTTTCTTTGCTTGTGAGTACATATTTGCATTAGTGGACGTTCTTCCATCAATATTGAATGCGTGTTTCCGAATGTCGCTAATATCATGCAAGTATGCCCCAATAACGTAAGCCAAGTATCTTTGAAAGGGAAGGAAAACATAGTACGCACCGAACCTCATCAGCTAGCTGGGCACACGTATACACATATTGCTGCGACTAGTCAGGGTGCGTCCATTGCGCGGGAAATAAAAAAAAATCAATATTTTTGACGATTTTGGTGCGATCTTCGCGAGGCCGCTCATTTGCGAGGTATTACGGTAGATGCAAACATTATAACTAGGCGGGTCGACCAACGAGAAATATGAGCCCGTACTCTGATCTGTGTACGTCACTCCAAGCCTGCGAAAGTGTTACATACTCAGAACGAGTGCGGACACTTGATCACTGGGTGACAACTTGTGCTTAGCCCTTCAGATTTTGAAGACAAGCCCAAGTGACTGCATAGATAGCGGTAAATGGGGACTAAAAAGTGCTTACCGGGCGCGCACTTGTCGGCACACCTTCCAAGGCTTGGTCGGCTGTTAACTAAGAATAACAAAGCACCAAAGTACGCTCAAAAAGGTATTGGACAACATTTTCACAAACAAGAATGTATGCTGCTTTGGTACGATATTTCGTGGTTGGCACTACCAAACCACGTTCAAGTTTTTTTTTCTTCGCAAATTTGTCCGAACGTTCCCGGATTGCAGGGAATGTATACTCAAATTATATGCAGGGCGGCTGCCATCGGCTGGTAATTTTCGCGCAATAACGTCCAAAAAGAAACGAGATAACGGGCTGTGATCATTATCTAGTTATCATTCTGACTTGAAGTGCAGAAAGGACAGAAAAACATGACATGTAAGTTTATATATATTAAAAAGGAGAAACTTTCGATGTTGTCATAGTTCACGAGACCGCCCGTATAAGAGGCTGTCCTTTTTCTCTCTTCTCCAGCGATAGCAACTCGAAGGTCTGGTTCTACCCAGCGGCGGTCATCGTCCTGTCGATTGCCGTGGTGAGCGGCGTATACATGATGCTCGGAACGGGTGACGCTGATAGCAGCGAGGAACGGGATGACGTGCAGCGGAAACAGGAGACGTTCCCCGAGTTTTTATGCACGTGCAACGCCAGCCATCCCACCTCCACTCCTGGACGTTCCTCCGCAGGCCATCATGTCCAATTCGACGTACTTCACCACCGACGGCGCTTCACAACTGCCGCTGTTCCGCTACGTAGCACCCATACGGAGCTATCTAGAGGAATTCGAGTCCCTGTGGGTGACGGGGATGAACAGGACAGGGAGGACACCATTGTCCTGGGTGAAGGAGAGAGCATGCCGAAGAAAAGGAAGACCAGGCGTCGGGGGCTACCGAACGCAGGTCACGAAGGCTCGTTGGCCCCAGAAAAGAAGCTCCCTGGGATGACTACGCCAGGTCGT
This sequence comes from Haemaphysalis longicornis, assembly GCA_013339765.2. Classification (NCBI taxonomy): domain Eukaryota; kingdom Metazoa; phylum Arthropoda; class Arachnida; order Ixodida; family Ixodidae; genus Haemaphysalis; species Haemaphysalis longicornis. The sequence goes on along the minus strand of CM023451.1, from coordinate 146,883,261 downwards.
ATTGGACAGAAGATCGTCCCGGCGAGAAGAAGAGCGGGAAAAAAGACAGACCTTGCGGCGCGCCTCCGCACGCTGAGGACGCTTGGAGTGAGCGGGAAGACGACATTGCGATCCGGCGGGCAACGCTTTAAGTCGGCGCTCAAGTCCTCACCGATTTTTCGGGCGAGAGGTGGCTACAAAGGGAGGTTGAGGGCGCCGTTTTTAGAAATGAAGACCACGAGTGACGCCGGTGCCGACTGGGAGGACGCCGAGCGCACTCAGTCCGCAACGACGGACGACCCTGGGGATGAATTGGAGGAAGTTGGCACCACAGACGGACGCGTCCGTCGCCATGCGCGCGAGAACGCGGAGGCGCGAGCAAGGTGGCTGCGAAGCTTTGTTTGAAGCCCTGTGTATCACGAGGGACATAACTGACATATTTGTAAACGGATGGCTGAATTCTTGAATTCTTATTACTGGTAATGTAATTCTAAACGAGGAAGGATTTTTTAGATTTTTCGCTTCCAATGCACATCGGGGTGAATACAACTTTGCTGCCATGAACGGCAATACGTGTGTCAGCATATTATTATATTTGCGGTGAACCCACTGTTTCTACGAATACTACAATTGTTGCCCACACAACATGTGGCCAAAACAGTGGGGAACTTTAGCACTTACGGTTAAGTGAAAGCTGAGGTGAACAAATTTGTTTCGTTTTGACTTCAATGCTTGAACCGGGTGCTCTTAAAGATCTAACTGGTTTCCCTGTTCGTTTTTGTCGCAAGGGTTTTACAGCACTGGCGATTTCGCTTGTGCGGCTAAGATCAAAAGCGCGACGGGTATCATCAACGGGGGATCGCTAAGCCGTAAAGTAGCCGTTTGAGCATGAATCGTATATTAATTGAGGAATTTTGTGAGATTGGGATTGAGTGGAGATACATTTACGTCGAAAATAAGCCCTATTCGAATGGGACGCGCAGAGAAAGCACGTGGGAGGATCTGAGGGATGGTTTCAAGTCTTAAGAGAGGATTCGTTTGGCTTTAAGATGATGAAGGGCTTGTTACCCGCAAGCAGATGTGGGGCGGCGGAAGTCAAACGTTCCGGCGAAAAAGCCGGAGCTGTCCTGTGTGTTGGCCTTTAAAAACATGGAAGGCACCGCGTCGCGTGAGCAACTTTTTTTTAGCAACTCATTATAACACAGCCCGGCATGCGCTGCGGTCCAAATGTAAAATTCGATACAGCTGCGCGAAAATAAAAGCATCCCTAGTGTCTTTGCTTGGAGCCGTCATGGTTTTCAGCGGGCTTCTTTACTGAAGAAAATAACGAGGGCTTGAAAGCGGGAGATTTGAATTCTGGTTTATTCTATGTACAAGTACACGAGGAGTCCTGTGAGAAGAAGATGAAGACGTAGGCAGGAGTTTTGTGATGTCTGGCTGTCATGACGGGCGAATAGCACGGACTGTGGCCTGGAGATGGACATAGCCGACTGTGAACAAATGGTCAGGTCGAATGAGGAAGACACTACGGGGGTTTTGTTAGGTGTCAAGCTCACAGTGCTTGTGAGCTCTTCAGTGAGGACGGCCGCAACAATATTTTTGGTTTAGGTGGAGCTGCTACGGCGCTACATCGCTATCGATGCCATCGCCACCGATGCTTTATGACTTCACGGCGCGAAGTAAACTGTCGTAGCCGTTACTAAAAACACTAACTGCGTCGCTCGTTACCTCTAAACAAAGACGTGGTGGGGCCCTTCGCAACTTTAGACGTGATCGTTGGCAAAATAAAATATCCCTGTCGCTTTGTCGTTACTATGTGCAGGGAGTTAGCGGTGTACAGGTCACGCCCGAGAGGGTTCGGTTTTGTGCAGTCCCCAAAATTATCATCATCAAAGGCCATGGGTAGAATGAATATATTCGCAGGGGGGGGGGGGGGGGTGGTAACACCGAGAAAAAAAAAATCCCCGCACCTCCCGAAGGGAAACGTGCAGAAATGCGAATGCATTGGGTCACCGAGAGTGTGTTGCGAATAATGGCGTAATTAATGACGAGAGTGTGAACGTATCATTTATTCATCAGCACTGTTTGTGTGTTGGGGTAGCCGAAACTCACGCTCATCGAAGGAACGCGCCCGTTGACCAGAGACTCGCGGCATGAGACACACACCAGGTACGACCTGAACGGCGCCAGACGAGGTTGTGTCACAGACCGCGATGATGGCGTCATCCCGTTCTCACCACCTCCTCTTCCAAACTCGTTCCAAAGAACCCGAAGCGCGTTCAAACGACTAGACTCCTTCTTGATGTTCCCGAGCGCGTAACGCGTTCGGCATTACGCGCTCTTCGCTTCGCAGACTTGTCTTCTTCTTCTTCTCCAACCGATGATGATGACGTGGAAGCAACTGCAGTGACGTCACCGCCAGGGAGAGGCGTAATGCTCACGTTGCATTGTGTGAACCCCCGACTCATTTACGACGACGACGACGACGAAGGCAGAACTACGAGGCGCGCGCCACGTGCGCTCGCGCTGGAGGAATGCAGGCGCACGCCGGCCAACGGAGCAAGACAACCCCCGGCTATAAATGCATTCGCATTTAAAATAAACAGAGAGACTTCGTGGATGTCCGAAGAATGTATGGCATTTTTCGCCGGGTGTTCTGACATCGAAACACACCCCTGGATACACCCCTGATAAATGCACTCAACAATGCATACCCCACGAAAAGGGTGTGGCCCTTACTGTTGGAGGTTTTTGAATGCGTTGAGTCTGCTTCTTCACAATACCGTTACAGCACCCCCAATGATGTTGGCATGCCCACAGAGCAGCACATACCTGGCGAGGTGTATTTCGCCAACGGTTTCGCAAGTATTCTTAAATTACGCTAGTCCCAAAGCTGACACAATTATTATTATCATCATCATCATGGTGAGCCGCTCTTCCCGTGTTTATGTGTTAAAAAGCGCTCCGTTTTGAGACTGGCTGAAGCTAAGGCGGGACACGAAGACAGGTTTGACTGAATGTTCTTACCTTTTTTTCCCAACAGTTGGCCGCCCTTCCGACGGTACAGGTATGCCGCCAAGCTATTTTTTCTACCCTTCTTTGATGGACGTTTCTTTGGTGCATTGTTACGTAGACTCTTTTGTGGCATTTCAATTTTTCTTGTTGTTTTGCTTGACATGCTCGAGTGCGACCACGTAGCCGTTCGTGGTCCTGAATGCAACATCGGTTTGCGCGCTATATAGCACCGCGAAACACTCGCAAGGGCTCGGGAGGAAGCCTTGCTTGTGTTCTCCCAGTATGCTGCCTTCCAAAGGCGGGTACCTAGGTCCTGTTCCGTAACCTTATTCTTTGTCACTGATGTTTTTTTTCTTCTTTTACAAGCTCACACTCAAGGGTGGAACAAAGACGTCTGGTGCATGTTTGTGGCGGTGTTCATTCATGACTCGACTGCGAATTCTTGTTCCAGGATGATCGGGTACTGCGGTGCTGCTGGCTTTAAACGGAAATTTCAATTCAAAATGGAAAAGTACGAATAACAAAAGTATCATCATCAAGGCGCTCGCCGCGACACGCTCATTAATGGTATTGCTGCGAATTTATGAATGCAGTGAGTCTGTTTTAATTAGAGATTCAGCACACCAATCAGTTGATTTTTGCAACGAACCCTGATGGTGTTACAGATTACCTGCAGAAAATATTATGCTTAATTTTAATATGCTGAAGATTTGAATGGTTAGGGGCTCGGGGGTGTAGCTCAGTGGTAGAGCGTTCGTTTAGCATGCGAAAGGCCCCGGGTTCGAACCCCGGCACCTCCACTACAGCCGATTTTTTTTCTTCACGCTGCCAAACCTAGCACCATGCAGGAATTGCATCGTTAAATATTAAAACGATACATCTATAAAGAACAATATTTTGTACCTGGATACTAGCTACCAGCTCAGGGCTCCTACTAACGCCCCCTTTGCTGATTCCGGCGGCAACATGGCGTCAAAGGCTGACCTCTTTTAGATGCGACTGCATCTCATTCACTCGCCTTGTCCCTGCATCCGGCGTCGTCGGCGTTGTCGTCGGCGTCCGCCCCTTCCCCATTCTCCTCGTCGCGTGAGCTGCGCTCTCCGCCGCTCACCCCATCTCCTCTCCGATGCCCCTCTCTCGCGAGGGGCATTGGATTGGATTCGAATGGATTGGCTGGCTTGGTTGGATTGGATTGGGTTGGATTGGATTGGATTGGATTAAAGTGGATTGTGTTGCGTCATAGCCGCGGCAGACGCACTGGCGCCGGCGCGTCCCCTCACCGTTATGCGCGCTATAAAACGCGGTGCCTGCGCCGCTCCGCTCCATCGTTCCAGCGCCGTTCCTCCGCTGTCCAACGCTGCAACGTGAACCCCCTATGCGTCGCATCTACACAGGGGTTCCCGCGAGGGGAGGTGGGAGTTTTGCCACAAGTTGTCTCTGCAGTTTCGCTCTTCTACGAATACACCAAAATCAGCCGACGATTAATCCGGCATCCACGACAAGGCTTGAAAAAGCAAAGCATGGATTGAGAAGGGAGAACGAGCATGACATTGTTCATATCAAGTGCGCTGTAATCTCGTCTCACAGCCGGAGGAAGTTCGACCGTTCCTGTAGTCGCGCCAGGAAAAAGTACCTTGTGCGCTTCTCCTTTACATTTTGTTTTATAAAATTAATTCGGAAAATTTAGTCTTCCTTGTCTACCTGATAGACTTTACAGAAAACGCCCTTAAAAATTGGGTTAGCCAGAGGGAGCAAGGGGCACTTAAAGCGGAAGAAAAGCAGACTCAGTTTGAACTACAGAGAGCTTGAAATAGGAACACAATTAGAACGGGGAATAGTTGGAAGAAAATTCGAGATAGAGAAGGAAAGAGATCACCAGTTACTGGTTGCGAAGGCTCACGGAGAATGGGCTTCAAGAGAGGCAGAAAGGTAGCGGCAAGCAGAACTCGAACTCATGACACGGTCTGGGCTTGCCAATAGGATAAGAACATCGAAACCATAGTAAATCCAACTTTAGAGCAGTGGGAGCGAGACTTGGTCAGCTATGAACCTTATCGCAACTTCGTGTCTTCGAGAGGGCGAAGACGGCAGCAAGATATTCTGGTGTCCTGGACTGAGGGCTTAACTCACTAGCGCCCTTATCTGATCACAATAAAAGTTATCCCCTTCTTCGAACTCCAGCGCTAAAGCGGAGGTTACCGGCCTGCACCTGAAATCCAGCAAGCTTCTTGTGCCGTTCTCCGACAAAAATGACAGCCTCCAAGCGTATATTCGGTGGTTTGAGAAATTCCGCAAATGAAATAGTCTGGCAGATCAAACAGCTACCACATCGAGCCCTATTTTAAGCTGCGAGGCTGTGAGTGTATTAAAGGGGCCCTGAAAGGCATTTTGAGCACACTAAATGAACTAGCGCAACCGTTAGATTGGGTCGTCAACGTCCTCTGTGCCAAGTATTACTCTTTTACGCGCAGCGGAAAGCTCACACTTTTCTTGCAAAGTTTGTCGTTTTTTTCTCACCCTTCCCTTCGTGTTTTTGGACGCCGCCATCTTCACATGTCTACATCATCGATTCCCAGATGTTCGTCATGAGCTAGACATCCTGCTATTGGGCGGCTTTTTCACGCATCCGGCAAAGAGATGAGTCGTCTGCTCAGCGTCGGCTCGCCGGCTGATCTGCCAGCGGAGTGCCAGAGTGCTTGGGCATTTTACGACAAACGAAACAAGTGTAAAACAAACGCTTAACCGTTTGTATTGAATGCAACACGGCCATAACACGACATGGATATTCTCTTACCTGAGTACGTTCCATAAAGAAAGCGTTGAAGCCCCGTGGCACTTCTTTCGTGCAATCGCAGAGAACGCCCTGAGCCGAATGCCCGGGTTTGACGCATACATTTTATTCAACTTCAAAACAATCCAGAGATGCGTTTCTAACGAACACAACGTCAAAACATGCGTTGAAAGTCTGAACCACGATTGACAGAGGATGGGTTGCCTCCTGCCCGTTGTAAATTCGGTACTCACCTCGCGCGCGGTTTGCGGGGACGAACAGCAAGTCACTTAACTCTGCCGCACAAGCCGATGGCTTTTAGCCACGCACACTGCACATACCCCATGCGAGGTTGAGTCGTACGTCGCTCGAGAAAGATAATCCAGACCATGGGAAGCACTATCCACCCGCAGAAGCACAACGTCGCATTTCATCGCGAAACAAAGGCGTCCACAACACACACACCATCGCCTCCTGTAATGCCAAACGCATCTCGCACTTCCCAATGGGAGTGAGTGGTACGCCTGCAGTGCCCACATGTCGCGAAGTGGGGCCCCAAGCTGAACCGGGATCACGCAACCGTAACTGACTTCTGGAGTGGTTTGTGCCTTGTTGCCAAGGCAACCGATGTTTGAGATTGTCAAAGAAATGGCGCTCGTTCCAGCGCTAGAAAGCTCAGAGCCGCGGCGGAGCATGTTTTGCCAACGTTGCCGCTCTCCACCACGCGTCGCCCCAAGCTGAACTGGTCACATGATTGAAGCGTTTTGTGCACGGGTTCTGTATCGGTTTAATATGACTTTTTCACATGCCGCCGGCAGGAATTACCACCGCCGCAAAATAAGACCCGGCACCAGCGGGGCCACATCTGATACGGCGCTTTTTGGATAAACAGTGCGCGGTGCATCAAGGGAACGAGCGCACGACCCTCCCCGTGCGGCTGCGAGTTCACCGCCGATAAAAAGTCATGTGCCGCCAGCAACGTACACCGCGAAAGGGCAAGGCCAGGCCGCCGCATACATGCGGCCAGATTTTTCGTTCGCTTTTCCAGCCTTGAGCGGAGTGCGGGATTCATGGTGTCAACAAAGCTTGCCCGTAGCAGACGACAGTCTGAGCAGCGCAATAGCGGAAGTACGTCACCGCTGCGGAGCCCAGCATCATGGGAGGCAAGGCTCGCGCGCCGTCAACAGCGGAGAGTAAGTCGAAAGGAGCAGGAAACGCGGAGCGACGATAATGCGCGGTTTTTGATTTACGATTTCTCAGCTAATACTCATTGCTTTTACAAAATTCTTGCGGGAGGAGATTGCAAATACATTGCTTTATTTGGGTACATGTACATCCATGCATGGCGGAAGGTATTTCAGGACCCCTTTAACAAGGCTGCTTCTGGGCGGCGCAGGAAATTGCTATAAATTCAAGCTCCCTTGATGAGCAGTTCAGATTTACCGAAAACATGGTTTCTGAGAAGTTTAGGACAGGAATCACAGCAGATGGCAAAACAGTGGTGCAGTACGCGGGTTGATTTGGCCCCTACTATGAACGCTGGACTGAATTCTTGGGAATAGAGCCGGGGTATATGTGGCGCTATGTGAGCTACTAATTCCTGAGCAGTTCTTAAACAGCTTCCGCCCGAGCCTGTATCATTATTTATAGAGCGGAAAGCAGAAACGCCAGATGAGATGCTTTCAAAAAGACCAGTTTTTTGAAGCTCAAGATGGAACTAGCCTCACGAAGGTTACAAGACAAGACTGAAACGATGTCAGCGACCGTGTGCTTGGTTGTAGGCAGGGTGGCGACTGATACGCACTTAAGCGCTTTTATTGCAAAAATGTAAAAGACTGGCTTGGGGTCTACCACCCCAATTTGTCATACGGTAGTGCCCTAATTACTCGTCCCAAGTGCGAAAAATTGTCACAAAGTAATTGCGTACGGGGTAGTGGAAAGCTAAACCACTCAGGTGTCGTGCGTTGAGACAGCCCTAGCGCAGCTGTGCTTGATGAAGTAGTTGATGGTTACGTTTCGCTGAAAAATAGTAAGAAGATTCCTGTAGGGAAGGCTGCCTTGATTGATGAGCCGAAACTTGAGCAAGAGAATGCCCTTGCGTCAATGGCAAGTGAGAAGTTCGGATGTCCGCTGAGCGCTTCTCTGCGTGACATAGGAAGGTGTGTGGTAATCGAAAAAAACGGATAAAGTTTGTGACGAAGACCTCGCGGGAAACAAAGCAAGTGCACTTGGTTTTTCGAACGGTCAGAGAGCTACGCGGGTATGACGCTAAAGCCGAGACTCCGTACATCAGCGACAAGGTTACTACTGCACTCGGCATGGTCAGCCCTCTCTGCCATTTAATCCTGAGCAACGTCACTCATTATCCTTATCGTCGGCCTATTTGTGTTTATTTTAGGATGGAAGTCTCTCCCATAGACTTTCTTTTTTTTAAGGAGGGGCGTTTATACGCGCCGTGGTGGAGGGCTGGGTAATAGTTTTGAACACTGGGGTCATCTTTAACGCGTCGTTCTTTTTTTTTCTTTTTCTTCCGCGGCCACTTTTTTTCGCTTTCTATCGTAAAACTAACCAACGAGCATTCCTAAGTAACTGAACGCAGGGTCTGCCAGATACGACATCTATTTACCCTCAAACGTGCCTGCAGTTTCTTTGCGCTAGTAACGGGGACATGTATGACCAGTGCCAGGGGTTTCAGGAGTTAGGTATGCTTCTGCCTATTTAAACCTTTTGTAGAAGTATCCCTTTAACTCTTGGCCGGAAGGCTGGAACGAGGGACAAGTAAGTACCTTTTTGAAGCCTCTGTTTGGGTTCTTTACACCGCGTGTTCTGCGGTGGCTAGACATCGTGGCAGCGGACGAGCTACTACGACAAACTAGGCCTTTAAGGTGCTTTGTACTTAAAAGACGTTTCTGTGCTCCGTTGAGGAAGCAGAAAATTCGGCGATAAAGCGGAAATGCCGAATGCGCGGTACAGTTTAATCGAGACGACGAATGAGCACTGTTATTTTACGAAGTGGGGCCGGCGAGTACGTTAGTTGATCGTGCCGAAACCGTATAGACGGGAAATCTGAGATCACCCTGCGCGCGTTCCGAGATCAAAATACGCGCGGGGTAATCTCGGAGGCAATGCTCTGTAGGATGCCCACGAGAGGGCGCAAGGTTGTCACGCGAATCGTCGAGAGACCCAAAGCACCATTTTACAGAAATTATTTCGGTCTGTCATGGTTCGCGGCCTAAAAATATCCTTTTTTGTTTGTGTGCAGAATGTGTGTGTGTGTGGGGGGGGGGGGGGGGCAGGGTAATGAACCTAGTGGTGGCTCCCATGAGTGCATGAAAATTAGACAGCAGCTTCATTAAACGTTGATTTTGGAAATAAATTGTTAAACTGCAGTTTAGTTTAAATTTCCGCGTTATAAACTAAATTTTTTTTCTTTGGGAGGGTCATGTGTATTCGCATGGTGCGAGATACGTAATGCCTTTGGCAGAACTTTTTTTGTTCAAGTTAACTTCTGGATTTACATTCAACATGATTGCCACTGGATTTATGGTGATGTTTCCGTTGAAGTACTTCCGTACTCTTTAATGCGTCGTGTAGTGCTCGCTGTGGTGTATGTTCACACGGCCCGGTGGTTGTCTTAGAATGTTTTTCTAAAATATTCATAAAACGCGAACATGTAAGGGGTGTGGGGTGTGTTAAAGGTCTCGCGTGAGAACAAGCATCACAATAATGGGGCTGCTGAATCCGGAAACTTTCAAGTACGCGCCAAAGAATCACAATATTTGCGGCCTCATTTTGGCTGCAAATAATTACTTTACCGTAGAATCTATCACTTATTGGTTGTTTTTTTGTGTTTGGTGTAGGGTTCTTTATTATTTTGTGAGCGCCTCTACTATGAAGTCTGTTTTAGGCGTACTCACATCTACGTACTCAATCTTTACAGTTTGCAAAGGGCTGTGAGCATGCGCGCACATGAGCTTTGCAGTATTTATCAGAGTGAAGAGCTTGTAGGTGTACATTTAACCTAGTAATGTCATACATACATTGGCCGAACTCAAGTTCATGCAGTGGTCTGAAAAGTCCGGGTAAATGATCGGCGTTTTCCCTTTTCTCATCAAACGCCATTACTGCTGCCTCCTGTATAGCGTAAAATTTAACTCCCTGTTTAAATAACTGCCATCGCACAAATACAGTGAAATCTCGTTGATACGTTGTTTTACGGGAATCGGAAAAGAAAACGTATTATGCGAAAATCGTATTATCCAAAGAGGTTAAAAAGAGAGGAAAATATACATAGTCAGTCAGCAATTCACCTGTCTTGGGCAACATTGAAGTAGCTCGTCAATTTGTGCTGCACGTTCTTCTTTTAAAAGCCTAGAAGGAAATTCTTATTCAACGTAAAAAATGGAGATGCTGGCATTTTTCGCTTTGGCGGGCAGTGTCTTGTACGACCATCTGTGTCGGCAACCATCGTGCAACCGTCGACCATCGGTGAAGCCAGCCGCCGGACGCTTGGAACTTTTCAATAACCAAGGAGAGCGCGATGTTGTCAACTTTTTCGCGTAGGACTGACCCACTGACGTTCACTCCTGCCGCTTTAACTTCCTTGAACCGTGTAAGCAGGATGTTTTCCATTTGGTCATGTTTCGCACAACGTGTTTATTTTAAACCGGGACCGAGAACTTGCAGTTTCTTTCGAGCTTCCTCTTGCTGACCGACAATGGGGATGAGCGTTGACACTTGCAAAACGAGCTCGCGGGCCAAGTCCACGCGCTTCCTGTTCGGATTCTTTTCATATTTGCGTTCAATTTCCACTTTTGCTTTTAAACTGAGCACCTTGCATTTTCTCGACATTGTCAAAAGCATAGCAGCAGCCCCGCGCACAGCCAAAGCACCACCGAACGCAGCAACAAAGGCAGAAAGAGGGTAAGAACCGCGCAGGAAGCACGCCGCATGGTAAGAAGTCGGGAAGTCGGGAAGGGAAGTTGCGCCCAGAGTTTCTTACTATATACACTAGAGAGAAATCTGGCGCTAGCGTCTATGCGGCTCATACCAAGGCCGTCTGTATCGTCGTTCGTCGACCGCCATTGTACCATGTGCTCACCTGAGTTTCGTCATTGGCTTGGATTGAAGCGTTTTAGCGGCCGTATATTCCAACAGAGTGCCACAAAAAACGCAAAGAATGGTGTGTTATTACCATAAGTTGAAAATAAACTGGCTGTTATAAAGCTAAGAAAAAAGAAATATAGCGCATTTTATACGCAACCGTTGTGCCTGCTATTCTGCAGGCCAAGATGGTAGTTAGCAACAATCTTAATATTTTTGGGGAAACCCATTAAGCTCTAATTTTGTTAATTTTGCCATTGTTTCAAATAATAAGTTGTTTGATGAGCTTGGAAATGTATTTAGCGTGCCTTTGAAAACGTCGCCTTCCTGGTGAACCGGTGCACCGACCGTCAGCTACAGTTTAACAAAATTTGTTGCTGAGCGAGTTGGTTCATACTTGATGAAAAAATAAAACGTGGCGTTAAGCAGTCGTGGATGAAGACAAGATAGGAGGGATGCAGGTGCACGTATCTGTCGTATCTTGTCTTCATACGTCTGGTTTCTTTTTTTGGTCAGCTACAGGTTCCGCGGCGGCATAATACCCGCTCAGTCATATGTTCCTTCGACTCCGGCACGACCAACGTTTGGTACGATCACGCACTGCCTGCTCTTTCACCAACACACCGTTGCCACGACTCACGGCTACCACAGAACAGGGAGGATTTCGGCTACCTCGTAGCTCATAGACGTGTTTAAAGCATAGCGAAGAAAGCCAGTCCCAAAAACCTCTTAAGAATTTAATTGTCATGCAAAGCCCAAGACAGAAGCGGTGGTCTTCCCATAACCCCCTCCATGGCGACATGGATTTCCAGTTGCAGTTTCTTATCTAGTATACTTACTAGACACTCTATGGTTGCGCCTGCGGAGAGCCATAGAGTTTTATACTAATACTAGCGGTAGTACCCGGCGGTGCCCGGGTGGGCCATTATATTAAGGACAGCAATGGGTATAACACAAGTTCGCTTATTTGTTAGTCGTCATATTAGGCTACTTCATTGGGAAGTGGTACACACTCGGGAGCGCCTGCCTGCTGTCAGTATATGGGCTCCAACTGCAGGCGCGTCGTGGTAATGTGAAACGACTGGTACTCGTGTTTTACTCCAACTCTCGCTAAACAAACTGCACCAAGATGGTGCGCTCGAGCGAGTGAGTCAGCGAGTGAAAAAGTTAAAATTACACCATTTTCCTGTAGGGCAACCCTGAGTAGTATGCGAAGCAGGCATGGGGTCGATTCAAGTGCCCATTAGTTTTCAGTTCGTCGTTTCCGTGAGGTTAAGGTACGTAGCTACCGTTATATTTACCGTTTGGTTTCCATGGTAACTACCACACTTTTCACTTATTTATTTATTTGAAGTGCTCACCAACAGCACAGGGCCTTCTCGGGTGATGCACCGCATACATAGGTACAAAGAATACGAACAGGCAACATACATAGATCATGGGTACAAGGAATACAAACAGTACAAATATGGGCAGCGTATAAATCAAAAATTGGTAAATGTGGAAGTGCAGATAGATATATACAAAAGTGTAGTGTTATCGAAGGAGACACAAAAATTTTGAACGGTAAAGGCTCGGATGACGTGTCTGGAGTATGCACAGGAGAACACGTACGAACATGGGCAAGGTAGCGCTGTATGTGAGGAAACACGAGAGCAGGAAGAGAAGTGCAGGAGCGACCTCTCCACAGCATGCGTATTCAAAATATTATACATTTCAGAGAGCGCTTAAAAGTACCAAATCGCTGCAAAAAACGTCTATAGGAGATAGAAACAGACTGTTATAGGTGAGCTGGCACCGGCTGGCTGGTGCCAAACTCATTGATCTGTCTACATCAAAGCATCCAGGGGCCCGGGGCCGGTAGTGGCGCTTGGGAAACCGCCGGGGAATGGAAACAAAAGGGTTGGGGCCCCCAGGCTTTTTCGAACTTCGAGTTCCCTACAAATGGGAATTTTTTTGGGGGGGGGTTTTGGGGTTTAGAGTGGAGAGGTTAAAAAGGGAGGGGGGGGGGGGGGGTGAAAGAGTGGAGAGGTTTTAGGGGGGTGGTGCGAGGCCCCCGGGGGCCGGGGGAAAAGCTCCCTTTAAAAGCACGCGCCGCCCCCCCCAAAAAGGTTTTTCCCTTCCCCTTTTTCCGGTTCTGGGGTCGTCCCACCATCTGTGCCCGGAAGAAAGCTGACGCGGGGCCTTTTTTCTGGGGGGAAGAAAAGCACCCAACCAGCCTTCCCCACCGGTTCTTCTTCCTTCGTGGCGCCCCACGCTCGCCACGGGCTGGGGTCAACCCTCTGGGTCCCGGACCGCCCCCCCCAAAACGCCTCCTTCCTTCGTGGCGAGACCCGCGCCCCGGCCTCTAACCACGCTTCGGGCCTGGGGCAGTTTTTTCCCCCGGGGGCCTTTCCGGGGGTGCGGGGCCGCGCCACCCCGCCGTCGTTCCCCACGAGGGGGGTTCCTTCCCTTTTGTGAAAAAAAGCGACAACCCCTTCCCCAACAACGTATCAAATTGTTTGCGACGCCACATTTTTTGCGCACCGGGCCCTGTCAAACCCCCCCCAACCCCTCTTGCCTGGAAATTAAATTCCCTGCCCCCGGCTTTGGCCTTTTTTCTTCCCCAAAGTGGGTTGGAAAGAAAAGGAAAGAAAGGGGCGGAAAAAAACCAAAAAACGTCGGCTCTTGTTTCGCGGGTTAAACTTTGAAGTAAAAAAAAACTCTTCGTCCCGCACCAATTTTATCTATGTGGCACGTCCCTTTTTGTTTTTGAAATCCGATTGCGAACAAAACCGGGGTCCGCCGCTAATCTCTGTTTCAATTTGAAAAAAATTTGGGGTGTTGACCCCCGAGAATTTTTGAGGGGTTATTTTACCCCCCTAAAAATCAGCCCGCCGTTGGGGACAGCAGGTAAAAGTTAGTGCGAATTAAAAAAAAAAAAAAGCAGCAAAAACTTAAAGAAAAAGAATTTTCGGGAAAGGGGTTTTTGGGGAACCCCTGTAAAAAAGGGTTTAAACCCAAAAACCCCCTTCCAACCCCAAAACGTAACTGAAAAAAAACATACTTCTACGCCCGGAAAAGGGAAACCAGTTTAAACCGGAACCCCCTCCCCAAAAAACCGGGGCCCGAACAAAAAATTGAGGGCGGGGAAAAAACCCTACTTTTTCCCCCTTTCCCACTTCAAAAAAACGGATAATTTTTTCCCCCGATAAAAAATTTTTTGACGGTGTTTTAAAAATCCCCGGGTTTTATCCCCCTTTAACCCCCGGGACCCTTTTCGACGGGCTTCCGCCCCTTTTTACATTTTGCCTGAAAATTGGGGCCCCATATCTGATTCGCCAAACTTCACAAAAACAAAATATTGCAGGGGGAAAAAACTAAAGAAAAAAAATTTTTCGGTGAAAAACTTTTCGGGGGAAACGGCTTTTTTGTTCACCAATTCGGCCTTTCCTAAAAGTTTTGTCAAAAACTTAAATGGGACCCCAGTTTCCCCTGACAAAATTTTTCTCCCGAACCACAAAATCCCGGGGTAAGACCCCACAACCGTAATGCCCCATAGCCCCGGAGGGACAAAAAAGGGCCGAACATTAAAAAACAGAATAGGGGCCCCCGTGGGAACCTAAAACCTATTTTTTTAAAACTTAAAAAGCATCTTAAAAAACGGGATCTCATTCGCCTTTTACAACTTGCCGATATCATCAAACAAAACTTGGCGAATCCAGATATTTTGACCGCGAATACTGACTTTTCATTCTTTTTTTTTTACCGATGGGGATCGAACACCCCCCAACCGTATTGCGGTTTTTCCCAATACAATCCAGTGTGTTCACGTTCCGTCAGTTTTAGATAGTTTGGGTATTACCCAAACTCTCCCATGGGAAAATTTTTGCGGGTATGTATCCCCCCGCCCCCCGTCCATTAACGAACTTCATGACGCTGTTAACGTTAAGACTCGCCATCCCGATTCCTTTGCTTCTAATGGTGACTTTAACTTTCCCAAAATTTCGTGGGCAACGAACCACCTACCTCAGCCCCTTTTCCCCATTCGAAAATGATTTCTTAAATCTGTGCTCTTTTTTTTCCTTGTCGCAATTAGTAAAGCAACCTACCAGAACAACGGCGTCGGTAGCTAACACACTAGATCTTGTGCTTACGTCCCATCCGACTTTGTTTCGAACATTACTCATCTGCCAGGATTAAGCGTCATTCTCTGCTATCGTTAAACATCAATGCATCCTGTCCCAAGCATGTAAAAACGGTTAAAACAATTCATGACTACGGTAAAGCCGATTTTAGCTCCATTAATAATGAACTCTGCACTTTTCTTGATAGTTTCCTCTCCACTTTGATAGTCGTAGTGTTCAAGCTAACGGGGACGTTTTTGTAGATAAGGTAAAAAACTAACAAATAAATACTTTCCTGTTCGCACTTTTAACCCGGCCGCAATGCACCATGGTTCAACGTACAGTTAAGCCCCCTTTTAAAACAAAAAGCGTCGTATTTATAGGGCCGCAAAAAAAATCCTCTAGCATCGCTCGATGGGACGACTAAAAAAAAAGCGTCGCAAGAGTGCATCACCGCCAAAAAAAAGCGAAATATTGCTATCTTAACACCACGCTACCGACAATGTTGTTAACTGATCCTAAGAAATTTTGGCGCATTTTTAAACCCCAAAGATAGCGATACGAAACCTTGACCGACAGTACTGGAAACACCTTTCCCCCCCTTCTGTGTGCTGAAGCCCTAAATGATGCCTTTTCCAGAAATTTTCTGTAACAACAGATGTTCCTGTTCCGACTGCCCCCCATTCTAACTACCCTCCCCTGTTTCCTATTACTATTGACTACGTTGGTGTAGAGAGTATAATCAAGTCTTTAAAGCCTTCCTCGTCTCCGGGTGTGATAGGATTAGTCCGAAATTTTTGAAAACACAAGCTCTTATTGTTCAATCATACTAACAAAGATATTCGAACAATCGCTTCATGAAGGCTGTCTCCCCATCGACTTAAGATTGGAAAGATAACTGCACTGTTTAAAACGGGTAACAAACATTCACCATCTAACTACCGGCCCATTTCTCTAACCAGCATACCCTGTAAAATATTAGAACACATAAATATTCCAACCTGGCAGGTTTTCTTGAATCTAACTCGTTTTTTTCTAAGTGCCAACACGGTTTTAGGAAAAATTATTCATGCGAAACTCAGCTTGCATCTTTCACCCATGGACTACACACCATTCTTGATCGTTCCTATCGCTGATTGCATTTTTTAGACTTTTCGAGAGCGTTTGATAAAGTATGTCACAAGTTGTTACTTCACAAACTAAAAATCTTAATCTTGATCGTAAACTTTTTTTTGGCTTGATTTTTTTTTTAACCGCTCTCAGTTTGTTTTAGCTAATGATAACGTCTCACCCCGAAGAAAAGTCTTTTCTGGAGTCCCTCAAGGATCTGTCCTGGCTCCCTGCTATTTCTTATTTACATTAACGACTTACCTTTATCTGTTACATCTCACATTCACTTGTTTGCCGATGATTGCGTCCTCTTTCGCGAAATATCACATGACAATGACCTATTAGCCCTTCAATCGATCTTAACGCTATTTCAGTGTGGTGCAAAACATGGGTAATGGAACTTAACACTAGCAAATGCAAGTTTCTTCGCGTATCTAGAACTAACATTTATTGCCCACTTTCTATCTGAACGATGCTCCTTTGGAATCTGTCAGCACTTACAAATATCTCGGAATACATATTACTAACGACCTCACTTGGTCTTTGCATACAGCGTACGTAATTTAAAAACGCTAATCGCATGCTCGGCTACGTACGTCGAAATTTCTCGCAGGCTCCCTCTACACTAAAACTGACTCTTTACAAAACGCTTATACGTTCCAAACTGGAATATGCTGCATCAGTTTGGGATCCTAACCTAGAAAATCTAACACACTCACTTGAAATGGTCCAAAATAACTCTGTTCGTTTTATACTTTCTAACTACAACCGGACTGCTAGTATAAGCACTATGAAATCCAGCCTGTTACCTTCTTTTTCATCTCGTAGAAAAATCCTTCCCTTTTTCTTTTTTTTTTTTAGCTTTTTTTCTACAGCCTCACGCACGAACTATTCCTCCCGGTACATTTCAGCTCGCAAAATCATGTCCATAAAGTCGGCTTGCCGTCCTGCAGAACTAACCCTTTTCCCAGTCATTCCCGCGTACATCACAAAAATGGAACCACCTACCCGCACTGACGGCAACAATTTGACCCCCAACTTTTTAAAAACCTTTAGCTAACATTGTATAATCGGAACATTGAAGTACATTGTTTTTCCGATTTTGTTCTGTTATTATTTTTTTTTGCTTTTTTTAAAATGTTTGTAACTATTGTAACCCACCCCCTCTCTAATGCCTCTGGCCCTGAGGGTACCTAAATAAAAATAAATAAATAAATAAAAGAAAAAAGAGGCGTTTATGTGGTATGGGTTTGTCTTTATTTTAGCATTATCATCATCATGTTCAACGTAGGTGATGTCGAGCTGTGGTTGGCGTTCCGCTTTGATTGTGACCGCCTTATGTCTGTGAAATGTAAAGTCAAGGGCTTTTTAGTGGATGAACCCTAAATTGTTGAAGATGAGGTCGATGCACGTTCCCGGATGGTTTTGGGGGTGTTTGTAATCACGGCCCGCCGAGACTCGTCGACGCACGCGCTGCCGACGACGATGAAAAGTCGAAGGCGCGTGAAACGTGCTCGTCTCGTGCCGGCCCAGGGAGACACCGGGAACACTGTCGCTCCAGGAGCCATAGAAGGGTAAAACACCTTATGTCCACGAAGGATGGTGAAACAGCCTCTCACAACGTCACGCGAGGTGTGCCACAGGGGGGCATTTTAAGCCCAACCATTTAATATCAGCCTCTTGGAATTGAGAAGTGCGTGCCCACATGTTGAAATCGCTCTATGCCATGATATCTGTATCTGGAGCTCTGGCCGAACAGGCGAGTTTTACGAGCTCGCCTTCAAAAAGCCTCAATTCAATAGCGGACTTTTTGACCGACGCGGCCCGAAATCTCGGGTAGGAAATGTGCGGCAATAGCTTTCACCAGGCTTGATGTCTCCCGCTATTACCTTTCAGCGGCAGGGGGGCTATACCCTTGTGGACTCTCACCGATTCCTAGGCGTAACACTTGACAGGTCGCTGAGTGGTCCCCTCACGTTCGTTTCCTGAAGGGGGGAAGCTGGGCTCCTTTTCTCAGGTGTTACGCATGCTGACAAGCCGCTCAGGAGGATGTTCTATTGGGCCCCTCCCACGTCTCTACACAGCACTCTGCGAAGGACTGCTCCGATACAGCCTCCCAGCATTCGGCCCTCTTTCCAAGGCCAACACAAGGCTTTTTGAAAGTATGCAGGCCCCAGCTCTGCGGTTTTGTCTTGGCCTCCGAAAACAACTTGTACGCTGGGGACCATACTAGAGTCAAGGCACTTCTTACCCAGTGTACTCATCAAAGAGGAGCAACTTCGCCTACATTTGCTGCTGGCGACTAGGGCCCATGGACATCCGCTGAGCTCTAGCTCCGCCTTAGAGGTGCAAGACACTCTACCACCCTTGTGTCAGAAGTACCCTGCACTGCTTCATCTCCCGCCCTGGATGTACTCCCCCTGGCGAATTGTCACCAGAGTACCGGGCATCAGCAATACGTCAAGGTTGCCAATTCCAGCTCTAAAGTACTTCACTCTATAGAGCACATGTGGAATTGCTACCGTAACCACAAGCATATCTACACCGATGCATTGGCAAGGGCCACTTCAGCTGCGATCGGAATCTGGGTTCCATCAAGGCGGACCACAATTGCGGCCATGTTAAGCCACAAAACAACGTCGACAACCTCAGAACTTGCTGCCTTGCGCTCCGCTTTGCAGTACATTATTGGGCGAGAACCTTCTGTGTGGGTGATTTTCACAGATTCACGGGCGGCGCTTCAACAACTGGCATCATTTCCGCGCGAACAACTGGCCCACGAAATACACACCCTGCATACACAGGCTGCCAGCTCGCTCCACGAGGTAGTGTTACAGTGGCTACCTGGACATTGTGGGGTGAATGGGAATGTGGTGGCCGACCAAGCAGCTTGCGCGGCCCACCCCAATATAGTGTCATCATCCCGATTCCTTTCTCTCGACGTGACGCCGCGACACTTGCGTACTCCGTGGCGCGGCAGTTACAATTCTCAATATGGACGGATGGATCAAACAATTATCAGCCGTTGTACAGAATTGATCCCGCCTGCACTTTCCGAATGCCGTGTGGCCTGGGAAAGCGCGACGAAGCAGTTGTTCACCGCATCCGCCTCAACGTCGCTTCTACCGGCCACTACCTGTACAAGATGCACCGAGTTGCCTCCCCTCACTGTCACGTATGCAGTGTTCGTGAGGACATTAGAACATGTACTGTGTGTGTGTCTCCGTTACGACACCCCGCGGCTAACCTTGAAGACGACTTTGGGACTGCGTGCTGATGCACCACTGAAACTTTGCGACGCCATTGGTCCATGGCAGTCAACTGCCGCGGCAACACGGAGTACACGGGCCTTGGTGTCATTTCTCCGTGACTCCGGCCTGAACAAAATCCTGTGACCGTTTGCCTTAACTATATCACTGTGCGTGTGCTGTGTGCGCGAACCTGCGTCGGTCAGTTCGTGTGTGCTTGCTTGTGTTGTAGTGTCTGTATGAGTTTTTGTGTCATCGCTTCCTTTCACTTTTGCACCTCTCATATTCATGTGGCAAGCCAAGCTTGCTGCCAGGCTGACTTCTCATCATTAAAGGCATTCCTCCACTCCCCTCCACACCACCGGGCGTTTAGCAAGCCGAGCATGCGCAGTGTGGGGTGTGGACGGCGCAACAACGACAACGACAAGGGAGGGACATAGCCCCGACCATGAGATGCTTCGCATCTAAAATACCTAAATGGCGAACCGTGTAACGCCCTCCATCCCGCAATAATGCAGATTTCGCGAAAGTTCCAAACGTAATCGTTATAATAACGTAAATGGAGGTAATTGGTCGGACAAAATTTTGGAAAACTACAAATAAGCAAAGTATATAAAAAAAATGCGGAAAATGGCAAAACGTGCAGCGCATGGGAAATTTTCCCCAGTCAAGCAGATTTCGTGAAAGTTCCTCCTGCAATATTTAGGTAACCATAAATGGAAAAATTGGTCGAGCGAATTTTGAAAAACTAAAAAAATAAGAAACATAAAAAAATTACGGAACATAGCGAACCGTGTAACGCCCTGCATTTCCGCAATAATGCAGATTTCGCGAAAGTTCTAAAATGTAATCGATGTAATAACGTAAATCGGGATAATTGGTCGGTCGAAACTTTTAAGAACTAAAGAATAAGAAAAATAAAAAAATTACGGGAACTGTCAAAACGTATACGCATCACATTTCCCCAATAATGCAGATTTCGCGATAGTTTCACCTGTAATCATTTTATAGCGTAAATGGATTTAATTGGTCGAAAAGGGAAAAAAAAAAAAATATAAAATATATATATATAATATATATATATATATATATATATATATATATTAATATATAATATATAGATATATACAAAATAGGGAAAATATAAAATAATTACGGAAACTGGCGAAGCGTTTAAACGCCATAAATTTCCTCAATATTGCAGATTTCGGGAAAGTTTCAATGTACTCGTTGTAACAACGTAAATGGAGAGAACTGGTTGGACAAAATTTTGAAAGACTAAAAAATAAGAAAAAAGTTTAAGAAATTACGGAAAATGGCAAAATGTAAAACGCATGGCATTTCGACAATAATGCAGATGTCGCAAAAGTTTCACCTGTAATCGTTATAATAATGTCAGTATAAATAATAGTCGAATGAGATTTTGAAATATAAAAGAAAAGAAAAAAAGTAAAATAATTACGGAAAATGGTTACCCGTGTAACGCCCTGCCTTTCCACAATAATGCAGATTTTGCGGAAGTTCGCCTATAATGTTACATCAGCGTAAATGAGGTATAGAAAGAATTTTGAAACTCTAAAAAATAAGAAAAATGCAAAAACGTTACGGAAAATGGGGAACCGTTCCCGGAATTTCCGCACAATGCAGGTTTCTCGAAACTTCCACTTCTAATCGTTATAATAGCGTAAATGGAGATAATGGTCGACAGGATTTAGAAAAAAAAAATTTTGGCTGGAAAAAACTCACACTCAAGACAAGCTGCATAAGAATGCTACGCATTAGTAGAAATTCTCTGATTTCTGCAGAATCTTTATTTTTTGGTTTGGGTTTTTTTAAATCCTGTTCGAACAATTTACGCTATTTACGCTATTTTAACAATTACACTATTTTACGCTATTACATCAATTACAGATATTAAGACCTAATGACTTAGCACCTTTATGACATATTGTCGGTGTTATGGAATCTTAATCTGTGTCAACAGTCGGGCTAGTAAATTTTGATTAATCGTAAACAGCGCTAGAAGACATATATTAGAGCTTTGGGTACAGGACATGCGATAGCGCCGCATGTCCCTTCTTCGCTCGCTGGTGTGTTCAAGCGCTAATCACGCAGGAGTCTTCATCGTCGCTGTTCTATCACACGCATGCTTTCGCGCTCTCTTCTCATAGCGTAAAACGACCGCCCTTGTTCACAAACACACACACAAAAACAAAAAGTGTTCATTATAAAATAGGTATAGCGCGAATATAAACAAAGACACAGAAAGACGACGGGACAAGCGCTGTCTTTCTGCGTCCTTGTTTATATTAGCCCTGTAGCTATTTTTAAAATGAATTACCAACTCGTCCAACAGTACACCTGTTAAAATAGTGTTCGGCTGAAATTTATAGCTTGGCGTTAGGCTTAGGTGATAAGCGCTTTTTCGACCGAGCACTTAGTCCGACCTAGTCCGCAGAGGTATAGCCCGGCAGTCGACTTTTGGGAGCTGGCCTTTCCTGCGTGCGTATGTTCTGGGACCACGCCACAAAGACAAAAAGCAGCCACACTGAAGAGCTGTCACAAAACGACTATGCGACACAACTTAAATCCCGGGGATGGTGCTTATTTGGAAGTGTTACTGGGTACGAAAAGTATGGGAGCTTCATTACGCCGCCCAATTCAACAAGTCCTTGTTCCGGTGGCATATGAGTTTCAACAGCTATAAAGCTTAGCCCTTTATGATGAAGCACTTCACAGCGAAATTACAGCGACTCTACTTTGATGTAGACAGTTTTGAAGTTTGAGTGGCCTAATATGCAGAGTGGTTATGACTACTTATAACTATGCATTTCCCCAATTCAACAAATACTTGTTCCGGAGGCATAAGTTTCAACAGCTATAAAGATTATGCCCTTTTTAAATTTTTGATGAAGCAACTTCACAGCGAAAATTTCCGTGACTCTACGTTGATGTCGACGGGTTTGAAGTCTGAGTGGCCTAATCTGCAGAGTGGCCTATGAATGCTTATAACTATGCATTCCCGAACTGGGACCCAATAGCCCTTTTTCTATGGGTCCAAGCACTGTTTAAAAAATATTATATACCTATGTTGAAATAAACCACTGATTGATTGATTGATTTGATTGAGATTGATTGATTGATTGATTGATTGATTTATTGATGATTGAATCGTCTGCAGTGACTCGGTCACGGTCCTCCCGATTTCACGCCCGATGCTGGGCACTTTCCCCTTTAGTGTGGCTGCTGCTTTGGAAGCCCATCTTCATTCATTGTAGTAAAGCCGATCTTGGTGCAAGTCTGGCCATGACGCATTACGGATCCAATACTTCTACAGCCCAGGAATCCCCCTGCACTATGAAGAAGTGCGGCAGCGGATACGAGACCTCGCACACACATTGTGGACCGAATTTCAGCGTTAAACGGGTACGATTCCGTCATTTAAAACTGGGAAACGTGCCATGGCAACTTTAACTCGGGGAACAAGACCCCTGTGCCCATCCGGGTAAAACGGTGTTTTACCTCTGAGCTACTTACATTTTTATCCCTTAGTTAACCGACGGTCATAAAAAAATCACGATCGAGGAAGCCCGAACGGCCTTTCGGACAGGAAAATAAGTGACGCTGTTGTACCTGCCCTAGGAAAATACACGCTTCTATCGGGCGCAGTCGATTGCCTTTTTGGCCATTAAGTGGACGGGATATTGCGGTAGAGGTAGCGCGAGCAGTTTCTAGACAGCGGGAACGAAGGAGACGTCCAACATGGTGGGTGCAAGCGTGCTGCGGATGAATAAATTCTAATGCGGAGCGTTGTTTGGTTAGTACTAATCCGGTACTGAGGGGTTCGTAAAAACTTTTGGGAGTTTTTGTTCTAGAAGTTTGCACGTTTTTCCCGGTGCGAGAAATCCCCAGTGCCGTCAAGGGCTTTAAATAATAACGAGGCTAAAGACGGAGTAAGTATTTATAGCCAAACCTCTCCTAATGGTGGCACTGTCCATGCATCTGAAGGTTTCTTATCATGCAAGCACCCTTAAGCAGATTTAGAGCAAAACAACATTATAACCTTAATTCCCATTCACGACTGATTGGCTCTTACATAAATAAATAGGAAATAAAAACTCAGGATTAGAAACCGTATCGGAACGAGCCAGATGAAATAAAAAAAAAATCTCATCGCAAGCGGCGCCAAAAACAACAAAAAAAAATCAAATAAAAGTGTCTACCTCTGTCCAATCCAGTGGCGCCAACAACGGCATTCGGTTGGTTTAAACCATACAGATCACGTCATCTATTCGCTGTTTGCTGTTTACATGTGCAAAAAATTAGGGCGGCGAAGCTTTTGTAGGTGAGCATTGCACGTAGTTAAGTTTCAGTATCATTGTTTATTTGTATAGTTGAGGGTACTAGTAATCGTCGTCATAGGCGTCGAAGCGGTCGTCGTCTTTTTCGCGACATGCACTGTGAGTACTGTACTTACGAGTACTGTACTCATCAATATACTCATGAGTACACTACTCAACATGAGTAGTACTCACGAGTGCATGCACTCACAACTACAGTCAAACCCGGATATAACGAACCCGGATAGAGCGAGTTATGCTATATAGCGAACAAAACAAATCAGTTATGAAAATACATGCTACAGATATTCCTCAAAAGAAGTTCACATCGGATATATCGAACTCGGTGAACGTAGAATTGCCGCCGAAATGCATGGTCTCACAGCGGTAATTGAGATGTTGATTGGCCGAGGTTGAGACGTTGAGCCTCACGTAGCGCGAAGTGACGCTCGACACTTTTGGTAACTGAAGCAGAGTGGAAAGCCGGGCTAGTTGAAAATGGTTCATGACTGAAACTGCACACAACAAAACGGGACCATAGAATTCCTCCGGGATTTCCTGAGTGTCGTCGACGACCACGTTGCCGTCACTGTGAGCCCCTCTGAGCAGACACCGTCGTCGATGTCATGGCAGCTGGTGCTGTTGAAAGTTCCAAAGAGGCGGAGGACGTCGCGAGTGAAAGCAGTCCAATGCTTAATAAAGCGCTTTCGGCAGTTGGTTCTGACATTAGTACTTCGATACTGAAGGACACGGACTCGAATGCTGTGCTAATTGACGCGGACAAAATGAAAGTGAAAACTAGAATCATTTCATTTTTGGTGAAGTAGGCAGTTGAGGTGGAAAATAGCCTTATTGCTTGAATAATGGATTGTTTTGTGTATGGTAGCGACATACTTCATATTGTGTTGGTTTCCGCATGCGGGGACGAGGTGTGTCCCGCGTATTGTGAACTCATAACAAAAAATTCGTTATGACGGGTTTCGCTATATCGAACTATTGGATATATCGAACTAATCGCGGCGCATATTACAGTTCGCTGTAACCAGCTAGGTTTCACTGTAGTACTCATGAGTACTGTACTCGCGAGTACAAGCCTATGAATTTGATAACGCACTCGAGTCGCGACGTGAGGGCACAAGTCTCAAGCCTCTCGTAGCGCCCCTTAAGGAAAGGCATATTGAGGTGCTAAGCAGGAAAACTGCGGCTCTCTCTATTCCCTCTTTTGCTGTGTTCCTGCTCTCGGCAACTTCTCGTCACAGGGTTGCGTAGTGAGTGCAGCAAGGGTTGCTTCGCTCAACTTTCTTCGTTCAAATTTTGCACAACGCACGCACAACGCACGTTGAAGCCACTTTTTCCTGGTCTTCAAAATCGGTAAACCAGGAAAGCTTTCGCCTGTTTCAGTTTGACAAAATGTTGCAAAGGAAACCAACAGCCAACTGGTACGGGCTAAAGTGTTCTCTGGCTCTGGCTTTGTCAAGTCCATAGACTAGTGCAGCGCGTGAATGCAAGTGGTCGATTCTGAGAACCAATAGAACAAACTCTTTTGAATAAGAGTAATTATTAGTGTAGATTAAGCACAAGTGAGTACAGACTTAGTAAAAATGAGTACAGATTGAGTACGAGTACTCGTAGGGACTAATGAGTTGAGTGCAAGTGGGTACGATTACAAATGAGTGAGTGAGGAGTGATTACGAGTGATTTCGAGCACAGACGAGCTTTTTGAGTCTGAGTTTGAGTGAGTATAGCGTAAAGGAAAAAAAAAATGTGATGGAGTTTGAGTGAGTTCTTTCTATTTGCTGACCTATGCCTGTGGGTGATCGGCAACCCTGTTGCAGTGACCGCAAAATGGGTGATTTGGTACAGGCCCCGAGGTGGAATATCAGGCCTGAGAAGGAGTCAGACATCTATGGATCAGAACGAAAGCTCGCTGTTACTATTCCCTTCCCACTTTCCATCACCCATTTCTATTCTTTTTTCCCTTTCTCTTAAACCAACCCTTTTCAGCTGTACGTCCCAGGGGAGGTCAAATGAGTCTTCCCGGGCCCGGGCTCCTGGCTGTGGGTCCCTGAATAGCTTTTCCCTTTCATTTTATCTCCACCCTCGGGTTGTCAAAACTCCATTTGCCATTTGGCCAATTTATTTATTTTACAATTGGGTACACACCGGTTGTACTTCGGTGGTACCTGTCGAGGCATTTGTTTATATTATTTAGTCTCATTGTAGCCTGGAAAGAATAAACAGACATAAAAAGTTACCAATCATCGTCCCTGTCTCGGGGAACTGTTCTACATGTATAGATACTCTAGCCTAGATCCGCTTCTGATTCTGTTCTAGTATAGACACCCGCCGCGGTGGCTCAGTGGCTAAGGCGTTGCGCTGCTGAGCACGAGGTCGCGGGTTCGATTCCCGGCCGCGGCGGCCGCTTTCTGATGGAGGCGAAAAGCAAAAACGCCTGTTGTGTACAAGATTTCGGCGCACGTTAAAGATCCCCAGGTGGTCAAAATTATCCGAGCCCTCCATACGCGCGCCTCATCGCCTCGTTGCGTCGGCGCGTTAAACCCCCACAATCAATCAATCAATTCTAGTATAGACATTCGATGGACGCGTAGAGTAGTGTAATGTGGTATAGCATAGTATAGTACTATAGTATAGCGTAGCATAGTGTAGTGTAGTGTAGTGTAGTGTAGTATAGTATTGTATTGATTGTATATTATTGTGTAGTATTGTGTGGTGTAGTATAGTATAGTACTCAGGTATTTTCAGTAGTATGTTCTGTCTGTATACATATTTATGTCCTGTGTACTTCGACCGGCTCTGATCTTATATCGGTCATCTTATATCCCTTGATCCTTCGTGCACACGGAATAGCTGGCCAGAGCTTATACTTTATATCCGACCTATGTGTGTTTTTTAAACAAAACTACTCTTTTTAACAGCGAAGCTGTTGTAGCTGGCTGTAATGTATGGGCGTAACGTTTAAAAAAAACCAAGAAAATGGCGAGTGGTCGTGAGCGCGTGGCTCGCGACGACCGCCGAGTGTCCCCGGCACGCGCAGTGGCTTTAGCAAAAAAAAAAAAGAAAACCGGCGAAAACCTTGATCAGCGCCTCGCGTTGCCTAGCAACCAACAACGCCACAGCTGGCGCAACACCTGCTCCACGGAACCTTGACACGACTCCAGAAACGCCGCGCATGCGTCGTGTGCGTACGCGCCACCGCTGCGCCCCAGCTTTGGTCAAGCGCTAGCGCGCATGTAATACTTGGCATGAGCAACACGACGATGTCGATGCATATGACAATGACTACTACTAGCAGAGTGCAAAGCGACGAGGGAACATGTAAACAAACAATTTCAAACTCGTACAAATGCGTTGTGATGTGCCCTTCAGTGCTCAAGTTAAAAAAAATCCTGCAGCTTCGCTATGGTTCAAGCCTTGCACGACTCAGTGCAAACTCCACCTGTTTTTCTTGTCAAAATTAGAATTTAGGCATGCCTGGTGTTTACCTTTGCGAAATCAAAATTTAGCACGATGGCAATGTGAAACGACTTTGCTCACCTAAGCAGAAAATTTATTTAAATTTATGTTTACTTGGCTCCAGCCGTTGCACAGGTCGAAGTTTCTCCTTCTACGATGTAGATAGTGGGAAAAATTACCTTGTTTTGCAAGCTGCGTGCCAAAGATCGGATTTTATCGTTAAGGTGAATGATGCACCACAAGCGTATCTATCGCTCTCGCTGCAAACCTCCTTCTATTACCAGGTGTTATGGTCCACCCTCCGCGAAAAGCTGTGATGAAACCTGCAGGGCAACGATTACACGTTTCGTAGCACGTCCCGAACGCAGGGTACAGCTACAGGGCCCCGGAAAGAGAGATCGGTTGGAAGCAAAACGAGGTTTACTGCCATTCCAGGTTACGCCGGTGTAATGTGATACCCAATAGCCATATTAAGCTGCGAAAGCTGACGAGATCTTCATCCACGACCAGCTTCACTCTGCTTGTTGTCCCGCTGACGAGGCTGTTGCGGAATTGAGAGATGTGTTGCAGCGTATCCCCGAAAACCCCATTGAAAAGATGGGCATGAGGCCGAATCATTAGGCGCTCGCTTATGTAAAAAAAAAAAAAATACCGGCCGTCATTTGGCCACAGATGGGAACTGCTTTCAGCATTCGCAACCTCTTTGGTGCGTATCTCATCGTACAACTCATTGCAGCCTTTACCTCGCTTGCTGCGGTTTGGGGCTTTTTTGGGGAGGCGACTGGCGTCTCGTTAGCATGATTTTTTATTTGGCCGTCCCTGTTTGCAGGAGTAATGACCGTCAGTGTCCTCCGGTTGGCTCTGCTCAGTTTTCTGCGTAGGTAAATAAGCTATCGGGGAATGGGTGAGTCATTTCGGGGATATGCCACTCTTGTTTCGCTGTGACTAGCACGCACCCCCAAAATGTTCAGGTGCCAAGATTTACCTGGAGATTATCTGTGCGATAAGAAGACCTAGAAGAGTGCCACAAGGAACCCCGATTGCTGCTGCCAACAAACAGAAATATTGTTAGTTCTAGCATACGTTCAGTAAACGATACCGACTTTAAAATATACAGTACTCATTGGGCTGCAATATTCCTCCTCTCTTCCCTCCCCTTTCCAAATGCTTTGCTCGAAGCCACAAGGTCGCACACGGAAATTGAAAATGGGAAGGTGAAAGGTGGAAGTATGAAAGCGGAAGTCTGCTGCAGGAAGTTTAAGGCCACAAGTCAGGAGCCTGTCACGTGCTTTTCACTTCTGACCAGCTCAGTAACGAGTAGTAAGGATACAATTACCTCCATTGTTAATAGGTTACCTCTGCTGCCACATTATACGAAAATTATAATATCCAAAACTATTTCAGATTTTAAAGAGATAACAGATGGTTTTGTAGATATTACATGTCCTTAATCTTTGCGCATCACTTATGTGAATACTATATTGATTGAGGAGGCGGAATAAACGCGTCTCTAAAGCAGTCAGGTCTGGGGAAGAGTTCTTATTCCAGGGCCCCTTGAGTCCGTCCGGCTTCTTGGGCTCTCTGCACCAGCCAAAACTGGTCGTCAGGGGGCGAGCTGGACAGTGCTCTATCCGAGTGCTCAGGGGAGGGGAACAACCCCACATGGCGACTTCGGCACGCTGACGGGCACCTGCCACAAAGGCGGGGGATAAGTCACGACGCCATTGGCCACGGTATGTACCGACTCAATGCTCACCCAAGTAGGTCTGGTAGTTTATCGCTGCATATATAGGGCGGGAGGTGGACGTGCGCCGCTTGCCGAGTTCTTGCACTGGATCGCTGTCGACGTGGTGGCGCCATTTGTTTGTCCAGCGGGCTTCTTTCGTCTGACATGACGGGAATTGCCTTCGCCTGGCATGACGGGCATCATTGCCGGACATGGCGAGCCCCTAAACATCTCCGCTGTTAAAAATCGGATGTTATTCTGGGCGTACCCATAAACGACGCTGCAACTAGCATTCTTGCTTTCTTGATCACAACGATCGAGGAAGAGTATAATTCAATAACTGAACGTCAGAGATCGTACTTTCGGCAGGTGTGTAGGGCCCAGCAAATGTCTGCCTTTTTCCTTGCTTGTTCTCACTACGTCAATAGCACAAGAAGAGCCTTCAGTGCTTGCCTTCTATTATAGAAGACCTTAGTTGAAACTTCAAGCCTGATACTTCCGCTAACTTTTCTGTTTCATGGTCTTCTCGAAAAATCAGGAAGGAACAAGCTACTCAGCCAAAGCGAAGCAGCACCCGGATCATCAAAAAATTATAAGTGCTGTGTATCAAGCAATCAATCACCCTAAAGTCTTGTCATCATAGGCTACGTCATTTGTCCCAATTTACAAACCAGCTGTTGCTTAACCCATAAAGCATAAAAACATTATAAAGGTTGTAATGTTTGTAAAGCTAACGTCCTCGCCAGACAAAATTTTTAGGAACACACATTTTAGGAACGCCGAGGGAAATAAAACAGCTTTTTGTAGGAAGAGGTTTATAAGGGGGGCTTTAAATTATGTCTGACTTCGAGGAATTATTACAAGACGTGTGCTCCCAGGGGATGTTTTTTCCTACCTTGGGACATTTAAACGTGTGTTGGCGCTGCAATATGGATCCCTAGAGAAGGCAAGCGTGGCAGGGGGCGGCAGAAAGTTAGATGGGCAGATGAGATCGAGACGTTTGTGGGGATCCATTGGTCGCAGCTAACACAGGACCGGGATAATTGGAGAATAATGGGAGAGACCTTTGCCCTGCAGTGGGCGTAGATAGGCTGGTGGTGATGATGATGATGATGGAACGAGCGCACAGAACAGCGTTCTGTCAATCGGTAATCGTTGAGAAATGGCAAATTTACTATGCCCCAGGTATCGCACGTGCGTAGGACTGTTTTTTTGGCAAACAATAACGCCGTCTGGGTTTTGCAGGGTAAACCAGGGTAGATAAAGTTACTGCAGGAAATTATTTTAAAGTTTGAGCACGTTGGCAGTAAAAAAGGATGACTCCGCAAGGAACCGTCCGGAATGTTGAAATAACAAACTCGCCCAATTCTAATGCGACTATAAGACTTCGTGAAACCTCGATTCAGCCATAAGATGGCCACAACGGAGTAACACGCTGTGCAAGCGCCCCCTTAAGCACAGCCAATGAAATATAGAAGAGTGTGCATAAATTTAATTATCATGAAAGGTTTTCATTGCCAGTCAAAACAACGATGAGGAAATCAGGCGTAGAGAGAAAGACCGTCTATAAAATGTGATGTAATAAAGAGGTACAATGGTCGTCTTGATGAACCACGAGGTTAGAAGATGTACCGTGGCAACGGCTGAAAGATCAAATGCGGGCTCACTATACTATACTTTGTATGTATTGGCGGTGAGCGCGACCACAGGCGGCGCTGCGAAGCGCGCCTCCGTGACGTCGGCTTAGGGATTCTCGCATTTGTCGTCTGCTTCACTCGGGCTCGCTCTCTCTGCTGTTTCTTTGCGCTCGGTTGACGTGTGATGCTTGTCCGCAGCAGATTTTGCGTGTGCGTAACTTTTTATCGTAATAAAAGGCTTCAAATCGCGTACACTAGCTCAAGGCGTGATTTGAAGTAAATTTTTGAATACCGCAGCGGAAGAAACATTGCCGGCGTCGCCCTGTTCCTGGCGAAACCGGTCCTGCGCGGAGCGCGAAGAGTCGGAGCTAGGCGTCAGCCTCTGTATTCAACAATCTTTGGAACAAAGGGGACAGCCAGCTGCTAATAACCTACAACAGCTAAAATGCAAGACCAGAACAAATTCCAGCCCTTCTGGGCTCTCGGCTTTGACAGAAGTAATTTAATCGTACGTAAAGTAAAATAGTTTTCGCAACTTTGCCGAAAGCTCGAAAGGATTGTATCGCATCACTTTATGTTGTCACTGCATGAAAGTATGCCGACATGCATTATGGGCCGCAAAAATGGTAGGTTGAGTTCCGAATAATCCACTTTGTGAATAAGCGCGCGCTTTTTTTATATCAGGCTTCTAACCAGTGTGGAGGTTTGAGCCAAACGAGTCACGTCTACGGTAAAAATACAGTGACACAATGTTTGTTCAGACCTGGAGGGATATTTCGGTACATTTCCCACAGCCATATCTTCCCAATATTCAGATTGCGTTACAGGAAAACTGCACTCGAGAGGGGGAGGAGCGGGCGGAGGAGAAAACTTTATTCAATAGTAAAATCGAGCTGATTAGTGGGCCGCATCCTCAGTCCATATCAAGAAAGTAATTTTCTTCAATTCATAGAACGACATCTCGAGTATTCCGGGATTTGTTCTTTACGCCTGGAAGTGTTGAAAAACAACAAAGAGCTGCTTGGAAGTATTCATCCGTTCTTGTTATACTGGAAACCAGCACGTATACTATTCATTGTATTCGTTAGCGAGTATGTGAACCCTCCAACACCGCAATCATGCCATAACTGTTTTAGTTGTGAGCCAGTTCGTCATGATAACGATGGTTACGATAGAAATTGGGATCCCAAACGCCGCCTTTGAGTACTCTGGACAACGTTGTCTGAGGAGTGATCGCTATGCGGTAGCACAAACCTTCTCACTGCGTTTGCATGTAAATAAACAATGCACGCTTTAGATGTGCACATTCTTTCACGCAGCCATAACATAAGCGAATTTGTGAAGAGGTAATGTATGCCATACAGCCTGAAGAAAATATCACATGAACTCTGTGAACCCCCCAAACATCCCCAAACCTCCTAATAACACATTTGTCTCGATGAAGAAAATAATGTGTTGGGAACAGAAAAACATCGATCTGATACAAGTCAACAACAGCGAAAAAAATAGGAGAGCCGTTTTATTTCTTGCTGTGCGATGCGCGTGTTGGGGCTTGCTGCTTGATAGCATTATACTCTTGAGTCTTCATGAGAGAATCTCAAAAAATGCTTCAGCGAAGCCTACGCATTTTGAACACTTATCGAGGAGCCCTGGCTCTACACCTCGTCGCAAATAAGATAGAAAGGACGAGTTACACACGATCTTCTGACCGATGCTCTAAAGAAAGTTGTTCTCTCTTTCCTCGTGTGTGGAAAACTTGTGCGGGATACAGCTTGAAATTATTTAGAGCTGGCAGAAGCTAGCAAAACAACTGAATTACTAGAATTACGCTTTTTAATGCACCAAAAGCAACAAAGCGGGCGATTTCAGCACATGCATTGCTGCCCCTCACAAGCGGAGTGTAGCAGACGACAGCGGACCGAGTCCCTAAGCTGACGTCAGAGCCAGAGGGCGCCACTCAAACATCTCACCGCCAATAGTACATATGTTCTCATACAGGAGTAATATGCCAATAATATATATATATATATACACATATGTGTGTGTGTGTGTGTGTGTGTGTGTGTGTGTGTGTGTGTGTGTGTGTGTGTGTGTGTGTGTGTGTGTGTGTGTGTTCAATGGCGTGGAATGCATGCCGGCAACCAAGTGTGCGCCGCCATATCTGTGGCCAAGCGTCTGTTGCTAGGCGACGTTGTGCGCTCGGCCCGCAGATCAGGCACCCCTTTTCTCCGCCGTGCAAGCGTGCGAGTGCGCCGTCACTCGTTACGTCGGGCTCCGCGGGATGGCGGTACTTGTCCATGCTAAGCACGACTGTGAAGCACATGACTGTTTCACGTTACAAACGTTACGATTAATAACATCTCTGTTGACGCCACCGTTTAGAATCGGATTGGAACGGAGCAGATGACGCACGCCGGTGTTTTTTTTCTTCGGTATGCGGCCTCAGTGGCCCAAGCCGCGCCGTGTCCGTGGCGCATCGGCCATGTCTGTGGCCGTTTTCAGCGTTGCCAAGCGAATAAATTGACCGCTAAACTTTTCAACTAATACCGCCTATACATACATACATACATACATACATACATACATACATACATACATACATACATACATACATACATGCATACATACATACGGGGAGCAATAATACTTGGAGGATGGTAGAGAACACAAGAAAAGAAAACTTCAAACAAGGTAGCGGCCACAATTGTTGCCAATGTTTCAGCAAAGAGACTTGCCTTCGTCAGGGCAAACCCTCGCCTGGCTGGTACGCTTTATATAGGGGTAGGTCCCCAGGTGAGAAGAGAGGAGGAAGTGGAATGCAGGAACCGGATTTGTTTGGGAGTATGCAGGGGGACATATTGAGGGAGAAGGAATGTTGATTAAATACTTGGGTGCGACCACTTGGAAAACACTAACAAATACTTTATTTCGACAGTTTCGACCAGTGGTCTGGTCTGCTTCAGGGAAAATTACAAGTGACTGAATATGCTCTACGATACACACTTCACGAGAGAGGGGAATTTTGCCCTCTACCTCTCTTTCTTGCCAGAAAAGAAACCAAATAAATGAAAGCAAACATGTACAATAATCTCAGCGGCACATATACACGTCTCTCCCCAGGCGAGCGGCGATACAAAGCAAGGATAGGGGAAAAGGAAAACAGGAGAAAAAAGGAGTATAAGGAAGGAGGCAATTAGAAATAGAGAAAGAGGGGAGAAAAGGAGAGGCAGAAGAAAGGGGGGTTCTCAGAAGCAGACACTGACGAATATGAAGGTCGAACAGTGGAAACTTGAAAGGTAGAGTGAGGGACCGCTCAGCGGCTCAGAATGAAGTGACGTGCCGCATTCCGCGTACTGTAAAAAGAAAAAAAAAAAAAAAACGGAAGAAAAACTTCTAGGAGTGAATTATGTTTGAAGAACGTTGTTGCGAATGTAGATTTTCGCGTGTTATTTTCAACGAGCCCCTCATTTCCTATTCTGATTCGCTATATATATATATATATATATATATATATATATATATATATATATATATATATATATATATATATATATATATATATATATATATTAACAACGGCGGAATATAATGCAAAAAACCTATACAGGGTGTCCCAGCTATCATGCACCAAGATTTAAAAAAAGAGTAAAGGCGTAACTCGGAAGAAACCAGGTGCATAATGTTTGCAGTACTGTGAAGAAGCGGACAGTATTTTTTTCTTTAATGAGACTTAATTAACTAATTGTAATTAATTATCTAACTCGAGAAATACTGTCCTAATCACTAAAGTGTCAATGAGGCACTTGTAGGTAACCACGAGGGGCATCTACCTGCGGTATTTTCAGCGATGAACTAATTGCGTACACATTTATTATGACTGATAAAGGAAACCCGGGAAATATGAAAAATACCACGTGACGGCGCCTCCGCGCGCACCGTAAAGCAACGCCCTCAAACAGGCTGCCTTTGAGTTAGCCAGAATCAAATAGACAAAAGAAAGAAAGAAGAAATCGCGACCGAGTTTGTTCCTTATCTGCACACGCGTCGCGCGAATCTTGCTGCTGCTGCTCCTTCCATGCATGCTATTATCAAGGTGATGCGCTGTCTCTTCGGGCGGGTAACACGCGAAACAGTTGCTTTCTATCAGCTTTGTTTGGGGACGTTACTTTACAATGCGCGCGTAAGCGTCGTCACGTGGTATTTTTCATATTTCGCGGGTTTCCTTTATCAGTCATAATAAATGAGTACGCAGTTATTTCGTCGCTGAAAATAGCGCAGTTAGATGCCCCTCGTAATTACCTACAAGTGCCTCATTGACACTTTAGTGATTAAGACACTATTTCTCGAGTTAGATAATTAATTACAATTAATTAATTAAGTCTCATTAACGAAAAAAATACTCTCCGCTTCTTCACAGTACTGCAAACGTTATGCACTAGGTTTTCTTCGAGTTACGCAATTTCTCTTTTTTTAAATCTTGGTGCATGATAGCTGGGACACCCTGTATACATCGATATACAAACAATACAAAATGTCCATGATGCGGCAGATACCTTCTATATACCGTACAGCTCATAACACCATAGTGTGTTTCCAGGCGCTCAGCAGTGTTCGCACATCTTCGTCATGCGAAAAAAAACTCCCTTAAGCAGGAAGGCCTTCGTTAGGCTACGTGTATTGTCCCATGGGCCCAACAGTTTCTGCAAAGGTACGGGTGTACGAGACCGCAGACCAATCTTGACGCCTAATTTTTTTCGCTCGGCCGCATATAGACGGCATTCAAGCAGGACATGACCCAAGTCTTCAGTTTGGTGTCCCCAAGCACTGCATGTGTCGCCAGCAAGTCTGATATAATAAAGGAACATCTTGGTACGTCAAGACGGAGGCGATGTAATAACGTGTCGACCGAACGATCGAGATGGGACGCACACGGGTAAGCAGGAAACGGGGTCGACTTGGTATAACAGCGATGAACGATATTTATCGACCAACCTCGTTTCCGAAGTAATGTGTGTCCTTAGTTAAAATAATTTTTCACACTCCCTCTGGTTAAAGGCATGGTGTTATATGTGGAATTTCATCTCCGTAATTTATAAATACAAGGATTCCTAAAACCGCCCAACTATTTGGTGCAGCCTCCTGGTATTTTGCAGCTCTTCCAACCGGCTCTTCTTAATATTTGAAATTTCAGCCTTCAGGCGGCACAATAACCGGAAGGTTATTGTACCGCCACTACTGGAAGGTTATTGTACCGCCACAAAGCCCACGATGGGATTATTATTGAGCGATGAGGCGAAGTGGGGGGGAGGGGGGGGGGCAGTCAACTCCCACCGCAATAAATCCTTTAATATGGAAATTCTTCAATTTCAAATGTGTACAGTATATCTGAACCATTGAAAGCATAAGAAAGAAGCAGCATATCTTCTTTTGGCACAGAATGGTAATGCACATTCTGAGAAAAATAGCGTAAACTGGTAACACACCGTATCATGTTCTGACAGTCTCATGTGAGCTGACGAGCAATAACAAAAAAAAAAAAAAAAATTGCAAAAATGGAATAGAAAGATCGACAGGCGATAGTCCCCGTTGGATGACATTATGAATTCAGGCATGGATGATTCGCCATTAAAATATGCGAACTCGCATTTTTTGATATTTGTTTTCCTATGCGGCCCAAGGCTCAGAAGGAAGCGGAATTACAAGAGGAAGAAAAGTACTCTCATAATCTTTTGCGCCCCTAACGCAAGAGTGACGCTCGTAGCAAACACAATTCTATCTAAGCGAGGGTAATAGCAAATTATGGTCTTCGCAATGCTTTGATCTTGGGATTCCACTTCGACAATGTGGTGTGAATAAACGAGGGTTGTCGCCTAATTTACCGCCTCATTTCGTATGCGGGACACGAGTCGGCAAGACATATAACTTTGTTATTTCAAGGAAGGAAAGGGTTTTCCTTACAATCTCTTTGTGCTTCAGTACCATTGCACGCATTTCTTGCCGGATTTGAATGTGTTTACTGCGGGTGCGCAACAGATAGTTCCACAAGAAAGTGCTGAAACATGGTGAAAACTTCAAATTGCCGCAGGGAATTTCATTTCAGGATCATTGCTGTCAACATCGCCAGACCGGTATCCTATAGGCTGCCTTTACGAGATGGGTGCAGTAACAAGTGTTTCGCCATGTACCTGCATCGTCGCGGTATTTTTTTTCACGAGGAGACGTAAAGAAGTGCGTGTGAGCTGGAAGCAACTTCAGCTGTAATGTTGACGTTTATCTGTTGCTTTTCTCACCGGCGAGGCTTGGTACGATTATTATGGTTGTAAAGAGCATTTTGTAGACGTTTACGTACTGTACAAGATCTAAAGCTGCACTTAGATACGAAAGAGGAGCAAGTAATGGTTTTTGTCTTCCTCCGTATCGACAAACAGGAACTTACGTATGTACCTTAGCTTTCTTAGCGCTAAAATAAAGATTTTCCGAGAACAAAATGACACAAGAATTGCTGTATGCTCATGTCTTGATTATATGTCAAATAATAAAAGTTCTGTGGTAAAACAAGAAAAGGAGGTAGTGGAATGAGGCAGACGGACTGCAAGTGTGTCGATTTAGGACGTAGGACTTCGATCTTCAAGCACTGTCAGCGCCTTACACATAGAGCTCAGGTTTTAACAGCGTAGGTGTTGTAGGTCGAGCCTTTTCGTAGTTGGCTGTAAGTCGTGCGCCATGCAGGGGTGGGAGCGGCTTCGAAGAAATCGGTTCCGAGACCCACCGATGGAGGGCGCAGTGGTGTCCCAGTTTGTTATTTTGAATTTTGAGAAGCGCAGAGTAAAATATGTTTTGAGAGGGGGTTGAGAGCGATGGATCAACGTAGATGGGCAGCTAACCTGTTTAGGTACCTATACTTCAAAAGCGTGGCCACGCTGTGGCTAAGGAAGACTAGAGGGCTAACGATGAAACAAGGAAAGAACAGTGGAGAATCCAAAACAGCCAAGGCAACCACAAAAGATGCAAGTCCGACTGAAACGAATAAATGGATACAAAAAAATGAAAGCTAAAACGTCGTTAAAGATGTACAGGACTGAGAAATTGAACATCAGAAAGGAAAATTTCTACGATAATTCCCAGGGAAGCGCTTTGCTTTTTTAGGCTAGAGCAGGTAGCTTGCGAACTAAGAGCTTTGTGGAGAAGTATTCACAAAATAATGGGGAATGCGCGGTTTGCGGAAAAGAAACAAACTAGGCGGTACATAGGGTTAGATTGCGAGGGTATCTATACAAATCTACATGAGGGAATCTTCGGCTTCCAGAAGCCCTAGGATTTAAGGGTAGCCCAGAGGAAGTTAACTTCAAGGCTGTCGAGGCGACGAAAAGAAGATTAGAATGCTGCTGGGCGAAAAGCAGAGAGGGGGATATTGCGTACGACAGTTACCACCTGTTAAAGAAAAAAAGTATTTTGTGCGTAATAAACTTTTTGTGCATGCTCTAAGCAGCGCTAGTATTAAACCAAGAGTATAAAACATAGGTATATTAGTCCCTTTGGTAAGATGACATGTCATCACCCCGCTACAAAGGGGAAACCAATAGCAATCATCATCAATCATCATTCGGGTTCTATTCCATCCCGCTACGGGAGGGAGCCTCCCACCCCTCACGTTTCACTACAGTAGTCTGGCTGCCGATTCCTTTGTGCGAACCGTTCGTAGGATTGGCGTGGCGACAGCGCTTGCGTTCTCGGGAGTTAACGAAAACACGGCTCCGCTGTTTCAGCATATTTCGCATAGGTGCAACTAGGTTGTTTTTAAAGTTTTTCGAAGATATCCTCAAATCTTTCAAATAAACTAAGTATTGCTTTGAAATTCTGCGGACGGACTGTTCATACGATGTACATCCTTCGTCAAAATTTTGTACCCTAAGAAGCCTAACACCGGTGGTAGAAAAATTCTACACGCACTCGAACTACGGCGTACAGCTATTATAAAGCATTTTACTGATGAGGTACACCAGTTCAGCAATATTTTTTTTACTTGAAATACGTAGGTGACATTTGACCAAACACGAGTCGTAACAAATCACGCCGTTATGTTAAGACGTGCAAGCCAAGAACACTAGATGTACAAACAAAATATTTAAGTTACGCCATCTCCAAAGACAATTGGGCACCTGCCAGCTGTTTCTAGTGCCTGTTTAAGCTTTCATATTTATTGTTTTATATTATTCGATTTAAAAGCCTGAATAGCCATAAAACTTCCAGACAACTTCTGTTTTAATTAATGTATGCTTGAAGCATTGTTTACATTGCAGTATAACTAAGCATAGTACCATGCATTAGAAAAACCCCGCGCCATCTCCACTAACGTGAGACCCGGGGAGGATCGAAGGATTCAGTGTATAAGTGTATTCAAAGGTTATAAGTCTCTCTCATGCCACACGGCCCGCACTGCTTGGACGCCGGAGAAGCGCCGGTGGGAGGAGCAATCTCCCGCTTGTTGAGGTGGTGGCGCCCTCTCTTGCGTTGAACGGGATTTATGCAATTAAATGAGAGACCAACTGTCCGTAAGTTGTCTTCGTGTCACACGCCGCAGAAAGGTAAGAAGCACGCTAAGAAGTAGCGCAAGGTATTAGAAAACAAGTATCCCGGTGTATTTTTTAGTACGCGTTTTCGCCCATGGAGATGAAACGTTCTAGCGAGAGGATTTGGAAAACGAGAACGAGTGACCTGACGACCAGCGCCAGCTTGGATGCACAGCAACTCCTGGTGTCCAGGGCTGAGACAGCAAGGTCGTCCCATGGTCTCCTGGACTGAGGAGCCACTCCCACATCACCTGGCTCACAATAAAGTTTTTCCTCCTCCTCCTCCTCCTCCCCGGTGTGTTCTTTTGGTGCGCGTTGCGTTCTTGCGCGAAGCGTTGGAAGATGAGTGTGCCGGTGTTTTAGTACCGTCACTACATAAGAATACTACGACACGAGACGGCAGCGGCATGAGACGCCGACAACCCGAGCCCCTAAGGTGCTTCGCCTCTAATGAAACTGACCTTAGAAGCTCATATACATGCTCTTCTACTTTACTGAATTAAGATGCATCCATATTTTGTCATTTCTTTAGATGTTGAATATTCGAAAACTAGATTGCTCATTTTCTCCCCTGCTCCTGTTTTAATGAATTTTTTCAGACAAATATGCGGGTATTGTGTTACACCGCTTTAAGGCTTATCCATATGTTTTGTTATGTTATCGTTATGTTATCCGTGTCATTTATGTTATGTTATTATTAAGTTATGTTATTATTTACTATTAGGTTATGTTATTATTTATGTTATGTTATTAAGGCTCATATTATCTTTGTCATTTTCGGCCGTCTGCCAACAAAGGAGCCACGTATCACAGGTGGGCAGTTGTACCACTCACCAAACTTGCTCTTCGAAACAGGTTTTGACGTGGTTGGGCACGGCGCAGATATAATATTGGTATGTGTAGTTTGGCGACTCTTTTCATGTCGAACTTAGGTGATAAAATAGCCCAGTGGGTAGATTGTCCTTACAACTGCGGGTTCTCCCTTTTAAAGTTAAAGACAAGTACCTTATAGAAATGGTATTGTCTTATCGTCGGGCTCCGCTGGCTATATTAGGCAGCGCTTGCTGAGCACCACAAAAGTGCCGGAAACCGAATTTCTTAACATTTTACAGCAACAGTAGAAGATCAGCCAAAAGAATCCCTGAACCGATGCATTCTAGCAATATTGCCCACTTGAAAACTTTTCCCCAGTGCCAGGCTATTCGCCTTTATTGCCTTATTCAAGGAGAGGCAATGACTATGCACCTTAAGAATCAGACCCCTTGAATTTGGAATTGTTGGCTTTTCGTTAGATGCACATAGTTCGAGGAAATCAAAAGAGCTGTTAATCATTAACCAGGACTTGCTCGTAAAGCAAGTGCACTGATCTTTCTGGGAAGACTTTGCTGGGATTGGGCTACAAGCACTTAGGTTTCTCTATGTAATTCACATAGTTAACAAAGGCATTCAAGAATTGCATGGGCCGGGAATACCGAACATGTGAACAGTTTTGTGGAAGTTTAGAATGAGTGGTATCTCGTCTAGCTTGTGTTCAGACAGTTCAATAATGTTGGCTTCCACCGAGATTCCGAAGCTGTGCTTGAAAGTTGTTTCGTCGGCTCAGAAAAATCAAAAAATAAGAAAATACGTTCGTAGAAAAAACGTTTCCGTGGCGGCGGCGTTAAAAGGGTCTCTTGAAAAAAATCTCATCAGGTAGTTCGAGGGTTTGTCAATAAACTGCGCGGCCCCGTAGAGACGGGGGTATGTAAATGAAGGCTTAACTAGTATTGTCAGCTAGTCAGTGCACTAGAGTATGGCAGACAGTTAATTTCGCTCAGAAAAAAAATGTCCCTGCTGGATCTTTTCCTAGTGCTGTATGAAAGCGGACACAACGGCACAAAGAAAATTATACGGCCGAGATTGACTAAAGTTTGGTATAGTTTCCAAACAATGTTTGGTGCGAATAAGCTAAATTACGTCGAACTTCGCTGCTTTGAAAACTTATCATGTCAGCCAAGCTGACTAAACTTTAAACTGGTGGTAGCCAGTGTACTGCCTGCAGCATTTATTTATTTATTTTCAATACTGCCAGTCTCATTCCGAGACATAGCAGGTGGGCAAACCGATTGTACATGGAGGCGGTACATAAATAAATATCAGTGCAGAAAACAGAAACAGGAATGTAGTGAAATGGCAGTCATCACAAAGTATAAGAACGAAAAATATACAAATTAGTTTACTTTTAATTATAGATAGGAAGAATACGGAGCTGAAATTCTTCAAGAACACACTTGAAAACTTACATGTACCCACTTATAACAAACAAAAAGCATAATCAAGTCACGCTTTTTAACTTCTGACAAGACAAAGATACCAACAGAAAAAAGAAGAGAAATTGTGC
Source organism: Haemaphysalis longicornis (assembly GCA_013339765.2). Lineage (NCBI taxonomy): Eukaryota > Metazoa > Arthropoda > Arachnida > Ixodida > Ixodidae > Haemaphysalis > Haemaphysalis longicornis. The sequence goes on along the minus strand of CM023451.1, from coordinate 146,841,803 downwards.
ATGAAATGCAGTGGTACACAGGCAAATAATAGCAAACTTGCAAACTCTCCAGTTAACACTTATATACTCTCCTAATACTCTTTCACTGGTGGCGCAATGCCTCTGGGGATGCGAGTGTTACAGCATTAACAGAACATATTTTCTAATTTTGGTGCAAAGTCGGATAACGATTTCGCATTAGTTAATGAAGAATCTAAACAGTTCCATTCTTTTATGGCAAGTGGAAAAAAGGAGTGCTTGAACGTGTTATTGTGGTAGGAGTACTCTTTCAGTGTGTGTGAATGTTTGTACCTGGTAACGCGGGAGTCTGGTGGACGGATGTACAATGATGGGTTATTTTTATAGTGGTTGTGAAGTAGCTGAAAAATAAATTTAAGGCGCACTTGTTTTGCTCTAACCGCAAGTGTTTGGAGGCCAGAGCTTGCTAACATATTTGTGGGAGAATCAGTGCGCTTATATTTGTTACAGATAAACCTTGCTGCCTTCGGGTTATTTCTTTGCGGCGTGTAGGCCGCAATAGAATAAATTTCTTCATGCAGTGCAGAACAATGCGTTTGAACCTTAGCCAGAGGTCATTTACAGTTGTGGCGGGATCACAGTTCAATTCCACAAACTCGTAGAATTCATGAGCTAAATAAGTTAGTACCCTGGCGTCGTCTGCTTTATTGAAGTCTGCAGCATGGTTTACTGTTGATTGTAGGTGTAATCTGTGATCAAGTGCTAACCGGAAAATAGGCACTCTGTGGTCTGAAATGCCCTCTACAACGTCAACTTGAGTGTCCATATGGCTAAGGTGACTACTAATAAGTATTATATCTAGTACACTTGTGGCTGTTCCTTGAACACGAGTTGGGCATGAAACAATTTGATGGAGGTTGAAATTTAACATTAAATTGAATAAATCCTCTGAACCCTGTGAGGTGTGGTGCATGCATGGTACTCCAGTTTATATCAGAAAGGTTAAAATCACCCATTTTCACGACTGCAGAGCTATGGACATGCTGCTGAAGAAAATTGTGGATGGAAACTCTGCATTCCGAACCAGTGGATGGGCTACGATAAACGCAACCCGCCACTATGCTTGTGCTATTGCAGAAAATTTTGCAGAAAACCGCTTCTGTGTCCGGAACGTCTGGCAGTAGTGTGTATGAAATGGAACGTCGAATTAACAACGCGACGCCTCCGCCTCGAGATGGCCTGTTTTTTCGGATGAAAGAATAGTTAGGGGGAGTAAATTCATGGTCGAGTATATCTGATGAGAGCCAGGTTTCTGTGATTGCTACAATATCTGGTTCATGAAGTAGCAACACGTCTTCAAGTGGCTGCACTTTATTCACGACGCTTCTGGCGTTCACGTTTAGTAATGCTATTTTTTGTTTTGTGTGGTACTCCGCTTGTTCGGCCGGGTTGGTATTTCGTAGTTTTTTGGTTTGTTCAGTGGCACCCTTTCTTCTTTCTCCTCATCCCAAACAAACGCGCAGTCATTTATGTACAGCTCCTCGAAAGCCAGCGCCACTTTTTCATTTTTGTCTCGGTTCGATTTCGCAAAGTCCCAAAGCTTTTTTCTAATTTCGCGAGTTTTGCGGCAAAAATCTTCCCCAATAGCGTAATCGGTGCCTTTAAGGTGCTTTCCATTCTTTAATATGGCTTCCTTCTGACGCGAATCCACAAGTTTGAAGATAACTGGTCTGGTTTTATTGGGAGCAGGTTTACCTAGCCGGTGGATGCGCTCGATTGCAATCGGTTGTAGTTTGAGGTTATCCTATATGACGTCCATGTTTACGGCTTGTTCGAAGGTTTCACTTGTCTCAGATTGTGCTTCCGGCAATCCGTATACGATTAGATTGGATCTTATGCTCCTATTCTCAAGATCGTCTATTATTTTTTCTAATGTTTGTATTACCCTAGTCATTGAATTAAGTGCGTTTTGCAGAGCCCTAGCTCTACCTCAAGGACTGACAGAGCGTCAAGTTTCTTATCGATGTCTACTAGCCGCTTTTCTTTTATTTCCTTAATGTCGCTTGCAATATCCTTCAGTTGGTTAAAAATTTCTTCAAGGGTGGGACCTGGGTCAAGGGTGGGACCTGGGCACGGCTGGTGAAGCCGTGCCCAGTGACTGTCGCATCAGTGAGGCTGGCCTTTATATGTGGTCTGGAGGGGGGCACAGCCAGTTGGTTCTGCGCACCGAGATGCGCCGATGTCGTCTTGCGTGGACGGATTCCATTCAGCAGGCCCGGCACGTGTAGGTCCCTCTTGTTCAAGATTAGCGCCGTTCCGTTTATCCTCAGCCATCCAGTGTCGCCATTGTTGGCGGGGCACAGCTGGATGAGGCAGAACTGCAGAATGAAGACAAATTGGTTAGCGAACGGCATTCCGCCGGTGAAGCCGGGCCCAGATATCATGCTGGGTGTCGAACCGGAACCGGAACCGAACCGAAACCGGAACCGAACCCGAATTTTTTGCCCGGGAAACCCGGGAAATGAACCGGAACCGTATTTTTTCGCCATTTTGGAACTGAACCCGAACCGGAACGAATTGAAGGAACCGTTCCGAACCGGTTCCGGGGCCTCAAAACTGTGATTTCTAGTTTTCCATCCCGGTACCCTACCTTGCATCCGAAGATATTTTTACCATTCGCCCGACGGCACCACGCAATATTTTGCATAGTCTGCAGTTCCCAAGGCCCATAAGGTTCTCATCTATTATTACCCTAAATTTAATGTAAAGTCCGTATACACTATTAGTTTGCTTTAGGTATTGCCCATCTCCCCAAATTATCTTTTTGCATTTACAATAACTTAAGTTAGAACGCATATTCCGTGGCAACATATCATGGGGTATTCTTTATGGTTTCTATCTGCAGTGTGTTTAAAATCGTGTGACGTTTTCATGTTGTTAATTCGAATGCATCCGTGTCCGCTTGTGAAGGCCTTCAGGGACACCATCAACAATAAATCCGTATCTTCCACTTATTTTAGTTTGAGTGGGCACTTATATAAAAACAGCACTGAGACACAAACACTCACAGTTCTCTACGTCACCATCACTTTTCTTGTACAGTGCCTTTGTGTCCTTTGGTTACTGCCCTAGGAGAACATGAGAATAGAGTGAGTGAGTGAGTGAAAATTTTATTGCATAACAGCCACTAGTCCTAGACGTCGGCCAAGAGCCCTTGGGCTCTAGCAGCGTCTTCGGCCAGCTGAATGGCCCAGACTTGATCAGCTGGGTCGGAGCTGAGCAATACGGTCTCCCATTGCTCTACAGTAGCGATGTTCGACCTAACGTTGTCGCCTGTGGACAAGCCCACAGCATGTGGGCTAAGTCTGCCCTGTCCTTACACCGGTGGCACTTGTCAGAATATTGCCCAGGGTAACAGTGACTGTACGCAACCGGGTTGGGATACGAGTTGGTCTGTAGAAGTCTCCAAGCCACGGATTGCCATTTACTGAGGGTAGGATGAGCCGGGGGGAAGCGGGTCCGCTCTAGCCTGTAATGATTATTATGTCCCTGTAGGACACAAGGCGATCCCTACCCGAACAGCGAAGTGAATGAGCGTTGTTGTCGTTACCAGCTCGGTCAAAAAATCCTCTAGCGGCGTCGTGCGCGCATTCATTCCCAGCCAGGCCAGAGTGTGCAGGTGCCCATATTAGACATATCTTGCCCGAACGCTGAATGTTGTTGAGCCCAATCCTTAGAATTGCAGATGCCTCTGGGGAGATGCGCCCCCTTGCGTAATTTATAATAGCAGACTTTGAGTCGCTCACCACGTATTTGATTTTTGCGGATGCCGTCATTGCCAGGGCAATGGCCACCTCTTCGCCCACCTCCGGCTCGCTCTGCGGACCGACCCGGAGCTGATGGAATTGCCCTGGTGATTGACTATTGCAATTGCCATAGCATTGCGACCCGGATAGTCGGCCGCGTCCACGTACACCACGTCCTCCGAATTTCCGAATCGTTTGTGCAGGGCTTTCGCCCTTGCCTGCCTGCGTTCCTGATTGTGAACCGGGTGCCTATTTTTAGGGAACGGTGGGATGTGAATTTGATCGCGCACTTCGGGAGCCAAGGGTATCTTGTGAGTGCCTGTTCGCGGGTGGTCGATGCTCAGGGAGCCGAGAATATGCCGACCCGTCTGGCTGTGGCTAAGCCGTTCCCGTTGAGCCAGCCGTTGAGCCTCTATTAGTTCGCTAAGGGTATTGTGAAGCCCCAGCGCCTCGAAACGTTCGGTCGGAGCAGTGATGGGGATGCCGAGGGCCTGCTTGTAGGCCCGTCTAATAAGGGCGTCAATTTTGAGTTCTTCGTCCTTTTTTAGGTGTAGAAAAGGGGTGACGTAGGTTATCCTACTGAGGACGAAGGCTTCAACTAATCGAACAAGGTTGTGCTCCTTCATACCGTGATGCCGGTTAGCGATTCGCGATATGAGTCGGGTAGTCTGATGCACGCTTTTTTGGAGCGCGAGGACGGTTTCCGAGTTGTGTCCATTGGCCTGTATTCGGAGACCGAGAACCCGTATACTGGACACTGTGGGAATGGGCTGCGTTCCATTCGCAAAAATATTCACAACCGGGGGGTTCGGGTCTGTACGTCTACCCCTACTAGTGGGCCTGTAGAGCAACAATTCTGACTTTTGCGAGGAGCAACTGAGGCCCCTGGGACTTACGTACCGCTCCACCGCCTCAATGCCTTGTTGCAAGATGTCCTGAATTTGCCCGTCACTGCCTCCGCTGACCCAAAGCGTGACATCGTCCGCATAGAGGCTGTGTTGGAGACCATCGATCTTTTCCAGTATTTCGGGAAGCCCCATCATGGCTACGTTGAAAAGAAACGGGGAAAGGACCTGAACCCTGTGGAGTCCCCCTGCTCCCAAGCTTGATCACATCTGATTGGAGTCCCCCTACAGCTAGAGTAGCTGTGCGTTCGCATAGGAAGTTACTTACGTAGTTGTATACCCGTTGCCCAAGGCCCAGTCGGCCGAGGTTTGTCAAGAATTGCCGAGTGTTAACGTTGTCGAACGCCTTCGTTAAATCTACTCCCATTATAGCTCTGGTATCTAGAGGGGAGCAGCTTTCCCCGTCGATGACGTCATGTTTAAGACGGAGCATGATATCCTGCGTAGAGAGTTTTGGACGGAACCCGATCATAGAGTGCGGAAAAAGTTATTGTCTTCCATATAGTTGGTGATTCGATATAGAACAACTTGTTCCAATAGTTTCCCTACGCAGGAAGTGAGGGAAATAGGTCTAAGGTTTTCAATCTGGATTTGTTTGCCCGGTTTAGGTATCATAACGACCTTGGCCGTTTTTCCACTGAGGTGGTAGTTGCCCAGTCTACCCAGCATACGTTCATATAGCGTGTGAGGGCTGCAACGGACTCGTCATCTAGGTTCTGAGCATTTTATTTGTAATTCCGTCCGGGCCAGGAGCAGAGCGAGTGCGCAGTGCCAAGATAGCTCACCTAACTTCACTATAGTGATGGCCGGTCAAGAAGAGCATTTTCGTTGCCCACGTACGGAGGAAGCCTCTCGCGGGTGCAGTCGCCAATGTATCTGTCCTGAATGGCTTTGAGCAATTCCGTGTTGTTCCCTGAAATTTATGGAGAAGTATGCTGATGTTGTTTCTTTGAGTAGTTTTACTATTTTCGGGGGTCAATCAGGCAGCGTAAGATGTTCCAGGTTTTGCGAAGGCCTATGTCGCAGTCCATGCGATCGCATGTGCTATGCCAATTTTGCCCGAGTTAGTTGCCTGCGCTTACGTTTCAATATCACGGTTTTAGGGCCGCCAGCTCGTCGCCGCAGGGTTCGGTTAAGTTTTTGCTTCTGGAGTCGGGTGTGTACGCTGTGTTTAGCTTCCCACCAACGCCGCCTGTATTAACACTGCCTGACGCGTCGCGCGCTTTTCAATGGGAAGGGTAGGGACGCTTAGTTCAGGCACTGATCCGCTATGGTGGCGCGTGCCGGCGGACATCTCGCCTTACGTCACTGCTCGCGAGTCGCGAACGCTGCCAACCCACTTCTACGAAGGTGTCTGTCAGCTTGCCTGTTGGGCTTCAAGGGCCGTTTCGCTTACCTCTTAGCCGCGACGGGGCGCTAGTTCTGTGGCGCATGGGGATCTCGTTCAATGTGTCGCTCGCTTCATACTTGCTGCATTTTCCAAAGATAAAAGACGGAGGCGGACTGAAATAGTGTAAGAACATGCTGATTGTCGGGTAGACATATAGCTAACAGAAAAAACGATATTTTCGGATGGGGCAGCCATTACTTTACTGATATTTTTCTTTCTGGAGTATTTTAGAGAAAGAAAAAAATAATGTGCACTTTTTTTTTTTCAGGCGCTCATTTTTAGATTACTTTCCAATAATATCACGTGCTTGTAAACTTCAGAAATTATAGGAAACAAAAGGATAAGCAGCTGGGATCCCGCCACGCTGTCCGGGCGCTTCTACAGTACAGTCATCAATTAGAAGTGCGTACCGATGCGGAGTGCGAACAGCGGGGTCAAAACAATACCTAAATGCGGAGGGGATAGAGGTGGGATGCTTCACTCAGAAAATTTCAGGGCCTGTGATCCGAGTAGATAAGCTCGCCAAAGTCGGCATCAGCCTGCGGCAGCGCAAGGGATTTTGCTTCGTGACAAAGGAAGTGTTTTATCAGTGACAGACCAAAGACAGACAGGCATGGTGAAAAACAAGAAGGCGTAGGAGCGCCGCCTCGGGAACGCTAAACAAACTTTCCACTATTTTGCATATTTTCCGAGAAGCGGCGCTGGCTGGCGGACACGAAAGCACGCTGGAAGGCTACGGAGCGGGGAAGGGTAGGAGAGAGCAACAGGAGAGTGGCTGTTTGGCCATTTTCGCTCACGCGTTAGGCAATGTTTATACAGTTGGCGTTGTTCCCCACATATGCAGCAACTTTGCGTCGGCCTGTTGTAGCTCTGGCCTCTTCCGGTATAACCTTAGTGACACGTTTTGTGTCCGCTATAAGTTGTTCTGCCCAGCTCTGAATATTTGTTATTTCGACTTCAGAAGTACCGTCTCCAGCGGCCAGAGGGCCCTCGTGCTTCGGCTCTAAGCGCGCGGAATGCATCCCAGTCGATGAAGCTGTAGTTTTTTTACCGGACTTTCCTTTCGCTGCCCCAGAATTTACCCCGATAGTGACGAGATAGTGGTCGCTGCCGAGGTTTCCTGGGTGTTTAGCCAGGTTGCTTCCGTACGCGTGTTTTTGGCAAAGGTCAAGTCAGGGGTAGTGTCCCCACTAACACTGTTTCCAATACGGGTGGGATGCCGCGGATCGTTGAGCAAGCTGAGACCCTCTCTCTGGGCATCAAGCCATAGACTGCGCCCCTTATTGTGTCCCGCTTGTAGCCCCATTCCGTATGGTGTGCATTAAAGTCACCGACAATCAACAGTGTGTTCCCTCTTGCTATTTCGATAGCTCTCCGGAAGAGTTTACTAAATTTATGACTATTTTTTGGGGAGCTATACACATTAAGGATAAACGTGCTCTGGGCATAGTGTTTCTGGTCTGTGATAATTTCTACAAGAATGTGAGGCATGGACGTCGCGTCCACCCCGGTCTCGCGCCGCAGGGCTGGGAGGTTTCGCCTAACAAGGGTGCTGACTGCGGGTTTTTGCTTGTCTGTTACACCAGAGGAATCAGCTTCTAGGTCATTGAAAGATTTGTAGTTTGACATTCGGGCAAAAAACGCCTGTCTCTTGGAGACAGACACCATCATGTATTTCATCCGAATCATTGCTTTTGATGAATAGTTGTAAATGAGCACGTTTTCTTTTTGAATCCTCGACAATTCCATTGCCCACACCATCAAGGTGTTGGCTTTGCTTTTTCTGTTGGACGAGCTATTGGACATGATCATTTGCAATTTTGGGGATGTCCGCCGGCGGGGGGGAGGGAATAGGGTTTAGTGGACTTGATGGGACCCGGTCCCACTTCCCGTCCGGCTCGTGGGATTCCATTCTCTAGCGCTGTTATTCGAGCTTTGAGGCTGGCAATCTGGGCATCAACGTTTTCGCCGAACTTATTCAGCATCGCTCCCGAATCTGGCGCTGAGAGTTTCAGTAAAAGTTTCGTGTGAGGGTTTCTCCAAACTGACGGAGCATGCCGTCGTCAACGTTTTTTATTCGGGCTCGCGCCTGCGCCTCACTAGAGGTCTCAGAGGTTATCGCTTGGGCTTTAACGTTTTGAGGGAGGGGAGTCCGCAGTGTCCATCTCTACGACAGAGGCACGCGTATGCGCGGTTTGTGAATTGACAGTAGCGAGCTGCGCTGCCGGGCTGACCGGGTCTGTCGGTTGGGTACCAGGGCATGCTCTACCGGGGCTTGCGAAAGGGGTTTTTGTTTCTTCCAATTTGGCGATTTTCGCTTTGAGCATAGCATTTTCAGCTATTAGCTCTTCGAGCATCTGCTTGATTTTGGTTGTCTCGGAAGAATGATCTGATTGGTGGGATTTTAAGGCGTTGGTTGTGGAAGCATTATTTTCCTGAGTTTGTTTGCATTGGGAGACCGTATCCGCCCAGCTCACCTTGTTTAATTGAGAATGGCCGGCTGCTTGACGTCTGTTTCGCGACGTGGATCGCGACATCTGCCGTCCTTGGTTGTTGGGCCCCGGGTTCCTGAGGGTCCTCCTCCGCGATGTGGATCGGGAGCGGTGTCGACTAGTGAAGGAGTCGTCATGGGATCCTGCCCCGTGGCTCCCATCCCGTCGGCTGTGATGCTCACGTTGCGAGAGTTCCGGGAACGAGTCGTCTCGTCCGCGTTGATCCGCTGCGGTCCCGTTGTTCTTGAGCAGGGACGACGCAATGCCATCGGAAGAGACACTGCTGTCCTCGGCGATGACAGGGTTCTTGCTCTTGCTGCAGTCGCTGTTGTAAGTCTTTTCTCCCATTTCCGCTTCTTCAGAAGGTATGGGGTTTGGAACCGCTGGCGGCACTTCTTATCTCCCGTAGGATGATCGCGGGCCACACAGTGCACACTTGGGTTCACAATCGTGTTGGTCCGCCGGAGCCTCGGTGCCGCAGATCTGCACACTTTGTTGTCGGGCGCTGGGCAAACGTCCCGAGCGATGTCCTAGACTGCCACAGCTGTCGCACAGTTCGTGCCTCTTCTTGTGAATGAAGCAACGGTATTCCGCACCTTTGTAGTCCACATAGTGTGGTACCTTAGGTCCTTCGAAGACGATGAGGACAGAGTTAGTACGACCCATGCGTCTCGCCTGGAGAATCGTAGGATTCTTCTTAAATAGGAGGCTGCGCGTGATGTCATCGGCACTGTCATATTCGGGGATGTTGTCGATAACACCCTTGACAGTGTCCTCCGGTGGCGCCGCGTAAGCGCTCACTTTGTAGCTGATGTCCCCGAAGCGGAGCTCTTGTATGGCCGTGTATTTTTTGGCCCGTCCCATGCTTGGAGTGCTGGCGACAATGACGTTTTTTACGACGTTGGTGCGAAGTATATCGTCCGCTGCCTCGTCATAACTTATTCCGGCCGAGCGCAACACTCCGTCACGCAAGCCGGCTTGGCTTATCTTGGTGATGTCCAGCCCTTCTCGGGGCCGCAGCACGATTTTAATGTCCTCGCTTGGTAGCGGCGGCTAGCGGGACAGGCGCTGCGACCGATAGGCTTTCGTGTTTAGACGGGACGTGTTGCTGCTTGGTTGGGAGGCAGTGACGGGCTTGCTGGAGCAGCCGCCCGAGGCGAGGCCTAGCTTGGCTAGAGCGCGGGCGCTCCGTCGCCGGTGACTGGTAAGCCACCCAGCCGCTTCACTTAGGTCTTCGGGCGAGATAGACTCACCGTCCACCTCGATTCCCTCCATTTTGCTGCTCCGGGCGAAGGGGGAAGGCGCCGAGAGCAGCAAGGAGTGCCGAGGTCCGCGTTCGAATGGTTAGGCCTAGGCCACGGCGGCCCCGCCTGTGAAGGGGTTCTCGTCCGCTGCAGGCCGGGCGAGGGTCCAGACTTCGAAAAAGAGGTGTCCACCGAAACAGAGGTTCGTTGGACACTCGATGCCGTGGTTATTTCCGAGGAATTGTAGGAAATTACGCCACAAGAGCCGTGGAAAGACAGAGCTGACGTGGAACACGTCTAAAAAAAAAAAAAATTGGGGCCTTCTCATTTTCACTTTTAAAGTAAATGCGATAGCATTTCGATGCATGGATTTAAGTCGATTAAAGCGGATTAGCGGGTAGACTAGGGTAGTTTTGTGAGATGAGTGAATGAACTAATGCGAATTAGTGGGACTGCGGTGTTGATTAATATGGATTAGAGGAATTAGCGGGTCAGTTATGAGGATTAGAGGGTTGGACCAAACATGATAGATTTGGGGTCCTTGGCATTTGCAAATTTTTGCAGCGTTCTCTTTCTCGCCCAATCAGGAAATTTAGTTACGCACAAAATAGCCGGAAAATTATGTGTCGACAGCCTGAATGCTATAAAAGGCCTTTTTTATGCACGTATTACGCACTTATGTTATTTCTCGCGTAAGATTTACATCTCGCAATGAAGTTAAAAACTAATGCCTAATGCCATGTCTTATATTCACCAAAAGGTTCTCAAAATGTGTATATATATGAGGTAAGACTAAGAAGCAACTAAACTGAAAGAAAAAAAAAGGAACGATCAACTGGTTTGATGCGAAAGACGCCCGATAGCATTCTCCGATACCTTCTCTTTCTTCGTGCTACCGTCCTGCAGCCTTCCGCAGGTGTAGCATCTCAACCCCCGAACACAGCCCCTTCCAAGCTGAAGAAGAGGCGATAGCACGTGCGCTTAGCCAAAGGGCCGCCAAAAGTCTAATAACAGACTCTTATCAGGCGTGGCGCAACTTTGCCAACAGTCTATTGCATGTTACAACACTTCGAATGAACAAGCAGAGACCACCAACGAGACCAACCAGGATTGTATGGGCACCAGCTCATACTGGCATCGCCGGCAGACAAGATCACCAACCTCGTGGCTAGACATTTGACCCGCTTAGCCAGCGCTGATGAAGCCGAGCCCGAGCGCATGCATCCTGTATACACACCAGGAAATTATTTAGCACTATAGGCTCTCCCGCAGAAAGTATTCCTTCCCGCACAAATCGGAGAAAGCCTTGGCCAGCTCCGGCCTGGAAGATCAGTTTCTCTTGATGGAAACGACTGTCGACTCTACCCCTTGAATGAGGACGCCTCTCTGAAACTTTTCCTCGATTTATTTAAAGTTCATTTTCCCTCTCTCTGCGAGGGATAATCACTGCTGCTTGTGACTTCACTCAGTTATTATCTTTCGTAGAGCCAAACAGCTCTCACCTGTCGCTAAAGTGCCATTTAGCAAGTTCCTATCTCCGGTGGTTCCGTATCTAATGTCGTCCTGTACACGGCGTCCAGTGAGTCATTAAAGCCGTACTTTCTTTCCAACGGGTACGTTAGCATATGAAAGATGAGCAGAAGGAAATCGCTTTAAACGCCACCAGCCACGCTTGACAGTTGGAGGTTGACGCCGACGCGGGACTGTTTTCGACTTCTAGCAGTGCTAATGATTTCGTGTTAAAGCTAAAGCGCCGTTGAAACAAGGGGTACATGAAAAGCGTAGCAGACCAATCAATTTACTTAAATGCAAAATTATTTGCCTCATTGTGCGAAAACAGGGGTGCATGCGCGCGTGCGTGCCTAGACAGTTGGTGGAACCAAAAAAGATGTTGGGCGCTCAGGCTCTCCTGCGCGCCAAAAGACTTCCCGCTCGCCAGTAAACTACCTGCCTGCCTGGCTGCCTGCCAGGCAGGCGATTCCTGCGAGGATGCGTGATTTCGGGACGAGGGGGCGGCGCGCCACGAGGACGCCCGGGCGGAGGGGGGAGGCGGCGGAGACGCAAAATACTGTACCCTGGCGACACTCCAGGGTACTAAAAATTTCTGCAGAAATTCAACCAATTATCTACTAATGCGTAGCATTCCTATGCCGCTTGTCCTCAGTGCGAGTTTCTACAGCCAATTTTTGGTTTTTATAAATCCTGTCCGACCAATTATCTCAATTGACGCCTGCTATAATTACAAATGGAATATTCGCGAAATCTCCATTATTGTGGAAATGCAGGCAGTTATACGGTTTCCCATTTTCCTTAATTGCTTAATATTTTCTTATTTTATAGTTTTTCAAAATTTTGTTCGACCAATTATTTCCATTTGCGCTATTATAACGATTACATTTGTAACTCGCGAAATCTGTCTTATTGTGGAAATGCAGGGTGTTACACGGTTCGCCAGTTTCCGCAATTATTTTACATTTGTTTTTATTTTTTACGTTTATAAATTTTGTTCGACTAATTATCTCCATTTACCCTATATAACGATTACAGGTGGAAATTTCCCGAAATCCTCATTATTGTGGAAATGCAGGGTGTCACACAGTTTTCCAGTTTCGGTGATTACTTTTCTTTATTTTTTAGTTTTTCAGAAATTTGGTGCGACCAGTTATCTCCATTTACGCTATTACAGCGACTACAGGTGGAACTCCCGCGAAATCGGCATTTTCGCGGAAATGAAGGGGGTTACACGGTCCTTGCTGTGGGCAAAGAATGGTACGCGTTAAAACGATTGCGGACGGACGGGTCGTATGCTTAGTAGGACGGGGCAATAGGCAGTCTGCAGGGAGTCTGCCCATTACCAGAAGATTCTGGCGAAGATGCATTGAGGGGGAGGCGTCGGAGGCACCAGTGTGCTGCCCACTGGTCAGGAGGCTACCTGTTTGCCTTCCAGAAGACTGTGGCGAGAATGCATTATTTGGAGACGATGTGCGGCCCGTCAATTGTCGGCGAAAGGAGTGGATCACATGGCTGCACAGCGGCTACGTAGAGCCATGCGTTAGAGCGCAGCCCTTAAGCACCCGCTGCTGTGGTTTCGCGTAGTCCCTCAGCGTTGGACTCGTTGTAACCGAGAGAACGAAGACGCCACCGAAGATAGAGCTGGTAGGAAAACGGAGGTTGCAAGTATGACGAAAGTGTAAGGGGGTGGGCGTACTTCCGTGACCGTCGAGGACGTGTCTTCACAGTGGCGACCCCTTACTAGATAACGACAGAGTATGCCGCGCGCCGTCGTGAATTAGCTGATGACGCGTATCACTTCCTGAGGCACAGCACTCTATGCGCCGTCGCCGAGAAGACTACAGTTTTGTGCTGCACTCAAATTTCGCATTAGCGATGTGTCGTAATCGTCCGTCATTTTCTTCCTCAAGAAAACAACTGCGGGGTATAAAACTGCAGTGTTATGATCCAAGAATAAATTAAATATAATTATAAAAATGAAAGAAACTACTAAACCAATAACAATAAACTTGCAGCCATAAAAAGACAGGGCTTTCATATTCATACAAATACGCAGTCTTATGTGTCCGAGCGAAATTTTCATTTCGCTTTAGTTAATGTTGCAATCGTGGACCTATAGAAACATTTTGCAGTAACATTTTACATTTAAAGGAGCTCTTCAACACTTTAGCCAACGCTCTCACTCTTATCTTCGCATCTGGAAGCACTGCAAAAGTTACAGCTATTGCCAGCACACCGGAGCAGTGCGGGATTTGCTCGTCCCAGCAGATACGCCTTCCGTTTCTGCTTCGCTGTTGTGGTTTCATTTTAATGTCGCAACCTTGAAGAAAGCCGGAAAATAGCCGCTACATCGCTGTAATGACGTCATTCCAGCGGTAGAAGAACGCCAAGACTGGGAAAGAAACAAAAATTTTCAAGCAAGTTGTAAGTTATCTGATGGGGACAGAGCAGTACTTTTGTCTGAGGGACTTTCCGACTCCCTGATCTAAGTACTGGATGTGTTGGTTGACTACTTTCTGCAAGCATTCAAGATTTCGAACAAAGTTGAAAAAAGTGTTGCAGGGTTGCTTATTTTTGGCCCAAAACCAAAACATTTGCCACAAAAAAACCTACATTATGGCTTCGTTTTTTGACAAGGAAACCTGACAAGGAAACGAAAACGAGCACAAAAAATTAACAGAAAAAAACACGCTTGCTTTTTTTTTCTCACGAACCCGTTCGAACCCGTTTGAAACCGGTTCGAACGCGTTTCGAACCCGGAACGGAACGGTGCGCCGGAACTGAACCCGAACCGAACCCGAAAGGGCTTGAACCCGAACCCGAACCGAACCCGAAAAAATTCCGGTTCGACACCCTGATATCATGCTGGCGTTTCGACGACGCCAGTGGGGTATTTTTGATACTAGAACTTTTCTGCACGCAAAGTATTGCAGTTTGCCTAATGAACGTACCAGCACTGACACCGTGTTCGAGAATCCCTCAGAAGTATCTGCAGCTGCTGGCCACAGCAGCTTATGTCTTCTTCTTTGTGCGCATGTTATAGCTAATTACAATTCTTGTTCAGCAAGCTCCTATTATAGTCCCTGTTTTTCAGCTTCGTCTGAGGTTCGTCTCGTTCTGCTTCAATAATTTCCGTGCGCCGCTATTTGTATCCTATCCTCGTGCACTCTTAGCCTAACCGGAGAGGAAGTGCAGAACAATTATGGTGATGTCAGCCACAATGGATTGAATTGTGAGGCCGGAGTCCGGAAGGCGGAGTTTAGGCAGGAGCGTATGATCAGATTCGCGTCGTTCATTGGGACCTAAAATAATATGGGTTTACAGTGAGAGAAAACAAGTAAAATTAAAAGCACACGTAAGCACTTTTAATGGTGGAGTGTTCGTGCGAGCATTAGTGTTGAAGTATCTTTCCGTTATTGCCATCATACTTTTCCCTATGCGTCGTTTTCTCTTTGTCTTCGTCACCATGAATTGACTCGTGCGCGCACACGCATAGCCAAGCGAAGAAAACATTCAGCGAGAACGACCTTTGCTACTTGCCTAATTGCCACTTGTGTAACTAGAATGCTCCCATTACTTCAGTATGCCTACGCGCATGCCTCTAACACACGTTTCTTAATCGACGACCCTAACACATTTACGAGGTTGGCCGTGGATCAGTTAGCGCCATTGAGCTGCCGTGGTGTTACGCATGCGGGCTCGTCTCTCGGAGGCCACGTATTTGCCAAATTAAACAATTACCAGAAAAGTTTACTCAAGATTTTTTCTGTTTCAATTACTTTACCTTGCTTGCACGAGCTTCCACGAGAAATTTGGCGTTAATCCGAGGATTGTCCGACCTGTTTGTTTTTGTTCTTTGTCCGTCGGTCATCTCGTCGTTCATCTGCTGGCCGGATTTTTAATTTACCAATCTCACTTGTGTTTTCTCATTAAAGTTTTAGAACCATCAGGTGAAATATTATTAGTTTTACCTGCAACTACGCAGCGAGCCGGTATTGATTTTGTTTTATGGTAGCATTTCGGCTGGCGTACCCGCAAATTTTCCCGCCAGTTTTTCACGGGGCTACCATGGTTGCCAGACCAGGAATGCCCTCCCCGCTAAAGGAGCGGCTGCAGGTGGTGGCCAGTTTGTGTTACACCTCGTGTCTGCCACACGAATTAGAGAAAGCACCAAATATGTTTCCCCGAAATCGCTTTTTAATCAGTAGATCGGCTTATGATTCTCCGACAACCGGTGAAACCAAGTTTCTAATTTATTAATAATACAGATGTTTAAATTTTACTCGCCGAAGCTGCATCTGGGCTGTGAGGTGCGCCTTATTAGAGCGCCGTGGATTAATTTCGACTAACTTGGGATAGTTAACGTCGATCCAAATCTCAAGAAATTGACGTTTTCATCTTTCCCTTCCACATAAAATCAAAGCCTCTTTATTAGGTAAACGATGGCTAAAATGTAAAGCTTTCTCCAAATACAAATTGCTCCGACCATGCCGGAATGGTTCGATATGATAGATGTCGGCTTCGTAACGCGACAAACCCAGATTCGATTCCGAACACGGGAGGCGTTTTTTTTTTTTTTGTCTTGAGGCGTTTGATGTGCCTTTGTGGAAACGCATTCCCTATGTTGCCTTTCCTGCGGTGAGTTCTGGGCGTAACGACTGGAATTTCGGACTTTGGCCGTTGACATTGAAGACCTTGGCAGTGGACAAGACAAAGATTCGCGTTTCAACCCTTTTCTTTTCGCCCACGATCATCATCTTCTTCAGAGAAAGTTGGCTTTCCTGCAGCGCATTTTGGTGCAACGTCGCCATTTGTGAGGCATAGGAAGCTTCCATAAAAAACAAACATTCCGCCGCTGCGGGATTGAACCCTAGTCCTCTAGCTCAGCAGAGCAATGCCTTAGCCACTGAGCCACCGTGGTAGTATTTGTTGTTTTTAGGGGCGAAGCTCCTAAAGCCATGGGTCTGTCCATCCCTTGTGTCTCGCGATACGTGACCGCCGCATGCTTTCGGAGATGTCGCAAAGTGGGCCACGTTGCACGCGCAAGAACCGGCTGCAATCGGCAGCGCAAACTGGGCACCGGGAGCGCGAGCTTGTCTGTGTTCGCCAACGGAGGCGCGAGCGCACGTGCACTGCGAGAGAGAGAGAGAGAGAGAGAAATAACTTTATTGAGCCTTAACCGGGTTCACGGGAGCGGTGTGGCCGTCGGTTTGAGGCCGGCGGCGACGTTGTCAGCGCGGGTGACCAGAAGTATCTGGACCTCTGGGTCCGAGCTGCCCAGCGCTCCCTCCCACTGCTCGTCACTAACTATGGAGGGAAAGGGATCTTGAGGGCAGGCCCACATAGAGTGGACCAGTGTGGCTGGGTCCCCACAGAGTGGACAGTTTGGCGAGGGGAATTGCGAGGGGTGAATGCGATGCAGTAGTGCTCGGCAGGCCAAAGAGTTTGTCGGCAGGAGTCGCCATAAGCGCTCCTGATGGTTGGTTAGCTCAGGGTGGGCAGGAGGGTACCGACGGCGAGAGAGGCTGTAATGCGTGGTTATATCGTGGTACTTGATTAACTGATCCCTGGCTGACCTGGCGCCGGGGTAGGGGACGAGGCTGGCACCGGCACGGATGGTCAATCCTCGTGCTGCATTGTGCGCTGCCTCATTGCCCCCCAAACCAGTGTGCGCCGGGGTCCAGACGATGTCTACCAGGGAGGACGGGGGATTTCAAAGGAGAATTTTGGACGCCACGGACGATATGTACCCGCGGGCGAGGTTTTGGATGGCCGTTTTCGAATCGGTGATTATTATTGTAGGTGTCGGCCGGGTTGTTAGTGCGAGC
This sequence comes from Haemaphysalis longicornis, assembly GCA_013339765.2. Taxonomy (NCBI): domain Eukaryota; kingdom Metazoa; phylum Arthropoda; class Arachnida; order Ixodida; family Ixodidae; genus Haemaphysalis; species Haemaphysalis longicornis. Next base: position 146,824,668 of record CM023451.1, on the reverse strand, counting down.
GCTATTGCCGCCTCCTCTGCCGCTGCAGGGGTGGTTGTGCGTGCGGATAGAGAGGTAACAGGGGGGTCATTCGGGCTATTAATTACGGTGAGGGCAAAGGCGTCGTGATGGTGGTATTCTGCCGCATCAACATACATAACGTCAGGTTTGGTGGGAAATGTTTTGGCCAGCGCCCGTGCCCGTTGCTCCCTTCTACCTCTGTGGTAGGTAGGGTGCATGTTCCTCGGAGGGGGAGATCATGCAAGAGATCACGCCACGAACGCAGGCAGTCGTTCTCGCAGATCGAACGAGACGCAAGGACCTTTGCTCGTTTCCTCTCGTCTTGTTCGGGCACAAGTTCGCCCTAAATAAAAGTTCTTTCTTTACCATTGTGTCCCATCCTACGTGACAAATTGTGGTGGAGGTGCGGGGTAGTCCTCGATGGCGCGGGGTCTTTCACCAGGTCTGGCCCTGGGAGCATTGACTCCGAAAATAAAAGTTGATTTGTACTATCTACGCACACAGTCTTACGTCTTTCTTAATGATGTAATGGGCGAACTTTCACGGGAGAGTTACGGTTACCGATGATCTCCCCCTCTCGAGCTTCGCCCCACTTATCATCATTCATTCCGTGGATATGGCATGATTTTTAGGGGCAAAGCTCCTTAAGTCATGGGTCTGTCCATCCCTTGTGTCTCGTGGTACGTGATCGCCGCATGCTTTCGGAGATGTCGCAAAGTGGGCCGCGTTGCACGCGCAAGAACCGGCTGCAACCGGCAGCGCAAACTCGCACCGGGAGCGCGAGCTTGTCTGTGTTTGCCAACGGAGGCGCGAGCGGCACATGCACTGCGAGGGGGAGATCACGCAAGAGATCACGCCACGAACGCAGGCAGTCGTTCTCGGAGATCGAACGAGACGCAAGGACCTTTGCTCGTTTCCTCTCGTCTTGTTCGGGCACAAGTTCGCCCTAAATAAACGTTCTTTCTTTACCGTTGTGTCCCATCCTACGTCACAAATTGTGGTGGAGGTGCGGGGTAGTCCTCGATGGCGCGGGGTCTTTCACCAGGTCTGGCCCTGGGAGCATTGACTCCGAAAATAAAAGTTGATTTGTACAATCTACGCACACAGTCTTACGTCTTTCTTAATGATGTAATGGGCGAACTTTCACGGGAGAGTTACGGTTACCGATGATCTCCCCCTCTCGAGCTTCGCCCCACTTATCGTCATTCATTCCTTGGATATGGCGTGATTTTTTTTGTGCTGTTTAATTTAAATAAATAAAATGATACATACAAGAACTATTTACCAATCGGTGCGCTTAATATACAGGGCGAAAAGATAATCTGCGATTCGGGGAAAAAACATAGTGACATTTCCCGGTAGTAAAGGGGCAAGGTGTGTACATCGAGTGAACAGTATACCAAGTGAAACGGAGAGACGAACAGGTTCGTCAACATTCATTATCCAATATTTAACCGCGAACTGAACCAAGGACAAAAAACATGGGCAAGCCTTGTGATCGCACAACTAGCTAACTTGAAGTAACAAAAGCTTGATGTGGGCGAGTTGGTACATACTGCTAAAAATTATTAATCGGCGCTAAAACAGGGACGAGAGGAACACGTAACTCACAACACGGTGAGTTGTGAGTTACGTGTTCCTCTCGTCCCCTGTTTTAGCGCGCCGATAATAATTTTTAGTAGCTAACTTGCCAAATCGTTCTACATTCAGATAAGGAGTTCGGATTGCGTCAGCCAACCCTCTGTCAGACTCTCTGAGAAGGAAGTGTTAAAGAAAAGAGGATATAACGGGAAGGGGGGGGCGGCAGGGGAAGGGGGGGGGCGGGGGTCTTTTAACCTAAGCCCATGTGTAGGGAGCACGTGTCATGTCAGGTGGAATCTGAGGAGGTGCTGTATGTGTTTCCTGTGGAAGCAACTTTTAAGTCGATAGTAAGCGCTTGTGCCGCTCCCCTTTCTTGTCCCTGTTTCACGTTCATGCAGGATGCCAATAAGGTCTGAAATCATTTTGGTTATAGAATCAATCATTTGGTTATAGTCCTCCAGCACAGACGGGCTTAGATAAATGATCACACACATCATCATTATCATCATCATCATCATCGGCCGCCGCCACCACCACCAGCCCCATCTACACCCACTGCAGGGCCAAAGGCCCTCTCCCATCATTCTCCAATTATCCCGGTCCTGTGCTAACTGCGGCCAATATTTATCACCGCGAACATCTTGATCTCATCTGCCCATCTACTTCTGCCCGCCCCCCCTGCCACGCTTACCCTTCTCTAGGAATCCACTCTGTATCCCTTAATGACCAACGGTTATCTTGCCTTAGCATTACAGTGCCCCAGCCCACGCCCATTTATTCTTCTTAATTTCCACTAACATATCCTTAATACGCGTTTGTTCCCTGACCCACTCCCCTCTCTTCTTGTCCCCCAATGATGCACCTATTATCTTCCGTTCCATTGCTCGCTGAGTCGTCCTCAATCTAAGTTGAACCCTCTAAGTGAGCCTCCAAGTTTCTGCCCCGTAGGTGAGTACCGGTAAGGTGCCGCTGTCATACACTTCCTTCTTCAGGGACAATGGTAGGCTGCCATTGATTATTTGAGAATGCCTGCCGAATGAACTCCACCCCATTCTGATCCTTTTAGTTATCTCTGCCTCATGGTTTGGATCAGGGGTCACAACTTGGCCTAAGTTGATATATTCGCTTAGCACTTCGACTTCCTCGCCACCTATCTCAAACCGCTGTGCTGTCGCGAGGTTATTAATCATTACTTTAGTTTTCTGCATCCCATCTCATAGGCATCGTACAAAAAGACCTTGTAAATATCGCCAACGCACTGCGACCGCTCGCTATCCGGGAAAGGGAATCAGGTCAGTTGTATCCCGCTGGCAAATCGCAGAAAGCACAGTGTGTTGAGAGAGAGAGAGAGAGAGAGAGAGAGAGAGAGAGAAGAGAGAGGAGAGAGAGGAGAGAGAGAGAGAGAGAGAGAGAGAGAGAGAGAGAGAGAGAAATTGTCTTTATATTGTGTTGACGTATGGTAACCTATCGGGGCAGGCGTGTTCATGTGGTCAGGTGGAGTACGGGAGTGCTTAGCGCATTCGCCAATTAGCTTGCGGTGATTACTGCAGCGGTTAAGCATTTCATAGTCAGCCTCAAAAACGCTATCGTTGTAACGCTGCGTTACTGCGTATATCTGCAGTGCGTAAAGCCCCGACTTGAACCCTGTCGTTCAACTCTGGCCAGAGTACAAGTGTACATTGGCCAGAGTTGAACGACAGGGTTCAAGTCGGGGCTTTACGCACTGCAGATATACGCAGTAACTAAATTTCTTGTCGGGCCTACTTGGGCTGAGTACAAGTGTACATAGCCCAAGTAGCCCCGACAAGAAATTTAGTGAAATTTCAATATATAGGATGGAGCTTGAAAGCAAAAGCACACTGCTGAAAAAGAAAAAAAAATCACGCTCAACTGTAGATTTTGTGTCGAACTCAGCACCATAAAAAAAGAACAAAGAGGAGGACATAAAATGACCATTCTTGCCTAGTTGTTGGAATTTCGTATGTTTGGCTTTTCTTAGAAGACGCACAGCGCTTAAACTACCAGACAAAAAGTGCGTATAAATTGCTAATGTCGTGAGTGCAGTTTCAGATCAGGGACGGGATTGGTCCAAATTCACAGTGAAAACCTTCGACACAGGTAGAGAGAGAGGGAACGAGAAAAAGATAGAGGGAGAGGAAGACAGAGGATGGAGAGAAGAGGGAAGGGGGAAGAAAGACATTTCAAGAATAAATTTCTACAGCTACTTTATTTCAGATGTGCAAACGCCTAAGTTCCAGTTAAAATTTGAAATGCAAGAGCCTGTATCAGTACAAAATTGTCGTGTATATTTCTTCCAGAGCATCGCAATTACATAACCTCTTCACCCGCACACACATAGAAAGTTCGACACTTCTCTTTGCAATCTACGAAACTGTATTTATTACATCGGGGATATCACTTTGGTCGTGGCTTCAATGCAGTAAGTAGGGCGGGCCCTTCGGCATTGCAGATGCAGCCCGATTCCGATGAGTGCCTCCTGTCGTAAGCCCCGAATCGTAAATGAAACAGACCCTTCATCCGAGTGACAGGCAAACCACGCTGGTGTTTAAGAGTAGCCATGGTCCTTTAAAACAAGGTCAAAGCTTTGCTTTTACGAAATAGGGCGCAGCCCGCAGAGGAGCATGCGAGAGATGTAAGGGGCGCCGATCCGCCAACATAAATGAAGAAAAGGAGGTTTAACGTCAACCACACGTTTTAAGGACGGCCATCTGTTGAATTACATTGGGTTTTAAACCGGTAGAAATATGATGTTGGGAAAGTGAGCCATAAATTACGACACATTGATACATGGCTGCGTTGCCGGGAGATATAATTCGATGTTCACAGTACAATAGAATTTGATGGGAGCGCGAGATTCTCAGTTTTATTGCAATAGATTGTGCTTTGGTACTTTCTACATTGTTCAGCGGCATATGCCAATTATGAAGGCGCGTTGTTTACACCCCACATAAAGTCACAGCGCACATACGTTCTCTAAAGCGTATGAGGCTAGATCATCCATCTCCTTCACCAATTCTTTGATTAACACTGCGTGGAAAGATAAGATGACGTTCACGGTGAGTATCGCAGAGTTTACGATAGGACGTACTTTTATATGAAGTAGATTAAATACCGCCGGGGAGGGGATTCGGTGTGTTGATACTATAACACGTTCAGTCAAAATGATATAATTAATCATGATTAAGGCAAGCACATAAAAAACAAATGTGGAATCTTTCTTTTGCCATTATTAGTCGAGACATCCAAGACCCAACGATTCATATACCGCAAATTCACAGCCTGCGTAGAGGTATGTCTATAATACAGTGCGTGCCTCTGATTAAAAGTACTTCAACTCGACGTTCTGCGATTTTCCTATTAAAACGACGCAGAATACAAAAAGGATATTCAGCGGAAGTGCGAGCGATCCAGAAAGTTGCTGTTGAAATCCAAGATTTGACTATATCTCGTCTGTTCGGGTAAGAGGTTCACAGTTAAAAACTTGTCGTGACCGACCAAACGTTTATTAGAAAGGTTTATTATTACCCCTTTTTAATAAACCTTTGGTCGAGTACCACAAATTTTTAACTATGAATGTTGCTCTCTTTGCTGCTTGGCTGGAGGCACTTGCTCTTCTCCAGTGTTTTTGTTAGATCCACAAGCATAAAGTGGGTTACCTGTCTTCCGGGAATACGAAATATTAGATGCCGGAAGACACGCAATATTGTCCGTTGCTTCACTTTCTACGTAGGAGTAGCCAATCATAGCAACCGAATTTCGCCCTTAAAGGAAACTCATTTTCCTGAAGTCTCAGCAGAAATTTTAATCCTGACAGGGCTTTTGAGTGACAAAAAAGTTACGGATAACCTGACACCGGGTTTCAGTCAATTCTTGCATCAGCGTGGGTGAATACGACCTTTTAGAGGCCCTACTTTATTTATTTTGCGTCCTTAATAATAAGGACACGCGGATAACCTAACCGTGAATTAACTCTTGATTGTTTAAGTTCATTCATTCTCAGGGGCTTCAGAAATGAGAAATAATGACTTTGTACAGAAATGGGCGCCAAGAGCAATTCACGAGGACAGGCATAGAGTTTCTCACTAACTAACTAACCTAGAGAGGAATCTGGCGCTAGCGTCAACGTAATTCGGCGGAAAGCGCTCTACGCCTCCATGAGTGCCGCCATAGTGTGTAGTTTAGGCCTGAAGTTCGGCGTGGCATGGCCGGGCAATGACTTTGTGGCTACGCAAATTGAGTTTTTGTTTAAAAATTGCTGCCAAAAGTGCCGCTGTTAACAAATTTTATCGTGTATAAGACACTGTGTTAGAGGGCTTATGCTTCAGAACAAATTTTGGGATTACAAAGAAAAAAAAAAAGCAGGAGTGCTGCCTTTGGCTCACGCCGCCAGATACAGCGGGCCGTCCCGGATATATTTTCAAATTATTACAAAGTCCAAACTGGGTGAGGTTTTCTTTGATTTTTTGTAATATTTAGCTGAAAAAAGTGTTTAGATGGTCTTAAACTGTGTTCTTGCTTCCTCTCAATACAGTATTATTATCGTATGCTACACGTTTTGGAAGATGAGCAGATGCAATATAGAGATGCAAAAATGATGTAATCGCGTCGTATTTATTTGTTTTGTCCCAGTAGATATAAATAAAGTTAGCGGCGAAGCCTATTACCGCAAGTAAGTCTTCAAGAACAAGCGCAAAGCAATATGAAATTCCATGAATGCTTTAAATGGCAAATAAATACTGGCTTGTCGAGTAGCTATGTGTGCTGCCTCATTGCGCCTGGCAAGGCAGTGCATGCTTCAAGGGGTAAGTAAACGCAGCAGCGGCGACGAGCGACGCGAAAATTGTAACTGAATGTCTGCAGAAAACGGATAGTGTGAGCTAGCGTAGCTTATTTAGTGGCTGTAGTGTGGGCGGCGGCGGCAAGTGGTCTGAAGCGGTATAACAGGCCGCTGGGACCCTCGCTCGGTTTTTGGCGGCCAGAAGCAGCCCACAAGCGAGCGGCAGCGGCAATACAGTGAACTGTAGCGACGAGCGACGACGACAGAGGACATTGGCGGCAGTGTATTAATTTTTTTTTCGCTTGTCGCTGTCACCCAGTACACTCTGCTGTTGTACCTTTTGACTTACGTTTTCGGCGTCACTTGCCGCCGTCACTGCATCTGGCCACCCCTTCATCTTAAGAAACTCGCCGCTAACGCGAGCACATGCGTTAAGTGCTAATCACGCTGTTATTTAGACATATCTGTGATAGCCATTGAATGCCAGAAATTGGCATCCCGAAAACGGAAAAGCATATCGAAAACAAAACTAACAAGCACTTCAGAGCCGAGAAGCCTAATCCATAGCCCTTTGTACTAGCCACTTGCTGCCAATCCGATTCCCACAGTACCCACAATTCACATGGCGGCGTGCGATCGCAGCGACACTTTCCGCTCTAGGTGATATTGAGAAACTCTATGGGAAGAAGCACACATTTTCTTGAACCGAATTAAAAATAGAACAAAGCAATGCGAACGGCGTCCTCATCTCAGAAAGCCGCGCGCTTTTGCAGCCCGGGTAGCCCGATTGATCAGGCGTCGGTGGTCTTCATGGAACAGCCGGCCAGCGCACATTCCTACTGCTCAGCCGAACCATAGTGGTTGGGATGGGATGCATTGGGAGGAACCATACATGACGGGCTGCAATGTCGGAGGTATTGCAAATATAGTGTCATAGGTAGAAGTTAACGGGGCACATATTTGGAATTATGATAGAGTAGACTTACGTGCTGGTCTGCAATCTGCGCTACATTTGGAACTCGGCAGTAGTCAGTGGGGGATGGGTAGAAGGTACATGCATACATGCACACATACTTTGTACATGCGTCCCATAATCATTGACCATACATGATCATACATACATACATACATACTATACATACATCATACACATACATACATTGATTGATTGTAGGTTTTAACGCCCGACGCAACGCAGGCGATGAGGCGCGCCGTAGTGGAGGGCTCCGGATTAATTTCGACCACCTGGGGATCTTTAACGATACATACATACATACAAAATACACATACATACATTCATACATACATACATACATGCGTACACTATACATGGTGTGTACATACACACCTACATACATCATACATACATACATACATACATACATACATACATACATGCTACACTATACATTACATACACATACATACATACATACACACATACATTACATTACATACATACACACTAATACACATACATACATAACATACATACATACTAATACATACATACATACATACATACATACATTGTACATAAATTTTATTTCATATTCAAGACAAACAGATACAAGGGCCAGCAAGCGCTAGCAAATTCTGCTTTGATGCGGGAGAGGGAAGCTGGTGCCAAAAGAAAGAAGATACAGACACTATATAATATGCTATCGAATTGTAGTAAGACTAAACTAGTATACGCAGACGCACCCGAACATGTAGTGTTCTAATAACCACAATATAAATAAATCACGGTAATTCTAATTATGCGTCTACTGTCATGGCAAAATTGGGCCCATCTCCCCGCGAGGGGGACTCGAGTAAAATGCGTCGCATAGGGGGTGGGTGTATTGCGTTAACGTTTAGTGTTTGGGGAGTTGGTGGTAGTGAATGCGTTGTATCAGCAGCTTCTTGACGTAGTTTGAATGAGTCAAGGATATAAGGCGCGTTCGTAGCCTCCCATTCTGTGTCGGCTTTGTGGCGCAGTGGGTAGAGCACCATGTACATTGCGTTCCGCCTGCAGGGTCGAGGGATCGAAACCAGGTGCCGGATAGTATTTTTTTTATATAGTGTAGGGGGAGGGGTGCGGACTACGACTACGGACGTCAACGCGGGTGACATCGTGAGTTACTGAAATGCTCTGCATTTAAAAAAGAAAATTTGCATGAAACAATACTCATCCCCCAAGTATTGTAAGCGACTGTGGTGCCAGGGAAAAAGGTCAGCGTATTTGAGGGTGTTTACGAATCGGCCAACGCCTCGTGTTTTCCCGCATCAGCCGCCACGTGTTTTCCCGCATCAGCTTCCACGTGCGAAGCCACGACGTGCGCCACACCCTTCAGGCACCAGCGTGGCGGTGAGTCACGCCTCGACATACCCGGCTCAGACGTTTCGCTATCGGCGCGATCAACATTCGATAGCGCGACCCCGGCACCTTTCGGGGACACTCTCTCCCCTCTCTCGGACTCGACGTGCGCCGAGGCTATGAATAGCTCACGAACTGTGGAAAGAGCGTTGTGTGTGTCTGTGATGTTCGTGGCGTGTTACTACTTGGGGGCGTTTGACCTTGTTGCTTTTGGGTATAAATAGAAGCAGCCCAAACGCTGATATTCATTCCTGTCTGAGCAGCGAATCCATGCGGTCGCTCTGCTCGAGTCCCTGTATTGTAACCTCGCCCGTCGGGGCATTGTATGTTTTTTTGGCTTCGGCTCACCTCTCGCTATGAAGTAAACAGTTACGTTATCCTACTGCTCTGGACTTCTTCCCGGCTGCAACAGCGGCTGGCCGCTCGCATCATACACGCTACCCATCGTATGTTGGAGGCCACGGAACTCGGATCGGGTGCCCCCACCCGGTCGCAACAAGGGGTAGTGGGTGTTGTCTTTGGTTGAGTCTACGGGTATACGGTGCCTCCAAGGGCGCCTCCTTCACGGAAAGGGAAGCGTTTCTAGCTGCTCGCATTGTCTGGAAGGGAGAGTGGGAGGGACGTGGAGGGTCGAAGGATATTGATAAGCTGATGCGGGATTCAGACGAGGGAGTAGCAGCGGCAGGCCTGCTGCCAGTATGTGCGGATTGTGAAATGAGTATCCGCCAAGGCTGCGGCGGTTGCTTCTGCTGTTGCGGTTGGGGCATCGGTTTGAAGTGGCCGAGGTGAGCATGATTTCCATGACGTCCGTGATTGCTAGGGTGACACGGGAGGTAGAACTCCAGTGAACGACGTCTGTGTATCTGCTGTATGGTTGGCTCGAAAAACATCGGTTGATGTCGGGGACACACGAATTTCACGGCTCCCTTTATTGCACTCGGGGTGCATGTGGGCGTTATTGGGGCTGCACTGGTGAGGATAAAAAAGGAAAAAAAGAGAATCGAGGACTCCGAAGCACTCCCCACGAATTTTGTTCTTTTAAATATGACTCCCCTGTGAGAGCCCAACACGACGAGGAGCCCCGAGTACAGTGTTATCTTGTTTTTCATCCTTACATCCTTTTTTAGCCAAAACACCCTTTAAAGGTGTCTGCCATTGGAAAAGATTTTACAAACGTTTCGGTCAAAAAGGGTGTAAGAAAGTTTAGTGTGCGTAAATGCAGCGTACCGCATGCCTCACACGTCTCCTGAGTCTCGAAGCTTCATCAGCCAATGATGGAGATTTGAGCCCATTTAGAAAAACCGCCATGCACGTGGGCGAAAGTAGGGGTCGTACTCGAATGAGGAGCTCCAATCAATCGCAATTATCTAAGCGTCGAGTAACTGCTGCGCGTGAAGTGTGGATAGGCGGGCCGTTCGTGGCTTTCCTTATCTATCATTCACTCGTCGCTTCCGAATCGTCCTCGTTAGGCGGGAAGCTTTGCGCAAGGCTTCAAACACTCGAAGAAAGTCCAGTCACGGTGGTGCGTTTCTGCGACGGCGACTTCTACGGTCGGCTTCAACAAACTGCCCTAATGGCAAGATTGTGGGCTTTTTTCCCCCAGTCTCCGCTCGTTATTGTTGTTGGCGTTATTGGCGAAATTGCATCTGCGGCGGTCCCTTTTTACTCTCCGTGTTGTTATAATTTTCAATTCATGTGCAGTGTACCCTCCCTCCCCCCCGTCCCCATGTGCCACAAGCGAAAAAAAAAAATTAATCCGCAGTGCCGGAAGTCTTGGCATCGTTATTTGCTTAAGTTATCTGGTTTGGAGTGTATAATTTTATATTCCGAACCAGGCATCGGTTAGAGGTGCCTGTCACGCAGCGGAATGTTCTTACAGAGCCTGATTAAATTCGTGATTCCGTGAATTGACACTTTTTCTCAGGAGGCGAGCATTGATTCTGGGCTGTCATTATTCAATGACGGCCAACAAATGAGTGGGGACCCCAAAGGGAAGCTACGTATATCAGTGCCAGCGGAGAATATTGCCGCGAACCGTGCACGGGTTTGTTTATTTATTGTTTGTTTTAAATGCAGAGCATTTCTTTAACTCACGATGTCACCCGTTCTAGTTGTCCATCGTCGTCCGCACCCCTCCCCCTACAATATATAAAAAAATATAATATTTACCGGCACCTCGTTTCGATCCCACGACTCCGCGGGCGGAACGCAAGGTACATGGTGCTCGACTCACTGTGCCACAAAGCCGACACAGAATGGAGGGCTACGAACGCGCCTTATATCCTTGACTCATTTAAACTACGTCAAGAAGCTGCTGATACAACGCATTCACTACGTGTGGGCGGAACGCGAGGTACATGGTACTCTTCCCACTGCGCCACAATAATCATACCCACCTGCTAATAAATGATGTCATACCCACCTGCTACTAAATGATGTTACGTGACCACGTAATTACGTCTCCTCATTTCATTAAAATACAACAACCAACAGCAACAAGTGCAACAACATTAACGTAACGCAAACTACTTAACGTCGTGCGCCCCCGGAAATGCTCTGCATTTGATCGTGCCCCTCGCGAGGGGGATGTTTAGTTTCCTGCCGCAGCAAGAACCAGGCGGCCTCCTGCGCAGTTTGTGGCGCATACCCACTTGGGGGATTGGCCAGGATCGTTTCACTTATTACATGCCGGTTACGGCAGGGTTTGACTCGAACTTTCATTTTTACTGTTCGGCCGCGCCAGGCTCTGTTATCTGTGTCCCAAGCGAAGCGCGTGTTCCATTCTTCATTTTTATGCCGCACGGGCTATCTCATTCAGATAAGGAGACTGTTTGGCCTTAACGTCAATAGCGTAGAATATTCTTCCTTGATTTACAATGTACTGGATGTGAATCGACGGTTCGAGAACCACGCGCACCGAAAGATATAAAGCCTGCAGAGCAGACGCCGCGGTATTAGACTCGCCGACGCCCGTTAGCGCACGTCACTCTGTTGACTGCTGCTTCGCCGCGTGTGTATTCTTTGAGTTGTTAGGGGAGCACAAGTTCGCTCCCATAAACATATTTTCCTTGAAGAGAACTGCGTCGTCTTTGGCTACGTGACAATATTATAGACTGTTGTCACTTGGTAATTTATTGTGAAAGGATTTCAGTTGAGTGAATGAAATGAACGATTGTTTATTCGTTCTATCAAGCTTCGGCCTACGTATAATGTGCAGGCATGTACCACTCAGTGAATATGTTTGAGGGATGCCTAAGTACAGCTACTCCGGGTTTCAGCGGTAGTTGAGTAGCGGTATGCAAATAGCACTTGCAAATCAAAGATCAAGAGACAGCGGCAAGGAGAAAGAAAAAAAGCGGAAGAAGAATGCGACATCTCGACATCTAGATGAAGTGTGGCATACCAACGGTTAACCAAGACTAGGTCTGATTGACCATGTCTTCAGCTTCTTAAGCACCAGAAGCTTCAAGTACATATCCTACCGGTTTAACGACAGGCCAGTCATATCAGCTAACGGATAGTTATCCAGATTGGGGGCTGTTGAGTTATTTTTTCTTTCTATACATGTAAGAGGCACGAAATGCCGGGGAGAAGGGAACGCAGTTCGATTGTGTAAATTAGGTTAGATATAGTTGCAGCTGATATAACGTCATAGAGAAACACAGAGCCACCAGCGGTTTAATCCATACAGAGTATAGGGATCGGTATGTGTTGCACATGTCTCTCGTATCGTATACAATTGCCTTGGAAGCCGACCTCGCCTGTTTCGCTGGCATCCGCCCTCCTATGGCTGCCTTTCTAGCATTCCAAGCGCTAATGCTTATTGACTTCGCCTGAATTCTCCGCTTCGTATCTGACTTTCGCGGTGTCCTAACAAGTTTCATCGCGAGCGAGATTGCGTTTGTTGGTTTTGTGTGCCTGTTTAGCTTGTCGTGCATAGGCTAGTTGGGGAGGGAGGTCGACGACTGTGAATTCAGGCATTACGTCCAGGATCCAGCAGTAAATCATCCTCGTGATGGGCTGAATTCGACGTAGAGCTGACTTTCAAGTTACGCATTGCCCGCTGCACTCAGCAATTTGAGAAACCATAGCTAAGGAGCTGTTTCCCGTTCTTGACACCCATCAGCATAAATGCTGTGCAATTAGCGCAATGCGCTAAAAACTCATAGGACCGTATAGGGACTATTAGCAATTGCTAAAGATCCCTAAAGTCAATAACTGAGGTTTTTTAGTGTGCAAAACTAACTCACATGTTCTTTTATTGTGCTCTAGCTTGGCTGGCACCATAATCATCATCATCATCATCATCATCATCGTCGTCGTTGTCATCATCGTCGTCATCGGACTCGGGTACACTGCAGGACGAAGGGTCCTCCCACTGACCTCGAACCGCTCTTTTCCTGAGCTGCTTGAGTCCACAGTTTACCCCCGAATTTCTTTATGTCTTCCCTCCATCGGGTTAATGGCCTTCTTCTTATTCTAGACTCGTCTCTTGGTATCCACTCTGTTGTCGGTTCGTCTCACTACATGGCCAGCCCAACTCCATTTCTTTTTTTTATTTGAACTATGATATCTTCTACTGTAAATTGTTTGTAATCCAGTTAGCTCGTTTTCTGCCCGCGAGTGTTACTCCTAACATTATTCTTTCAATGGCCCATTCAGCCTGCATAAGTTGCTTTCTAGTTGTTTAGTAAGGCGCCAAGTTTCAGCTCAGTATCTCATTACCAGCCGAATGCACTGGTTGTAGATTTTTCTTTCTAGTGACGGAGGTAGCTTACTTTTGATATTTGGGAGTGCGTGCCGAGTGCTCCCCAACCTATACCTATTCTGCGCCGGATTTCTCTCTCGTGGTTGGGGTCAGCACTAACCATCTGTCCAAGGTAGTTATATTCTTTTACGTCTTCACGGGTTTTGTTTTCTATGCTGAAAGAAGACATTTTTGGCATGCTTATTCCCTCTTAATTTAGATTGATTCATATATTTATTTTTAGCCACACAGCCATGCTTTCTGATTGTAGTTCCTCGAGCATTCTATATAGGTGTTCTGCAGTATTACTCAGCGAGACTATGTCGTCCGCAAACCTCAAATGGCTAAAGTATCCCCGTTTATCCTTAATCCTAAGTTTTCCCAAGTGGAAACTTGTCGGTACCTAAAACCTATCCTCCCAAAACGACGATGGTTCTCCGCAGCATACTGTCAATCCTTCATGGCAGGATGCGCAACGCCTTGCAGCTTCGAGCAAGCCGACCTATCAGCGTCTCCAGAAATGGGCCGTCGGGTCATCTTGTGCTCCATCTTCCGGGGTACAAGCAGCTTTTCAGAATTCCCGCTAAGGTTGTTGCAGGGGGCCGAAGCGGCGACAAAAAACATTCAAACAGCAGCAGCGGCGAGCGCCCCCCTCTCCCATTTTTCTCTTCTATAGAAGGTGGTACAATAGGGGCCGAACAGAAGTGGCAAAAAGAAAAATGTTGGAAGTTCTCTCAAGGCACGTCAGAAGAGCCAAACGACTTTTCGCGTTCGTGATGCTGATCTTTTACCGTCCACGTTCTGCAGTTGAAATGGTCTGTGCGAATGCCATTCCGTCACACATGAAGGGTTGACAGTGCAGGAGAGGGAGCTGCCGAATTTATTTGTAATAGTGCTGGCTCCAGAAAGCCCCATCGACGCTAGTAAGTAAAGCAGGAAAAAGGCTTGAATTTTGACAGCTCTCAGCAGTGCGACTCGAGGCGGTGACGCTGCGTCGATGCGAGCGTGTGGCCGTCTGCTACATTAGAGAGAAACGTTTGTGATTTTTGTTGCTGTGACGCTCCTTCTGAGGATAAACGTAACAGATTACTGAAGCCCCAACCCGTCGGCTTGAAAGCTTGGTCAACACCGCGATTTTTCAGGTAGGATGACCTCATACCTTAATAATTTTGAACATATTCTAATGCATAGCTTGTTCGTTCTTGTTCGGGAACTGTCTGACCATACTATTTATGTTGTGAGAGCTCCTGTCAGGCATGATTCTATCACTGTCAGTTATGGTACATTATTGAATTTAAGAGCAGATGACCTATACGCTTCTGCGCCTAACAAAAATAGCTGGGGTGCACGTCACATCCACAAAACCCAGCAGTCTCGTGTTATTCAATTTGCTTGTATAAGCGGAGAAAAAAAAATGCCAGGACCCGCATTCAGTGTCGTTAAGGGCTCGTGTAAGACCTTTTGTGTTGTTGTGCTCTTTTGGGTGTGTATTCCAAGCATTTTAACAAAACAAAATTATGGCAAAGTACAACTTTTTAGTATCGGATTTGAACGAAATGGCGGGGCACATAACGTAATGCCCTGTTCAAGCTTCCAAATGTTAGGCAGTTGCCAAGCCTACCCGGTGGGTGGAAGAAGATACACAGCCAGGCCTCTCCGCCTACAAAATGGCTTGGACATTGTGTAAGGCGCACTCATAGTTCGTAGCACGCTCGACTGTCTCGTCTGCGAGTGAGCGTACTATTATCTCCACTGGGCGCCAGGTTGCGCAGGACTGGAGGGAAACGAGCGGGTTCACCGGCTCGCGCACGGGGCAAGAGTTGATGATGGGTGCGCCCCTATAATTTTCCGTGCTTTCTGTTGAGCCCGAATGTCATCGTTTGAGACACCCCAGACCCACCGAACCTTAAAGCTGGACGGACGCTAGCTACCAGAACTCTCCTGCGTCAAGAACGTGGCACCCCCATATTGACTCGTTTTCCACGCTCGGAAGTGGTTAACATACGCTGGGTACACAACAGCATAATCATTACTTGGGCTTGACGCGTGCAGCGACACCGCTGAAGCGACTCCGCTGCAGAGAATGTTGCACCGGAGCTCGGGCTTGGCCATGTCACTTGCTCTTTGACAAAGCACCGGCTCAGAGATCGAACGTGACTTCAATATTTGCATGGTTATCGAAACCACCAGGGTGCGCAAAGGACTGACAACACGTCACGTACAATACACCCGCTACACGGGGCCGAGGTTTCGGCTTTGAGTTTTCAACACATGCATGCAAATGCACATGTTCACGTGCACGTGCACGCACACTCATGTGCACGCATATATGCACCTTTTCCTCCTCGAAATATATCTGGACTTGAAGACGCGATGTTGTATCAGACAGCAGACACGTAATCACCAAGGACGCTCAGAAATGTAACACGGTTTCGGTCGAACTTTGTAAACATACGTGAGGAACTCTACCACATAGAGAGTTTTAGTATCGCGGCTGGCGTGCGCTAACGCTAGTGAAGCGGGTACCGGGACGTGATGGTGAAGGTGCGCATTTCGTTCTGCGGGGACGGGCGCCCATGCCTCGCGAAGCCCGTGCATTCATTCCGGTGAGGGGCGACCTCCTAACCGTCCCGGCACGCGCATTGCACATTCGGTTCCCGGTAACTTGCCGCCGTAGCGTTTGCTTACGCTAGGCAGCTATGCTAAAACTCTCTAATATTTGTTACGGGGCCGTAATTTCACTAATCTATTTCCAATCAAGGTTGGAGATGACCGAGTTATGATTGTGATGAAGACACGCATAACGTAACATACGTACACTCTTGCGGATCAAGAATATGTTCAAAAGTTTTTTTAGTTTGCAGTAAGAAAATGCATTCTCCGGAACGTTTTACGTAAGTAAGTATCAATAAATTATGCTCCCCGGAGTTTGTTTCCAGGAAATAAAGAAGAAACAACCTCGATGTCGTGACACTGTATGTGCGCCCACAAAGACAAAACGAAAACTAGGAATGGAGGTGCAGTTTAAAGAAGGAAACGCAGCGATCGACGGAACGGGCGAGCAGACCATATATAGGAACGTTCACGACAGGACAAAAGTTGCCGCGTCTTTCGACATACTTCGTTTAATCCACGCCGTGTTAGAACAGAAATGCCATTTTGAGTCGAAAGGGCGGCTCTGCCGTGGTACCGTCTCGCTCAGCGGGAAAGCCAATTTCGCTGGGCCAGCTTTTCCGGTTGCGGTTTGGAGAAAATGCATTGGCACGAGCACCAAAGTAAATGAAATAAATTGATAGAAGACTCCTAGTCAAATAGGCGCAACTCACGTTTTCCAACTTTCACAAGAACTTAAGATACAGAAACGCTGGAAGCGTGCATGCGTGACTTGAAGCAATCGAAGGCAGCCCGTCACCGTTGACCCCCTTTCCTTGTTTATAGCTCTAGACTTCAAAGTGGCGCCGCAACGCATGCCCATCTACTGCATTCTTCTTTTTGCCAAGTGCCTTCTGAGTCCACGTTTAAGCCCGCCTTGCACTTTTAAGAGCTATGAACGCTGGGGGATTTCTTTGCCCACCTGCGCAGACTGTAGACTATTCCATTGACTCTCGCTAGCGTGCACTGGTAGCAAACAGTGGCGGTAACCCAAATAAAATGTGAGGAGGTCACGGATACCGGACGAGGGATGTGACGGCACTTCGCACGATTTCCTCCCCACTTTTTCGCCCACTCGGTGTCTAAGAGCTAAAGACAAGAATACCCTTTCTTCATCCTAAACATTCACTCTACGGTACCGCGATTGACTTGCGTGTATTTCTTGGGATAACCCGCGGTGCTCAGACAGGCGTTGTGTACGGAAACCTTGATGCACATGCGCAAAATTTTTACTGCTCTTGAGTGATTATAGTGAGAGGTACACGCGTAAGCACGCGTTCTGTTCTTCAATCCTCTCCTGACTAACGTGAGGAGCAGATGGCACACCGCTGTACCTTACATGGTAGGGATTCCTAAATCCGCCCGTCCATCCTTCCGTCCATCCGTCCGTCCACCATCCATCCATCCATCCATCCATCCATCCATCCATCCATCCATCCATCCATCCATCCATCCATCCATCCATCCATCCATCCATCCATCCGTCCGTCCGTCCGTCCGTCCGTCCGTCCGTCCGTCCGTCTGTCCGTCCGTCTGTCTGTCTGTCTGTCTGTCTGTCTGTCTGTCTGTCCTGTCTGTCGTCTGTCTGTCTGTCCTGTCTACTTTAGTAGTCATTCAGCAATACTTGTGTGTAAAGGGAGAGGGGGATGACTTAGCAAACGGTAAATAACACAATTAAATCTTCAAGATATTACGATGTGTACTCTGCGCTAAGCATAGTCATAAACACGGCTACTTCGCATTTTACAAGACCCGCCGCGGTGGCTCAGTGGCTAAGACGTTGCGCTGCTGAGCACGAGGTCGCGGGTTCAGTTCCCGGCCGCGGCGGCCGCTTTTCTGATGGAGGCGAAACGCAAAACGCCCGTGTGTACGAGATTTCAGCGCACGTTAAAGATCCCCAGGTGGTCAAAATTAATCCGAAGCCCTTCACTACGGCGTGCCTCATCGCCTGTGTTGCGGCGGCACGTTAAACACTACAATCAATCAATCGTTTTACAAGAAAAGGTTTATTTCCAGCAACGACAATGTCAGACACCTAGCACCTCTTATTGGTTTACCGCCGCCCACAATGCCTTTTTCATTGCATTGGGCAGACATCGTAGGTCACTGGCTACGGCGTTGCGCTAATAAGTGCGATCTCATGAGTTCCACATTTGGTCAAGTCAGTCATTTTTTTTCTTATTGAGGGGACAGACAAAAACCCACGTGTGCAGGTATCAGGACACGGTGCAGATCTTCTACCAATATAAATTATACCGTAGAATCCCTCCCCTGTTGTGCCTACCAGATCAGATGCAGCTTCGGCGCTTAATATCTAATCTAATTTTGAGCTCTTAGCATTCCGAGCATTACTAATGCAAATAGCTGTTGTCGTATAAGTTGGAACGTTTTTTAGCTTTTGTTTGGTCAGAAGACACCTGTTGATGCATAACGCAAGACGTTAACCTCCACACCCACGTCCCGCTATCACATCGATGAAGGGTATTTCTATTGAAAATTAACAGCGTTGAAATTTTGTGCCGTGCATCGAAAGAACGTGTAAAAAAAGTGAAAGAATTGGCCTTTTTTAAGAGTTCCAGTGACGCAAAGGCTACAAACGCGAGAAAATACCATTTAAAGACAAGGTTTTGGACTTATTTTTTTTTAAGGTCAAAGGCCGCATCGCTAGACAATTGAGAGCGAGTTCAGAGCTAAAATGGTACATGGTATGTGATCTAAAAGGCACATCGCGTCACCATGGGATAAGAGAAAACGCCCCGATATTAAAATTCCCTCCTTATGCATCGTCTCTTTTTTGTTTCATAGCGCCACGTGCGCAGGGAGGTAGCTGAAGTTTGCAAACGACTGATTTACGCCTACTGCTAAAAGGTGCGTCGAACTAGAGGAGGCAAAAAATTTCTTTTGGAGTAGACTACTATTCATGGTGAGTGGCATGGAATTTATTTCGTTATCGCATTTTCAATCAACTGTTCACATTGTTTATAACAAATTTGAGACTCACGTTCGTTATAACCGGGTACCGTCATATCATTGCGAACAAATAGCGTTAAATCGCGCTGTCCGCTATAACCAGGTTTGACTGTACAGTTTTAGAAATGCGCATACACCACCCGTGGAGACAGCAGTTGTTTAAAAACTTTGAAAATGCCAGAATCGCGATAATGGTGGTTTCGCTGTCTCGCACAGAATCCCGAGGAAGCGAACGAACGTATACCAGACTTAACTGCTAATATAAAAAAAGTATTTATTTATTTATTTATTTGTTTATTTATTTATTTATTTATTTTCAATACTAGCAGCTACCACTGAGACCATAGCATGTGACGTTGTGCCGAAGTGCCCGACACAAAGTTCGTTTGGCCTAACGACGCGCGGAAATGGCCGGGCAGAATCACGCCTCGCGGTCCAACGGTCGTATGCACACATGCACGTACAGGCCTCAATGCAGCGCTGAGGAGTCGCCTTTCTCTTCCCCACTCGGCGGATCGTCTGATGCAACCCCTATGCCGCCATTCGTCGAATTCAAACTGCGGCCAGAGGCGAGTCCTGATTGGACGTATTTAAACTGCGCGCCTCTGAAACGAATTCCCGGGGGGATAAAAAGCGCGGCCGTAGGAGTGAGTTGGGCATTCAACGGAGGAACCGAGTTGATACGCGCTCTCGCCTTAGTGAGAACCATGTAACGCCGTTGTTACCCTTGTACATATTGTGTAAATGCTGCTTTAACTCAACGTCGGCTGGACAGCTTTGTCGCTCAGCTCTGCACTGCGTTGGCAGCGGGCTGACAAGGCTACTTCGCGACACCAGCGCATTCGGGCCTCGAAGGGAACGAGCGGCCCACGAACACGCCCGAGGACTCACGATCCGGGCTGGGCCCAGCCCCTATCCCTACCACGGGGGGCGATCTGCGCGGGATCGCCTGGTCTTTTTTCATGACATCACTATGCACTACCGCATCTCCCGCTTGACCTATCCTCCGGCGGACAAAACTTAGACAATTCTAAGGCTCACACGTGGCGACTTCTTCAGACAGGCACCTTTCCAAATCCCGCCGTCCTGACGCACATCCACCCAACTCTGTACCCTACTTCGGCCTGCTACTTATGTGGTGGTCATGCCACACTATCCCACATCGTCTGGGCTTGCCCGAAAAAACCCCTTCCCAGAAATACCCTCCGAAGAACGGTGGGAGGCCTCGCTGCGCAGCTCGGACCCGGACCTACAGGCCCGTTTGGTCGCCAGGGCGGCCGAGTTCGCTGAATCAGTTCACGCTGACAAACCATCAACGCGATCTCACCACCAGCATCGCTTTTATGATGCATAATCACTGATATTCCTCGAAATAAAGTTTATTCTTTCTCCTCTCTCGCCACAATTGGCACTACAGTTGCACGTACAAAAAAAAAACACTTGGAGTAAAAGAAGTGGAAATATTTAGCGCATAGTTTAGGGTCTAACAACTTTAAACCAGGAAACTGTACTAAAAGGAGTAGTGTAGTTTTTGAGGTTCCAGCATCGACTAAAAACACAGTGGAAACAATACTGAAATGTCTTTGGAAAGACAAAAAATTGAACGAGATGAGTTGTAGTTTCCTGTCTGCTGCGAACGTGTGTATAAATCCAGATGAAGACGCGAGGGTATCCCAGTCGAGTCAGCGACTATGGGGGTTGTAACCAATACGACGTTAATTATGCGGGTATTTCCTACGCCTTCTCCTAGGTGGCAGCTTGAAATCGGCTCCCTCGGCCTTGCAGCCGGTCTCACGGTTCATTGAGAGACAAGTTCGTTTACGTCGTAAGTCAAGAATAAGAAAAAGGAGAAAATAATGTAATTAAAGAAGAGAACAAAATTCAAGAAAGTAGTCGAAAAAAAAAGCAGTATTTTGATGTGCGTCGATATCTTCCTGTGGATCGTAGGACGGGGATCGCTTGACAACAACAACAACAACAACACAAATAAAATGTTCTATGCGAATACTGTTGATATGCAATGTAAAACTTCGGTTATTTATAGCAAGATTTAATTTAGTAATCCCAGCACATTGCTTCAGCATTTGCCCTAAACATCATGCAATGCGTGTCGACGGCATTTGCTCTGAACGTTTGCAGCATTACGCAGGGCTGAGCTCTTCGGTCTCATTAAAGAAATTCTCTCTCTCTCTTTTCGCTCCTTAATTAATACGTGTTAGTAAGCTTCATTTTTTTATTTTGGTAGGTTCGATGCTGTTAAACAAGATACAAACCAGATGACCCACGTCACGTAACTTCTCAGGCTATACTTCAAGAAACATCATTTTCGATCCGTCCCATCAACCGTAAGCAAAACTCACTGCCATCGCTGATGGAAACAAAATCAGCTTAGAGAAATTGCACCACGGAAATGGCAGCCAGCACTCGCAGCAAAGTAAAATAAAACTGCCTGACCGCGATTTTTCCCGCTTCCCTGCCTGCTCATATCTCGGCCCGCACTGGCGTGAATGATTCCGGCTCTCTCCGGCGAAGGAGCTTCCGGTTTGACGTAGGAATTCCTGTAGCGCGCCTGCGCGAGTACCAAATCGGGCGTGCAGTGCGCTATAGTCGGCCTGATTTTCGTCTAGATGTTATGGCGGCTCTCGTTCATCCCAAGTGTCCGTGTGAGTTCGCGTGACTTGCTACCGGACTGGGTAAATGCACCCCAAGTTTAAATTGATCACTTTACTCCGTGCTTTCGATCTGAGATAGCTCATGATAAAACCAGTGCTATACGGTAGCCCGTGCGAAATACCGCACCCAGGGCTGGTGATTGCGAGAGCTTGTCAGTGATCTAACTCGCCTGCTTTTTACTTCGTATTGCATTTCCTGTAGTGTGAAAGACGTGGACATTTCATACTAGATTTGCTTGTCTTTGAGCTTTACTGAAATCTACGTTGTAGCCTGCCTTTTCTTTTCGGCGATTATAAAGTTCGTTACGCTGCCGTATTATTTACGTTCTCGTTCACGAAATCAACGCATTGAAAAACGCATTTGCTCAGCAAGTCTGTCCGTCGCTGATCACCAGGGCTGATCAGCGACGGACGACTTGCTGAGCAAATACTACACTGGTGACCGTACAGGGCACTCCTGAACATAGACTGGGACAGCGAAACACGGCACCTTTACATGTAATATTTAGTAAATCAGTGTATGGTCATTTTGAAACTACATATCTGCAAGAAGCATGGATACCGCGTTCCTTGTCACTATAGCTTTTACAAGTGAGTGTTTTTGTAGGCTTAGCTACACGATGGATTTAAAAAATCAGGCTATAGAAAAATGGTTCTGCCTTCAAAAGCAAGATTGATTGGGGATGTAGTAGACGAGCGCATTACTCTACCAACACTGAATTTCACTACTAAGCCTGTATGTTAATTTTATTGAAATCAGTTGTTTATAACGTGTGATGCTATATAACTCACAATTGCGCTGGGGATGTGCACTGTACAGTCAAAGGTTGTGATCCCTGCGCAAATAGTACGCTGTCAACAGCACCTGTAAAAGTAAACAAAAAGATATAAAATAACCCAAAAGAAAGTAAAAGCAACGAAAGCTTGGGAAAACGGCAAATGAGTGAATTAATCGAGGTAGTAGTGAATCAAGAAAAGCAAATAAGATGCTAGGCAATCTGCCGGTGTACTTAGTTCGATGCTAATTGATAAGTAGAACAAAGTTTTTTTCTTGTTTCGGTTCCAGCTTCCGTTTGCATACTCCTCGTCTAATTAGGAAAGCATTGCTTCAGCCTCGAGTAATTTTTTCGCAATCTCTTCCCGTTGAAATGTGCCAGTATATAGACTTCGGTTGCGGACTGCAAAGTTTCTTTCCTTTATCTTTTCCTTCAACTTTCAGAAGTTCGAAGCTTCATGGTCTGAATTTCCCCCCGTTTGCGCCATTTTACAGGAAGACGGAACAAACGAAGCATTTCGTAAAAAAATGCTTTACGGTCCTTTGTCTTGGGTTGCAAAATGTGAGCATTCAGGACAAGAATGACACCCCAGTTTACCACTCACAAAACTACGAACGACAGGTGTAACTAGAATATTTTCGAATAAAAAGGGGTGAAAATACAAAGAAGTTAGCACAACTCAGGCAGCTAACGGGACTAAGCCCTGCTACCGAGAATACCGAAATTGAATTGCAAGTTTTATCGCTCAATAAGATTGCGACAACTTGACAAAGTAAACGGCGGCGCCGTTTTACGAGGAAGAAATTCTTTGGAAAGCGCAAAAAGCTGGACGACATTGACCTTTGTTTTGTGTGTGAACAACACTGGAAGAGGAAAACAAAATATGAGTACAAATAAAAGTCTTGCACATTAATCGTCCCTGTTCAGTGTCGCTGCAAGGCTTTTCGAGATCTAGCTCGCAAGCGGTAAGAACTTAGAGCTTACAGCAGCAATGGGCCTTGCAGAAAAGCAAAATTTCTCTGACGATGATGACGATGACGATAGCAGGTGAACACCCATCGGGACAGAAGCAGGGATGTCCTTTCAGCCCAATACTGTTCATGCTGTACATGGCAGGGTTAGAAAAGGAACTAGAAGAAGTCAATCAGGGTTTAACCTAACGCATATGTTGCAAGGCGAAGTGGTACAACAGCGTATTCCGGGAATGTTATACGCAGACGACATCCTTCTTTTAGCTGATAACCAGACCGTAATGCAACGGCTCATAAATATCAGCGGTCAGGAAGCCACTGACCAAGGATTAAATTTTAGCGCAGAAAAATCGGGAATAATGGTCTTCAATAACACAAGCACTGGCCGCGGTTGTCAATCCAGCAGGTCGAATTACCCACACTCAAGGAATATAAATATTCGGGAGTGTGGTTAAACGAAGGGGTAACTACTTAAGAACCCACGAGGAGCAGACTTAAGGGTAAAGGAAAGCGAAATGCAGCTATAATGAAGCATAGAGCTCTGTGGGGCATAACAAATATGAAGTAGTGAGAGGAATTTTGAAAGGAGTAATGGTTCCAGGTATCAAATTTGCGAATGCTGTACTCTGCTTAAAATCAGAGCGCTCTAGCAGACCTTGAATTGGAATCAGAGAACGGTAGGCGGTTTGGCCTTAGGAGCGCATGGAAAAACAACAAAACGAAGCAGTGCAGTGATATATGGGTTAGGCGTCGTTTGAATTTCGAGAAGTGCAGAGTGAAATATGTTTTGAGAGGAGGCTGAGAGCAATGGATCAACGTAAGTGGACAGCTAAAGTTTTTTCGGTACCTATACTTGAAAAGCCTGGACGACGCAGTGGCTAAGGAAGACTAGAAGGCTAACGATGAAATACGGAAAGAACAGTGGAGAATCCAAGACAGCCAAGATAAACAAAAAAAGAGGCAAGACAGATAGAAACAAAATAAATGGAGAGAAAAAATGGAAGCTAAAAGTTCGTTAGAGATGTACAGGGCTTAGAAATTCAACATCAGAAAGGAAAATTTCTACAATAATTCCAAAGGCAGTGCTTTGCTTTTTGAGGCTAGAGCAGGTTGCTTGCGAACTAAGGGCTTTGTGGGGAAGTATACACAAAATTATGGGGTATGCGTGGTCTGCGGAAAGAAACAAACAATGCGGTACATAGTGTTAGAATGAGAGGGTATCCATCCAAATCTAGACGGAAATATTAGGCTTCCAGAAGCCCTAGGATTTAAGGGTAGCACAGAGAAAGTTAACTTCAAGGCTGTCGAGGCGCCGAAAAGAAGATTAGAATGCTGGGGGACGAAAAGGGAGAGGGGAATATTGCCTAGGACAGTTACCGCCTGTACGAGAAAAAAAAAAGTATTTTTGCCTACTAAGTTTTCGTGCCTGCCCTAAGAGCAGCGTTAGTATTAAACGAAGAGTGTAAAAATATAGGTAGAATATGTCTTGTAGTTTTTTTGGTAAGATGACGCGCCATCACCCATTACAAAGGGGATAGTACTACTACTACTACTACTACTACTAACTACGAATAATCATAATAATAATCAGGTGAATGGTCCTGGGTGCAGTACAATAGAAACACTTCCCGTGACCAGAATCGGAACATGGGTCTTTTAGTTACAAGCCGGCGTGTATCCGATTGTCTCCATTTCGGCACGGTCGGAGCGGACTGCCGAAGGTGCCGATTCGGGGCCATACCTACAAACCCCAAACGTTAGTCCTGCGCAGTGCCACACCCGAGAGTTTGCTTGTTGGGATTCTAGAAAAGTGGTGCGTACCTCCAGAATAGCCCATACTCGCAGTTGGGATTGGCCAACCAAACAATGCATCACGATCGAGAAAGCTTCGCCTTTAACCGTCGTCTGCGTTAGACGGAGGGGTGCATGATTTTTCTTTCCCGTATTTGTTTCGAATCTCCGAACTCATATGGCCTAGGCGTCGAATAAATGCCTCAAGATTTTTTCACTTCGTCCTGGTATAACACTTCTCTCTCTTTTTTAAAATTTTAAATGTTGCTCCTAGAAAGAAGCAAGCATAAACTTTTTTGCTCTTGTTGCCTGCATAATACGGCATCGGCCCTGGTAGTGTCAATTGACGCCATCACATGAAAGTTCCTCTAGGGCATAGAGAGCGAAACCTAAACTGCTATTTTTCCTGGGAATTATTCTTTAATGATGCCTATTGCGATAGACGTCACTCGGTTTGCGTTTTCGCGGGGCTGGACGCTACAAAGCAGAAGAACCCCCGATGAAGACAGCCTCCGATTGTAGCCTCCGTTAAGCGCTGACAAGGCAACGCAATGGCCGACGCCACGGGTCTTCTGAGAGTACTGTGAAGCTTGTACTACGTTGCCAAGGGCGTAACTACAGCCCTCGCCAGGGTTTGATGAGTGCGAACGGTTGCTTTAATTGCTAATAGATCTTTTTAGTTCCATAACCAAAGCCTTGTCAGTGGTGCATTAAACGCAGTGAACATCCCTTGCGGAATGTGTGTAGTAGAACGAAGGCCGATGTAACCTGAGGTTCGAAATGGAGAGAGAGAGAGAGAGAGAGAGAGAGAGAGAGGAGAGAGAGAGAGAGAGAGAGAGAGAGAGAGAGAGAGAGAGAGAGAGAGAGAGAGAGAGAGAGAGAGAACAGTATTAGCTTTAGCGGCCCCGACATTTTCATTTCAGATTAATATGCACATGCACAAAACTACCATAAAAAGCAAGAAAGATATGCTCCTGCACACAAGCTGATAATGTCATGCCTAAAGCAAGTTTCTTGGGTAATAAATGGCTTGACGAAATAAAATATCGGTCATTCGGCTGCAGCGACTTGTTCATATTGAAGCCGCATACAGCATAGAGCACGTAATAAGTTTCTTCAGCTATTTGTAGACATTGTATCTATGCCCGACTGAGCATGCACGAGAAGACAGTGAGATTACATTGTGTTTCCTTTCTTATCTCGAGGGCAGATCCACGAACCGGCCGGCGTTATCGCACATGATTACAAAACGAAACGTTTTCCCTTTAACCCCGACTGCTAGAAAATGCTCATGGTTGCAGAGCTTTAACATGCTAACGCTTGCAGATATTATTGGAAGAAAAAGCTTATATTTGTTTTGCATGGTTGTTACCTCTCGGGGAAAGTTTTAGTCTCAGTTTTGCTAGTGTCACATTGTTTCCACCCCTATATAACCACGCGTGTTTTGGCAGCGGAGCAATCGTGTGGATCGTCAAACCTCGCTTTTGCTTGCTAGAGAAGGTTTGCTCCCGTAAAATGGGGTCTTTCCAAGTGTACGATGCCGCTTTCCCCGGGGCTTACACAACATAAAACAGGAGAAAGCTTACACCAAGGGAAAGGTTATACCTGTCTGTTTCCCTACGGTTGGAGAGCTCTGCTGTCGCAGAGAAAGTAGTGTTATTGAATTGAAGTGAACGTACTAAGCCTGTCCAAGCAAACATCAAAAAACACCCCAATAGCTTGCTGCGTGCTGACTTCTAATGTTTGCCAAGCAACATAGACCGTTTTATTCCAGGAAATGGGTTATTGCGTGTAATCAGAGGTGAAGATGCCGCGATCGTGCGTGGAATTAAAATTCTTTCTGAGACACGCAAACGAACTTGCATGTCAGGGGAGCTTAATCGACTGTAAGAAGCAGCGTTTTGCATCCATTTTCCAGGAAGAAAACGTCGGGTTATTGAAGCGTGGGTCTGCATAAAAAGAGCAAGAAATAAATCAGAGACAGCAAGTGACATAATCTTACTTTAAATTTTTTACAAGGAAAAAATAACCAGGCGATGTAGCTAATAATAAATCGGCAAAAACAGGTTGCGAAAACGGCGCGATATCGGTGCAGGTTCATTCGAAATGCGATGGTTGACGCCAACCCCGCAATGCAATTTACTGTTCGAGTGCTTCCATTTTTACGAGGCTGATGTGATCAAAGGATATAGTGCAACGGAAAGCGGTTTAACATGACGACGATGTCATTTTTATAACGGTGGGTTATTTTTTAAAAAATACTACTGTATAAAAATATTTTTCGCGCTGTTTCAAACGAACGGAAAACTAGAAAAAGGCAAAACTTGACTGGTTTTCTCCGTAGCTTTGAGGTAACTAAAAAAACCAACGATGCGTGTTGCCACAGGCTGGAAAACATTCAAACTACGAGGACAGGTAAAACGGTAGAGTTAAAGATGTAAATACGCTCGCGCTTTTTTTGCATTCCCTTTCCCTGTGCAGTTACAATTTTGTACAGCGATGTTCGCTAAAATTCCTATATTCCCATGTACCATTTGTCGTGCTTGTCGAATTTATAGGCGGTATTCGTTGAAAAATTTAGCGGTTAATTTCTTCGCTTGGCAACGCTGCAAACGGCCACAGACATGGCCGATGCGCCCCGGGCGCGGCGCTGCTTAGGCCACTGCAGCCGCACACACGGAAGAAAAAAAAAACACCGGCGTGCGTTATCTGCTCCGTTACAATCCGATTCCAAACGTTGGCGTCAACAGAGATATTATTCGCACTCACATTGAACTCGAGGCAATACTTTGCGTTCGGTCAGGCACAGTTTGCAACCTGAAAAGCAGTCATGTGTTTCACAGTCGTGCTGAGCATGGACAAGTACCGCCATCCCGCGGAGCCCGACGTAACGAGGAGAAGAGGGGTGTCTGTTCTGCGGGTCGTGCGCACAACATCGCCTAGCAACAGACGCTTGGCCACAGATATGGCGGCGCACACTTGGTTGCCTGCATGCATTCCACGCCATTGAATACCGCTATAGATTAAACTAGTTTGAAGTTACTCGTTCTATAAAACAAAGAATTACTCCTTTTTCTCGAAGACGCACATTCCTGAGAAGAAACACACACAAAAAAACGCATGCCAAGCACTGAAAGTGTTTTTGTGCTTGTATTCTATCTTAGCTTTTGGGCCTTTTGTACTACGAACATTTCAAACCAGGTTGTTTCACGGTCTGCTGGCTTGGTATGGGGAGCGAAAAACGTTGGTAGAGCAGTCGATAACTTGATACAACTTTGTTCATGAGAGATTGGAAAGTTTGAATGCACAGCGGAAAATTCGAATGAATTCGGACTGAATGTGTGCTCAGAAGTTGTTGTTCATGCACAATATCTTGAGAATATAATTAATCCTTCTGATTTGATGTCTGATGTTTAGTAGATCAACTTTACACACTTCCTGTAGGAATAGGGCATTGATGGTCGTCTGGCGGGCACTTCAGCGCAGTCTCATTCTCAGGATTGACCGCTTTTTTGGCTATGTAACTGAAATGACGCGGTATCAAGCTTACATTTACAATGCAGTTCATATTTGAAGGTTTTCTGGTAATTTGGCTTACTTAGTAGGTATCGAGTAATGTTAAACAAACACGAAGTTTTTATGAGTCAGTGCAAGCTTTCGTAAATGACAGATACTGTTTTAAACTCTACCATGTATTAATGTATTAAAACACTTAACAGGCGTTGTTGTGGCATTGTCGTTTTCGACGGGTTTTCACAAATACACAAATATTTTCAAGGCCTATAAATTTTTTACGTCAGTTCTTGTGTATAAATATTACTGCTATCAGTGTTTCAAACCGAAAGTCAGATTTTACTTTTTTTTTGTTCTATCGAGCCTTTAACGGTCAAACGGATTTACCCAAATTCTTCAATATCTCTTTGGCGCACGAAATTAGCGCGGTGGTTTTTTCTGTACATGTTATTGATTCAAATTTTGCCAAAAACATTCAGGATTTGTGGAAATATCAGTGTTAGCGAGGTTAAATTTCTAGCAACCTTCTGTTTATGTCATCGCAAATTCATGAAGTTGTCGAATGTACTCTTTGCGGCCAGAGATTTCGCACCGGAAGGTGAGACAATAAAGTGAGGGGTTCAAAACTAATTTATAGCGATTTTAACGAGGACCAATAGTTTTTGAAGGCGAAAGCCTTAAATTGTTTTGTTTCAAGCGTGCGCGTTGTGAGGTACAGGAAATAGGTGTTCCAGAAAAAAAGTTGAAGTTGCGCGAGTCGGGGAGCTGGAGCCCGGCATCGCGCGCCCGGAAAGAGAAGCAGCAGTACGGGAGGAGGGTCGGAGGAGGGCTTTGAGAGAGGTGACGCAGCGCGCACCGGGAAAAGGAAAAAAGCAGCGCCAAAGGACGATAGGCACGCTTCCGCGCGCGTGAAACCCGAGCCACGTTGAGAGGTGAAGGTTTCGGCGGTGGCGTACAGAACACTTGTGGCGATGGCTAACGAGCAGAACAAACTTCGCAGTGTGCTGTCCAGGGGGCTCGTCAAGTGGGGACGGGCATGGCCGCGAAGTTCAACAGAGTTCAACTGGGCTTTCGCCTTCACACTCTTAGAAAGTTCTATGCATCCGCCGTAACTTTTGCAGAATGGGACACCTGGGGCTACCGCCTTAAAAATATTTTGAGGAAATGTTTCGTTTATCGTAGAGCAGTAATGCTTGGCTCTGATATTCAGGGTACATCTAATAAAGCGATGCTTTCTATGCGTCAATAATGGCGTTCCATGTCGAGCCAAAACGCAGTGCAGGAAAGCCAACTTTGCACAATAGGTATGACAAAACGGTGAAGAAAACGGGAGCACATAAATTGGCCCAAGAAAAAACAAACGCTTTTCATGGTTGTTCTCCAACCTGGGCCCCTAGGGGTTTGAAGCCGATGTCTGACTGCGTGCAAAGAAATGGCTTGCATAGAAGAAAGCGCAGCGTTTTAACTATCTTTTTCCTAAGAAAGGGGATTTTCATTTTTGGAAAGACTTTAAGCGCTTTTGACCATGATCAAAAAACGTTTTAAACATTGGAAAATAAAGTGTTGCAGCTCCCCTTTAAAATATTCTGGCATACAATGCGCGTACCGAAGCGGTCGCTGGAACCAAGTTTACATAACTATCTGTTCGTGTCTCAACATTGGTGCAAAAAGGAGTGAATTACATAAGTACGTTTGCAACAAAGCGGCTGCGAGTGGTCACCGCTTTCGCTTTCTTTCTGTGGGCGCGGAACGCCGCATTTCAGAAACTCGAACCGTTCGTTCCGCTTGTGCACGTGTTCCTGGGTAAGTAGTTCGGAGAAATCTCTAGTGGCGACGAACGCAACGTACAGATCTGCAGTAGTCGCACAAAGTGAATTTTTACCGTAAACCCCCGAAAGAACTGCCATCCCCAGTGGTCACTAGGGATTATAAAAGTGGGGCGTTTGTCTTTCAATATCGCTGGAGTGGTGTGTTCGTTCAGCCGGGAACGCGTCCCGCGCCTGCCTAAAGCCATGGGACAGTCGCAGAAAGATCAGACGATGAAGCTAAGTAGATGCGTGTAATAAGATTTACTCAAGTTGATTAATATTTTTATTGCAAAAGTTGCGTTTGCTTGACAACAAACGAATGGAGCCATATTCGAAAGCAGCACAGAAAAGCACAGGAATGCTGAAGTTTGTCCCAGAAGCAAAACAAAGGGAACTATTTGTGCGTTGAACGGACCTTTTACGTGTGTCATGTTATTACCTGTTCCTAATTTTTTTGCTACCTCGAGTAATTGAAGGAGGGAACAATAAAAATTAAATAAAACGCAAAATCCAACTAATAAATGACAGGGCAAGGATTTAGAGGTCTTTCAGTGAGAAATAAGAAGTAATGGGGAGGACAAGAAATACTTGAAGTTCTTCCAGTTAGCACAGAAAGAAAGCCTTGCATCAATCTGTTCCGTGCAAAGCAATTTACCTGCGTACTTGGGACGCGTTCGCATCTGGCACTTTATGAATATTGCCCTTGGGTGGTTTCCAACATACAGTTACTGTGTTTATATTAAAAAAAACAGTGCGAGAAACCGGGCCAAAGCACTATCGGCTACGTGTGTGTGACAACGTATATGAGAAAACGCAAATATGCTGTTTTTTTTTCTAAAATCAAATAAGCAAGAATCAAGAGCAA
The DNA here is from genome assembly GCA_013339765.2 of Haemaphysalis longicornis. Lineage (NCBI taxonomy): Eukaryota > Metazoa > Arthropoda > Arachnida > Ixodida > Ixodidae > Haemaphysalis > Haemaphysalis longicornis. Next base: position 146,793,165 of record CM023451.1, on the reverse strand, counting down.
AACTAGTGTTTCACAAGCCGAATCCTCTCAACAGTTTGTGCATTGAGTGCTACAGACGTCTCAGGCGGCACTCGAGGGGTGCACAGGGACGTCTAAGTTCAACACAAGAGCTCAGCCGAGAATACGGCTAGGGCGTTGCACCAATTACGTAAGCGCCTCTTTCGTCATGTTATTACGTTCTCCTAATTTTTTGGCGCATTGAGCTAATCGAATAGCAGGTACAATCGAGATAAAAAGAAGGATGAAAACATGCTGATCAATAAAAGAGCAAGCATTTCAGAGGTTTCAGACGTTCGATGGACTGCCATTTCTGCCTGCAAGCAGATCGAAACACCGTTACGTAATTGTCAAACGCTGGGTCAATTACACGCTGTTGCGTTCCTGGTGGAAGGTCTGCCAATAACATCGGACAGGCGCAGAACTATGTCGTGAAGAAAAGTAGCAAGATATTTGCATCGTCATCGGAGACAGGTTGCCTCAACGGGAAACTTAGTGGGAGTTGAGGTACGGGTGACGAGAAGCTGCCGTCTCCACACGTCGATCGAATTCCCTTCGCGCGGTTCACAGAGCTCGAGTCAGCCGTTGGGTGCGAGTTTCCCGCCGATATGTCGCAAGTTGGAGCAACTATCGAACTTTTGGCCTGTGCAACCCTCGAGTGCCGCCTGAGACGTCTGTAGCACTCAATGCACAAACTGTTGAGAGGATCCGGCTTGTGAAATACTAGTTTTGCTCTTGATTCTTGCTTATTTGATTTTAGAAAAAAAAACAGCATGTTCGCGTTTTCTCACATACGTTGTCACACACACGTAGCCGACAGTACTTTGGTCCGGTTTCTCGCACTGTTTTTTTTTAATATAAACACAGTAACCATATGTTGGAAACCACCCAAGGGCAATATTCCTAAAGTGCCAGATGCGAACGCCTCCCAAGTACGCACGTAAGTACGCACTCCTTGTCTTTGGGCTTCCTTTTTGCAGTGTTGTACACGTCCCTCTAAAATAGGAACGAAAGCTGTTCCTCGTTCCTTGCCATTTTTGAAACGAGTTCCCGTTACAAGTTCCTATATTGAGAAAGGAACGCGTTCCAGTTACACTTCAAACATTGTAACGTGTCGTTACATTAACGTTACGTTTGATTTTTAAAATTAAAATCCCGTGTTCGATAATCCTGACGCGAAATGAAACGAGCAATTTACACTTACATCGAACTACGTATATTACACGAATATGAACAATACCGGCAGCAGATTGTCTGGAGATAAAGCGAATTCAACGAAACGCTCCCAGACGAATCTTTTCAGGGAGGACCGGACATATTCCAGACATGTGTAACTGCAATTGTGGCGCTCGATCGTCTATTAAAAGTGCCACTCATAAGGCAATTTCCGCTTGGGCCTTCAAATGCGCAGTCAGGATACTGCGCTTCAGATGTGCAAATAGAAAGTTACTCACCTGTGCGAACACAAGACACCGTCTTGCACAAGACACCGCATCGAACGGAACAATACATCGGCGTTTAAAGAATGCTGAATTCAATATTACAGTATCTGTGAAACAATAATGTCCAGAATACATATTTGCAACTTAGCAGAGTCCTTTGTTCGGACTCAGCAAAAGTTGCATCTCGATGTTGGTGACGGAGCGGCAAACCCGTTTTTTCGTCAAGGCTTCGTTTGCAATGATGAATAGCCTTACCACCAAAGCTCTTGAGGGTATACTACGATGTTGTACTTGAGGATAAGTTGGTTCAGTCCCTCAGGCTCAGGAGACTGCCTCCTCATGCGCTCATAGGCGTGTGCTAGCATACAACCTCCGCTCGCCATGGACAACGGCTGTTGTGTGTATATTTTCATTGCCGTTGAGGCACTCTGTGAAGCATAACTTTGATCGCTCTGGATTAGTCCTTAAATTCTGGCACGCGCGAGCATCGTTGCCAGAGTGCCAACAACAGAGCTTCAGATTGATTGATTGATTGATCGTAGGGTTTAACGCACCGACGCAACACTGGCGATGAGGCACGCCGTTGTGGATGGCTACGAATTAATTTTGACCACCTGGGTATCTTTATCGTGCGCCTAAATCTCGTACACAGAGCGTTTTCGCTTTTCCCCTCCGTCAGGAAAGCGGCCGCCGCGATCTTCAGAGTGTTACTCTGCCGGATTGAGAGTTCATGGTCGTCCTTTTGCCGGAGCCTTGTCCGCTGTAACTTTATGCTAGAGTTTGGCCTCCGACTTTTCGTTGTCAAAACGGAGGAACTCTGCGCACGACAGCAGCTATCAGCTTAGGGTTACTAACGTTCCAATGAAGGAAGTCGGGACGGAGGATGGAGGGGGGGGGGGGGGGGGTTGGTAACTTACCCTAACATGGGGAGACAACGAAACCAGTTTTCTTTATGACGGTATCTTCCACACAAACTCATTGTTTCTTTATGGTTGCGGCCTCTTGCAGATGCACTTCATCTGGTTACATACTGCTCGCAACAATTGCTCTTGGTGGAGAATTTACACGTAAATGTTGTCGAACTTCACGTGGAAGTTCAGCTTTACCTAAAGCTCTGCCTGGACACGTTCGCGCTTTGTGTTTCGGAGCGTGACGCGCATTGTTCAGCGTGCTTTGGATGGAAAAAAAAAATCCTAACTGGGTGGTCCCGAACAAATCCCGGACATATAGCTGTCCCAACAGGGACGGCGCGGGACTCGGGACGTTGTATGAAAAGTCTGGACAGTCCCGCAAAATCCGGGACGGTTGGTAACCCTACGTGAGTATACACTACTCGGCTCGCCATGAGTGCCCAGTTTAAGCACGGGTCGGAACCAGTCCGTAACAATAGATCACAGTCGTCGCAGTGCTATGGTGCGAAGGAAATGGGGCGCAATAACTCCCACGAAAATTCCAAAACCAATCGTCAAAGCAAGCCTGGCAGTTGCGCACATCACGATACCGATGGTCCGCTCGGTGCGTGAGAAAGTACGGCTTCGCGTTCGAGCGCTATGGCCGTGCCGTAGGGCGGTAGAACGTCCGAGGTCAGATTAGGCTTGCAGCTCTCAGATATGGTTGCGGTTGTGCATGAGATAAGATAGCTCTCGCATCGGTTTGGGTGGCAGCGGCAATATTTCAAGAATCTGAGGCTGAGAACTTGACGCCTTGTTTTACACGCGACAAGCGCAACGCCGGCGGCCCTGATGTCCATTTACAGACAGCAGAGAAGTCTCGTACGGACCCTTCTGCTGGCACGGCTGCCTGTGCTGTAGATAACACGTGTGCGATGAACACGGTACAGACACGTTTTCTCCTGCTCGGCTTTCGCGTTCCACTCTTATGCGCAAGAGAAGAGGTCGCGGCAGAAGACGAATCAAAGGGGCGCCGAAGTTCCTGTCTCATGCGCATCTGCAACCGACGTAGCGACAAGGCCGTGTGAACCCGGTGCAGCCTGCCCAACAGGTTGCGGACCCGCTGCGTGGTTATTCTTCTGTCATTGACCTTCGAGGAAGCACGTCCTGCAGAAGGGCGCGCAAATTGAGCAGCTTAAAGAGACATAAACACAGTAGCGGCCTGGGGATTTTTGTACTAGCATCAGCGCCCTAAAGATCAAAAACCGCCAAATCGTAGCGATGGAACGTTTCCAGAAGCAAAGCCGTTCCCTCGGCCGTTCTTTTGTAAACGTAACGAGTGACCGTTACAGTTCCACCCACTCTTAATAGAACGGTGGCGTTCCTCCGTTCCTCCAAAAAGGAACTAGTTCCAGGAACGCACTTCCTTGGAACGCCGTTCTGTACAACACTGGCTTTTTGAGGTCACTGCCCACTGCAGGTTTTGCACGCACATGTCGCTGCACTTGCTGCTTTGCAGGTCTCTATCGAGGCAGCGCACAGTTTTGCAGTTACTTAGTTATTGCTTTTTGTGCACAATTTTTTGCAATGGGATTCGGTTATATGTAAATTTGGCACGTTTTTCTCTTTTTTTGAGACACGAGAAGAACTTTTGGCTTATTTTCGCATCAGACACGTCTGTGCAGTATTCAGTAGCAAGATTTTGTAATTTAAAAGACGTATTTGGGCCTCAACAGTATCCTCACCATCCATTTACAATCCATGCTCATGAGAGCAAACCTTTGCCAATAAAGTATCTTGGGGGCAGCGTTTGTTCACGAAACTGAAACGGAAAACAAATGCCTAAGTTGCGAAAAGGCACATTGGGGTCAGGAAGCTGACAGATGTAGATGAATGCATAATGTATTCAGGCTTAGTATTGCGGAATTGTTCATTTTGTCTAGCCTTGTTGTAAGGAGAAAAGCGAGTTTTCGCTTGAGGATTTCTATACTACTTGCCTGAAAGGCAGGCTGAAGGAACTCCATTGTAAGTGAAGTAAAGTTTCTGTTCTGCGTCTCCATATATAATATATAGGCTATGGAGAGGCATCTATCAGATATCCTAGGGACACACTTTACGGGCACTTGTAGTGTTAGCAAAGAAAGAGTTTACCCCAGGTCAACATTTTTCTAAAATGAATGAATGAATAAATTTATTATAGAAAGGATAGCACTCTGGCCTGTTGGGGGAAATAGGGGAAGGGGTTCAGGGTCGATAAAGCTTAAGTTTTATTGACGAGGGAAGCCTCCTTCACGAAGGCCCACAGTCCAAGTAGCACGTCGTTGACGTTATTCCTTGGATACAGCCAATCCAGCAGAGATGTGACGCCAGGGGGCTTGTGGCTTGCTCAGATTCTTTTCAGGGGTGTTGTGGAGGGAAGGGGCTGTCAGTAGAAACTGTTCATTTTTGTTTTTTTTCTTATGCTTTCCGTAACTGTGGGCCATTATAAAATTGATATGTTTACTCATCAAATCAAGAAACGTCAGTCGACGTACTGCGTTCAGGTGGGCGGGTTATGGAAGGGTCAATAAAGACAAATGAGCCCTGTACATAAAGTTTAACATACCTAGAACCAGTTGAAAGAAAACTCCGCCTCAGATTTGTCTCCTCCCATTCGCACTTGCCCAGATCAGCAGTCGATCTTTTCAGATGACACACGTATTTACTGACGTCTCACCTACGCCTTACCACAGTTCCTGTGGACTGGATTCCATCAACCACCCAAGGGCTCTTGTACCATCTTGAGCGCGCAACACCATCTTATGCCGTTAACCAAACACTCTGCTACATTCTCCGTCAGCAGCCAGCGCAGTGGGTTATCTTCAAAGATCCGAAGACAGCGCTACAAATCCATCGACGTACCAGCTGCTTCAGCATTCCCGAGCATGTATATTCCGCGACGTCACCTACGTGAATCATCTAGACTACTTTGCCGGGTGCAATGTGGCGTTACAGAGGATCCCTGCGCACTGTGGTATTATTGGCAGCGAAAAGGCACAAGAGGCGGCTGAGAGAGGATCTATGTATTTGTGTCCGAATAAACTGAAATTGAAATTGAAAACGTGAGGCGGGTTTTATTCAGGAATCACGATTCCTCAACTCTAGCAAAGGAACTTCTTTTTAAAGAAAGCGCGATCAGCGATATAGGCTATGTTTATGTGGACAATCACCCTCTTCTGGGTGTGCACCCTATCGTCATCATCTTCATCTCGGCGGTGGCAGTGTCAGCGACATCGCTTACTGGCTGGGTCTTCCCAGCGCTGTGACCGCAAGAATAAAGCCTCCTGCCTGGGGGCTCCCAGCGCCTTTCAAAACAAACACCTTATGGTCTGCATCATGTAAAACCACTGTGACAATGAGGCTGCCGGAGCAAATTTCGCTTCGATTGGAAACTTTGTAGAATCGGTTACGCAAGCAGCTCTCGCTAATTCCCACCGATATGGCCTTGCCCAAATCTGAACCCTTAGTGCAACAACTGCAGATCACTGGAAACAGGCACATCTTGCTCGAGTGTTCGGCATATAACCGAGCAAGAAAGCACATTCGCACAAAATGTCTGCGCCTTAACTACGGCTTTATAAATTCAAAAGCCCTACTCAGGGCATGGCCGTCCCCTTAATCTCAGCGGAAAGTGCTAGCCGTATGGTTTGGTTTCCTGCACGAGGGCGGCGCTGAGACAGTTTTCGACGATATCTCCATCCAGTCAGACCATCCGGACCTTAAGTTATAACCTCAAAGTTTTGGCTCAGTGGCTACGGCGTTCCGCTGCGGAGCACGAGGTCGCGGGTTCGATTGCTGGCCGCGACGGCCGCTTCCCTTATGGAGGCGAAAAGCAAAAACACCCGTGTTTACGAGATTTAGGCGCACGTCAAAGATCTCCAGGTGGTCAAAAATTAATCAAGAGCCCTGCACTACGGTGTGCCTCATCGCCTGCGTTGCGTCGGTGCGTTAAACCCTACAATCAACCACCTCAAAGTTGCACGCTAAATTCTTTTTATTTACGTCTTCTTTCCTCTACCTTTCTCCCAGTCTCCCGCCCTACTTTGACGCCTTTATTATCTCCTCTCCATCCCCGCAGAGTAGAATGTAGGCCAGATTCCGGCAGACCTCTCTGCTTTCTTTTACTAAAGATCCCTCTCTCTCTCTCTCTCTCTCTCTGGAAGTCATGTGAGGCTGGCTAAAGTGTATTTTACTGCCGTGTTTAAAAGGAACTATACTTTCTCAAGTAAAACCCATTAACGCCAGCTCATTCTTCTTGCTGGGTCGAAAGGTGACTAAGTGCTTTTTTTCTGTCGAGGATCGCAAATACCAACTGATTAGCTGTAGTGTGGTCACCCTCCGAGTTTGAGTAATGATAATAAAACCCCGTAGTTTGATTTACGTGAAAATTTGCCTGAAACTCGGTATGAATCTCTGTTTTCTTACACAATTGTAGCTGGGGGGATCTAGAGTGATGATGGCATTTAAAATATACATATTACACACAAGAAAGAAGAAAAAAAGAACACAATAAAGAGCGAAAAGTAAAGTCAAATAAAATTATTAATATCAGTAACAAATAAAAAGAAAAAAAAATGACGTGACCATTTTTATATAATGAAATAGTTGTTTTTTTCTTTCTGCACGGGTGTTGCAAAATTGATTTTTGTCAGGGTGCAGTCAGGAGTCAAGCCCTCGTGAGATTACGCTTCGCTGGCGACGGCAAAATAATTATCGGGGTTTTAAATTTCAAGACAGCTTGAATCAGCCGCCTCCCCTTCAGTTCCTCCTCTTCGTCCATTTACCCCTCCTGAACCTGAAGATTATGTGCGGAAAGGAGGCATGAGCAGGCGCCTTCGCGCTGCACTCTAACCTTTTCTTGGGCGACTCAGTTCAGCTGATAACTAGCGGCCACAACGCCTCAATAATATCACTCAAAGCTACACTCAACCTTATGAGTGGAAAAGAAAGTACATGCTACCTTCCAGGGAAGCCATTGGTGCATGTCTTACGAGCTTTAACACATAAGCATTTTTTGGCGATCCGACGCAAAAACACGTCTCTCCCAACTAAGACTTAGCATCATACACTAGCTGCATAATAAAGGGCTTTATTAAAATATTATAGGCCTTCATACTTACAATGCCACTATAAAGTGCCTTTGTAGCCCCGCCCTTGTGTATAACAATAAAGGCAACATTAGAGTCGATATATTTGGGGTTGGGGGGTTATGAAAGCAATTGATAAAAGGACTTAGGCAATTTATACTAAGATATAAGACTGGTTATATTGCCCCCTTAAAGAAATGTGTTCTCAGCAATGTACTACTGTACAGAAGAGAAATCACTTTTAAAGGGGCTTTTAAAGTCACTTTTAAAGAAAGAATGCGAGCTCACTACGGGACAATTTCTATTTGTGAGATTGGAAGTTTTGACACATAGATTCCGCGTATGGTGGCATGACGCTTCTGGCGCTTTCGTGGAAACGTTTACTGCTGTTACCTAAATGCATGTCAACAATTACATTTTTCGTCAGGTTTCTACGGACTTGCTTATGTTAAATAAAGTTACGGCCTATAGGTTTTGTTGAATGCACCGATACTCAAGTTATACGGCATGTTATCATCTTCCACTTATAACAATGCTGCTAATTGCATAATTGAAAGCCCTTGTTACTGCAAAATTTGTAATATTACGGATAATCGATGAAACAGAAAAATAATGCTCACAGTTCAAATCGCCATTGTGTCGTCAAGTGCGTGTTTGGTCCCTTGTCATTTCAACGGCAGATGTTCAAGCTTATGATCAACTAGCATTGTTTTACAGAGTGGTTGCTAGCTGGCAAGTCCTACTTACCCCCAGAGAACTATAAAAGTGGTGCGGCTCGTATAATGAAAGTCGTTCTATACAGGCAAATAAGTTCACTGTTAGCACAGTTTTTGCCCTTTTTCTGCACATCCACAAGGCACGCCCCCAAAAAACTGTGATTTAACCTGTTGTGTTTAACCTGTGTTTTAAACGCCTACCTCCGCTTCCGCAAGACATTGCGCACCCGAAGCACGTCATCTATGCGGCTGATCTCACACTATGAACCACTTCTGGCTTTACTGAAAAACATATATCAGGACACTTTACAACGTGCTGTCCCCATCGTACAAGACTACATGCGGCAAATAAGTCTCACATGTGCACCTGTATAAATATCGCTAATGACTCTCACAAAACGAACCTCACAGCGTCTTAAGGATAAAATTCCTCTTCCACGAGTTACATTACACGGAAAAGCATTTGCCCATACTCTTCAAATTCACATATTAGGTCTCAATATTCCACATGACGGTTCCGGGTCCCAAACAACTGTGCCATTACAGTGGACAGCAGAGAAGTTAATACACACTTTCGACGTCGAGTAGCATGAATACGACACGGCCTCAAAGACCATGACATCACGAAACTCATACAAGCCCGTCTGACAAGTCGATTCACGTTATTAGAGTGCATAAATCAAGAAACTCGACACTTTATTCTTCCAAACCTACAAGACAGAACTCAGCCTTCCCACTACTACCTCTGCCAAGAAATAACTCCAATTGAGTTTTTACATTACATGGTAAGACCTTACCGGAGCCCACAAAGCCACGCAACCACGTAGGCTCACCCTCACACCTACTTGCCAGAAGCTACTCACCGCACTAGGGTATTCATCTCAAGCACATGACCAAAAGGAACGAATTCCTCTCCAAATCCGCCAGCAATTGCTCATCACCCCTATACCACGTATATGCACCCAAAGTACCAAACAGCCCGCCGTCAAGCCAGAACTCACCGTAATTCGATTGCATATCCCTAACAAACCACGACTCGATACGTAGACGCCACGCCATAGAAAAACCATGCGTGCTTTTGTTGTCAGCGTCATCAACGACACGGGACAAGAAACGGCCGTTACGATTCGCACCACACAACCCACAACAGCGGAAGAAGTTGCCATTGCCCTCAGTTCACAAATTACAGAAGAATAAATTGCGATCCTCAGAGATTCCCAACCAGCCTGCCGACACTACCTTGCCGGCTGTATCTCCCTTCAAGCACTACCAATGTTACGCCAGTACCTCCATCTGCCCCTTGCACTCATTGCTTCGACTCCAGGCCACACGGGATCGGAAGGAAACGAAGCGACTCATGCCGCGGCCCGCGAACATGTACTCCGGGCCGTCACCGACTGCCCAAGTGTCTCCCTACCCTTTGCACCGCCCCCAACCTCGTCCACTCCTCTATTCGGATCTGCCGGTATCCTCGCCCACTATAAGCTACAACGATAGAAATATCCACCTCCTTCCCATACTCACTCCAGGACCGACGCAGTACACTACGCAATCTACAAACACCTTTCCCCATAATATACTCTACCCCGCAATGTTCCATACCAAATACCCGCATGCACCTAAACATGCCAGTTTTGTCCGAACATGGGAACTCTATACCACATCACGGTACAATGCTCCCACACCCCTACCCAACCACTACTCCACAAAATTACCACACAGCAAGGGTGGAGTTGCTGGCCAGCTCCGACCCCTCTACCCAGCGCATGTTGGTAGAAAGGGCAGCTTGCTTGCTGTCTTGAATAAAGTTTATTGGATCAATGAATGAATCGATTAATCCCTGTTACTGGAAATAGAGAGAACACGCGGAACATCTCCCAGTGCAAGCGCCTTTTACCGCTGTGGCTATTTCGGTAGTGTACTAAAATAGGCTGCGCACTTCAACCATGGCGAGTGCATAGTGCCGTAGCTGAAGGCACGGGCATGCTCATAAACACTCGTGAGATGAAGATAAAACGATAGACGCACCCATTATAAGGGATTTTAAGATATGCTGCGTATTTCAGAATCATTAAGCGTGAAAAGAAACAGCTTTCGATTGATTGTGGGGTTTAACGCGCCAACGCAACGCAGGCGATGAGGCGCGCCGTAGTGGGGGGTTCCGGATTAATTTTGACCCCCTGGGGATCTTTAACGTGCGCCGAAATCTCGTACACACAAGCGTTTTTACTTTTCTCCTCCATCAGAAAAGCGGCCACCGTGGCCCGGAATCGAACCCGCGACCTTGTGGTAAGAAACAGCTTTCAAAGCATTGGTGCTTCCTATGTTCCCCAAGTCTAAGCTTTCGGATGAGATACATTCAGTAGTAACAGGTGTTCAGCTAGACATACGAAAAGAACTAGTGTCATTGAACTACTTCGGGTTTTTGAAACTCTCAGGCGATTTCATTTCAACAGGCATGAAAAACGACACCCGCATCAAACAAAGAACATATTCCTCCTCCCTTTCAGCTTTCCGCATCTCGCCTTGTATCCGTAAAATTCTGAAACGCCAGCGACTAGCGCCTGGCACGAGTTTCCCAGAGAAAGGTCGCTCCCCGATTTCCCCTTAAAAACAAACGTGTCTGCCTGGCGTTGCGATTCCAGTGTATATTGTCGCTTTTTGTCTGCATTAACATTATCTTTCTCGCGGACCTCCCCGCTGCCGTGAATTCTGAATGCCCACGAGACCTTCTGTCGCGATCGTTTTGTACGCGGCAGGTTCTCAGCATTGGCGGTTTCTATGACAACCACTAATGCAGTTCTTTTCAACGCAAGATACGCGTAAGCAGCGCTCGCAATAAGCGGAGGGGACAGTGTTTTTTGTCTGCTCTCGGTTTTTACGAGGCCCGATCAGCGTGTCCCGACAGGGGAAACGGTCGATCTGAGGTGACCCAGGCAGCGTTTTGTGAAAGTGCTTTTCATGCCACGTGTCGCTCTGACACGCGTGGGTCTAATAGGTTTGAATGAACTCCCGATGAACATAACGGCGGAAGGCCGGTCCGTTGCAATTTGTCTTTAGCATTCACAGCCGGCCCCGAATCGGACTTTATATGTGAGGCACGCGTTGCCGAACCCCGGTTGGTTTTTCTGGCGCAGATGTTTTGGCGGTTTTCAATTACCGGCGTACTCTATACCGTTGCGAACAGCCTTCCTGCAATAGTGAAGAGCAGGAACATGAAGTGCATCTATACGCGAGATCTTTCCAAGCTACTAATAGCATTGGTGGAACCCCACCAACAATATTTGACGCTAAGGAAACAAGGATAATTCAGGCAAAACATAACGGCATAACCAGAAATACCAGCGTTCTTAGAAATAAAAATATCCCCTGGAGCGATTTCCGTGAAAACAAATTGAAAATAAACTTGGCTAGAGAGCGGCATCGAAGAAAAGGGATGTAGAAGCCGGCTCGACCTCTTTCAAGCAGAACGGAACCGAAAGGGGCCAACAGATGGCGTGTGAGGAGCGCGAACGCGAGAAAATGGGGTTGCATTGAAGAAACCTCTATTGTCTTCACCACGGGATAAGCTGGAGGGCAGGAGAACAGCGGGGCGGGTGAAAGAGGAAGAGTAGGAAGAGTATTACGTGATGGAATGTCACAAGTCGATCGTCCTTTCGGCAACTTTTGCAGCGGTGCAAGCAGATACATGGACGATTGGTTGGGGCGGTTGAATACAGAAAAGACAGACAGACAGACAGACAGACAGACAGACACAGACAGACAGACAGACCATATTTTTTGCGTTTTAGGTAGCCAAAGGATCGATAGCCAAAGGTAGCCAAAGGAAGGATAACCGTTCGTCATTAAGGGTTACAGGGTGGATCCCTAGAGAAGGCAAGCGGGGCAAGGGGCGGAGAAAGTTAGATGGGCAGATGACATCAAGAAGTTTGTGGGGATAAATTGGTCGCAGTTAGCACAGGACCGGGATAATTGGAGATCCATGGGAGAGGCCTTTGCCGTGCAGTGGACGTAGATAGGCTGATGATGATGATGATGAGCCAAACGATGACTATCGTCTTTAAAATGAAACACAACGAAAAGGCAGGCCAGTTCATCTAGTTTCCTTCCTAGGGATAGCCCGTTTACAGTGAGTAGTTAGGCTAAGAAAACATCTTGTTCCGCAGCTGTCACTTTGTGGAATAGTTTGCCTGTTACGGTTAAATCATCGTCTACTATTACATGCTTTAAAAGCAATCTTAGAAAGTTTCTTCTGCTTTAATTACAATCCTGCTTTTGTTCGTATTTATGAATGACATTCCTGTTTGCTTGTGCCGTTATTTCATTTTCGTTACTTCACATTGTATAACTTTTTGTATATATATTACGCTTACGGTTGAGTGCATGTAGATTACAGATTAACTTCAGTTGTCTTTTTACTATTATGATGAGATGTCACGCCCATTTGCTGTTTTCACAAATTTGTTTGAGTATTAATAATCAAGGGTCCTCTTACAGTCGGTTCACTATGGGATCCTCGTCTTTATAATAGTATTTTTGTAATACTTTTTATAAAATATACTTTCACTTTCACTTTCACTTTCGCTGTAAGGTTACATTTAGGCTGGTTGTAAAGTAGCAGTTAGGCTGGCGGTGAAGTTACAAATCGCGGGTCGATTAGTCCCGCAGTATGTAACCACACAAAGATTTCAAGTATTCGAGGTTGTTCGCAAGGTTTTGCTCTTTTCTTTCCTCGAGGCAGAGCGCAAACAGGGCGACCTGACTGCGTTGGATAGCCAGCGAAGAAGCTTGTGCATTATCGATGGCAACCATGGCTCGGACGCACTTTGGCAAGTCTACCCTCGTAGACCGAGGAATACGTGAAATCTTGCGCGAAACATTCCGTTTGCTGGCAGTCTTTTATTTATTTATTCAGATATCCCTCAAGTTCCTTAGTTGGAGGGTTTTACATAGGGGGGGGGGGGGGTTAGGCTTACATTTTAAGCGTAGGACATCGCTGAGTTACAATTGAGGTATTTCCACAAAAGTTAAAGTTATCGCCTCAACTTTGAGCAATGAAATCTTAGAAATCTTATACGTCACCACGCAGGGAATGAAGGTCCATAAACGATCATGAAGGACCGATAAATAAACATACAGATTTAGTTTATTCGAAAGATTCCAGCTGCAGAATAACGACGATGCCAATTTTATAGCAAACTTTACACAAATAATCTTAATCGCGAGGAAAGCAGACGAAATAGTGGGCACATATTAGACACTTTTGTGTATTGTCCCTGTGACGACACAAAGTCAAACTAGTTTGTGTGATTGTATTTTGCCGCCAAAAGCTACTGCCAGAGAACATGACTCCAGTATTGTGATCTCTATCTGGTCCCGCTCTCACAGCTCCAGAATGCTGGCATCGGATTAACATCTGATATAGTTGACTTTGCTTAACCGAAAGGTTGAAGCTAAGCTTTTACTATCTGTGATTTTTTTTCTTGGGGAAAACAATCTACTTTGAGGGCTGGAATCAAGTTTCGAACGAGTTATCTAAGAGAGGCTATTTCAGTCAAACGAGGATATATGATACATTCAAGTGCCTTTAGAAGGACTGTAGACTGAAAGTGTCCAGGGAGTGTCTGAAAATCTGGATACGTTTGGAAATGGAAATGTGCGCTGTCTCCTCTCTGATTTTTATCCTGATGCTTGAGTTCACTGAAAAAAAAAACCTAATTTTTCTTAGGTGTCTCTATGTGTAAAAATTAGTAGCAGGATTTAAGTGTCACCGTATCCTACCTCAATTTCATATTTTCTTCGTCACATAGGCATACATATGTACCCTATCTAAATATTGCTGTTTTCTCTGAAAGGATGTAAAATGGTCTTGCGAAATTAAAAAACCTTGAACCAAATCGGCTGACTTTTTTTATGTGGGTTTAAAGGTTATGTTTTAGGAAACCTAAAAAAGGCGAATTTTCTAGAGCAGGAAGCGAAAAACGGGGAGACTGAAACAGCTGAAAAACGTAAGGAATTTAACGAGATTTGAGGTTATTATACGAAGACTAGAAAGATAATTTGAATTACCTCGCGTAGCATGAGGGAGTAGCTCAAAACCATAAGAGAGTGCAAACTAACCAACAGTGTAAACAAGCTTATATGAAATGAAATATAGATTTTAAATTCATAAGCTTTTTCTTGCAACCAGTACAGCTTTCTACAGACCTTGCGCATGTGTCAAAACCGAATAGCGTATACGCACCGTAGGTTGGACGACGATTTGCATCAGCGTTTAGCTCCACATCAAATAAAAACCTGTTTTCATGGTTCCACGATCATCTAAATTTTAAAGCTTTCAACGTGCGATGAAGTTAAATGGAATTAGTGTTCTCCGAAGGTTTTTTTTTTTCGTGTTCACATTAAGGTTGACTACAGCTTAGTATCTGCTTGTGGTCGATTTGCGGATCGACATGTTCTTCATATGCCCCAAATTTAACAAGACTCTCACTTTGGGATTCTCGTAAGCCTAATAATGCGAACTTCTACCTATCATGGAACCAGGGTTATATTCTGCTAGCAGGCTACGGGAACGTTGTGAGTGTGCGATCGGTAATGCGGAAACAACCTAATCTCCCTATTTCGCAAGTTCGCTAATGGCGAAGTTTTGCACACCGGTTAGGTCAAGTAGTGAGCTCCGGTTGCGCAAAGGTGTGCGGTGTTCATTAGCGGGTAATAGGAAAACCATTACTTTGCTCAGTCAAGTGAGGCGTCAACGAAAAACCAGACCAACACCAAACGCCATGTCGGCAGTGTCATAATTCGTTCCGGACACAAGGAAGTAAAGAATACTAACTATATTTTGATAATTGCAATAGCACGTATTAACGTTTCCAACATACAAGACGGATATCGTGCAACTTGAATAAGCCAATCTGTCACTGGCACTCTTTACATCATGGCTCAAAAATAAGTGGTACATGCAGCTTTCAATATGAAAGGCACGAAATACTGCCTATGATGAACACCTTGTAGAAAATTTCCGAATCTTGACGCGTGCTGATTTATGTTTCGAAAAGTTTTACGAGCATGGAAGTAGATATAGCCATACGTAAACACTGGAGCATGTAAAGGCTCAGGCAGTTTCTCATGTACTTGGTCAGTGCTTAGGTAGAGATTTACGTAACGCTAAAACTTTACCGGTTTTTGTTTTATAGGGTCCCCAAATAGCAATCGAACAACTTTCTCGATTCTTCCCGGAAGAAAAAGGAGTGAAGTACGAAGAGAACCTTTGCATTATACCCAGAAAAACGAAAGACAAAATTTTTGTACCAGCTTTAATTTTCTGTCGAGGACTTCATTTCAGCTCTGTAGGGAGTCTCGAGAGATTTCGTTTAGAAGTGCACTTGAAAGAAAGCTTATTCATCGTTCTTCTGACGCATCGCTCGTCTGCTGTTGCCAGGGGCAAATGCTATTCTCGAAGGATCTTCTCTTCTGGATGCAATCAAAATTTTATTTTTGTGCCAGTGATGGAGGTAACAAGGAAATTTTTGCTTTTAATCTCGCCCAAATTCAAAGTATTTGCACCAATATTCAGACTTTCAAAATACAAGTGCATCTCTTATTTACAGTTTTCATTTTATTCTTTTGCTTTTTCAGAGCGCATTCGAGAGCCACACCTTCTGCAATGCAACCACCCTTTCATTTTTCCGCACATATACGTACGGTATTTTTGTAAACATCGTGGTTTCTTGCTCGCTCGGGCATCAAGTTCAAATGCAGGAGAACCGAACGAACTTGCTGGGAAACCGGCTGGTAGAGTGATGGAGGTATTCTCAAAAGGGGCGAGGGAAAAAGTATGGGATGCAGGAGGGAGGAATTAAGTGTTGTTAAAATCGACGTTGCGAATGTATACATAAGGATGGCTCAGCTACGAAAGAAAACAGTTGTCCTTATGAAAAACTAGCCGCGTGGAGGCACGACCCGAAAATAATTCGGGTATAGCAGGGCTTCCGCTCCAAGGTATGTGGGGATAAGACAATAGCGGGATTCCGTACCAGCTTTCCTCTGAGGAAGTACAACCCTATGGCGTAGCAACTAGTTTTCCGGTGAAGACGCCACGTTAATGGACAAGCGGTATGCGCTAAGTATGCGAACATGCGGTGTGCACCCAATGCAGGGGACCGTGGCTTCAAGCTAAGATGGTAGCCTTTCTTCCGGGGAAGTAGGGCAACCATCCGTCCGTGTTATGAGTGAGTAGAGGTTTCCGCTCACCGAACTTCGTGGAGGTCATGTGCATGTATGGGCCTTTGTTGCTTATATGTGAAGCACGTCTCATAGACGACCTGCGTGCACAGGTAGTCGTCGTAATCGCCGAAGACAAAGATGACCTGCATTTACCGTATTAGACAGAATAAACTCCAAAATTTTACCTAACTCTACTGCCTTAACTTAAATTTTGAAACACAGCCGGCATCCCCGTCTTCTGCCAGCGGCAAAATTGAAATACGTACACGAACACGATGCTTAAAGCATAGCAGGGTGGCTGAGGTCACTTTCCGCTGTGGAACGCATCAGAAGTCAGTTAAGAAAATTGTGCCAGGAATAGTAAATTTGGCGAGTCAACTCTACATTTATGATTCCTTCTAGGAACAAGGGCACCGTCTTCGAAGTTCGGCGGCTTCAAACATTGCAGCGCAACGTCTTGGTCGGTCACCATGTTATAGCAACTGCTGCTTACACCGGAGCAGCTTCTGCTAAAAGGCCCTGCATACGTCCTCTCGGTGCAGTACCGATTATCGATTCATTTAACTGCTGCAGCCGTGGTGTAGAATTTCGCTGTCAGCTAGTAGCAATCAACCGATCCTACAAATTGCTCTTTATTGTAGTTTGGGTTCGTTTAGTGGTAAAAGTAAAAACAATGCGGAATATTTACGGACATATCAAATACAATTTTATTAACCCCGGCCTTCTTTGTGTAGCATATACCGAGCCTCTAGTGCAAAAAGCACGCTCGAATATTGGTTGCGTATTATACCCACACCCATGGGTAGCCGATTTTACATTATAAGCTAACACAGAGAAAGGTGTACCCAGGCTTTCTTAACGCGATAGGCAGAGCGGGAAGTATCCATCTCCAGTTAATGGAGAAGGAATTGACTCGAAACTCTGCGAATGGTATGAAAAAGTACGAGTCAACCTGAGTGAAACAGCAAAAAAAGCTACTAATAAAAATTTGTGTCCTAAGCACACGCCCTATCGTAATAGCGCATAACTTTGCAGGTTGATTGAAATACATTAGCTGCATTTTGAGCCATGCTTACTTGTACTTCTCTAAGGATAAAACTCCTAGGGGAGAGGAAAGCGCAGCATTGCAGCAGGTATTTAAAGTGTTACAACAGGACGCTTTCTGTGCCTCCCGCGCAAGGTTTAGGGCAATAAAAACGAATTTGCATGCGAAAAAGACGCCTAAATACGTAAGTGCATGCTCTGGTGGGAGGCTGCTGGTCCACTCAACGCAACAAAGCCGCACCTGTGCTCTAGTGCTCAGGAGCTTCACACTCGTACGTAAAACTTCGGGGCTACCACCAGCCGACAAAAGAGCAAAAAGAAAATGTACTAGGTGAAGCCCTCCGTTAGGGAGATCTGTTCCATGCTGAATGCGTTAAGCTCATTCGATACTTGACCTCGCCACTGACGAAAGCACTCGTCAAACACTGCCCCGTGCCCAATGGTGTGGAAGAGAATGCAGAGGCTTAGCGCCGTGCTGCCAAACGATGAGGAGAAGATGGTAGAGTTCCTGAATATCCTTGTGGCTGCAGCACCCAGCTGCAGCCACAAGGGTATCCAGGAACCCGGCAAAGCGAGGGACGAGCGGCAGTAGTGTTTAAGCAATTTTGTCTGAGTATTCAATAGCCCCAACGATGCAATGCCACTGCCTAGTATCCTCAAAAATGTATAATTAGCGAGGTTACCACATTTAATCGTTGTGATAGTGTAAATGTAGGTAATTCCGTCGATGGAAATAAAAAAGAGCAAATTAAAATCAGAAGATAACAAAATGACCGGACAAATAAAAAATGTCTACTTGGTACACCACCCCACTCCCATGACGGAAACAACACTAACCCTCTCCCTCCCTCAAAAAAAGAGAAACGGATGTAAATACTAATAAAACCGCAAAAATGCTGCAAGTGTGTCAGTATCTGCACCAAAATGCATGCTGTAAAAGTTGATCCTTTTTCAAGGTGCAAATGTGAATTGTTGGTCGTAAGGAAAAAAAGTCATAAGCACAAGCGGTGTAGGAATGCTTACGCCTTGCTAGACAGTTCTCAGAATTTCCGTGCGCTTTTTGTGATGCATTTCTGTAATTTGTATACCGTAAAGGTCCGAGAGGACGTCCTCACCCGAAACATCACCCAGCCTCTTTAAGGGTGAAATATACAATTTACTAAAAAGACCCCGAAAGATCACCCACCCCCTAAAATCTATGGCTTTAGCGCGGATTCGTGAACAAAATGAACGTGAATCATCTATTGGTGTGTTGATGCGGTCACTTATTTGTACTTTCCGCAATTGATCCGAAAAATCGCCAATCTCGTATTTTTCTTTTGATATCTCTGCACTTTTGGTTGACGTTGCGGCCACTTTTTTGTAGTTTTTTGCATACTGAACCGAATTCGCCCATGCGGTATTTTGTACTTGATACCTCTCCACCTTGGGTGGGCATTCTTTCATAACTTTACGCTTGGTTAGATGTACTCTTAAGAGAGCTAGTCTGTGCTACGTCTCACCGAGGTACTCCTTTCTCATTAGTTTCGTACAAGACCTCGCTACGTAGAAGAGCGCTATTCCTCCAATTTCCAATACTACGATGAAGTGGTGCGCTTGTTCATGATAATGATATCGATTAGGTACACACCGTTTTCTGAAACCCAGAGTTGAATATGCAGTATAGTAATCAAAGGTACACCGCTGTTTCGGTTCAGCTATTTGTAGGCAACGGCTAAGCGTTTTCGTGGATAGCGGCCGGGGCCCACAATGAAGGCCACTTCAGACTGCTTGCAAATAGAGGGATGACAGCGGTGCGCAATTAGATAAATAAGCGTGCATCAAGAGAGTTCAATCTTCTATGAAGGAGCAATTAATGCGATCTGACAGGACGGTGCTTGAAACGGAACTGCTGCTTGCGAGGCAGGTCTTAAAAAATGCTCTTAAGTATGATTTTCTTTTCCTTTAGTCAAACGCATTTCGACTGCCGGTCAAATTACAGGTGATGTCGCCGAATTCTGGCTGCAAAAAAAAGTAGAAATGTTGGCTTCAAAATTGAGAACGTTATGCCTAATTCGAAGGGACCCCGCAACACTTCGTTTAAGCTCTCTGAAAATCTGAAACACTTTCCGGATGTCGTCATCGCCACATTCGGCACTTGGAGAAAGGTTTCACAAAATACTACAGCCTAATATATTCCATCTACCCCCATTAGGTAACAATACTCTGGCTCTTTCATAATATTTATCTCTTTTCCGACCTTGTTGTTTTAGCGGTCGAGTGACTTCACTCGTGCCATATCGCGGCTATTTACCTGCTTCCTTTCAGTTTCGGGAATAAGCTTATTTGATAGCGACCTAAAAAAACCACAGCAAAAGTAAGCCAGAAACTAGAAGTAGTATCTGCTGTGGCGAGCAAATGACGCAGTGCCGCGCTGGGAAGGCGAAAACTGCAGCTCTCGCAGTGCTCCCAGGAACGAAAGAAAAAAGTTGGCGCAGATTGCACTAGTTGCGCAAGGCAGGAGAAACAGTAGAGCCCCACCTCGCTTATTCTTGGTTAGACTACGTTCATGCGCGGTTAGGCTTGGAGACTCGGTCAATGAACACTCGGTTATTAAAGTATGAACAATGTACGCGGGCTCGTAACTCCGGATCTTATGCAACTCGCTGACGTTTCGCCACCGGTTCAGTGGCGCGATATTCGGGAATGGACCGTGGCGCGGCGGCTTTTGCGCCGCGCTTCCTTATCTTCGGGAGTGACGCTCTTCTTCTGTCGTCCCATCCCTCCCTTCGTCGGAGACTGGATGTTGCACCTCACATGGATTTACGAACTTGCCGCTGAAAGTTCTCCATGATTTGGCAGGCCCGGATTGTTTTGTCCGCAGGCTTTCACAGCCCTCCCGAAGTGGGCCCCGTGAGCACGAAACCCCAGCATGGTGTGAGGAAACAATACCGTTATCGTCCACATAGGCGTGTAGACGGGCCAGTATGATGCGCACAAGTAACTTGCCCAGGCAAGACGTCTGGGAAATCAGTCTAAAATGTGCTAGAGCCAGTTCCCTGCCCTGCATATGGATATGCGAGATCTTTGCCGCTTCCCGGGAGGCGGGAAGGCGGCCTGACGCCCAGTGTGTTTATGTAGTCTGTGAGCGCCGGTGCTGCGGCTCCAGTGACGCTCCGAAGAGAGAGAGAGAGAAAAAAACAACTTTATTGATACTCAGGGATCAGGGGAGGGGTGGGGGCGGTCCAGAGGGCCACCGTGACCGCAAGGGCCCGGGTGGTCACCAAGTCTTGACTCGATGCCTCCGAGTCGCGTAGCGCCTGCCCCCAGAGGGAGGGGGAAGGAAGGGGGAAAGGGGTCTGCTGGGCACTCGCACAAAGAATGATAGTGCGTTCGAGGTGTGCCCCGAGGCAAGGCATGTTGGTGGAGGTGAAGGGTGTGTGGAATGGGTGTGAACGAGCCGAGTGCGGTGGGGGAAGGTGTGGGTTTGGAGGACGCGCAGGCAGTGAGCTGCGTTTAGGGTGAAGAAGCGTATCGGGGATGTCATCAGGAACCGGGGCTGATCGAACGTTCACACGAGTGAGAGCAGCCCTTACGTCCGCAAATGTGATGGGGCAATCTAAGGTCTCGTTGTGGCCTCCGGTATAATCTGGGGGATGAATAAAGGCAGTGGATGAAATATAGAGCTTCTGCAACTGTCGAAGACGCTCCTGATCGGAACCCGAGGACTTGTGGATGAGGGTGATCATCTTATTCTTAGCGTGCTCTTTTTTGTTCTCTGGATTTAGGAGGCTGTGGAGAATATTCCAGGTTTGCGTAAACTCTCTGTCCAGGACTTTATGCAGCAGCGTAAGCATCACATTTTGGATAACCTTCTTATCTCACGGCAAAACACTCAAGTCATCATATCAATTTTACCAAGGCATTTGATGACGTAATAATCAAAGTATACTGACTGGGCTTAACCAACTTCGCGTGGGCGCCCTACCTACCAGTATATTGCAAATTTCCTTACTGGTTGCACAGCACGCGTCTCGGTCCAAGGCTTGGAATCGGACCCCATGCCCTCGGGCAGTAAATACACTCCTAGGGGCCAGAAACTTTTACTTTTCATTTCAATGTGGCTGTGCTTTAGCTCCCTTCCTTCTTGAAACGCATCCCGGGCCTGTACCACACCATCTACGCGGACAAAATTACCGTTTGGAGAGCTGGGGGTTACGCTGGTGATATTCAAGACACCTTCAGCAAGCTGCCAACATCATTGCCACTGCCGCGCACGAACGGGACTCAGTTGCTCACCACAAAAGTCTTAGCTCTTCTATCGCCCGTGAAGTCAGTGCCGCATTCGTGATGCCTGGGCCCCTGATATACAGGTCACGCTACAAGGCAACCTAATTCCGCATGTGCCCCCATACGCATTCTCTGCCTCCGAATTCAAGAAAATGGGCCCAACACCAAGACTACTCGCGCACTCAACCCAGCCGGCCATATTGGCAGACTTATCACCCGGATAGCGAACCACCACCTTGGATTTAAAGAAGCTAACCTCCTTTGCTTAGAGAAAGCATTCATCACTAGTCGCATCACATATGCCAACGTTTTTCTCAAGTTCACCCGGACAGAAATTCAACGCATGATTAGCAAGGAGGTCAAGGCCATTTCCCCCCAAGAGCTCGGATTGAAGCGTAAAGTTTTGGCGAACTGAAACATCTGTCCTCTATATTAACGGGCCGGTCAATCCCAACAAAACTGGGCACCTCCTTCGCGAAGATAAGGTCAGATAAGGTCAGTTTGGATTACTCTCAACTTCCTGTCCCCACTTCCTATAGTTATCGCCCGCTTTCTGCAGCGTACCATGCGAACTGTCGGCGGGGCTCACACTGAAACAAGGCCTCGCCGTCCGAACAAGTGGCTCAGCAATGAAACGAACGTATCAAGGGGATCTTAACATGCGCTAAAATACTAACGGATTTCGCATCAGTGATATTGCCAAAGAGTGTGGATAGACATATTTTAGTTTGGTCATTGTTGGCTCGTCATATAAAGAGTCTGTTCCGGTCACAATAATTAGACGATATTCAAACAAAGAATCTATTGTTTCTCTTCGAAATAGGTATAACGAAGCCATACCACCACGGTGGCTCATGCAGCAAGGCGTTGGCTGTGAGCACGAGGACGTGGAGTTTGATCTTCGTCCGGCGGCCGCTTTTCGATGGAGGCGGAAAGCAAAAGACCGCGTGTATAAATTTCGGCACACGTTAAAGGTCCCCAGGTGGTCAAAATTAATCTGGAGCCCTCCACTACGGTGCGACTCATCGCCTGCGTTGCGCCGGCGCGTTAAACCCTGCATCAATCAATAACAAAGCTACGAATTCTTTGTGAAGTGCTGCAAAAACAAAGAATATAAAAGTGAGACTAAAACAATAAGAACACACAAAAATTCCTTATGATGTGAATGCGAATGAGAGCTTTCAAAGCAACCTCTCTCTTATTTCTCTTGCTCTTCTTCCTATGTCTCTTACTATTACTGAGAGCCTTGGCAAATTGTCCTTGCTGGGCTTATACAGCGGGTAAAAGTTAAGTAGCCATATGCGCCTAGAAACGTCAAGCTCTATGTACGTCATGCTTCGGCCACAGGTTGATGGCGTTAGAGCTCGAAGCGCAACACAGGCCTAAAATCAGGCCTGTACGAACTGGC
Source organism: Haemaphysalis longicornis (assembly GCA_013339765.2). Taxonomy (NCBI): domain Eukaryota; kingdom Metazoa; phylum Arthropoda; class Arachnida; order Ixodida; family Ixodidae; genus Haemaphysalis; species Haemaphysalis longicornis. The sequence continues at coordinate 146,770,047 of CM023451.1, read as the reverse complement.
GTTCGCATCGCGAATAAAATAGGACATGTAGCGGGCGCGTACTTTGCTGCTGGCATTGTTCTTACTTGTGACATGATCATACCTTAATTACTTATGTATACCTCAGTACGTTTTTGTAACACACGTTTATAAATGGAGAGTCACAGTGCATTCACTAGGTCCACTTGTACTCCGCCTGAGCCATGCAGCCATAGCGGCGTTGCGGATGTGGATGACGATTCGGAATCCGCAGGCCCTCTTTTCGACTCCTATCCAGACTCATATTTAACCATCTTGCCTTACTTTTGTTTTCTTTCTGCCGGCGGCTGTTTTTATGACGACAACACCGTATTTTTTACCTTCTGACTCAACTGATGCTTTCGGATTAAAAATGTTTACGCCAAATGTAGAATTTCGGACACGAAAAGTACGGATAACGAGCTATGTCCACGGATCAGCACTTGGAAAAACCTAGTTCGTGTTCTCCACACCCATGTAAGCGGCTGGCAGCGCTCATTAGCATGCATGGGAAACGTTTCCTGTTTAAGCTGGGCAGTCCGGCTGAGGATTACGAAAATTCTCTTTCGCGGAAAAGGCAGGCCAGTTTACAGCGAAGCTGATTATAGTTATCCTCCAGCGGCGATCGATGTCTGTTCGTCTAAGCGTCGCGTAGACACGAAAAAAGTTTCGTCTCCAGTTTATCGTCATTAGTAGTGGCTGAGGTGTTTGCTTGCTAGGGTGGACTGACTTAGCCTCGCACCGAACTGCTGGCCTCTGCTCCGCCTAAGCGACACAATCTATCAGGATCAAAAAGTCGCCGCTAGCCTAGGATTGTTCTGTAGCTCTCCATCAAATGTATTGATCTTAAAAAAAGCATACTGAAACTGACCGCTAATACAGACACATCATTACGCCTAGTTTTATTTACTATTTACCTGCCCTGATTCGTTTGTTCACGGGGAAGTTGTAAACGCTACAGAATTTCCAACTGCGTGTCGATACAAGGCCGTCTGCGGAGGTATAGTTTGGCTACAGAAAACGACTGCAATTTCAATTCTTTCTTTTTCTAACCTGCCACTAAACAAACTAGTAGTAATAGTTTATTTTTCATAAACTGTACAAGGTTATGGGGAAAGCAAGGGAAAAAGTTGCACATAAGCAACTTGACTGGCCCTTACAACCCGTCTAGATAACAATTAGCCGCTAAGAAGACGCTAACATCATGCTGAGTTTCATACACTTTTAACATTTACGTAGTTCGGAGTGAATTTGTAGATATTGTGTAATTTCCTTCTGCTGTCAACACATGGGTTTAGAAGTGAGCAATACGAACAGCCCCATGTTTGTGCGCTATACAATAAATATATAAACTTTCCAAGTTTTATTCGGATGATTAACTAGGAGGTATGCTCAATTGGCAATTCAAAACTAACGTATTTTGCTTGCGCATTCCTTGAAGTGCGCACTGGTCAACCCATATCGTTGCTCGAGCTTCGCTGCTCGAGCGTCCCTTCTTTACGATGTGCTCTTGGGAAAGCCGAAGCAAGCACAGCAAACAATAATTTCTAGCCGCATCGAGCTGCTTTTTACTTGTGACGGATAGCCGTTGAAGAACACACTGCCGCGTAGCAAATCTTCGACGTAAGCCTTGGAGAACAGCACCATTGGTTGGCTATTCCGGCCTCATTAACTTCATGCAAGGTATCGAATAACATGGCCCAGCGCGGAAAGGGAAGTACATAGCCTCTTAAATTCAAGCTCCCAGGCTCAATTACTGTAATTCCAAGATATCGTGGGGTTCCCACACATTGCTGGGCCCTCCCTGCAGTTATAGTATTAGTTAAACTGATTTGTGAATTACAGGTTTGGAACAAATTAAAATCACGTGCTACAAGTTTAGACTACGATTTTAGTGGTGTTTCCTATTACTTTTTTATTTATCGTTATTTTTATCTCGTGTAATGCCTACAGATATTAAAGGAGCCATGAAGAGAAAATGCAAGTTGGTTTTATTCGAAAGATTTCGTGTTTTATAGTGCCCCCAGCGCTTGTCCGGATACAAACGGTGCTTATTCACTGAGAAATTAAACAATTTAGGTTAAAATTTTGATTTTCCTGCTCAATCGTGCGTTTTCGTGGTCCCAAGTGACATCACGGGAACCGACCGCTCTGCAGCCTAGAGTACCTTCATTCACGCATCCGCCGTACAGGGTAGAGACACGTATACGCTGGCGCCGCCATTTTCGGTTGGCTCGCTCGCCACCGAAGCAAGTCATTGTGTCAAAACCGCGCTAAAATTATCGCCGCAACGCGGTTACTGAAGAAGTTTGAATCATATGTCTATTTCGCATTGCTAGGTCTCGTGGGAAACGAAAAGAATAACGCGTTGAGCCCGTTGACCCAATGCGGCGGCACGGGACCGTTCAAAGGTTGTCTCCACCCTGTACAGCGGTGTTGGTTTGTTCCCGCGTTTCTTTACGTTCCGTAACCTAGATGGCGCCACCATACCGTGGCAAGCGTTTGGTTTGTTTTTGCCCGCATTTAAACCTAGCTTGTTTTTGTTCTGGGAGAAAAATTCGTTCCCTGAAACAGTGCTCGCTCGACAAATGGGGTCACGTAAGACACCTTGCTTGCGTCAATCGGCCAGTGTCGTCTGGACAACCCAAGCCCGTAGTGCTGTGCAGCTGGCTAAACCAAGCATGCTGTGCGCAGTACGAACAGCAAGAACGCATCAGTACTTCTATGTTACATGTGCTTTCGTAACTTCCACTGTTTGTCCCATCATTCTTATTGCTTTGTAAAGAATGTGCCCTAAATTTAAGCGCAAATCGCTCGTTCGTCTAGTTTGTAAGCTCAGTCCTCAGTTTACTTCAGCTAACCATAATGTCTCATCACGAACGAATGTATTTTCTGGCCTCTTTTAAGGATCTCGATCTACTGGCTTCCCGCTATTTATTATATAAATTAACTACTTACAGTTATGCGTCGCTCCTCACACTTGCTTTTTCACCGATGATTGCGTGTGAAATATCTGAAACAATTACCTACTAAACCTTCAATCTGATCGTTCAAAACATTGGTAATCGAAGATAACACAAGGAAATGCAATTTTTTTTCGCGTATTTAGAACTAGCCGTTTGTTGCTCATTTATGATCTGAATGATGCTCCTTTAGAATATGTCAGCTCTTACAAATACCTCAGCATGAACATCATTACCGACCTCACTTGGTTTGCGTGCGCTGCGTACGCAATTGATAAACGTAATCGTGTGCTTCGGCACATACGTCGAAAGTTCTCATGGGCTCCCTCAACAATAAATGTAATGCTTTAAAAACACTTATCCGCTCTAAACTAGAATATGCTGCAGAAATCTGGGATTCTAACCAAGAACATACAATCCGCTCGCTCGAAATAGTTCCGACTAACTGGGTTCGTTTTATACTCTATAACTACAACTAGGCTGCTGGAGTTCATAACTACTATGAAATCCAGCCTCGGCTTACCTTCCTCACCATCTTGTACAAAAATCCGTTGTATTTCTCTCTTTCACGAACTTTTCTATCACAGCCAGCTACCCAAGGAACTCATTTCGCCTACTAGGTACATTTCAGTTGGCGCAAATCATGTACATAAAGTCGGTTTGCCGCCCTGCGGGTCTGACACTATCTCCCAGTCATTCATACATCGTGCAGCACAAGAATGTGACCACCTATCCGGACGGGCGGCCACAATTTCGGTGCACCAACTTTTTAACACCAGTAGCTCACATTGAATAATCAACAGCATATATAGTTGTATTATTTCGTGATCTTCGGGTTTTGTTTTCTGTTTTTCATTTTTGTGCTCTGTTTTGTAATATGCTTGTAAATATTGTAAACCCACTCCCCTCTCTAATGACTTTGGCGCTGAGGCTACCTAAAATAAATAAATAAATAAAATAAATAAATACAAACAAGTGTTGAAGGGTCGTAGGAACAGTGCGTCCGTCTTTTGTCTAATTAAAAGGCTGAAGCTGAACTCATCACAAACAGCGGAAAGCTGGACTTCTGTTTCGGCGTACCAATAGGGACGAGCACTGCTGGAGCTAGTCTTGTTTGTTATCCCGAAGTGCCATATCTAGCATTCGTTTTTGTGCTAGTGACCTCCATTTTGGACCGTAATCCTGCCCCTTTTCTCCTCTTCGAACATACCTCCAACTCAATGCCAAAGTTGGGCTCAAATAGAAATGTCAGATTCTGCAGTAAGCGTAACCGACTCGGCCATCGCCTACCCCGGTTTTGTCTTTCAGAGAGCCGTTACGTAGACTCTCCAGTGTCCTGGTTTCTGGATGGCATTGACCCCGCTAGGCCACTGGACGTCTGAGCGTAGCAAAATGGTTAGAGCATCGTACTAACGTTGGTAAGTTAGTTACCTTGAAAATTAGGTAACGCAAAATAATCAATGTAATTTTAATTTGAGCCATGTTCCCAGCTTCAAAAAGTTCGTTATCATGAGTTTCTAAGTGCGATCTAAATAAGCCGATAAAAAAAATTTGCTTGTCGCGGGTACTATTCAGTGGTAAAGTAAAAAAAGAAAAGAATTAACTTCGTAAAGCTGGAGCACAAATCAAGTCTGCAAAGGGCCACATAGAAATAGTTGACCTGCTAGACATTATTTTCGACTGCACTTTCAATTTACAAGCGCCAACAAGCTAAAAGAAAATAGCAATGCCGGAAACTAGCCATCCTTACTGTGGAATATACAAGGGAATAAAGTTTCCCTATCCAGATTGTAATGAAGCTGTTGTCGACGTGCTGTCAGGATCGATTGATTAAGAACCCTGGATCAATCCTCCATATTCTAATTGAACAATAACGAGACTTATTCCTCTAACACCACGCGCAGATAAGCGCCGACGGTGCTTGCAATTTCATACATAAGCGTTCCTTAACATTCGTCACTGGGATTACAAGTGCAGCCCGCATATACATTGTATAATGATCCTTCAACGGAACACACATTACGCCGCTGTTATCATAACAGCAAACAACACTTCTGGGGTTCTTAAATATTTTCTGCACGCGTCCGCGTAATACCACCGTATCGCCCGAGAAGCCCCGTCACGGTCCCCTCTCCACCCTGGTTGCTGCGTTCAGCTTCCCAATTTGCGCAGATCAGCAGGTGAATTATTCATGCTTTCACGCCACGCGTTCTGCTAGGCAGTGGCAAAAAGTGTTGATGCCAGCCTGTTTTCTATACAACTAACAACTTTCCCGACATTTCTTATTGTAATACAAAGATGCAACCTAACAATGAGATAAGAAGCGGGGCTTGCACAAACGCCGGTTACGAGGCATTATTACGAAACGCGATACGACATTATAATTTACGACCCGCCTCAGCTGCTTTGTTTATCTTCATTTCTGGTTTTATTGCTTCCTGCGCTAAGCCAAAGCTATTCCAAATGTTGTGTTCGTATTGGGAAGGGGGTAATTCTAACTAGGTGTAAATATAAAAGGAGCATGCTAGTTTTTATAACAAATGGAGCTAGGCAAATGCGGACTGTTCATATTCATAACTTTAGCTTCCAAGATATCGACCATCTATGCCGTTCTCCAGATAAAATGCGGTTAAAGCGATGAAGTCATATATAAGCATCGCCTAAAAACTACAAGGAGACTGGTAGCCGAGAAAAAAAAACATAAAAGCATTTATAAATCGAGGACAAGGACCTCCGTTAAGTGCCTTCTGATTGCCTCGATCCTTTTATAAAAAACCATGCACCCCTCCGTCTAACGACGACGATGGTTGAACGCGAAGCGTTCTCGTGATGGATTCGTTGGTTGGCCAATCCCACAGGGCGAGTATGTGCTACTCTGGAGGTGCGCACCATAGAGTTTCATACTAATATATACATTAGTATGAAACTCTATGGTACGCACCACCTCTCTAGAATACCCACTGCAACTCCGAGTGTACACTCCGTAGGCCTAACGTTTGGGTTAGGGGTGTACGGCGCGAATCGGTACCCGCTGCTTGGAGTTCAGTGAGCAAATGTCTTAAATGGGTGCCAATTTGAGGTGCTAAAACCCAAGATGTGACGTTAGGCCTAACATCCTAAACCTCGAAATGGCAAGTTAGGCCTAAGGTCCTGTGGCACGGCACGCAGTGCAATGACATTCTTCTCGTGACGGATTCTTTGGTTGTCTAAGTTTTCCAGACCGCTCCGATCATGTCGAAATGAAGCAATTGGATAGACGCCACCTTTATAACTCGAAGGACCCAGTTGGGTTTGCGCCACGAGAAGCATTTTTTTCTTACACGTCACCCACGATCATTCATCATCATCATCTTCAGAGAAAGCTAGCTTTTCTGCAGGGCGTATTGGCATACAACGGCATTAGTGGGGGACACAAAAGCTTCTCTTCAAAACAAAGTTATGTGATTAGAAATCGGTATGCCTGCGTGAAAGCATATACACCACCACTACGCCAATCCTCAATTCGCAACGCAGGTCTAATGTGCAACTTTCCAAACCAACGTTCTTGCCGATAAAGGCGCTTGGTGAAATGCGTGTTTTTACAGCGCACGGCTGCTTGAGCAAAAATGTGATTACGGAAAGTCATTAACAGCCCGTGGGGCATAAAAAATGAATCTGCGAAATTGCATGTTTCGGTCCAGTCTAATAACGTTGCGTTGTAGAATTAACTGCAATCGTAGTGTTGGCGATCGCCGAATGGCAGGTATAATATGACAGACCTACAGGCAAGTGCCTTATAGCAAAGAGAAAACACCACCGAAATAGTCAGAATTTCCTACTATTGCCTGATCATCCTTGCGTCGATTCTCCAATCGCTTTTCTTTGATGGCACTGAAGAAACACGTTAAACAAGACATAGTGTTTTTGCTAGTTTGTTTAGTTACTTGCGTGACAGTGATGGATTAGATAAACATTTGCGATTTCGTGACTGCATTTTCTCTGCTTTGTATTCGTTAAATTTTTTTTTACTCAGCTTATACACGAGGGCACTAGATTTAACGGACCATCGCGATTCGTGAAATCAATAAATGAAAACAATAATTTTATCTTGACAGGTGCTTATTTGCTCTTCCACAAAAAAAATGTTTTCTTTTGTGCGTTCCGTAAGGGCAATCTGCTAATATTTGTATTTGTTATTTCAGTACAAGTCTTTCGTGTTCATATTTGTATTTTGGATATCAAATAAAAAGAAAACATCGTTCCTTCGACATGGTGTCATTTATGTAATTTTCATCTCACACTTGTGTATGCTCATGAATTCGAGAATGACAAAATACCTAACATTTACATACCCAACTCAGTTCTCTGTTCGTGTCCCAAGCTTGTATGAGTAGACAATCAATTCAAGATTCGGATAGGTTTAAGGTATACAGATACTTGCTTTACAGCTTTGCTTGCAACATGACATTATGAATGTCGGAAGTTTTTTTTATTTATTTCGTGGTATGTGCATTGAGGCCTGATAAATCAGATGGCAAAACACTGAGATTATAAAGGTAAAACCTTATTCCATGAAAACTCAGGTCACAAAGATGTTCCAGAAGTGCACAAATTACAAACGTGTTAGTGTAATTGCAGTCATTGCCACCGATTTATTGCATGCATTGTTTTATACGGTCTAAACTTCCGATGCTCAAGTATGCGTTAATGACCAAGTGCTAGAGTTTTGGTGAACAGCCTTGAAAATGTTGAAAATGCTGAACCGCGACCTTGCGCTTCCGCGTACACTGATATAACTCGTTCATAACAGAAGCGTGAATGGAACGAGGCAGCTTAAAAAATTCCAGAAATTCAGATAAGTGTTTACTAATGGTGCAGCATTCTTATGCTGCTTCTCTTGAGTGTGAGTCTTTTAGAGCCAATTTGCTTGTTTTTTTAAGTTCTGTCCGTCCAATTATCTCCATTTACCCTATCATAATGATCACAGGTGTTACTTGCGCCAAATCTGCATTTTTTGTAAATGAAGGGCGCTACACGGCTCACCCTTTTTCGTATTTTTATATGCTTCTTGTTTTTTAGTTTTTCAAAATTCTGTTCGACCAACAATCTCCATCTACCCTATGTTAACGATTACAAGCGGAATTTCTGCAAAATATGCATTATTGTGGAAATGCAGGGCATTATACAGTTCGCAATTTTCCCTCATTTTATTATATCTTTCTTAATTTTTAGTTTCTCAAAATTTTGTTTGACCAATGATCTTCATCTACGATATTATAATGATTAAAGGTGGTACTTGTAAATTCTGTAACACAATCTAAAAAATAGTCCGCCAAGCCCGCCAAACCACGCCAGTGTTTTTTTTGTTTGCTTCTTCGTTTTTTTTTTCTCTGTCTTTTTTTTTCTTTTCTGCCCACCTCTCTCTAGGGCCTGTTCTCCCTAAATGCCCGACCCCTAGCAGAGAAGCATGTAGGTGATCACAAACGCCGGCAAAACTCTCTGCTTTTTCAATAAAGAGCCTTCTCTCTCTCTCTCTTGCGCGAAACCCGCATTTTTCTGGAAATGCAGGGCGTTACAAGTTACACGGCCGAGCGCTTATGTGGTCTGCGCGAGAAAACGTTAAGATATTCTTCATGTGCTCGCGATCCATAAAGAAAAAAACGCAGTATCTAGAGGGCCGTCCGACGGCGCTTTACGGGCGTTGGAGCGCCGTCAACGCAGCAATTCTGCAGGCGTCGCGACACAATGTTTTAGAGAGTGAGTGATTTAATATTAGTTCATTACATTACCAGATGCGTAATTTACTACCGCCCCCCTATTATAAAAATAAAGGTCAAGGCATGTAACCGGACCATCAGAAGAGCTACGACGAGCAGAGAAAATTCAGTACACCATTTCATGCTTGGTATACTTGCCACTCGTGACGAGACAGCGCTTATTTTCAGCACGACAGTGCGCCCTACTGCTAGTTATTTGCAAGCATTGTCATAGGGGGCACTTTCCGCCAATGTCCAGTAATACTTTTGGTAACAAGGCAGAAGAACTGCTATCAATTCCGTTTGCATCGATGGAATAAATCCCCGCACGGCGCATCATACTGTTGGAACGGGCACAGAGCACGACAAAAAGTTTCCGCTCATACCAATGTACTTAAATTCTCGCAAACCGTAGTATTATGCCTCTTTGGTAGAGCGATTCAAAAACGGTTGTCTAAAAACAGACACTGGCCGCCGAATGTGTTATTTAAGAATCCTGCATGAGGCGCAACATCATGCAAAGTACTTATAAGGCGATCTTTGCACTCCCCATAATCCCGTGGGTCGTGGCGCGGTGGTTATGAAATCTGCCTCTTGATGTGTTGTAGTAGACCCAGGTTCGATTCTCCGTAGGGTTGCGTGTATGTGCCTATGTGAACTTTGTGTGTCTCGTATGATGTAACATGTGTTAGAGCATTCGTCACAGGATGCTGACGTTGGCCTGGCAATGCGAGCGAAAGAAAGGGATAAAATTAATTCTGGCCGAGTGCCTTCCTTTTTTTTTTGTTAGAAGCAACAAGGCCGCTTATTTGAGGGGCCGTATGATTTGGGGGCCGCTTCGTAAGCGGGAATAGATTAGCATTACGGGCCGCGTAGAAAAATTACGGCTAGTGGCCCGCCGAACGCATGGCCTGGGGTTTAAGTATCCCTGTTCTTAGGCGGCCCTCAAGAGGGCCGCTTAAACGGCAGGCCTCGTGTTCGGCGGGCCGCTTGCGATCGAGCCCGCCTGAACCGACGCTTTATAAGCGGCTTTAAATTGACGCAGCAGCCCGCCTGCATGCGGGTCGGATAACCAGGATTTGACTAACTGTGTAGCCGTAGAGCCAGAGCCGCTCGATTTTGTGTGCGAGTTGTCAAGCGCCAACGGTCATCGATTATCTTCGAGAAACAAATCCTGCTGCTTTCTTATAGACATCTTTTTGCGTCCTCAACGAAAGGTAAGACATTTTTGTAAGGGTCGATGAGTGGGGAGGCGGCGGGGAAATCGTCTTTGCTTTCAGTGTACTGCAAACGCCGTACGCTGTGCCGAAGCTAACCATAAATGGCTTGGCACGTTTTGAATGACAGTGTAATAAAACTCGCTCGGAGAATCATCTTCTCTTCGCATACATAGGTGCAATAAATTAGTTATACCGCGTCCTTAAAGCTATCAGCAGCAAGTACACGTACTCTCGTTAAAAGAGAAAGTCGTTGAGTATGCCCACGTTCTCATTCAGACCGGCGCTACCTACCGCGGGGGGTGCGAAGTCACAGTGGCTACTTTTGCGTTCACTCAAATGTACGGAAAGGGGTGTAACAATTTTTACTGTGTGAGCTCGTTGCGGAGATGCGTTGTGCATTGGCCTTGATATGAAATGTAGGCGTTGTGTCACGAGACGTGTAAGAAGCCGAACGGTGCTTATTAGGTGGAGGGGTCATTTCATGCTCCCAGAGAGGACGAGGCAGTAGTGTTTACGCCGAGGGACCTTCATGCCGGCGGACGGGGCGAAGGAAACGTATTTTGCCGACGTGAGTATGAAACGTGCACTAATGTATGTGCCGTGCTTGCTGTATGCGCTTGTACAAACACGTATCCGCAGATAGACGCCGTCAATACCCGCCGGGGTGGCTAAGTGGCTAAGGCGTAGTGCTGCTCAGCCCAAGGAAGCGAGTTCGATTATCGGCTGTGGCGGCCGCTTTTCTGATGGAGGCGAAAAGAGAAAACACTCGTGTGTACAAGATTCAGGTGCACGTTAAAGATACCCAGGTGGTCAAAATTAATCCGGTGCTTTCCAGGCGCGCCTCATTGGCTGTGTGTCGTCGCCGGGTACACGTAATAATTGATAGACGCCGTCATAGCGCGTAGATGAAAATGTATGTTTGTATTGTAGTATATCCGGTGGGCATGAAACAGCTTCGTTTGAAGCAACCTAGGTATGCAGTTTCCGTTTTTTCATATATACCAGGCCTTTGTTTTACAGTTCACATTAACAGTGGTTGCACGCATCATATCGAAACTTACCCCACTGGCTCTGGCAAACTTGAAATTGGGCTACATGGTGATTTAAAATATTGATATATGGGGGGAATGGCCCTAGCCAATCAGGCTTTCGGGCTTGAAAGTTACCTCCCTCCACAACTACCAGACACCGTGGCGGGCATGATTCTTACTGTTTCTTTGCTAAGCGTTTCAAAAGTTACCAAGTGATTGTATTGTGAAATAGCAATTACAGTTGACAACAAATTTTTGGACGCCTCATATTTTGGACGTGATTGATTGTTTGAACTTTTTCCCGGCAGCAATACCATAAGCTTTTCGAGGGCATATTTGGTGTTTTTGACTGCTTGATTTTTTCGGACATTTTCGCGGTTCCTTAAAGGAGCCATGAAGAGAAAACAAAAGTTTGTTTTATTCGAAAGATTAGGTGTTTCATAGTACCCCAAGCGCTTTCCCGGAAGCAAATGATGCGTTATTCACTGAGAAATAAGGCAATTTAATCCAAAATTTTAAATCTCCCGCTAAAATTGCACATTCCGTGACGTGAACAATGGCGCCATACGAGCCGGTCCATGAAACAGATACTTAGTATGTCGACTCCATATAGCACCCACACGCGGGAGTCGACCGAGACGGCGGCCATTTTAAAAATACTAGTAAAACATAGTGACCTGCAGCCCTAGTCATGGAATCGCCTGATGCGGAGAACAAAACTCTCGCCGAGGAGCTCGGGCTTGCATGTAACAACCTCACACCACTTGAACGCTCAATGCTTCTAAGTGCACGAGCGGCAAGAGTTGTGGGATACGCGGTGGATGGGAAAGCGACCATTCCGCGATAGCCACAACAGACGAACGCCCTGCCGTCGGCACCGCTGCCTCGTCAGCCCCGTCGCGACGGACGAATACAGACTGGTACGTATGTGCCGTATTTTTATTACGGTTAATAATAGTTCAATTTCAGTAGCAGCATCGCTTATGCCAGTTGGTCGGTGTCGTGTATGGAAAGCCGTTCGCGCGAGCTCTCTGCTTCGACCAGAAATATACGAGCGTCAATGCGCGGTGTTTACGGCATTTTTTTCCCTAAGTTCAGAGCGATTTGACGAAGTCGGCGACGAGCGCCAGCATGTCCCAGGAGTGAGCTAACGTAAGGGTGCCCTGCCGTAATAACTTCCTCGGAAATGAAGCGAACACACTCGTACTTCCTTTAGCTCTCTTTCTCCTCCGTTTACAAAGTTCACAAAACGTAGCCACTTGCTTCGCCGAGGTTCGTCGTTGGGCAGCACATGAAAGGAGATCTCCTCACCGGCGGGGATGTCGCACTCCCTCGACGATTTGGCCGTACTACATGGGCATTTCAAAACGCAGCAACGAAATTTCATTGTAAAGTACTCGAACAAACTGAAGTTTTCAGTGGTTGTAAACTGGAAACGAGCTCGTAACGACAGCAGCAAGCCAACACCATTCGAAACTTCTGCGACGACTGGCACTATCTCGTCGCTTCTTGCTGTTCCTTACTCCCCTCGTTTCTATTTTTACCTTTGCTGGTTGGCGATATGACGGCCAACCTCCTGTCAAGAGATTAAGATACCAAGCAAGGTCGCGGCTGTACGTGCTGGAACGGTTCGTTGGCCCCTAAGAGCCTCGAACCCGAAAATTCGTCTGCGCGACGGCGAGATGTCGAGATCGGCCGGCGGTAGTTTCGTACGCATTGGCGCACACGCTTGCGTGTTCGTTCGGAACTTGAACCGTTTACTCCACCGTTCTTTGTCATAAAAAGAATGTGCAGTATGTTTCACGGGCATTTAGCTCGCTATGCAAACTGTAAGCCCCGCCTAACATGCGTTTGCTTTTGCCGGCCTCCGCCAATCGCAGAGCATTCTCAAGTGACATCACAGGTTCTGTTGCGGAAATGAGCTGGTGGGTCGCATGGTCATTTCCTTTTTTCCTAATTATGTAGCTTATTTGAGCGAAGTTTGCGTTATAAGTGGTGTCGTTATGGTTCTAACGAGGCAATCTTTCGAATGAACCAAACTTGTGTTTTCTCTTCATGGCTCCTTTAAGATACGAATAATCGGTCGGCGACCTAATATAAATGTGATGTTGTTACGGGGAAAGAGGCAACGACAGGACTCGTAAGTGCGGATTGTCAACTGTGTTTTTATCCAAGAAAGCATATATGTATGTACTGAAAGTTGGGTGAGTTGATAAATTATCGGGGAAAAAAGAACACAGCGTGCAAAAGAACGGGGCGACAGAAAGTGGCAGAATACAAGCACTGGCTAATAACTAGCGCTAGATACTCAAAGATTATGTATAGGCAAGCTCGCACATGCACATATAGACCAGAGAGAACTGATGCGGTTCGGCATGGGATAAAACGCACATATAGCTCACAAAGAAACCACGAAAAAAGCATGTGCAGAAGGGCTGACGGCCCACGTGAGCATATGGTCGCCTATCTGGGCTTCCTTTTTGTAGAGCGTGATCGAGGTTTGGCTTACACAGTCATCTTGATAAAGGGTAATGTAGACGGGTTGTACGATATCCCGGACCTTCTGAAATCTGTGCTCAAAGAGCACCTCGGAATTACCGAAACTCTGTTCGCATCCGCGATTCTTCCAATGTGCAGGCAATTTGGCATACGTGGAGCTTTTCATCGTCCTGGCAAGCTCACCCAGTTTTAATTTTAGGCAGCACTCAGTCTGCCTTACGTACACTCTTTTGCAGGACAATGGTGTTGTGAACCGCAAGAAACCAGGGCACCAGGGTAGGGCAGAACTGGAAACGCACTTCCACCTCCTTTTATTTACTAATGATGATAGTGTGCATGCCCCCTTCTTCATCTTCTACTTCCACAATATCCTCCCCCGGGCTCTTGACGACTTCCAGGGTATACAATTTTTGTACGGGACGCGTCAAGAACTGTCCCGCTTATAATCGAACTTTGCATACACGAACTGCGTTGTCACGCCCAGGAAATGTCTGTTCTATTACTCCCGTTTTCCACAATCCTCTTGGGCCTCTTCCTTCTATAAGGACGACGTCTCCAATCTCGAGAGGTACAAATTCTTTGTATGGACATGATGAAACGATGAAAGCTGAAGCACATACTCCGTCTCCGATCGCAGCCAAAATGCGTTCATCAGGGCCTGCTGATAATACCATTTATTGGCCATGTCGGTAGCAAGTTGTTCCAGGAGATCGAGTTGAACGGTGGGTACAGCAGTCAGTCGTTTACCGATGAGAAAGTGAGCTTGGGGCAAAACTTCGGGTTCACCGATGGAATTGCTCACAAAAGTAAGCGGGCGGGAGTTAACTACCGCTTCGATTTGCCACAGGATGTTGTTCAATTGCTCTGCATTCACTGAAGCTCGGCCGAGAACAGTTCGCAGAGCTCGCATCACGCTGCCAAGTCTCTCCCCAAAACCTCCCCACCAGGGTGCAGCTTCTGCGTGGAACTTACCAAATTATCGCCTGTTTAGTACAGAAGTCTTGAATTTCAGGAGAAGCGCAAACTCGGAAGAGTGATCGAAGCTCTCGGTTGGCGCTTCTAAAAGTATTGCCATTGTTGGAGTAGATGGTACTGGATACTCCGCTTTGCGCTATATATCGCTTGAATGCCAAGATGAATGAGTCTGTCTTAAGACTGGAAACTTGCTCCAAGTGTATGGCTCTCGTGACGGCACAAGTTACGAAAAGAATATACCTCTTTGTCATTCCGTCTTTAATCAGCAGTGGTCCAGCAAAGTCAATGCCGAAGACGTCAAACGGAATTGACTTCCGAAGTCTCCCAGCTGGAACCGGTGTTGTAGAAGCAGAACCCGGATTCGCCTTGTATTTTCGACACTTTGGGCATTTATAAATGATGAATTTGATGCGCTGACGGCCCTTTGGTACCCAGAATCGTTCACGAAGGTCTATCAGGACGTCTCTGACCCCGCTGTGCAGGAGTCTACGGTGAGTAGCGGTAATTATAAGGTCCTTCAAATGGCTCTTGGTAGGTAATGTCACCGGGTTTTTAGTTTCTTCGGTGACTTGAAAATTAGACAGTCGGCTTCGGGCACGCATCAGGCCGTAGTCGTCGATGAATGGTTGTCCATGAGTAGTCGTCATTTAGCTACGGAGCGCTGCAATGCAAGTGCAGACAAACGTGGGCAGTGTAGCTTCGTATCGAACGGAAATAGCAGCACAGGTGTTATGGCCGTTTTTCCTCCTCACCTAAAGCGCAATGGGTCCCGAGCTGCTGGCACGTTCCTGATAATATATGCCGGAGAACAAAAGCGCGTTTCAGGATCCACTAATAGCAAAAAATACACAGGTTTAGGGCTTCACATCGTAATAACATGTGCCAACCGCATGTCACGACATTGCACCCTCGCACGCTTTAATGGCATTAAAAATTTCCCCTCCCCACCCCCGAACCAAACCCAAGCCCAAGCCCTTCGCAAGTCCGCTCAACTTAGCGACGGAATCAGAGAACCGCGGTGCATTCGAAGGACGAAGCCGCCGTAGCCATTTCAGCGCCCGTGACACCAACAGGGACGCTGTAGTGTTATGGCCGTTTTTCCTCCTCACCTTAAGCGCAATGGGTCCCGAGCTGCTCGCACGTTCCTGATACTATATGCCGGAGAACAAAAGCGCGTTTCAGGATCCACTAATAGCAAAAAATACACAGGTTTAGGGCTTCACTTCGTAATAACATGTGCCAACCGCATGTCACGACATTGCACCCTCGCACGCTTTAATGGAATTAAAAAGGAGAATGACTGCGCAGAATGTACACCTATTTTCAGCATACGGTAATTTTCGCTTGAAGACTGCATTTAGCAACACCAGTGAAAATCGCATTCTCCACACACGACATCACGTCGACGAACTGCAATCCACTTTCCTTGACTTCGGCAGGTCTTGCTGCTGCTTCGTCGTCATTTAGCTATGGAGCGCTGCAATGCAAGCGCAGAGAAACGTGGGCAGTGTGGCTTCGTATGGAATGGAAAGGGCAGCACAGGTGCTATGGCCGTTTCTCCTCTTTACCTAAAGAGCAGTGGCTCTCGAAGTGCTGGCACGTACCTGATACTATATGCCGGATTTTTAGGCACTAGAAAAGCGCGTTTCAGGATCCACTAATAGCAAAAAATACACAGGTTTAGGGCTTCACATAGTAATAACAGGCGTCATTATATTTAACATAAACGACGGGTGGGTAGACGGGTTGTACTATATCCCGGAACGTCTGAAATCTGGGCTCAAAGAGCACCTCGGAATTAGCGAAACTATGTTCGCATCCACAATTCTTCTAATGTGCAGGCAATATGGCATACGTTCAGCTTTTCATCGTCCTGGCAAGCTCACCCAGTTTTAAGTTTAAGCAGCGCGAGCTCTTCCCTACGTACACTCTTTTGCAGGACAATGGTGTGTCGTAGACAACAAGCATATTGCAAGGCACAACCACACGCTTCTGTTTGACACCGCACGTGGTGTGGCTGGCACCATTCGGAGGTTTCTTTCTGTTGTTCACCTAGGAACAAGGCCCTCAATTTTGTGCGCCATGGAGTAGAGCGGGGTGTCCACCTTAGCAGGCTTACGCGAATGGCTCATGATGTTTTTCTTGGCGCTGAATTGGGAATCGCTGCATTATTCCTAATGCTTGTAGATTCAAGAACGCCTTCCGCACGTCACGACATTGCACTTTGGCACACTTTAATGGCATCCAAAAATTTCCCCATCCCCCCAGCCCCAATCCCAAACCCTTCGCAAGTCCGCACAGCCTAGCAATGGAATCAGTAGAACCGCGGTGCGTTCGAAGGACGAAGCCGCCGTAGCCATTTCCGCGCCCGTGACACCAACAGGGACGCTGTAGTCGTGAGGCGAATGAATTGTCGCGCAAGAGATCTCGATGCGGTCTGGAACAGAGACGGCGGCGGAGGGTCCCAATACGATTCTTCACGCACCTCACCAACCAGCATCCGCCGCACTCCCTGCCAGTCCCGCCTGACAATCCAGGAGAAATACCGCACGGCATACTCGGCCTCTCCGAAAATCGCCTCACACGCATTACGGAATCGCCTGGCAACCATCGCGAGTGTACCTTCGCGGCCATAGTAACTACGGTCGCGAACTTGCTCGGGGCTGAGCTAATAGGGCCCGTACACGTCGTAATAGAAGGACAAATCCATATAGCAGGTTTGAGATCGGGCTGTCTGAGTGCGGAGTAGGGCGCGCTCAGATGCGCTCCGCTTGGCACCTGATGCCTTACTTCACATAGCAAACAGGTACCTTATAAATGATACGTGGAAGTTGTGGGGGAGAGTGTCCATGTCGATTGTCGCCTTCATTGCGCAACATCGGTTCATACCACACCGCAAGAAAGTCGAAAGTGTTGCTGCTCTTGCTGATGCACTGATGTCTACGCGACGCGTGGCGTCATCCGGAATGGCACGATCATCGGCGTCGGATCGGCTTGTCGGCCACTCGTTCACCGCCATCATCATCCCTATCACCGGGGGCCTCGTGTGCTGGGTTAAGCATCGAGGAGGCGGAATTCAGGACATGCAGGTTTTCGCATCTGGAAGCTGCTTCCGGAACTTCGGGCATTCCATCTCAGGGGTGTTCTGGCCCCATTGGAGAAAGATCTCGGGGGTGATTTCAGCCTGCGCGGAGTAGGAGTGCGCTATAATACGAGCCCCGAATTTCAGGAACACCGCGCTTCAACGCGATTCGGTTGGTACACCTAGCAGATTGATGGAACCGAACCTGCTTGTAACAAACTTCAGCATGAAATTCGTTACAAACAAATGATAAGAGCACTGGAGCGAAAGCGCTATAACGAAACAAACACCATGCCCCTCACGATGATCAGTAATCTAATACAAAGGAGAATGACTGCGCAGAATGTACACCTATTTTCAGCATACGGTAATTTTCGCTTGAAGACTGTATTTAGC
Source organism: Haemaphysalis longicornis (assembly GCA_013339765.2). Classification (NCBI taxonomy): domain Eukaryota; kingdom Metazoa; phylum Arthropoda; class Arachnida; order Ixodida; family Ixodidae; genus Haemaphysalis; species Haemaphysalis longicornis. The sequence goes on along the minus strand of CM023451.1, from coordinate 146,752,149 downwards.
AACACCAGTGAAAATCGCATTCTCGACACACGACATCACGTCGACGAACTGCAGTCCACTTTCCTTGACTTCGGCAGGTCTTGCTGCTGCTTCGTCGCCATTTAGCTGTGGAGCACTGCAATGCAAGTGCAGAGAAACGTGGGCAGTGTGGCTTCGTATGGAACGGAAAGGGCAGCACATGTGCTATGGCCGTTTTTCCTCCTTACCTAAAGCGCAGTGGGTCTCGAGCTGCTGGCACGTTCCTGATACTATATGCCGGATTTTTAGGCACTAGAAAAGCGCGTTTCAGGACCCACAAATAGCAAAAACTACACAGGTTTAGGGCTTCACATCGTAATAACAGGCGCCATTATATTTAACATAAACGACGGGTGGGTAGACGGGTTGTACTATATCCCGGACCTTCTGAAATCTGGGCTCAAGGAGCACCTCGGAATTAGCGAAACTATGTTTGCATCTACAATTCTTCCAATGTGCAGGCAATATGGCATACGTTCAGCTTTTCATTGTCCTGGCAAGCTCACCCAGTTTTATGTTTAAGCAGCGCGAGCTCTGCCCTACCTACACTCTTTTGCAGGATAATGGTGTGTCGTAGACAGCACGCATATTGCAAGGCACAACTGCACGCTTCTGTTTGACACCGCACGTGGACCGGGTAACACTGTAAATAATAAATAAAAACAAACAAATCGACTGCTGCTATTCAAAGCCGGGTCCCCCCAGTAAAAGTCCCAAGCGCTACCACTCAGCCAGCTGCCAGTTTTTTTTTTTTAGATGCGACGCATCCCTTGCTCGGGGGTATGTTCCTCCATCGTCGTCGCGGTGTCCGCACAACACCTGCGCATGCGCAAACTCTCCTCCGTTTTTCTCGCCAACAGCTGTGTGGAACGCGCTCTCTCTGTCTCATTATCATAACAGCTGCGCACGCTTCGCTGACGCTTCTCTCTCGCATTTGCTTCGCTGCGCATGCGCAACTCTCCTCCGTTCGTTTCCTCTCCTTCAAGTGCTGAATATAAATCGGTGAGCGCGCTGGGCCGGTTCAGTCAAGTGCGTTCGCTTGACTGCGCTTGACTTTGCTTGGGCTTCGCTTGACGACGACAACTCCGTTGCTTCTTCCGATGTAGTGCGATGGAAGCAACGGTCCCGTCAGCGAGTGGTTTGACACAATCGAGTACCAGCGTCAATCCAAACGCTGATGGCAACGTTACTTCAACTGAAGACAAGGCCGCGAAGGGACGGGGACGTGACGCCGAACATTTCACGCGATTTAGAGAATCAACCCAACGGAAACGCCAATTGAACCCCCGTATGCGTCCCATTACATCAGAGTTCCATCGCGGGAAGATGGGCGTAATTTTTTCTTTATTGAACTCCGCCAGCTGCCAGCAGAGAAACAAAAGTTGTTGTCCACCCCTTTCTTCGTGGCACAAACACACTTGGGGGATTTGCAAGAAATCGGCAGGTATGAGAGTGTAATATTTTCACTTTACAAAGTTCGTAAATCTATGAACAGAAAATATAAGAGTTGCAGAATCGTGTGTGCTGCGTCACACCACGTCAGTGCGCGCTTCCGGCACCCGAATTCGTCGAGTACGTCTTGCTTCCTTTGTTTGCTAAATATGATAGGAGCCTAATCGATGCCGTGCGTGGTGATGGTGATGATGGTGATGGTTTTTGCGTGGGATCAGGAGGGTTTAGCCTGGCTGGATATGCCGGCAATTGCTCCGCCCAAGCGCCTCCTAATTAGTCAATGTTAGGGTCCTTTCACGTCGAGGTTGCCAGTGAGTGGTCTTTCGTCCGGAGTTAAGGTTTTGTAGTAGTTGACGGAAGTTAGTGGAAATCTGCAGCGGCGATAAGGGTTAGTTCCACGGCCCTAGGATCACCGGGGGCCGCCAAAGCGTCCTGGTCCGCCAGCTTTTCTGCGGTTGAAACAAAAGTTGTTTCAACAGCAATTGTTTCGTTGAAACTGCCCTTGTTTGGTTGAAACAGCTTTCCCTTAGAAGCATTCAAGGGACACCAAGGTGAAAACATTTCGGTAGCACTTGTCTCCCCCGTTGACGGAATTATCCGAACGAACAATTTCAGGTACCTCCAAGAGCAGCTCAAACAGTTCCGCCATAATTACGTGACAATCTCAGAAATAAGGCATTATCTGCGATTCCTACCTTTCCCTATAAGGAAAGGCAGGAATGTTGTGCTGATCCGAAAACTTTGTCTCCTACCTTCTGGGATGAAGATCTTTGGCCTCGGTTTCCGTGAGCGCCCTCCGCACCTAAATTGTGCGAAGGGCTCTGTCGGGGATGTCGATTCATCTCAATAGCCTGAAGAGGTCCTCTACAATTTAAAATGGCAGGCGAGATGCCCGTTTACCGCCGCTATATAGTGAAAAATTGCCGGCGCGTCCCTACCACGGAAGGGATCAAGACTTACAATTACATTACAATACATTACAATGCCGGTAGTGTTGGAGATCTGGCCACATCTCTAAAAGTCACATAGACGCAAAAATGGGGTGAAGGCCACGAGGTACAATCGTGGCAATCAGAACTTCAGCTCTGTCATCTTTGCAAGGGAGCACAGGAAGCAAGCTACTCCAACTTCCTTGAAAGGGGTCACGAATACGCCCTATTAGTGATAATAAATACAGCACCCACTGCTGTAGGATGAAACTTTAACTATGCTAAAAAACCGTTTTCAGGGTTCTGCTGCCGCAATGCGCAGAGGAAAAGCGGCGTTTAATTCCTTGTTTCCAGCAACTCTAACGACAGTAATTGGAAATAAAGTCACACATGTGTCGCAGCAAATGATTTTTATGCCCCAAATCTTGGCTTTGAGCAAAGCTACGTGTCAAGGAACGCCGAAATCATTGTGCGTGAAACAGAGAGTGCCGGTCGACGGCGTTTTTACCTTAGTGCACAAAGTACACCTAACGCGAAGTCCTCGCATACCCGGCGCATTTCACGTCTGCGATCACATGACACGTCGCAGCCAACGGACACGCTGGGCCGGCGCGTACCGGATAACTTTTTTTCACCATCGACTTCTGCGGCTCCATCACAGCTACACCACCGAAGCATTTTCGCAGAACGCGCATATAGTGCTTTCGTACTAAAAACAGCACCATTCGAAATTACTATTCAGGAGCAGCGACCCACACAGGGAAGCGCGAAATAAAAACGCCATCCAGGTCGCTCCAAAGCCTGTCGACTGCTGCGAAAAGTGTTGTACAAGGGAGGGCTTCTTGCTTCGTTTTATTAAGACGCGGAGGAGCCTTTTTCCGTTTTAGATGCAAAGCATCTTTTGAGCTCGCCTTGTTCCTCTGTTTTCCGGTGTCCACCTCTCCTCCCCGTCCCCTCTCTCCATGCCAGCTGTAATAACGCCGCTCTCCTCCTCGCCACTCGGCTCGTCTTGTGCCGGCTCAGGAAGACACCGGCAACACTGTCCCTCCAGGAGCCATCTCATGGTCGGGGCTATTCCCTCCCTTGTTGTAGCGCCGTTCACACACCCACTGCGCATGCGCATTTCCCCTCCATTCTCCTCTCCTCCAGCTGTATAAAAGCAGGTGCGCGCGCTTCGGGGCGTTCAGTCTGCTCCGAGACACCGCTTTCGCCGGTTCTGCTCCTGTGTGGAACCTACACGGAACCCCCATGCTTTGCATCACCACATAGTTCCCTTCGGGGAGATGGTGTAATTTTGTAATCGGTATATCTCGTCAGAGAAGCCAATATTTTAGTGCGAATATGAGTGTACTCAAGGATCGTGCAGGCACTATATGAGCTCTGTTTCCCGAAGTGTACGAATGCGGAAAGTGTGATATCCTGGAATCTTTCAGAAGTATGGGGCTTCATTGCTCTCAAGATCACAAACAATGAAGCTGTCCATGGTGCGGCTTAGATTCTGGGATTTCGTAGTTTGGAGCGAAATTGGACAGGGTTTCTCGCGTTTCATTTGACTGATCTTATAATCGGAAGTTTTCCTGAAGTTTTAGTTTACTCTGTACTACTCCGAGTGTCTGGGGCTCAGTTTAAAATACTGTTTACGTTTCGGGCACAGGAAACGCCGTCGGACTCATTAAAATGATGCAGCATGAGGGCCATTGAATTGCCTTGTTTACAACCCCCCTGGATTAGCTCGGTGTCCAAAAGTTTTGCGTAACGCCATACCCATTTTATGTAAGCTTTGACGTGCGCAGTTCGGAAAAAAATTATTGAACTTTTCTCTTCGTGTCATTTCACATTATGCCAGATGACATTACTGCAGTAAGGTATTTATGGGTCAAAAGAAGCTTATATGTTTCCCCCAATCATAAATAAGCTCTATTTTGAGACGACGTAAACGTCGCCTTGCTTAAATCATTGGACGGACCACTCATTTCACTGCAGAAGCTGCGACGCGTGGGTAATGTACCGGGTGTTCAAAAGTATTGTTTTCTTCAAATTAGGCACTGGGAGACACGCGATGACCACCTGTGAAAATAAGTTACGTGGCCAGGGGGACAGTGTATCAGTTGGAAGAATTCTTCTAGCGTGACATGTGCTCCGAGATATCCAACTCCAAATTCTAATTGTCGTTCACATGATTACAAGAGAGTTAGGATCGGCGCAAAGCTCCTCCCTTATGCGACGCGGCTGTTGCGTGCAGCCTTTAGTCTGACCATAGAGTTTCATACTAATATACTACAGACAAATGCACCAACCACATGTCACGGGGAGCCCGCGCTTCAACGAGCGTTCCGTCATATACCGGGCAAGCACTTTCGACTTGTCCTTGGCATGTCTTGTGGACAGGCTGAAAAGTTGGCTCTGGCTGAAAAAAAAAAAACGATATATGACACCAGAAGGTTAATCAAAATTGCTTGTTATTATAAATTGAACCTCCAAAAAGATTAATTTGTCAGTGATTATGTAGAAGCTTCATGCACGATGAACAAGAAAAAATTTTACCTTTTTGTTGATTTGGCTTCGAGACAAAAAGAAAAGCCATATGGCAAGCTAAGCCAAGTAGGCGAGGAACGTCGCTAGCGGGAATGGCGCCGCCCATGGTAGCCCGCGACTGCGGCGATAGATTTCCCTCGAGCGGAGGCAGTGGTAAAGAGGATAACTGCCCGCCTTCAACTGTCGGCTGGGGAAATCAAGATATGGCAGCGCAACAGCCGCAACAGCCGCGCCACATCAGGGAGGAGCTTCGCGGCCGATCCCTAACTCTCTTGAATGCGTAATCATGCGAACGACAATTAAAAATTTGTAGTCTATCTCTGAGCACAGACATGCTAGAAGAAATCTTTCAACTGATACTGTGTAGAAACAGGACTGCCTCTCACTGCTTCATATAAACATAGCCACTTCCTGCAGTCAACAAGAAGTTCATTATACGATTTTAGAAAATAGGGCTGCTGACAGCGGTAATTATCATCCCACTTTGTGTTCCCCTTGCAACATAACTTATTTGCACAGGTGGTCTTTGCGAGCCTCCAGTGCCTATTGTAGGAAAACCAGAAAGCCAATTTTGAGCTCCCGGTAGATGGGGGCTTTCGGTTAGTTGTTTCTAGTACTATAACGGGATGCCCAAGTTATTGCTGGTGAATTTACATGAAAGCCGTAAACTCTAATCTATCTGCTTGATAGGGCTACGGCCACTCGATTGTTGAAACACTTCTTCCACCTTTGTTTTTACTTTCGTATTAATGCGCGAAACCACAGCGGGAGCCCAGCCATATCAGCGGGGATCCTACGATTTCGAGCCTAACAAATATTTGTCGTAACTTTCAAGGCCTTAGGTATAAGTCGCAATTATGTTGCCTGGAGCATGTTTTTGTCAAAATGACAACAGCGATGTCCAGGGCTGCGGTGTACCAAGCCCCTCCTTGCAGCCATGAATAAAAAGTTCCTGTTTCGGTTACCCCTCTTTTAACTTTCAAAGGTCCTTTTTCTTTCAATCTTAATAAAAAAAAAACGTTGCCCTTCGCATGAAAAGAAAGCTTTGCAGCTTTCGCGCTGTCATCAAATCGACACGAAAACAACAGTCGCCCTTAGCCACGTCAATGTTCTAAGTGCTTCTTTAATGAGATTCTGTTGATGGCAAAAAACAGGGATTAGAACGCATGGATTCCATACACAATGGGTAGTCTTTTATGAGGAAACAAACAGGACATGTTGGCTGCTTTTCATGAAATGGTATACGCTATGCCAAAAATGCGCCCAAGCGTAGAAAAGGGGTCTATAATTATGTGCCCTAATCACACGGGCGGATCACGAGGGGTTCCTCTTTCAGTCCCGAAAATTACAGGGCCCCTGTCTTCCATCCCTCTAGCCCCTGTTGCCATGCATACTTAATGAGGCTGTGAACTAGGCGACAACCTCGTTGTTATGCGTTCGCGCGTTGATTAGGAAACGCCGTGATCCTAGGAGAATGGCAAAGAGCGCGAGAGGGCTGTTCTAAGGCTCGTTTTAGGACTCCGTGTTGCGATGATTCTCCTTGTTCCTTTGCGATCGTGGTACTTTACGTCGGCCGATTAAAAGGCGAATTTGTTATCCGGCACATAAAATAGCCGCTGGAGTAAAAAGTGCAAACCATTTATTAGACTGCTAGAATTTGGGCGAAAGTGTTTTGTTACAGAAATTTGGATGGAGGCAACAAATTAGTTTCAGTAAAAAAATTGGCTACATTGAAGTTCTTATTGGAATCAATCTCGGGTCCCTCGAGTAGGGGCGAGCGCGTTATCAACACATTACGTCAGCACGTCGCCTGCGGCGGAACGAGGGTTAGTGTAGTGCGTGCAGCGCTGACATAGTGAAAAATGGGGGAGCATGACGAAACAGTTGCATCCCAGTCACGGAAAACCTCGATTCTGGAAAGGGTTTTGCGTGAGGTGTCACCAGTCTTCCTTTCGAACCAATAAGCGCCGAAAGACGAAAAAACGAAGGCAGAAAAAGAGACGCAAACACGATGCGGCTATAAAGACGTCTCTGACAAGCATCGCAAAGAGAAGCTCTTAAGCTTTCGCAATAAAAGAACATAAGCATAATTGCTCCGAGCGAAACGCTGTGTGTCTCGTGGTCGTTTTAAGTGCAGTGGTCCGGACGGCCTTCAATTTTAAAGAGTGGGCTACGAATTGCAAAGCAGCCAGGTGCAGAATTCGGCACCCGGAAAGAAAGGTTGAAGCCCCTGCGTGTATCGCTGCTGTCGCATTTTTCAGTGCTTTCACCCAACCCAGCCCTTGAACAATGGGAGGCGGCGCTGATCAGCCCAGACCCGGAAAATGAGCGACAGTTGATATAGTACGAGCGGCGACTGCCACCTGAGCTACTTCGACCTAGGAATAGGGTTCCTCCCCACCCCGATAACAAGATACCCTATTTTCGTGAAGTGGTGTTCTAACCAAACGAGCATATCATCTAAATTACAATACTTCCAGCACAACGGAAGGCCCCAGTGCGAGAGTTAATCGCCTGACTAGGCCGACTTGGGCTTAGAACACGATTTTTTGTTTGGAGCGCAGTGCGGACGCATGTCGGCTTCTGATGTCAAATGTGTGGAGTGTGAGGGTAGAGCGAATTCTACATTGGTGCTCAACGCTCGTTTTATTTTCGATTGAATTTTTTTTAGCCTTCTCTATCTACTTCGATGTAAGCCATAATTAAAAATACTTGACTTCAAAGCAACGCGTTTTAACTGTACTGCAATATTGCATTTGGATAGAAGCAAGATAAATCTACATTGTCGTCTTTGTTCTTGTTCCCCAGGTGTTTCAACGCTAGCCGTAAATTTGATACAATGAGAAGCCAAGAAAACAACCCGGACCTTAGAACTGTGCCCATAAAACGTCATAAAACGCGAAGATTTTGAATGCTTGCATGTCCAGCTTTTGAGCAGCAAGTATACACTATTTAGGGGCCACCAGAATCATTTCGGCCAAGACGATAAATTTACCGAAAACAAAAACGACAAGATAAAAAAAGACCAGACTGGCACCCCAGTAATAGGCGTACGTTGGGGGCGGCGTCGTTCGTACGCTGCGACAAATACCGGGCACCAGTGTCGCTTTCAGCAATCAATACTTTACAAATATAATTCGCGAAACCAAGTCTTCGAGAAGCTTCATGTTTTGCGACAGGATGAAATAAGATTGACCAAGCCACACAACGAGGTGGCCATTCCGTCCACATCCTCCAGTTAACTGCAGCCAACAAAGGCTCATTGCGCCTGCAAAAAGGAGCTCTCAATAAATAAATAAATAAATAAATAAATAAATAAATAAATAAATAAATAAATAAATAAATAAATAACATAACATAACAAAACTTTATTACAGAAGGTAGACGCGTTGGTCAGCATAGGGAAGAAAGGAAAGTGGAAGGGGGGGGGGGGGGGAGTTTAAAGGTTACATTCGGCGGTCGACGCTTGAGGAACGCGCGAACTCCCACAGAGAAAGCAGCGCCTGCCGTGCAGTGGCGGGTTGCAGCGGGGTTGTCCATTCCACAAGCCGCTGGACGCCGGCGGGCGGAAGACACTGTAAACGGGGCGCTTGAAGGCCGGGGCACTCCCAGAGCATGTGGTGTACAGTGGGCGTGGCTCCTGTGGAGCAAGAGATGCAGGCAACTGCGGCCACAGATTGCGCATCCTGGACAGCATGCTGGTGACGTTTTGCCACATGCGCACGCCACTTGGCCAACACATCATCGGTTAGCGCGGCACCAGCCCGTGCCTTGTGCAGAAGCACTTGTGCGCCACGGGGAAAACCGAAGGGCAGGGGGGCGGCGTCTGATGGAACCACATTCCGCAACGACTGCTTGGACGCTTGCCTTGCTGCCGCCTTTGCTTCTGAGGGGTCGGGGTCGTATAGTGCGAATGGGACGGGCAACGCCGGGTTGGAGCGGAGTTCAAAGTGCTCGCTCGCGCACGCGTAAGCGGTCTCGCTGCCGATTCCGCCTGCGTGTCCCGGGACCCAGTCTACCCGAACGACTATATTGCGTGTGTCCCGCAGCCTACGACAAGTGGTCTTCGATGAGGTCGCAGGCGGTTCGGACATGTGGGGTTTGGTCAAGTCGATCGAGGGCTTGGCGGCTGTCCGTAAATATTGTAAACTGGTGGTTGTCAGCGGCGGCGTAATTTGCCTCAATGTGCTCCGCAGCGAGAAGAACTGCCACAAGGCGGGCCTGACATGGGCTTGGTGGGCGAAGAAATTGAATTGTGCGAGAAATGTGCATTTGGCCGTCAATACACGAAAGTGAAGCGCGAATTGTTTTATTTAGGACTGCTGTTGTAAAGATGGCGCCGGCTCGGAGGTCTGCGCGTGCAGCAACAGCGGCGCGCTCATGCTGGTTATGGTGAGGGCCACGTAGGCGAGATAGAGGCTTTGGCACACGAACCAAGACATCTTCCCAAGGGGTTCGAACAGCTGGGAGTTGCGGGAAAAGTGAATCGCTGTGAGCGGAGGCTAATTTTTGGACAAGCTGCCCCGCGCGGGTTGCGGCGCGTCTCCTGTTGTGGCCTTCGACCCTCTCCGTTATGATAGCGCGGAGTGGGGGCAGCTGGGAATAGCGGTAGAGTTCTTCCACACGGTTGTGCCGAGGTACACCAGTAATTACTCTCAGGCTTTCGCGGTGTAATGTCTCGAGTCGGTCATATTGTGTCTTCGTAAGGGCAAAGCATGGAGCACCATAGCATGCCTTGGAAGTCAGGACGGCCTGTGTAAGTGTGCGCAGGACCTGCGTTGTTGCCCCGCCGAAGCGTCTCCAATTCTCTTGATGGTATGAAGCTGCTGCTTCCAAACACATGTGATTTGCCGGATCCATTCATTGGCCCCTGCGTCTTCGTGGAGTGGCACGCCAATTATCCGGAGCCACCTGTCGGCAGCACGCTCGATGGGTTGACCATTCAGCGTGAAGTGTTTTTGTGCCTGCGGATGGTCGAGCCCTCCAGTGACAAGGTATTTTGTGTTTTCTGGAGACGGACTCATTCCAGTCGGAGGCAGGCACCTGTCAATGGTATAAGTACGAGCTGAAATGTGTCGATGACAGTGCTGCGTGTCAGCGTAGTACATCGAGGGTCAACCCAGATGGTGACGTCATCACCGTACATAGTGTGCTGCAGATGTGGAATGTTGCGAAGTTGTTTGCAATCTTCCGCATCACTAGGTTAAACAGCGTGGGCGAGGAGGATGGCTCCTTGCGGACACCAGTTGTATTGGTGAAGACGCGGGGATGGTTTAGCTCCGTTCTAATCTCAAACGTGCGGCCATTTAAAAAGCTTTTATCAAGATTAATTACGCGCGTACCCGCACCACAGTCCTGGAGAGCTTCAATAATGGCATTGTGTTGGACGGTGTCGAAAGCCTTTTTGAGGTCGACTGCCACGATCACGGCGGGGATATTCATTCCACGTGAGCGCTTCTTGCAGGTCAAGTTGCGGAGGAGCAGCAGGCTGTCATTGGTGCAAAGACCAGGGCGAAATCCAGTTTGCCCTGCGTCATAGTACGGCTCTGTGCCAGCGTGCTCAAGAATGTAGGTTAACCTGGTGAGGACCATGCGCTCAAGTAGCTTGCAAAGTGTACAAGTCAGAGGGATGGGCCTCATGTTGTTGATGTTATTCATCTTTAAATGCAGAGCATTTCAGTAACTGACGATGTCACCCCGCGTTGACGTCCGTAGTCGTAGTGCGCACCGTCGTTGTCCGCACCCCTCCCCCTACACTATATAAAAAAATACTATCCGGCGCCTGGTTTCGATCCCTCGACCCTGCGGGCGGAACGCAATGTACATGGTGCTCTACCCACTGCACCACAAAGCCGACACAGAATGGGAGGCTACGAACGCGCCTTATATCCTTGACTCATTCAAACTACGGCAAGAAGCTGCTGATACAACGCATTCACTACCACCAACTCCCCAAACACTAAACGTTAACGCAATACACCCACCCCCTATGCGACGCATTTACTCGAGTCCCCCTCGCGGAGAGATGGGCCCAATTTTTTTTCCTGCCTTGGGAATGGGTAAACTACGGAGTGCTTCCAGTCGACTGGCAGCTCACCGGACATCCACACAGCGTTTAACTCTGACAACAGCTGCATTTTGGCGTCTTCATCCAAGTTTTGAAGCATACGCCATGTAATGCCATCTTTACCGGGCGCGCTCCTCACGTTGATCGTCCCCAGAGCTATTGCCATTACCTGTGGAGTGAACGGCGCATTTTGGGCCACATCAGTTTCTGGTGGTTGCCATTCATACGTAGTCGGTGGCGGGAAAGTGCTGGGTTGCGGGAAAAATGTACGAGCCACCTGCTCCTCGAATTCTGCAGCGGAAAGGCTGGTTCCCAGATAAATATTGCGGCCCGTATGCGCGGCTTTCGCCTTCCCTATCAGGGTACGAAATGTGTGCCATAGCTTGCTTGACCCAGTCTTTTCAATGAAAGAGGCGCAGTAGTCGAGCCACCGCGATCGCGCTAGTCGTTTGGCGTACCGTCGAGCCTCAGCCGCCTTTTTTCGTACCCTGAGAAAATCTTTAAAGAGCCTTCCATTGTTCAAGTACTGAATGCATAGTTGTTCCCTCGTATTCCAGAGATTGACAAGGTGTTTGTCCGGTACCGGCATGTCTTCACTCACTGGTATTACGCGTGTGGAGTCCTGAACTGCGCGCTTCAACTTTTGAGTGATGGAAAGATTGCTTTCATATTCAGCCATAGCAGCACGGAAGGCATCCCAATCGACTGCTGGTGTAGTACACTTGGACTGTCGGAGGCTTCGGGCGTTTAACTTCAGCCATATTGGTATAGTGGTCGGAGCTCATAGGATCTGCTCCGCAGCGCCACTCTTTAACGAGGCCATGCTCTGCCCATGTGAAATCTACGGTGGTAACGCGCTGTTCCGCGTGAAGTCCACGCCTCGTAGGGCATTCCAAGTCATTGATGAGTGTAAGGCGGGCTGCTTCAGTAGTAACCTGAAGTTTGTTGCCGCGTGCGTCCGCCGTACTGTATTCCCAGTCTGGGTGGTGTGCGTTGAAAATCTCTTGCCACAAGGAAGCGGTCTTCTGGGTAATGTTTTCTCATGTCGAGCATCCACTGGTACCCGACATTGCCCCCTTGAGACCCGCGGCAGCAGCAGCTGGGCTCAGGACGCGCGTAATACGACGCAATGAGCATAGTCTTTATCCCAATGAATAAACGTACAGCCACGATCTCGTGGAAGCTACTGCAGTATTGAGCAGTATCGATTTGCGCGTGGGGAATATCCTGGCGCACAAACACAGCTGCTTGTGCCTCAACCTTGTTTGATTGTTTGTTGAGTTCTGGGCACATGATGTTCAATAGTGGGTTGGAAATAGCCTTTGTATCCGGAAATACCAGGTGTATCTCCTCGAGTTTCTTGCAACAGGAGTACGATGGGCCTACCGACACTACGGAAGAGCTCGTTGAGGTGTGCTCGTTGTGGATAATTTACTGGATGGTTGCCATTTGATGCCTGCTGGTTGATCTCTGTCGCATGTTGTAGAACTGGTGTCGTGGTAGTTGTCGCTTGCTGTATTACGCATTGAGGAATGCTTTGTGCTAGGAGCTGCGTAATCTGCTGAACTAGATGGTTGAGGTGCTGCTCGTGTAATTGTTGTTGCGCCTTTAGAAAGCGGTCCACCCACGGGGAGGTTTCTACTACCGTTGTATTATCCGTTTGTAACTGTAGTTGCTAGCTGATGTCGTTGCCTCTGTACCCACAGGAATGGCATGAATCACCTGGGAATTCTGGTGGTTGGGTGGTTGGGTTTGGGATGCACTGCGTGCCGGTTGTATGCTCGGTTTCACTCGAAGGGAGATGTGCGGGTGTTAACGCTGGGCATCAAGGTTGCAATGCTCCACATATTCGCCCCGTTTGCGGTGAATCTCGGCCGCTTTATCTTGGGCAGTGCGCAGGAGGTTGTCTCGAGCCACTTCCCAATGGCTGTATTAAAAACGGAGCTGACCTATTTGTTGCTCAAGTTGAATCAGCCGTTCCTAAAAAGCAGCACGCATATGTTGCCGTTCACGCTGAAAATCTCTGCATCGCTGCTCCGCGTCCGTGCATTCTCTGTCGTAAGTCGCAAGAACTTCGTCGTTTGATTCCGCATTTTCTTCTGTGCGAACTGTACCCGTGGAGTATTTCACTGGAGTTGCGCTGGCGGAGTCCATTCTGGAAGGGTTTCGCCATGCCTGATGTTGGTACTTTGACCGGCCACTGGAGTAGGTAGCTGTTCGGGATAATTCCCATTTCTTGCAATTTTTCCGGTAATTCGCTTTCGTCGGACATTCAGGCTCGATAGCAAGGTGACCGACGTGCTTACAACGCACGCTTTACTTCTCCCCGTCGTTTGAACAATCATCCTTCGTTTCGCCATGCTGCTTACCACACTTTCCACACACGGCAGCACCTGCGGGGCAGGTTGCCGGTTTGTGCCCTGGGCGATGGCATCGTAGACAAACCAAAGCACGCTGCTCGTATTGACGGAATGTGCGACAAAAACTCCAGTAAGAGACATCTCTTGGTGGGCTTGGCGACGCAAACGTTATAAGTATGGTCCCGCGGTGCCCAATCGGGTGCGCAGCAACAATTTCTTCCATATCAGCGTCAAGAGCTTTCATCAACGTTTTGGATGTTTCACAGGGCCTGCAGCCGTAAATTACTCCACGTGACATACCGCTCGCTGGAACTTGGTGAGATATAACTGGCAAGTGCGGCCGTGATGTCAGCGGCAGCTTCTAGATACGCAGGAGACGCGCCGCTTGCTTTGTGTCGCAAGTTGTCACAATCAGTGTGTTGGACGACCTACTCAGCTTCAGTACCAAGTATTTGGCTAGCTGCGGGTCTTCAGCCATTGAGTGGATGATCTGCTGGAGCTCGGCAGGATCAAGTTTGGACATGTCGCATCTCTCTGATGGTTGAATGCGGATCACATGCGTGCCGAGCAGCTCACGTTCCTGGCGTTTAGTAATGGTTGTTGCGTTCCAGTTCTCCTTGAATTTAGCTCGGCGTTTCGCACGCGTGGTAGCTAGTTCCCATGGCCCGTCATCCTCCGGCGTGGGTTCTCGTGCTGTCCAAGACGCTTGCATTTTAGCGGCACGTACAGTGTCGTCAGTCGACCTCCTGCGCTTGACGGCGACTCCTGCGTGCACAGCGCCTATCGTTGCTTCCTCTTGGGACTCCATCAGTGGCTTATATTGGACTGTAACTGCCACGCTGAACTGAATTGGCTAGAGAGCGCTGCCTCACTACAGGATACAGCGGCGCCAGCACCTTCTAGGCCTAACCTGTCCACGGGTGAACATCTCAGCTTCGCCTTTGAAATGGAGAACATCTAGGCCAAAAAAACGTGCTCCGTGGCGATGCACGAGTACTTCACTGACCTTTCGGTGACAGTCGCAGGTACTCCGCCGATAATTTGAAAGACTAAGGTCCGAATTTCTCAGAGCAACAATGGTCGCCCGACTCAATCCCCACTCAATAAAATAAATAAATAAATAAATAAATAAATAAATAAATAAATAAATAAATAAATAAATAAAGAGCGGAATAATCAAACAAAAAAGTGCAAGATAGGAACTGATGGAAATTGCAGCTGGCTCGATAGGATATGCGAATTTCGCGAGGAGACGCCGATTGAACGTGGTTGCGGGGATCAGTACAGTCCCCCGGGCGGCGGGTTGCTCCCCCCCCCCCCTTCCCCCACCCCACCTTTTTTTAGGGGCGAAGCTCCTTAAGTCGTGGGTCTGTTCATCCCTTGTGTCTCGTGGTACGTGACCGCCGCATGCTTTCGGAGATGTCGCAAAGTGGGCCGCGTTGCACGCGCAAGAACCGGCTGCAACCGGCAGCGCAAACTCGGCACCGGGAGCACGAGCTTGTCTGTGTTCGCCAACGGAGGCGCGAGCGCACGTGCACTGCGAGGGGGAGATCACGCAAGAGATCACACCACGAACGCAGGCAGTCGTTCTCTGGAGGTCGAATGAGACGCAAGGACCTTTTCTCGTTTCCTCTCGTCTTGTTCGGGCACAAGTTCGCCCTAATAAAAGTTCTTTCTTTACCGTTGTGTCCCATCCTACGTGACAAATTGTGGTGGAGGTGCGGGGTAGTCCTCGATGGCGCGGGGTCTTTCACCAGGTCTGGGCCTGGGAGCATTGACTCCGAAAATAAAAGTTGATTTGTACAATGTACGCAAACAGTCTTACGTCTTTCTTAATGATGTTAATGGGCGAACTTTCACGGGAGAGTTACGGTTACCGATGATCTCCCCCTCTCGAGCTTCGCCCCACTTATCATCATTCATTCCGTGGATATGGCGTGATTTTGTTTCTCTCTTTCTGACTCTGAAAAGAGGGGCTGTGGGACGACCCAACCTTGAAATATAGTATCGTAGGTCTGTATTTTGTTCGTGGGGACGTTCTAGACGCCTCTCAATTTCTCAACAGCCTCGTTGGCGCTACCCGAAAGTGTCACTGTCCGTGTATGAAAACGCGGCCACTAACCAGCGTGCTCTTCCGACTCCCTTCCCCCCATCTTTCCCTTGGGACGTGGGAGCCGCCATAACTAGCTAGACAACCAACTTCAACGCCCAGCTTGTTCACACAGGAGCGACCCTTTTCTTGATTCATTGTTCTGCTAGCGTAAAGACATTACAGCCCCTCTACAGCTGTCGAAGCGTAGACCTAACGAAAAATATATACGTTTGCGCATTTCCGGATGTGTCAAGGCACAGAGGCTTGCGGAGAGTCCACTCTGAATCAGGGAGTGGCAGGAAAGGCCGAAAATTGTTTCTGTGCTTATTTTATTTGTTCAGCGGGTTTGTTACGCAAATCTCATTCTTCTAGGAAGCACAAATGCTGCAAATATTTTGTTGTAAGCAGCTCGTTCATTGTGGGTTCACTGCATAACAGATATTGAAACTTCTATTGAGTTTGTCGTCACGGTTCAAGTTCTGAGAGTTACGGTTTCTTGGAAGTCGCAACTGGAAGTTGAGATCGCTGGCTGAATAGGACCCAGAGAAGGCAACCAATCTCACGACTGTAGACACGCCACTAGGCTTAAAGAAGTGGACCTACGTACGGAGAAATGTTTGGCTCATATGCATTGCATTCGGCGGTTATATAGCACACGTATATACAGGAATGCCTGGCGATGGTCTTGTTACGCTAATACCAGGAATTACATATCGACGCTGTTCGGGAAGAATGCTTCATCTCGCTGCTTCCTTACTTTCCAGAAAAGCCAATTTTTGTAGCCTTTACAATTTGTGGGGAGATTTGAACAAAATACGGGAAGCAGCGTTACAAATTCAAAAATGTGCCTATAAATAAAACTGCTCAGAACGCCTTCCTCGATTGTACTGACGCCGAAAGATTTAAAAAGATGCTACTTAAATTAGAGTGCTAGCTTTCCACGTCGAATTTGCTCCGTCGTTGCTGCACCCAGTGTGAAGTAGAACGGTTTCCGTCGTATCGTTGACTCCTTTCCGCGACTGCAGCCGTCCATGCTTTCACGGTTTTTTGCTTTTGTTTTTCTCAGTAGCCTGAGCCAACGCTCTAATCTTGGTAGCACGAACCTGAGCCAACGCTCTAATCTTGGTAGCACGAAGGCGGTCCTAGTCTCTTTTCGGCTCGCCAGACAAAAGCGCTGAACCATCAAGAAGCCAGTTGGCGGCGAACACAATCATCTGGCAGTTGCTACTGCGAGCTTTTTGTTGTGGGGATGTAGCAGCATTAAAACCGTCCAATTGATAAGAGGGAGAAAAGAAGGTTCAGGAGGTTAAGAGGCGTCCTGGTGGAATATTGTTGTTTTCTAATACGATTTTAATAAGATTTATTATCCGGTTTCTTGAACGCTGTTCTATGAGAGAACGGCTGTTTTCTCAAGACTTGTTATAGCCAGTCACCGGATTTAAGGTAAATTTAGGATTCTGCTTCTTCTGCAGTCTGGCATTGTTCAGGAAACTTTACCCTAAAATTGGATGTTAATACAGATAACACAGGGACACCTCGACGAGTTATTGCCCCCGTCAAGTATATACAGGATAATGTAATAATGGATAGCAAGAGAAGCTGAGAGTCAAATTACTTAACTACGCGCCTGTATGTACTGTCCACTCTGCACATTATATATCTTACGTGCGTGGGGATCGCGAGCCGGTAACGCTGCCAAACAATAACTAGTGACGGCAGAAACTAATTTTCTGTTAGCATTTTTTTTAACCCGGCAGAACAGAGAAGCAGTAAACGTCATTAATGGTGCGTTGAAGGGAATTTGTCAAACTTCTTTTTGGGTTTGTATTGCATAGGCTGGCTCAAATTAGCGTTCTTTTTATACCCTCGTTAAAACAGTATTTATTTATAAAGCCTTATAGAAAGAAGTACCGTATTTACTCGATTCTAAGCACCCAATTTTTTCCACTGTCACGATGCCCAAAGTGAGGGGGGTGCTCAGACTTGAAAAAAAAAAGCTAGATTAACCCCCTCCCCCCTTCACCCACCCTCGACACTTCTTTTCGCGGCCGTATCTCGACAAGACGGGCACACGAAATAATGCTTTGTTTGGCAAACATTTTCTAAAGGAAAATAGGTACAGACAATGAATCCACCACTTATGTCTGATGCTCAGTCACCCTCACTATCGTTTGAGTCAGTTGTGCCGCAGGGGCCGCCACTCTCAGTATCCCCAACAGGTCGTCTTCTGTTCTGATGAAGTGGTTTGTAATTCAAAACTGCATAAAAGCCGTGTTCGCAACGTCGCGTCAGACGCGTCCACGCGTCTGAAATCTACCTTGCGATGGTTGCTTAGAAAAGGGGATGCTTAGATTCGCATGCAGACTTCATTTCTAATTTCCTTCCCGAAAG
Organism: Haemaphysalis longicornis; assembly: GCA_013339765.2. Classification (NCBI taxonomy): domain Eukaryota; kingdom Metazoa; phylum Arthropoda; class Arachnida; order Ixodida; family Ixodidae; genus Haemaphysalis; species Haemaphysalis longicornis. Next base: position 146,734,305 of record CM023451.1, on the reverse strand, counting down.
TAGGGGAAGGGTACTTAGAATCGGGGGGTGCCTAGAATCGCAAACATACGGTACTATGCGACGTCCGCGGCAGCCGCAACCACTACGGTAGTGGCGTACAATGACACGGACTGTTTTGCGATGTGATTGTGAATTTCCAAGATTTTAAAGTTCCCGCCTACGCACGTGTGTTTTTAAACACTATTTTTTTCTTCAGAGCAAACTTAAGTGGAATTTGCATCAAGCATAAGTGTCGGAGTGTAGTTCTTGTGGTTTATTTTTGGAGAGTGTTCAAACTAGCTTAGGTTCGCGTTCACTTCAGCTGGCCGGTTGGCAATTCCTCCGCTATGTGTGCTTGCGCATTAGCAATACTTTATAAATTGCCACTAAATGCTATTGTTATTTTGTGTGCGGCAGGAATGGGACCGATAAACCTCGTATCACCACTTCTAGCCAGGAAGGATGTTTCCGAGCAGTGCCAGTTGGTGACGATAAAAGGGCACGCAGGGACTAGTGATTGCACGATTGAAATGGCGACCTTCAGAAGCCTATTTAGGGCCCCTTTAAGGCTTTCGCCTTAATATGAGGGATCTTCCACCTCTGATACGTACAGACATTGTTATTTGGCTCTAATTCGTTCTATCAGCACACCCGCACATGATACCGCCCTTGTTACTCCTCGCGATGGCAGGGCCAACAACGTATCGTTCGTGGTGGCTGCTGTTCGTTTTGTGCTTGTGCCTGTGCATGTGTCTGCGCGTGTGCTATGTGTGCCTGTAGGTGTATGTGTTGTGGGTGTGCGTAGCGCATGTGCATGCGTGCTACGCGTCAGCATGGGCGTATCTACGTGTGTGATTGTGTGCACATGTAGTAGGGTATGCGTGCGCGGGTGCATGCGTGCATGCGTGTGTGCGCGCGTGCGTGCGTGCGCGAGCTTTGCATATGCGTGGGCGCGAGCGCGTGGTGGTGTATGTGTGCCCGCGTGCATGTTGTGTGCGTGTCCACGTGTATGCAGCAAAATAACACACACGCACACGCATGCACACGCACACGCACGCACACTGACAACGCCTTACAGTAACACGAGTTACATGTTGTTTTTAGTTGTGTTCCAAAGTTCTCACTGATTTTTATGATGGATCTAAATGTCAATCCCGCTTGAATTATTACGTTTTATACTAAGTTGACTTACTACCTATGGTATTTATGGGAAACATTTTAATGACATTCTAGAACGTCCAAATTCCATTCTTTGCAGCCCCCTCTAACATTGAACCGCGCTTTCTACGTGTTGAAAAGATATCCACTGAGCTGCCGGCTCTGCCGTGTAGAGCTTACCCGGAAGAGGCAGTAACCGGCGGCAGCTATCACTGGCAGTTGCTTACATGCGTAGTGCAGGAACGCAATAAACATCATTTCCCGCTTTTTCACACGTGGCGGATTTCCCGGAAGATGTACAGGACAACTCCATTGCCATCGACGGGGACCATATTGAATCGGGCAATGTATTCGGAGGTAAGTCCATCCAGCCCCTGTGCACGCGATGACCATCCCATTCGCGGAAATCCGACTCTAAGTTGAGACTCGGGCAATCGATCTGATCAACCATTATATTCTCAGGCCTAAGTGGGAGCCTGGGCATTGAGTCTCGCACGCCGGGACGCGCATCTCAGATTCCGAATCGGGCCGTCGCAAGCCCCATGCACGCATGGCTTTTCTGTTCGAATCTGTTGTGCGTGCCTGGTCGAACTGCACAAGGCCAAGCGCTGGGAAGCCCATAGGAAGACAAATCTGTAGAGTGCTCGCACGCACGGAAGCAGAAAAAGCTTTTATGTCAGTATGTCCGCAGATCTCGCTGAGCCGATCGTTACCACTGGCACATAAGTGGCGAAGTGCAGAGAATTTAACTGTCTCTGTCTTTGTTAGTCGCTGCTGAGTCGGATTAGCAGCGAAATTGGCGTTCGCGTACCGGTGTAACTGAAGAGCCAAACAAAAGGATATATGACACTAACTTAGAAATCGTGAAGCGAAAGAAGCATTAGTCATAGCCATCTTCCAGATTCGTTTACACGAAGACAGAAGTACTTTGAGTGAAAAGCATTAAGGCAGTCGCCCGTGTTTCTGTAGGTCGCTCGTTGGAACTTCGCTTACATTAGTAAGCGAACACAGCGGCAGTCGACGTCCGGCGACGTGGAGGTTCGAAAGCAAGCGATGACATAAGCGTTAGAACTCCGTGGCTGCGTTGGGCGCGCATGCACTGCGAGGCGGCAATTGTTTAAAGCGAGCAGAGCCGATAACGTGCGTACTGATCTTAGAGTTGCTGATACGCATTATCTGGCGACGCCGCGGTTACAGTTGAGACGCTCGTCGGAGTGTCGTTCGATGGGAGCAACGCAGCGGCTGTGCACGCATCGAAAATGCTGTTGTGAGCGAAATGCAAGCAGACCAAGAGCGTCTGGGAAGCTTCCCGCTGTGGAAGTTTACAAAGGTACGCGTCGCTGATGCGCGCGAAGCGCAAATGATTGTTTTTTTGAAGCTAGCAGTGAGCCGATACGTAGCGCTACCACTGATGCTCAGTCGTAGCGTTCTGAGGCGCATTCGACTTCTCGCGCACGGCCGGGAATTGTTGGCGCGCTCTGTGTGGAAGTGGTTGCGTTCGCATAGCGCATGCTACGCGCTTCGCGGCATGTTTTCGTCCCGCGTTCCGCCATAAAATGCCGTTTTCGCGGCCGAGCAACTGCCTGGCAGACCAGAGTACGTCGTCTTAAGACGTTTCTACTTGGAACGATTACAAGTATCTGACGCCGTCGCGTTGCCAGCTGAACGCGCACATGTCCATATCAGTGTCGTTTTTAAGCTGTGCTCTTGTTACGCAGATTCCCTCGCTCTAAGCCGGATTTATACCGGCGTTGGGTGGCAAACTTATACCCTAGTTACACGGCGAAAGTAACCACAGTTAAGTTTAACCGTGATACTAAACTTTAACCGCGTTATCGCAAACTGCGGTTTTGGATGTTACACGCGAAATTGCAAGTTTGGTGACCGCAGTCACTTGATTTGAGCGCACAAATATAAATGCACACTTTTAACTTCACGATAAAAAACAAAAGAGAAGCAGCGTAGACAAAAAGAAATATCGTTAAGCATTCGCTTCTGACACAAACGCAACGCACTCCTGCGCGGCTGGAAGAGGGGCTTCCCCAACAGTTCGCAACCGGCTTGGTTTGCTTAGGTCTGTTCGGTGTTGGGAAACTTTCAGCTTAGCACAATTTTTTCACCGCACTAAAATCCATTTTCTCGCATGCGGAAGTTCTTTTCCGCGATCAAATTGATTTCGAAGAGCGGCGATGCGATAAGCTGTTGCCTGCCGTGGTCTGGCCGGTTCGGGCCACAAGCAGTGCCGTGCGGGCAGGTGCGCCGGCGTGTTTACAGGCACGGCCGACGCGCGCGCCGATCGTTTCCGAGTGCTGAAAACGCTTCAAGATTGCCTGCTATATCCATTTTTGGCGGACGACGCGCGGAATTTACAAATTTAGCACGGCTTTTGTCGTAGTTGATCGGGCGGATCGGGAAACGAGCCGCTGCTGACGGGCAGTCGCGCTGATTGTGAGAGCGATGCTAAGAACGCAAGCGCGTCTTGGGACAGCTTTGGGGCGCCCGCTGTTTGAGAACCTTCGTCTCTTCCGAACGCCAGGTGATTTTTTTTTTCGCCTCCGCTGATGCGCCGCCACTTGCGTCCGAACTGAATTGTGTGATTTTGAGCCACTGCGGCTGAGGAAACTGTGGTTAGCGTGACCGAACTGGCCAAGCTCAGTTGCGTTATTTATCGTATCGACGTAACCGCAGTTTCGTCTGTCGTGTAACGGCAGCAAACTGCGGTTTTGTCTAACCGCGCTTTTCCTTAACCGTGGTTAACTGTGCCCGTTGTAGTGTTCGCGGAGCGCGAGAAACGTACAACCGACACGTCTGGCGTTCAGTCTGAGAGTGCCTTTATTTTTCGGTTCCCCTCCCCGGGTCACGCCCTCGTAATTCCTTCGTCGAGCGGGCCGAGCCGCCGGCTGCGCGCCGTCGGCTCGGGTTTCTCTTGCGTCTCGGCATAAACACACACAGCACATCTTCCCCTCTCAGCCTTCCCTTTTACAAGCGTTGGACAGGCTTGACTACGCGTCCACTCCGTGTCTTGTAGCCTTGTGGGGCGGATGAGCACTCCTGGGGTTCATTTGTTTCTGGGGGCTTTTGGTCGTCGTAAACCGGCGCTTCTCCCACCTCACGTCTCCTTGCATCTTGCGAAGCTGGCGGGTTTCTCCCAGGCGTTGATTCATTCGACGAGCGTGGAACCTCAACTTCAGGGACTGGGGCTAAGTGGATTCGGTTCCTTCTCAGTTGCTCTGTGTCTGTCTCCACAATGTAAGACCTCGGAGACCCCGCCGATGAAAGCACCGTTCCAGTCTTGTTCTGGTTCTTTATCCACACTGTTTCTCCCGGCTCTAAATCACGGAGGATCCGAGCCCCATGCCTTCTGTCATGGTTTCTCTTCTGCTGGGCTGCTCGGCGCAGTTCCCACGCCCGGAGCGCTGTATTGTCGACCACAGCGGGATCTAGCGAACTAGACACTGCCGGAACAGACGTTCTCAGACGCCGTCCCATTAACAACTCGGCAGGGCTAAAGCCATTTGCAAGTGGCGTGGCTCTGTACGCCTGAAGAGCAACATAACTGTCCCCCCGTTTCTGTAGGCTCTTCTTTATGATCGCACGGCTGCCTCAACGAAGCCATTGCTTTGCGGAACCTGGGGCTTGATGTTACGTGTTCGAAGCCCCATTCTTCCGCGAACTGGCGGAAAGCAGAGCCATCACGTTTTTTGAACTGAGGTCCATTGTCGCTGAAAACTGTCTCAGGCGTGCCATGCCTTGCGAAAATAGACTTCACGTGCTTGATGACTTCTTGCGCTGTCATACTCGGAAGCAGGGCGATCTCCGGGATACCTTGAATAATAATCGGTCACAAGCCAGTAGTTCTTCCCTCCACAGTGAACATGTCCATGGCAAACTTTCTGCCATGGTCGATCGGGAAAATCAGATGCATCAACGGCTCATGTCTGTATCCTGTTCTTTAAACGCACTGTGTACATCGGCGAACAAGCTCTTCGATTCTGTCGATACACCCGGCCACCATACCGACTCTCGGGCTCTTGCTCGACACTTAACAATTTCATTGATGTCCCTGGTGTATCTTCGCGAGTATTTCTTTGCGCATGGGCCAGGAATTATAATCCTTGATCCTTTCATGAGAAGGCCATCTTGAACAGCTATGTCTGACCTGTGCTGCCAATAATCTTTACATTCGAAGGGAGCTCTTTCGGTCTGGCCATCCATCATTGCAGTAGCTGCTCAAACTTGCTGCAAATTGGATCTGCCGCTTGCTCTCGTCGAATTCTCCGCAAGTCTCTGGTCAGTTTGACGAAGATTGGCAATTACGCTTCTAACGTAGCATGCAACTTCTTCTTCAAGCTCAGTGCTATCTCGGTGAGGTAGCGGCTGTAGAGACAGAGCGTCGAGCAGCAAAAGGTCCTTGCCCGGCACATGGGTCATTTTATAGGAAAAACGCATCATGCGCATTTTTAGCCTTTGTAGCCTGGGAGTGATATTCGACAAATGTTTCGACATGAAAATCGGAACTAACGGCTTATGGTCGTTTCAATGGTAAACTGTACGCCAGTGACATACTCTTGAAACTTCTCACATGCCCAGGTCACAGCAAGGCCTTCTTTCTCAATCTGAGCGTACCCTCCTTTCTGTCTCTGCACAGGCTACGGGATGCGTACGCTACAGGTCGATAGACTCCATCTTTCTGCTTCTGTCGCAGAACTGCACCTAACCCGAACGATGAGGCATCTGCTGAAACTACAGTCATGTTCTCTGGGTCGAATACTGATAGAACTGGACTTTCAGACAGCTTTTTCTTCAGCAGTTCGAAGCTTTTCTGTTGGGCTGAGGTCCATACCCACTCGCTTTTCGCGTTTAGAAGAGCGTTCATGGGGTGAGCTATTTCTGACATGTTCGGGACAAACCTCATCAGGTAGTTTGCCATTCCGAGAAACCTTCTCAGCTCCTGAGTGTTTGATGGTGGTCTCATGTCAATGATAGCCTGCACTTTTGAAGGGTCAGCGTAAATTGCTTGGTTATCAATGATGTGTCCCAAGAACTTTACACTTTGTACATTAAACCTGAACTTTCACGGTTCAACTTGACGCCATGTTTCTGTAACCTTTCCAGAACCGCTCTGAGACGGGCGTTATGCTCTGCTTGTGTCCTGCCGTAGATCAGGATATCATCCATGTTACACACGACGCCTTCCAGGTTATCCAAAAACTGTGACATCTTCCTTTGGAAGAATTCAGGCGCTGAACTGATTCCGAACGGTAGTCTCTTGAACCGGTACCTGCCAAATGGCGTTATGAACGTGGTCATGCTTCGAGACTCTTCCGCAAGCTCAAACTGCCAAAATCCTGAATTGCCGTCGACTTTGGAGAAGTACTGAGCTCTGGCAAATTGCGCGAGGACACGTTCACTGACAGGCAGAGGGTGAACCTCTCACTCTACAAAGTTGTTTAGCTCAGCCAGGTCTACGCATATGCGTACATCTCCGTCAGGTTTCTGAACAATGACCATTCCAGAACACCATTCTGTTGGCTCCTCAACTGGCTCGATAACATCAAGCTGAACCATCTCTTGAAGTTTTGCTTTGGCCTTCGACATTAATGGTATGGCAACTTTTCGAGGAGTGGTCAACGCTAACGGTACAGCATCTTCTTTAAGCTTGATCTTGTATGCGAGCTTAATTTTACCAAGACCGGAGAACAGCTTGGGAAACTCACCCTGTGGGTTGACAGCTTCGCTTTTCTGAATGATGACTTGATCAAGACGTTTTACAATGCCTAGTTCTTCGCTAGCTTTCCTTGACAGGAGAGGCATCTGAAGACCATCCACAACGTATATGCTTCCTTTCATCGACGTGTCGCGGTATGACATGTCTGCCGTTATCATGCTGGAAACAGGATGTTCTCGCTCATTGGGTCCCTTCAAAACCTTTTCTGGCTTCTGGAGATGAAGATCCCTGAAATATCTCCGGTACGTTTTCACAGGAATCACAGTCACATCAGCTCCAGTGTCCACTTTGAAGGTGACGGGCGACCCATTGATGTCCACAGTAGCCATCCACTTGTCGTCGCAGCTGGATGAGACGGCTCCGAGAAATGCTTCGTTGCTACCGACGATCTCGCGGACTGATGCTCTTCCTTTGCAGACACGGGCAAAATGTCCATTTTTGCGACCATTGTTGCCCGTCGCGTTTTGTGAAGGGCACTTCCTCTAGTGTGCTGCGAGTAGCCACAGAACATACACTGCTTTGCTTCAGATTCAGGCGGCTTCTTGTCTCGTGTTGCAGACCCCTTTCGATTGATTTCTTCGACGTACAGTCATTTTACTACTCTGGCAGACTCTGTCCACGTTTCCTTCCTTGTCTCCGTGGAGCGTAGCAGCTTGTTCTTTTACGACTTCAGACTGTCGCGCCATGTTGGTGGCCTTTTCGAGGGTCAGCTCCGCATCCAGCTGCATTCGTTCAGACAGCTTGCGGTCCCTGATGCCCACTACTATCCGGTCCCGGATCATCTCGTCATGCAGTTCTCCGAAACTGCACAACTTGGCCAGTCGGTGTAGCTCAGTGACGAACTCTTCGACACCTTCTCCTTCCCGCTGTTCTCTTCTGAAGAATGTTGCTCTTTCGTACACGACATTTCTTCGAACTACGAAGTGGTTCTCGAACGCCTGCAAAACATCGTTGTAGCTGTTCTTCTGTTCCTCTGTCAACTTGAATGAGGCAAGGATGTCTTCTGCCTTGTCGCCCATAAAGTAGACCAATGCGTAGACTTGTTCCACCGCGCATTTCGAGGCGAGGCCACTCACGATGCGAAAACGTTCAAAACGCCGCTTCCATTGCGGCCACTCACTTGGGCTTGCGAAAGTAAATTCCTCCGGAGGCTTGCATTGAAAACTGGACATGGCCATTTTTCCTTCCTGGGCTTGCGACCCCTCCATCGGTGCCTTCGTAGCAGGTTCGAACGTACGCTGCCACCATGTAGTGTTCGCGGAGCGCGAGAAACGTACAACCGACACGTCTGGCGTTCAGTCTGAGAGTGCCTTTATTTTTCGGTTCCCCTCCCCGGGTCGCGCCCTCGTAATTCCTTCGTCGGGCGGGCCGAGCCGCCGGCTGCGCGCCGTCAGCTCGGGTTTCCCTTGCGTCTCGGCATAAACACACACAGCACACCCGTGTAACTAGCTCTCCATTCCCAGGCAGCAGGCTCTGCAGTGACCACTTTACTGACAACTGTTTTGACAGAACGGGCGCACGAACTCGGCTACAGCCTGACGCCGTGCCTACGTTGTTTGCTTTCTAGCATAAATCCCTAGCATAAGTTTCTAGCATAAATCCCGTTAGAGCTGCGTCGTCTCCTCTCAAACCAAGACCAAGTGACATTTTCGTTTTCCTTTGCAATTAAATTCTGCTTCATATTAACGTCCCATATTTCGGTATAGCATAAGTTGCGATCTGAACGCGATGTGTACAGCCAAAATGCAATAAAGTGAGAAGAAAATGCCAAAATGCACCAATGGGGACGCTTATCAGCGGGTGAGAAGCGTAGCAGACGCCTGACTTCCGGGACGAGCCGTTGAACTTCCGGTGGCCGTGCGCGCGCCCGGCCGCGACAGCGGCGAAGCGCCATCCAGCAACTGAGTGGAGATCAGTGGGCGCTACAGTCTATTATGGCGAATCAGTGCTCTGCACTTCCGACAGCTTTCACATTGAGTGGAACGGCTTTAATATTTTTTGGCGATGTCGTAGCAGGAATCGAGAAGCAAAATCTGGTATTTTTTTGTTGTATTGGCATTCTACCCTAATGGAACTCGGAATCCAGTGTTTCTAGGAGAAAATGTTGCCGAGAAAAATATTGTGCGGGTCAATTACTGCGCAATAAAGGGAGGAATTCCAAGAAAGTTCGGAAGACAATAGCTTAACTTGCAGAAGGGATCTTTAGAAAGGGTTTGGGAACACATGCTTAGATGCCTTTGTAAAAACAATACTTCCCAGTCTTTTGCTGCGTTAGGGCTGCTAAAAGAGAGAAATTATAGAATCAGTACACAGTTTTTTATCCCATACAGCGTCATAGTAAATACGAAGCTGAACGTAGAGATGATGGGTGTAGATGCAGGTAAAATGATAGTTATAGCCTTAATATGACGGTACCCTGGGCGCGAAAGGTAGAACTGAAGCAAGTTTTTCCATTGGAGTGGCCACGCTTTGTAATCTAGAGAATTTTAAAATGCGAGAAAAGGAAAAAAAAATGAGAACGAGAAAGCATTGCTGGACGTTCACGAGGGTTAAGGCTGGTGCAAAACAGGTGAGAACTCAAGTCTATTTTTTTAGTATAAATCATATTCCAAAGGCGGCCCGGCTGGAGCCAAGATAAGCTTTGAAAGGTACCGCCAGACCGGTGGCCAATACATCAACGGTAGAAAAAAGCATGAATTCTTCCACAGAGTAGAAGACTTAGAAATTCGCCCGGTCACTTAAGTCATACGCACGCAACCTTTCGAAGTTTGGTGGACTTGAACGCAAAATGTATTTTTTTATAGCACGAAAACATTGAAATGCTTGATAGAGCTGGTTTAGCGGGTTACTAGCTACAAATTAATCACGATTTCTAGTTGTTTTTAACTTGTTAGCTCCTGTACTACAGCAATACTTGTTTGCAACCGTGTGGTAGATAATCTGCTGTCATGCTAAAGGACGTTGTTGCAGTGTATTGTAATGGTCGGCAGCCGTCATGTAGGGACACACAGGGATACCAAAATGGCGGTAGAAGTACAGCAAAGCACATACGGCGATGACCCTACGGCTTAACAGAAAAAAACTACACACGCACGCCGATAAAAACTACGGCCATCAATGTACCAGCATAATGAACTATTGACAGCGTCGATGTAAAATACGTCCCCTTTGATCTTCTCAATATCACCTACAACTGCACTGAAATTGAGAAAGGTGACCTCGGTCGACCCCGTTTCCTTATTACAGTAGGCGACAAACGCAGTTAATAAGGTCACTTGTTGGAGAATGCAGGCGCCTTACATTTTTCGCGGGAAAAATGCCTACAAAAGGAGGAATTGAAGACACGTGTTTAATTAGTACAAACGACCAGAAAAATACAGGGACATGTGTTTTGTTACACCACGTCTGCAGTTTTTTTATCCGGGACTCTGAAAAAATATCTATGCTTCAGCATAGAAAAAGCTTTTCGGGACTGTTTTATTGTACTGCTGAAGGCGAATGTATGTTCTTATGGCGTACGTATGAAACATTTTTACTTTTTCACAATGCGTTTAGGAGAAGTATGAAAAAAAAACACACCCACACTACTGGCGCGTAAAACTGAGCCCACTGCGAAACGTTAGAAATTGAAACTCGGAAGAAACAGGAACAGTTAAGACGTGAAATTGATGCACAATATCAATTCGAATTTCTTATTAGTTGTAAATGGAGTTTTATAATTGGAGTAGCAGGCATCTTTTGAGACGCCATCATTTCCTTGCGTTGGTCTGAATGTGTAGAAGCACGTAAGGGTGAACCCCTTATATAGGACGGCTTTACGGGCCTTGGGAGAGGGCTTTGTCCTGCAGGGGACTTAAATAAACTGAAGAAGAAGCGGAAGCAGAAAAAGAAGTTGTTGTTGATGGTGATAAAGATGATGATAGCCGTCAACTCGAATTCACATGATAGCGTTGGACCACGTTGCGTAGTAGCAGCAAGTAGTGCAAAAGAGCGAGAACCGTTGCTAGAAAATTAAGCGGACTTCAGCGCAGAAAAGCCACGTGCATCCTGCTTTTCTCAGCATAAAAACAGCTGTTGCCGAAAGTGTAGGCGCTTAACAGAAGTTCTCCTAATTAAAATTTTCGCCTGAATCGACAGTTCATAGGGGAATTGAGAGGAATGTGAAAGGGCATCAACGACATTTTTTTTAATGAAATTAATTTTTGATATAAACGTCCCAATAGTTTTTACGCGGAGACGGGACTGGCAATCAAACACGGAACTAGAACACCTTATACCTGTTTTAGAATACGACGTATAAAGCTTCTTTTCCGATTTTTCCTTCCCATTACCCCAGCTAATTTACGACAACGAAAATACCTAAATAGAAAAATTCCAGGAGGAGCCATTTGAGTCCGCAATGCATTGTAAATTAGGCTGGGCCGAAACAGGCATATTTATTACACCTGGCTACGCACGGATCTTTCAAATCTGCAAGAAGAAATAAGCGATCAAGTCAGGACCTCAACAGAAATGGTAAAAAGAAGTAAAAAAAAGAGAAATCTAAGACAGAGAAGTTACGCAGAGAACCATGAAGTGTTTCACAACAGCAAGCGTCGTGCGGTTGCTTGATAGACTGTCCTCTTCTTCGGTAGCCTCATTACGGCAACATGAAGTAAAAGAATTTTGAAAGGACATACAAGAACTGTGGTTCGAAAGACACTTGCATTGACGTTTCGCTGCTGAAAAACACCTGTCTCCATTGTGGGGAAGCCTAAATGAGTAGCAAACATTGTCGAACTACCTGAGCAGATACAATTTTATAAAGAGTAGGCCACGCTCTGAGTTTTTTAGCCCCACTTACGCGCAGGTTTTAGCGCGATTTAGAAAACAAACGTAGGCAAACAACTTTTCAATCTTCGGTAACAGGTCATACGCTTCATATGTGTCAGCACGGTTCAGAACCAGTATATATCACCGCACATTTGAGAAAAAATGCGAGCATGTAAACGTTTTCACTCAGATGCGTTCAACGCTTGCGTTTTTCGAGGAAAAAAGTTCCCGTACATTGCGCCGTCCATGGCCGTGACACTGTAATAACCACGATATGTTTATAAAATGCAAATAGGGCAATTGAATTCAATTCTCTTCATCACATAATCGGTAGAACAATTCTAGTGCCGGAACACAGTTGTCGTGGGGCTCTCTTTTGTGACACGCGTGCGTATGAGGCCGAGCCAGGCAGCCTGACGCTTAGCGTCATCGCGTCCCCGGGCGTACTTCTTAGTGATGTACGCCGCGGCATCCTGCGCGCCAACGTTCGCTAGCAACGCCATAAGGTCGACCGTCGTTCCGGCCGGGAGGCTTTCTGGGTCACTCATGGTTTCGAGTGATTTCTGGACTTCCCAGTCATTCTCGGTTTGCGTTTCCGTTGATTGAACTTTGGTGGTCGCTTTTCCGTACGCTGCTCCGACTGTGATCACCGCAGATGTGAGCGATGACTTCGACGGCTGCTCGTCGGTTTGTGACATCATCTCTCCGCTAACTGCAATTGCCGTCATTGCTTGAGGCGTTACAAAAAGTGAAGACTGTTGCGAGCACGGGAGTCACAACTGGTGTTTTCGGGCTTGGTCTTGTCATCCCCAGGAGGATATTTGGTGTGGTGTAAACCCCGGAAGTGGTCTCCTTCGGATTTTTTTCAATGGGGTGGTTTTGGAGCTCGGTCTTCTTGGGACGAGATTGGGCGTGGTGTAAACTCCTGTAGCGGTCCCATTCGAATTCGTTTCAAAGGCGGGCGTTCTAGATGTCAGTCTTGTCCTCTCAAGGACGATATTGGGCGTGGCGTAGCCTCTCAGTAGTCGTCTCTTTGGGATTATTGTGTAAGAGCAATGGGCTCGGGTGAGTTGTGCCTCCCGTGGTAGCCCCCTTGGGATTCTTTTCTAGGGCAATGAAACCATGCGAGTTGTGTCCCCCGCAGTGGTACCCTTGGCACTCTTTTCTAAGGGCAATAAACTGGTGCCTCTTGTGCCCCGTCGACTACGCCGTCTGCTATTCCTTCTCTTCGGCTTTTCGTATTTTTCACCCAGGGCGACTATGCCTTTTTCTTCGCCGTCAGCGGTGGGCCGGTGCTGACAACTGTCAGTCGGTAGGCTTGCGTCGCAGAGGCTTTACTCGTAGGCATCATCTTTTGAATGAGATCCGGATCATAGCGCTGCTCGCTGTGATCAGTGTCGCCAAACTGCAGCACCAAGTATACGACGGTGACCACTGTAATAGTCAACATGACTACGGCTGCCGGATAGAACCAGATCTTGGCCTTTCTGCGAGTAGAAAAAAACAAGAAGGAGAGAAGAATTTAGGGAAAAAGATACCTTTCGAATGTCCTTAAAGGTGTCATTATTCTCGGCAGGCTAATTCCCCAGAAGTGCAAGGATAAAATTCACGGATTGTGGCTTCTGCATGGAGTTAGAGGGATCTGACGTGTGGGTGCTGGAGTTGCTTTTAATTTCTATTTTGCAACCGGTCCCATGTTGCACGAACTGATACCTCCATACCCCCTGAGTTGTAAATTGGAAGCTGTAGGCCTCACAGACCAGCATTCCGAGAGCAAGAAGGAAGTGCCATAGTAAGATGGCTGGCGGAGACGCGTGACTTAATATTTGTGTGTTTTTCAACAATAACTGCGAGTGGCGATACGCCCTTCGGCGGCGTGTGGAGTGGGCCGAATGCATGGGTTTTGAATGCAATTAGGACATGTGAAGAATCAGTTATTAAAGGGACACTGAAGTGATTTCTAAACAATGCGGGATTACGAGCGCAAATTGTAGTCCGGAGTCCCTAGGCCCTGTTTCGACCACTCTGAGAGCGTTTACGCGAATTTATTTAATAGAAAAATCAATTCGAAAATTCTGTCCTCCTCTCTTTACGCTCGCCCATTTTCTGTGGAGTTTTCGTGTGACGTCAGCAGGAGAGGAGCTGGCAATTGGCTGTGCTACTGCACGGCTCGCCGACCTTCCGCGACCGAGTCCCGAGTCAGTCGGCCCAGCGTTTAGTCCGCCGGCCGCCGACGGGTCGTCGCAATTCGCTCGATCAGTTGAAACTAAGCCACAACACGTTTGGGAATGGACGAATATGCCTTTCTTTACTTCGTTAGTTTGTACACCGTATCTAGCTCCAAGTCAAGGTCGCTTCACACAAGCACTGCACAAGCGCACATGCGACGCTTCGCTGACTGGTACGCCAGTAGGAAAATATAAGGCCTCTTGAAGGGGGAGAAGAGTCAGCGAAGTCAATATCGGTACTAAGGAAATAAAATCAACTGATATTTTTATCGTACAGCGTAAAACTAGGGTGCGGGAAGCACTTTTTTGCGCTGGGCGAACAAGCACAGCGGTCAGCAGCACGACTACGCATCTGCGAACGCTTTTCCGTCTACGAAATGCAATTGCTAGACGTGAGCTATTGTGGAAACTCGGGCGACATTTACTGCACGAGCGCAATACAACAAATAGTCACCTAAGCTGCTTGAAATACTAAAAATAAATAAAAGTGTAACCTGGTTATACATTATATAGCTTATATTTCCATCCTCGGCATCGCCTCTTCCGTAGTCTAGTGGTTTGGAGCGCTAGGTATGTCTCACCAATTGTTTTGCCAGTCACAAGTTCGAATCCCCGCGGGTACATGCTTTTTTTTATAAGTTCACTTTTTCGTTTTTCGCCGATGTTTTCTATACTGGGTTCACCTTTCTCGGGGCCGCAACGTTCATTGCTCCACGAACTAGTCCACAGAACTCGCGCAGGCTGGCACTGGCGCGCTACCGAGTTCTCGTTGGCGTGCTGTTGCCATATGCACCGACTGCATGCAGGCAGTGGGCCCAGGCCAGAAATCAACAGACCTTGGACTGGTGACGAACACGCTTTTTACGATACAGGCATGAGTGAGGCAAGCTCCAAATATGGGGGAAAAAGCGCATGCATTTGAGCGTCTGCGGGGACGCGGAGGGCGTTCATGCACTGCGTAGGGCTCAGCCAATGAATGCTACGATTCCAAGCCGTCCTGGGAGGCTTATCTTCTGCATTTACAGTCGACAACATGGCAGAAGCGCGGTACTACGAATACTGTGATATTGAGAATGCCCATCCAACGATGCCATCGGATGTCAAACATGTTGTTTTACAGAACCGAAACCGAAACTTGTTTGATTGCTAACCTTGGGCATCGTCCAATCACGGTGCCCCCTCCTCCCAACGTCACAGCTTAGTTGGTGCGGCCGCCGCAAACCACGCATGGTAGTTTTTCTTCTTTCGCGCTTTGTAAAATAATTATCGATTAGTCAACCGGATAAAACGATGAAAAGTGTGTTAATTTGAGGCAGTCTACGCAGTGCAAGCAAAAACGGGAGCTTGAAAAATTCACTTCAGTGTCCCTTTAATGCGTGGCATTCTTTGCCGAGGAAACCCCACAGCCCGGACAGTGTAATGCCCTGCATTTCCAGAAAAATGCAGATATCGTGGAATGTCCATCTGTAATCGCTTTAGTACCGTAAATGGAGATCACTGGTCACACGAAATTATGAAAAAACTAAAAAATAAGAAAAATTACAAAAAATACGGAAAATGGCAAAACGTACAACGCATGGCATTTACACAATAGCGCATATTTCGCAAAAGTTTCATTATAATGGTTAAAATAGCGTAAATGGAGATAATTGGTCTAACGAAATTTTTAAAAACTCGGAAAGTAAGAAAAATGGCAGCATCTATACACTCCGGGGATGATGGCGAGGGTGCGGAGTACGGGGATTCAAAAGGACATTTAAGTTGCGCCCCAAGTGACATCCGATTTGCGCCCCGACCGTCATTCGATTTTGGTCGCTTTGCCTCCGCTTGCCATGCTTTCGTATTCGGGGAAGCTCGTTGTCTTCGTAGACGTTAAGCAGCAGCGTGACGCTTCTTACGTTCGTTTCCGTCCATGGCGGGAGGAGGGTGTGTGATTTCCGGAACCCGCTTATACACACCATTTTCCTTGCTAGAGGTGGGCTTTTTCTGACCCGACGCTAGCGCCGTCTATGAAGCCACCGCCGAAACCGCCACGCTGGGCTGTTATGTGCTCCGTTATTTCCATGTGTCTGCTCGGTACCCGTGCATTACCGAGTGAACCGTAGTGGTTTGGCGTTAAGTTAGCGGTTGCAGTGCTTGTGTGTGTGTGTTCTGTTTTGTTTTTGCCATCTGCGGACGGAGTTTAGGTCCTAAGTTGCTGCCAGAGCGGAAAATGCCGACCCCGGCTGTTGCGAGCAGCAGTAGCACTGGTGGGGGTGGTGCCGTTGGTGCTCCGCAGTTCCGCGATGCAAACGTACCAGTATGGCACCGACTAACATAGAAATCGATATCGGGGAGTAAATACGTGTTTTCAATGCCGCCGTGCTTGTTATTATGTTCACCGATTAGTCATGTTTACGGAAGCGCGGACGTCGAATGCGGAGCGCGCACAGCATATGTGGGTCACGATGATCCGCGCTCGCGATAGACTTCCGACGAGGCGATTGCTACGCTGTTGACATTGCAATGCAATATAATCTTTCTAACTAGACTTATGACGGTTACTGACGAAACGAAATTACCTGGCCGGAAAAATAACACGACCGCAAAACCAGTCAAATTACTATTCGAGGGTTGAACAGAAGGATCGACATTTGGGCGAGTTAATATTGGTTGATCATGATCGTGATCATGATTGGCCTAACTCTGCGTAGCGCATGTGGCCTGTCGCTCGGAGCCACCTTTGTGAAACCGCTCCTTGCACCACAAATGCTTTACGCGATCAGCCGTAACGGTTTTGTAATTGTAGTACTTTAGATTCCGTGACAACGCAAAAGGATTAGAAGCTTTTCCTTTGACCGTATAGTGAACAGGTTGAGCTATTTTCCAAATGAAGCATTCACGTATCTCGAGCTGCGTTTCCACATTGGGCTGCCTGCTTATCCTGCTATCGACCAAAAGTGTGCGATGGAGAAAGTTATCCTTTCATATCGTTTGGCACTGTAATGCGGTCACCTGAAAAAAAGTAAACCGAACGCCGGGATTGTAAAGGATAGATTAGATAAAAAGGGGATTGTTTAATGCCAATCGGCTATAATGACCAAAGAATATATGGTATTTTAAATTGACTACAAGGAACCATAAGTTATATAATGTTTTGTATTGTATCGGCGCTCGTGAAAGATCCCTAGGTGCTTAAAATTAATCCGGAGCCCTTCACTACGGCGCGCCTCATCACCTATGAAGCGTAGGCGCGTTATACCCCATAATGAATCAATTAATCAATCAACCAATCAATCAATGCTGTATTGTAAATAACAAAGTTACTTCTGTCATTTCAGGGGGTTCCGTTCCCTGTCGCAGCTTTGCGTGTGATAAATGGATTTTGCTCCGTCTCCTTGCCGCCGGCCAAGTGTGCCCAAGAAACCCTAGAGTTGGCCGTTGGTACAAAGTCGTTGCGGTTTATCAACGGCGTCCACCGATATCTCAACTCGCTGTCCGTTGGGAAGCGATGCAGCAAAAATACGTCACAACCACACTGCATTTTCTCCAGGCAGTGTCGTGCAGATGCGTGCTGTCGGCGACTTTTTCTCGCTTTCTCTGGTTGTTCGATGACCCACCACCCCACAGTGCTGACCAAGCGACGTTTGCGCCTTGAACGGCATCGCAGCATTGTCTAAAACAGTTGAAAGTTCCGCAAAAACTAAGCAGACGGTGTGAAACACTCCTGAACTACGCAGCGGAGCGCACCGCGCCGAGCGATCTAAGCAGCCCAGCGCGCACAGGCAACGCTGGTCCGCCGGAAGCGGAAGGCGCGCGGGCCGCCGAGAGAACTGGTTTGCGAGTATTTTCCGCCATCTAGCGTAGTTCGATGGAGTCACTGTGTATTACAACTTGATCACAGCCAGACTACATCGTGGTTTTTGCGCGTTTTCTCGTTGCTAGGTTATGTTTGTGCCTGTTTTCGAGTGTTTGGGAGTGTTCTTGTACTCTTTTAGGTAGTTTCCGCACAGTTTTTTGCTTGGTGGTGGTGTGCACACGGATGGACGCGGACGGACATTGGGCGATCCTAATGTACTCCGCACCGTTACAGGCGAGGGACTACGACGTTTGACTCTCGGGTATGAACTCACGGTCGTAGCCCAGTGGGTAAGATGACTGACACTAACCCTGTTTGGTCTACCAGACACAGGTTTGAATCCTGCCGCCGGTGCCTGTGTGATTTTTCGCGATTGTAAATGCTATGCACACGGACGCGGACGGACATTGTGAGGTCCTAAGGTGCTCTGCATCCAAAATATTCAATAATTACTGAAACTGGTGAATCGTGTAACGCCATGCATTTCCACAATAATGCAGATTTCGGGCAGGTTACGAATGTAATCGCTATAATAACGTAAAGGGAGATAATCTGACGGACGAAATTAAAAAAAAAATCAGAAAAATATTAGAAAATTACGGAAAATGGCAAAACATAACGCATGGAATTTCCACAATGAGGCAGATTTCGCGAATGTTCCCCCTCTAATCATTATAGCAGCGCAAATGGAGATAATTGGTCGAACTAAATTTTGAAAAACAAAAAATAAGAAAAATATAAAATAATTACGGAAACTGGCGAACCATGTAACGCGATGCATTGCCACAATAATGCGGAATTAGGAAGAGTTCCAACTGTAAGCGTTATAATAACATAAATGGAAATAATTAGTCGAAGAAAATTTAGAAAAAATAAAAAAAGAAAAGTATGGCAAAATGATGGAAAATATCAAAACGTATAACGCAAGGCATTTCCACAATAATGCAGATTTAGCGAATGTTCCCCTTCTAATCGTTAAAACAGCGTAAATGGAGATAATTGGTTGGACATGATTTAGAAAAACCATAAAATTTGGCTGTAAAAAACTCACACTCAAACAAGCGGCATAAGAATGCCGCGAATTAGTAGATAATTCTCTGAATTTCTGCAGAATTTTCATTTCGGCTTGTGTTTGGCACTTGGGATGAGACCCTTATTGCGTCTACTGCCTTCCAGCCTCTAACTTGCTGAATGACTCGGGATTTCCATGGAGAATAACTTGCGCGAAGGGGGTCTTACGCTAATCGAAGCTGCGCACTTGTGATAAAATGCCAGAAAGCCAGTCATACCTTTTTACCGGGATTTGTAGGCAAAAAATGGTTCGCGGAAAAAAAGGCATTTTCCAGCATCCCCTTCAATGGGGGTGATTTTCCGTTACATAGGCGGTTCCCAATCGTAGTTGTCCCGGAAAAAGGCCGAGCAAGACCACCGGATCCCTTGTATCTATTTTACCGGCAGGTTCCCGGTGTCACCAACGCACACAAACGACCGCGGTGCCTGCCTTTCACAGCCGAGATGGATGTCATATTTTCAACCGCCTCGTGCACGAGTCATAAGGCAGCCGCCATGAGAATCTACCACCAACACTTTGGTGTTATATTAATGGAAGTACTGCCGTATCGACAAGAGTCGGGGCCTTCGGCGCGACGGCGAAGGCAGCTTTACAGGCATGAAATGTGTTTCAAGAATTCGCGATTCATGGGTGCCTGTACGAGAACTGTGGAAGGCTGACAGCATCCGTGGATTCCGGTACTTGCTGCATACAAAACAAGTTCTTTAAGTCAGTATAATCGCTGTTGTGGATATTTTCAGGATACACCTATGCTGCGTGAAAACGCGCTTGCGGAAAAAAGTTGCAGGCTGTTTGGTAATCAAACCAGGGAATATCGTACGGGAAAGCAGCGTACATTCCTGCTCAAAAAGCGCTGTCCAATATTCCACAGCTTGTACACCTGCTACTTTGTGGGTATGTGGCCCTTTGGTTTGGTCATACAGTACGTACACATTATTCAGAGTACCACCACAGATTTTTTGGGGTCCACCCTCCTAGTGTTGGTGCTCCAGGGAACCGATTGAGTCAGTGATGCTTTGCAGCATGGACCAGCATGCAATAAGCTTATAAAGGGTTGAACAATATATCCCTGTGGGTATGCATCCCTTCGCGAGGCGACCCGCAGCAACATTTGGGTATTTCCCGGCTTAAGCCCAAAGTCTCTCTGTGAAGTCTTCCGACGTTAACCAGTACACACAGATTGACGCCCAATGGGTACTTTTTCCGAGTCGGCAGCGCTTGAAGACCACATTTCAAATGCGGAGATTAGGCCCAACATCCTATGTTTAACCTGAACGTCAGGTAACCTTCCAGTTCAGCCTTACGACGTTGAAAGAACCATGTATACTCATGGTACTTACAATACAATACAATACAATACAATTTTATTTTCCAGAACCTATACAGAACTGGATGGTCTCCTGGGCTAAAAGCTACGCGTCCGAGGCCCAGGAGGCCACTTTAAGGCAAGTAGATACAACTAAGAACTGTGCACTTGACACACACACACCACACGCCGCGCGCCACGCACACACACCACACACACACACACACACACACACACACACACACACACACACACACACCACACACACACACACACACACACGCACACCACACGCACACCACACGCACACCACCACACACACACGCACACGCACACACGCACACCACCGCACGCACACGCACACGCACACGCACACACGCACACCACCGCACACACGCACACACGCACACACGCACACGCACGCACGCACGCACGCACACACACACACACACACAAATTTCTATACAGTTCCTATAAATGTCTACAGGTGCATACAATATACATACAGGTAATATATACATAAAATATAAAGGTAAAATAAAATATAAAATATATACATAAAATGTACATACAGGTACAATTGGAGGTACAGACATTTCCCAACGAATTCGACAAATGTTCCGGTATATAGATATAACCAAAAATACATCCGCATTACTGGGTGTTGCTTTGCCAAAGAAAACATGTATAAAACAAGTATGAAACAAGAACAACTCCTAAATACACTCTCAGACGGGCGAACAAGCAAAATGTTCAAGGTTTAAAAAAAAAGGAAAACAAGCGATCACTTCAATTTTGCGCAAAAAATAAGCGCAATTCTTTCCGACTTTTGCAACAAGCATTGTGAGAGAATTCATTCAGTGCAATAGGTAGGTTATATTTCAGTGTCTGGTATTTATAGAATGTACGAAAGTGAGGGATGGCCCAAGTGTCTGCATTTCGTGTGTTTATATTAGCAGTCCGTCGTTGTAGTTTGGCTGCAGATGATAAGTAGTTTGCAGTGTAGGCAGTGGAGAAGCAGAACATTTGAAGTAGACGAAATCGGTACATACTATTTACAGGAACAATATTAAAATGTTCAAATAAGCCTTTAGTAGTGGTCAAGGGCTCAATATTTGCTATAAGGCGAATCACTTTTTTCTGAAGAATCAAAAGTCTACCTAAGTTGGTTTTAGATGTGGTTCCCCATATCAGTGTACAATAATTTAGGTATGATTGAAATAAGGCATAGTAAATTTGAAGTTTTACTTTAGTTGGGAGCAAATTACGACAACGCGAGATTATTCCAGTTGTAACAGAAACCTTTTTGCACAGGTAGTTTACATGAGTATCCCACGTGAGACCGGAGGAGAAGTGCACACCGAGGATTTTATGGCTGTCAACATAATCTATTTTTTTATCGTCTATGTAAAGCTTGTGTTCAACCGAACAAGGTTTGTTTTTTGCGCGAAATATAATTGCTTTGGTATTCATAGAATTAATACCGATGCGGTTCGTTTTGGACCAGTTAGATAGCTTTTTTAGAACATTGTTGCAGCATTGAATCAAATTGTTAACGTTAGGACCAGATAACAGGAGTGTGCTATCATCACGGTATATAAAAAAAATTTAGCCTCACTATCAATGTCTACTATGTCATTTACGTAAGTGTTAAATAAAAGCTGTCCAAGTACACTGCCTTGAGGAACACCTCGGCGAGAATGCTGAGAATGCTGTCCGAGGATGTTTGAACCCCAGTCTGATGTTAGGGTTAACGTTCATCTGCGTGCGTCGCCCCGTTCATCTGCCTCGTATCAACCTTTTCGCAAATTAGCTATAAACCGAAAAGTACGGCAGGCTTTACGAAAACACTGAATAAAATAGACTTCACAAAACAGCATTTAACAAACTGGCTTCGCGAATTCCCCACGAAACAGGCAGAGGCAGGAAAGCAGTGGTTTCGCACGACACCTTTCATACTGCACCTGTTCTGCTCGGGTGCGACTCTGATGAACCCGTTATCGTCCATCTCGCGATGGCAACGCGCGCAGAGCTTCTGGAGCTCGGGGACTGCTTTGTCGCTGATTTCGGTGGCCGCCGTGCTGTAGGTGGTGCTCGGCGTGTTCAGGGCGGCCTCGAACTCTCGCGCATTGGTTGATGTCCAGGTTTTCTTCGAACTTGCCACGCTTGCTTCACCCCTTGAGCCGGTGTCCTCTCGAGCGGCTGACCCGGAGTTTATCTGTGTCGGCTTCATCGATGCTTTTCCCCGTGGCTGCTTTTCTCTTCCGACGTCTCGGCTTGCTTTTGTGCCAGTTTTCTTCGCCTTTTTCCTAGAACCCATGGCCGGTCCCTCCTAGCTATCGGGGATGGTTGTGCGCCAAATCGTTAGCTGCAAACAGTCGTGAACGCTGGTGTTATCGCCTTTCATAGATGAAACGTAAAGTACCATTTTTAAGTTATGAAAGGCTTTCCATATAAACATCTTATCAAGTTATGTCCGCACTTTTTTGCGTTTACTAAATTCTCCCAACAGAAGTATCCTATGCCTTGTACCCTCCTGACTCCCGAAAATGATTTCCCTATTGAGTGTGCTGCTAAAGGAGGGTAAACATTCACTTGTTTTCCTAGGTATCGAATTTATCATGCCGAGTTAAATTGCTAAAGTACCCTAAGGTTTATAAAAAAAATGACACTTCAGGATTGCAGTATACGTAAACAAACTTACAATACCAAGCAGATGCCCCATTTAAAATTTACCACGTTGGCGCTGTTTTAACTTTCTTAAAACGATGATCAATAGTAGTTATACTTCGTGCCAACGAAAAAGAGTTGCAAAGAAGCATCGGGACGCTGCACAAAAACCCGAGTAACATGGCTATACCTTTCGTAAAGAAAGCCGACTTTTGTGGGACTTGCCTCCTCCATAAGCGGTGCAAGCGAGATGTAGTGCAAGTTCAATGCCGTATCGGAGTGTGCCACGGGATTCAGTTGCTGGGATTTGCCAGCTTTTGGTTACAATCTTGTTGGTACGCAACCCGACCAGACCCATTTTTTACGGAGGGGTTTTAAAATGCAGTGTGTATTTGCTGGCGTTCACCACAAACAATAAGTGTGCAATTATCGAGGCGAAACCTTTCTAAAAAAATGACAGTCGCCGTCACCGGCATCAACACGAATGTTACCAAAGTCACATGATCTCAGCAGGTAGAACTGCGCAGTGGAAGAGCATGGTGGCGCTCTTTCCCCATTGCTCCGTTTTCTCATTCCCAGACGTAAGCAGTCCTAATGCCCTTGCCAAATCTTTTTTAAAAGGTGGGTAGTACTAGTATTCATGGGAGGTCCTAGTATAGTGAGAAGTGATGTTTCGCCATTAGGTATCCGCCCTACAGTGAACCGAAATGAAATGTTTTATTTCACTCTACCTGCGCAGTCCGACCGAAATAGCTACGACGTTAGGCGCGTGAACCACCGAACGCAAACGTAAGATAAAAATACTGAAAGATGACGTGAGCTTCGTTGAAGTTAAGCAGCGTCTATAATTGACGTCGTGTTAAACTTTAAAATATTTTGCCAAGAGCGGAATTGTAAGCATTGAGAGTGAACGCGGATAAACCTCCATTTGATCTCGTCCAGCAGAACGCCGAAACCTTACCTGCTGGTTAGAAAGCCCGCCGTATGTTCCTTTGCTCGCCAGAAGTCCCAGACGCCTATTCTTCACATACCATGGAGACATGGACGCGGAAGAAGGCGGGACGGGGACTCAATGTACGCGTCATGCACGAAAATGCTGCAGGTATGTTTAGAACCAGAGCGCGTGCTCGTGATCTCGACCTCGCGAGGTGCTCCACCTCATATTGATAGGCGACGAAGAAGAGCACTCGTAAAGTACGGGCCAAGTAGTTCTCTCATCTAAAATTTTACAGCGAAGTAGCTTGCGGTCAGTTGGTCGAACTTTTTCTTGCGTTGGAAAAAAAAAAAACTATATGCATAACCACATTTCCTCTTTCTCGAAGCTATGTTAACATGGGGCTGTGTCCCACTGCTGTCTTCTCCGTCACGTGGCATAGCCTCTCGGTTGCGACTGTCCATTTCGTCTAACGTACAGATGTGGCCCTAATTTTACACGGCCATAGGCTGTACGACGCCTAAAATTATCTAAAATATACCGAACCACTGCTATTTATGAAAGAATGCATAGAGGTATTCCTTGTGAAGAATTCTGCATATGAATTTCTCGACATGAAAAAACAAAACAAAAAAAATTCCCCCGCATTTCCCCGAAGGGGAGTATGAGGAAGTGCGAAGCACGGGGTGATGCTATGAGGGGGAGTTTGTTGAAGTTTGGTGGCATTTTGCCCGTTAGTTACATTAACACCCCCTCGTGATCACGTTCGGCTTAACACGCCTCGTTTGTCCCTCTGCGGAAATCTTGGTGAATTAACGTGTATGTTCGAGAGGAGGAGCGCACCGCACCGCAGCGCACCGCAGCTGCGAAGCGCCGACCGCAGTGAAGGGAGAGGAGGCGCAGTCACGTGAGAGAATGCAGAACTAGCGGGTTTGTAGTATCACGTGTACACCACGCAGTTATCAAGCCGCTATAACGCCGCTGAGTCGCCAACGCACGCCGCTGACGACGTAGTTTGAATGCGTTAAAGATATAAGGCGCGTTACTAACACTGATATCAACGTCGCGTCCGTGGCTTAGTCGGTAGAGCGTCGCGCTGCGGCCGCAAAGTCCGCAGATCGAAACCTGGCGCCGGATGCTGTTTTTTTTTATATAGTGTAGTGGCCTGGCTGGCGCGCCGAGAGAGGGTGTTGCGAGCTGGAGAGTAGTAAAGGGGCTTTAGGAGAGTAGGCGAGGGGGGAGAGGAGGCGCTATGCGAGCGCGACGATTCAGGCTCGCTTAAGAAGTGCATTCGCACTTATTCCTGGCCAATCTCCCACGTGGGTATGTGCCATGTCAGCGGCCAGGCAGCGCGCACCCGCAGCTGTTGCTATGCGGACGGCGGAAGGTTCGGGGTCGCTTATATTCGCACTTAAAACAAACACGCGGAATTGTAGGTCTCAAGCCCAGGCCGTTATACTAGGAATCAGAGACTATATATTAAAGCTGCGAATATCGGACGGCGGGCCTTCTTTAGCAGTTGCAAACTACTGTCGCGTGTGTTTTTTGAAAAAGTCAGTGGACGGCGCCAGGCGCTTCCACTTCGTCATCATGTTCGAAGCTGGAGCCTCCTGGTTGAGGTTGCGGCATTGTAGCGAGTGCAGTAGGCCAACATGCTTCGCGGCTGCAGTACAGATCACACCGACCATGATTGCTGACGCGATGGTTTAATGGAAGGCTATTACAGCAGGAACACTGAGCTGGAGAGAGATTTGTCCTTCGTCTTTTGAACAGTGAAGCTTTTGAGTAAATCGTTAGTATGTGGTGTCCGCTTCCACTCGGTAGTTAAAAACCAAGAAAATGCCGCGTGTCCCTGTGTGCCTGCCTCGCGGCGACCGCCCACCGTCCCCGCTGCACGTATGTCAAGCCAAGCATACTCGCTTTGGGATATTGGCCAAGATTGGCAAAAAAAAAGAGAAAACTCTAGCGTTCGCCGTAATCGTGGCAAGACTATATATATATAGCTCGGAACGAGAGAGACGCGTCATACCGTACGCCCCTCCAAGGCGATGTCCGATGATTATCACTTCGACAAAAATGAAAGAAGCTCACAATTGTAGTAAAACCGATGGAGTATATTTCGTTGCGGCAGCGAAGAAGAAGCAAATGGGCTGCAATCGTGGACTTAAACCGTTGTGATGGTCGTGAAGGCTGCCTACAGATTCGCTACTTCCAAATCTTGCTCGTTAGTGTGAGCTTCCTTTCTTTTTTTCAGTGCCGGTTGGCCATAGCGCAGTGCTCCAGTCCATACTTCTTCCACTGCCCATACCATAACCCCCGGTCGAGGTCGGCGGTCCTGAACGAGGCCGCAGCCTATGGGTAACTTCAGTGAAAATGAGCATTGAGGTAAAAACGTCCGATCAGTGGTGAAGTTTTTGGCGCTAGTCTACGTCAGTCCACACAGTCCTAACCACCTCCTCAACACCTAACCGGGGTGTGGCACGCAATGCTAGCCAGCTCTGTGCCCGAACTTTACCAAGGCCTGGTGGACTGTGCCCTGACAACAGCGTGTCAGCCTCCTAAACTCCGGAGGCTGACCCCACTCCATTTCTGTTTGCCGTTTCTGCTCAAACAAGCGTATTTTCCTCTCTTTCTGGTGTGGCCGATGGAGAGGATAAGCTTAGTGAACACTGGCCCCAGAACGGCCATACCAGTAGGAAACGCTGCAGTGCTTGGAGCCTCGCCGGACAAGAGGGCGGGGGGGAAGAGGGGAGGAAAGCAACCGGGTCGTATCTGGTTGCGGCTGTGTTCATCTTGGCTTGTTCGGCTGTATTAAGGAGCCGTTTTGTTCACACTAATAAGCAATACAAGTGAGGTCATCATTAACTAATTAGGGGGCAAGGAACATTAAAAATACACATTCGATTTTTCGCAGCCTACTGTCGCGTCTTCAGTGGCGCACTTTTCTGGGTGGGTAGCTTTTAATGCCACAGGACGTCACATATATAAAGCCCTTTTCCTAAGCACCGGCGGTTCTTGTTGAGGGTGGTTGGCTCTATGGAGAGATTTGTTTTTCTGCGTTGGTTATGCTATGAAGTTTCATACTCGGTGTATAGGTAAAATAAACGGAATAACACAAACATACGCGCATATTTATGCACGCCGTATCAAGATACAACTACTCTCGAAACGAGTTTCAACTTTCATCGAGTTTCATTGTAATTTGTATTGAGAGTGCAAAGGCTCTAACTTGTGTTTTGTAGAAAACAAATATTCGGCATATGCACATTGGTGTGACGTGATGCCTCGACCGGCTCAGAAATATGAACCAGAGTGAGCCGCTGGTGAATTCAGCAAACCACAAATTTGTTTTACAGTAAAGAATCCCCTAAGTACACTGATAACTAAACACAAAACCAAAAAAGAACCTCCAACCACAAAATCATAAACACAACAAACAAAAATGTGTAGCTCCGCAACTAATATCTACAACGTGCTCTACAAAAGCCCTCTAACTACTGTCCTACAGCTACGTGTCCTTATTGAACAGGACTTCGCAGGTAGC
Organism: Haemaphysalis longicornis; assembly: GCA_013339765.2. Classification (NCBI taxonomy): domain Eukaryota; kingdom Metazoa; phylum Arthropoda; class Arachnida; order Ixodida; family Ixodidae; genus Haemaphysalis; species Haemaphysalis longicornis. The sequence continues at coordinate 146,707,036 of CM023451.1, read as the reverse complement.
CTGCGCTGACGTGGCGTCGACGTTGCGTGGTCGCGACGCCGCGGTAGCATTAGTCGTCTGAAGTCGTGTTGGTGGTGACGGCTTTGCTGCGCACTGTCATTTTGGGGACGGCATCACTGCTGCGCCGCGTGTACCGGCGTGAGTCCTCTGTGGCTACCCCTGTGGTAGCCTGCACAACAGGAGGCATCACACGGCCTGGGGACCATCCCTGCGGCAGCAGGTGGCACCGAATGGATACGGAACCGTCGCCGTGTGGGGTCCGTCAAGGCGTAGGTAGGCCATAACACGAATGACACACACCCACTTTGAGGGATTGGCCAAGTCTGATTGTGGTTTCATTGTGGAAGAAGCTCACGAATTCAAAATAAGGGGAAATAGAATTGGGATAATAGTCGGTAAAGTGACGCAAACAATTTCAAAACCTAAAAAAAAAACAAAAGAAATCATACTGCACTGCGTACCACAGGTATTTGAAGTAAAGGATGAAAAAACTGGCAGAAACATTCAAATTCCCGCACCACTTGGAATGTCAAAGCACAACGGCTGTCCCCGAAAAGTCAGACCCTAATTGCGGAGCAATGGGAGGCACTGCTGGCCACGGCATGCTGTGAAGACCAGATCGGGTAGGAATTCAGCCGGGCCACGCAAAGCAGCAGAGGCCGTTGGATCCCTGGACCAAGGGTAACCCTCCTTGCTGACCCCAGTTGGGAAACTGTCGCACGTGGCACGAGCCCTCGGTGGAGTGCCGCCCAACCTCTAAAAATACAAATAAACGTTTTTCCTCCTCCTCATACTCTTCGTTCTAGTGCTATTCAATGATCCATCGCTGATATCCGTCTATGTCAAGTCCAACTTTTTAACGATCCATTCAGGAGGACGGATAGCTGTGCCACACTGAGGTGCCTGAAACTAGAACTCGCAGTCGTTATCAGGAAACGACACAGGGATATGTACATGACCCTTTGTACGTACACATTTGTACGTTCACACTTAGCGCACAGGATGAAAAAGAAGAAACACCAGCCCAACAGCAGTTGTGCTGCTGAGCCCGAAGATGCAGGTTCATAGGTCGGTAAACTCACCCATGAGTACACTCACAGCACCCCCCTCACCACTCACGAGTGAGTGGTGAGTGAGCCTCACCGTCGTTTTGGCCTGGTGAGTACGAGTGCGAGTGAGTGCGAGCGCCACTCACGATGAGCCCCGTTTACCACTCGCGAATGCGAGTTCCACTCGCGGCGAGCCACGCTCACCACTCGCGAGGGCGAGCGCCACTTGCGGCGAGTAGAACTCGCCACTCGTGAATGCGAGTTCCACTCGCGGTGAGCCCCGCTCAGCACTCGCGAGTGCGAAAGCCACTCGCGGTGAACCGCACTCACCACTTGCGAGTGCGAGTTCCACTCCCGGCGAGCCCCGTTCACCACTCGCGAGTGCGAGTTGCACTCGCGGCGAGCCCCGTTCACCACTCGCGAGTGCGAGTTCCACTCGTGGTGGGTCCCACTCACAACTGGCGAGTGCGAGTTCCACTTACGGCGAGCCCCGCTCACCACGCATGAGTGGCGAGTGAACTCGCGCTTCTTGGGCGATGTGCGGGGCTTACCGCCGTGGGCATCACTCGGTGTTGGCATTCGTCGCAGGAGCCGCTTGCTGTGGTAATTGCTGCTGACGATGTCCACTCGTACGCACAGCCACTAGTTAATGGAACGCTTGCCTTTAGCTTTGGGAATATGTGGCTACTACCCTTTATATTTAAGGCACCGTTGAACCAACTCTCCAGTGACCTGTTGATTGAGGAATATGACTTGGATGGACGTCTGACGCCATAATGCGCTGATACTGTCGCTGTCATGACTCATCGAGGGGCTGATGCGCGCACTCTCACCGAATGATGTTTCTGGCTCGCAGCGTTTTGTGTTGGAATTAGCGTCGGTAACGTCGTCGCAATAAAGCGATTGCACTTCCCTAGCGCTGAGCGCTGCGATGGAGGCATTAGGAAGCACCGTGGTCTAGTGTCGTAGTACTTCGTGTACATAATTGGCCGGCTTGCTGCAGCTGTCAAATGGCCGGCTGTTCTGAAGCGCAAATTGTGAGTGCCCGTAATCGTTTGAAAAGGTATCGCAGATTTTCACAGATTCGCGTATCAGGATGGCGAAACGGTTCGTATGAGCGAGTTGCGTGTTGTGGAAGCAGTAGCTCATTTTCGAGGCCTTGGCGTATTAAATGTACCAGTATTTGACATTACTTGTTACGGTGGCGCTCTTTTATAATACTCGCTTTCACGCGGACTTGGAGTCACACATCCTTCTACGGCAGTTACGGCAGTTACGGTCCGCGCCTTGAGGCATGTGATTTGCTTCGGGTGTTTGGCACACCTGAAAACTTCACCGCTGCTGTTTTATTGCTAACTTCACCAAAACGTTTACGTTTCGTTATGTTGCGTGAATGTTGCATTGACTCATATACGATTATGTGCGTACCTTTCGCAAGCAAACGAAGTAAGTCGCTTTGCATCACCTCACATAGTATTTGTCATGATGACTCGCCGACTGCACCCCTTCGTTTAGTTCCCTGTCTCCCTCTGAAGTTTGTGTATCCGTTCGTGTAGATTCACAAGAATCGTACGTTATGTCTACGTTATGTCTGACTCCTCCTTCGCCTTACCGAATCGCAGAGTTCGAATCGTTACTGTTGCACGCATTTTGTGAAAGATATATTTCATATCTTCAGATCGGCGAAAGATAAGATACTCGTTGTTGGCGCTGCTCTGTTGTCATCGACGGTCATTTACCATTACGCTTGTGAATTTGCCTGGCCAAGTTGAAATGGGGACCTGGGCTCCTGCACATTGCCTTTTTCATTCTGGCCGTTCACGGTCGCAAACTAGCTAGTTATGAAGGCGAAATTGCTTCTGCTGCTTCATTTTCGTATTTAGCGTTGTGGTCAGCCAAAACACTGTAGTCCCCGTCATGCTTGCTGCGCTGATTCGCTGAAAAGGGCTTCGCAATCTATAGTGTTCCTCATATTTTGTGCCCCGGCATCGTCCGCGTGCCGATGGCGTAGCGGTACTGTGACGTCTGAGTGGTGGATGAATAGTAAGCATTCTCGGCAGTCGGATAACGTAATTTTGGAGTGGGTGAGTGAGTTAATGAGTGCGTGCGTGTTTGCGTGCGTGCATGTGCGTGTTCGCGTGAGTGTGTCTGCATGCGTGCGTGCGTGTTCAAGTGCGTTGGTGTGTGTGTGCGTGCATGTGCGTCTGTGTACGTGTGCGTGTGTGTGTCTGATGACTTATTCTCCCCGTTATTTCGTATAAACTTTTGACGTGAACTTGTCTCGGTGCCCGGTGCGGGCGCATGATGGTGTAGTTTTAGGATCAAGCTGCGGTTTTGCTCTGTGGCAGGTTGGCGCCGTTTAGAAAGTTGGGCGAGGAGGGAGGGGGGCGCCAGGCAACTCGTCTCTATGAGGACGCCCGCGATAAAGTCAGAGCGACTACGCGGCGCCTCCTCTCTCCCTCGCCTTGTTTCTGCCAAGCGCTCAAGGCCAAGAATTCCAGTAGCCTTCCTTCACCTTGCTTGCCGTTTTCAAGATTTTCGTGGCCGTGTTTTGCTGGACATTCTCACTATGCGCCCTTTTCACCTGGGACTACTCTTGATATAAACCGTTTGGAGGGTTGTCCACAGCAAATTGACTGCGCAATTCTGGTGGCGCGGATAGCGCGCTTCGATATAGAAATATTTGAGCGCGCTAGCCAGTATTTTGTCAAATGGCAACAGCTTTTTTAAGCTTTTCTTCCGAGAACTCGACTATTTCTTTTATGCTTGCCACCGGTGTCAAAATTTTCCGTGTTTCTTTTCTTTTGTAGAATCTGAGCGAAATAGCATAGACAATAATAAAAAATTATGAATGGCTTCAGGCAAATTTGCGAGAATTTGTTCATTTCGCAAGAGTCCAGCGACGATTACCGCTTTGAAAGTGACATATCAAGACATGTGCTTATAATAACCAAATACATACTAAGAAAAAGGGAGACCCCATTCGTAAGAAAGGTAAATTTTAGCTCAAATCGGTAAGTATTTCATGCCTGAAAATATTTGTACATGCGTGTGAGTGGAGGAAGCGAGTGGTGATGGCGAGTGAGTGTGAGTGGTCATTGCAAGTGGTGAGTGCGAGTGCTAGGGAGTGTAAGCGGCGAATGCGAGTGGTGAGCGCGAGCGAGTGTAACTGGTGGGGATGAGTGGTGAGCGTGAGCGTGAGTGAGTGCGAGTTGTGACGACGAGTGGTGAGCGTGAGCGCGAGTGAGTGCGAGTGGTGAGGACGAGTGGCGAGCGTGAGCGCGAGTGAGTGCGGGTGGTGAGGGCGGAGTGGCGAGCGTGAATGCGAGTGAGTGCGAATGGTGACGACGCGTGGTGAGCGTGAACGGGAGTTAGTCCGAGTAGTGAGGCCCGAGGGGCGAGCGTGAGTGCGAGTGAGTGCGAGTGGTGCGGAGGAGGGGAGAGCGTGAGCGGGAGTGAGTGCGAGTGGTGGTGGTGGAGGGGTGAGCGTGAGCGCGACTGAGTGCGAGTTGTGAGAGCGGAGTGGTGAGCGTGAACGTGAACGTGAATGGGTGCAAGTGGTGGGGCGAGTGGCCAGCATGAGCGCGAGTGAGTGTGAGTAGTAAAGGTGGAGTGGCGAGCGTGAGTGCGAGTGAGTGCGCGTGGTGAGGGCGGAGTGGCGAGTGGGAGTGCGAGTGGGTGCGTTAGGATGAATATATTTTTTGAGTGAATGTGAGTGTGTGGCATCCAGTTTTGCCCTATGCGCAGGTTCGATTCTGCCGCGCTGGCTGCTTTTGAGATAACGGCGATCAGCACAAACACCCGTGTTTCGACATTTTGGAGCACCATAAAAATCCCATGGCAGTCGATATTAATCCGGCGTCCTCCACTACGGCTCGCCTCATACCCCGCGTGTAGGTTGAGCGTGTTAAACCACGTAAACGTTATTGCTTTTATTAGATGCAGAGCATCTGATTCACTCGCCTTGTCCCTCCGGCGTCGTCGTCGGCGTTGTCCACCCCTCCCCCATTCTCCTCGCCGCGCCAGCTGCGCTCTCCGCCGCTCACCCCCTCTCCTCTCCGATAGCGAACACTCTCTCGCGAGGGGCATTGGATTGGATTCGATTGGCTTGGCTTGGCTTGGCCTGGCCTGGCTTGGCTTGGAGTTGGATTGGATTGGATTAAAGTGGATTGTGTTGGATTGTGTTGCGTCATAGCCGCGGCAGACGCGCTGGGGCCGGCGCATGTGCAGTACTCTCTCTTCCGCGGTTTCCTCTCCTTCGGGCGCGCTGCGCATATAACCGATGTGCCGTTCTCCGGCGAAGCAACATCCACGCTTGGCTCAAACACCTAGAGTCCACGCCGCTTTACAAGTACGCCAACGTCGTCATCGACTGGGACCGGCTTACGCAGTCCCCTCAACGTTATGCGCGCTATAAAACGCGGTCCCTTCGCCGCTCCGCCTATGCGTCGCATCTACACAGGGGTTCCCGCGAGGGGAAGTGGGAGTTTTTTGCATGTTTTCAAAATGTGTTTTGTGAGGGGATGGGGAAGCGGTTGTCTTTGAAGCCGCTTTCACGTCGCTTTCGAAAGCGCAGCATTTTGTGTATAATCTCTAGTTTATGGGTGTTCACTGCTCTCTCACCCTCGACGGTACTTCGTCGTTGCTGTATTTATGACAAGATGGGACACAAGTTTGCGGGGTTGCGTGTACACATTTACGTGCGAAAATTGGTCCTCATGATGTGCGGACGTGCGGGAGGTGCAAAGATAATTCATCGGAACTCATCAGTACCGCTGAAAACCAGCAGCGGTAGTGTAGTTGCTAATTGAAAGTGTTGCTGCGCACGATGCCATGGATTTGATTAAAGGGCAAGGAAAGTATTTTTTGACTGGTTCAAACTTAAAAAAAAAGTACACACGTAAAGATGTAGAGAGTAAAACAGCTAAATAAGGCAGGATACAGTGAAGCTTTATGTGTCGATTCCCTTTAGCGGTGTTATTGAATTTCTCAAGGCTTACCGAGATACAGCCCGTACGCACGATCGTTTGACGCACAAGTACAGCGTCGTTGGCAGGATAAACAAGTCATCATGTCGTGCGCAGCAAAGTCAACACGTTGGAGGCACTGAGCCACCGTGTTGAGTTCATTGACTCTTGTGGTTAATGCGTTTTTTTTTTCTGCAAGGGGCTTGTGAGATGTTGTTTTGGACACCCTAAAATCTAATAACCGGCCACGGTGTGAGAGCCACCTTTCCCGCCTGCGTCGCCTGCGTTTGTGAATATTAAACCGCAGCAATTTATTATAGCGAAACCCGAAGGTTTTTCCGTGGGCGCTGGAGCTGATGGCAATGTATCTGGACGTCCCCCCCCCCCCCTTCTTAATTACGGTGTGCCTTTGAACTGGTCGGCGTAAATGACGTTTAACGCCATTATGCGTGTACAATAGGCTGACGAAAGTTTTTTCTATCTCAATAGGTTCTCGCATGTCTACTCTGTCGTGCGTAAGAATCGCGCTTCTCGTTTCGCAGCTCAAAACATCTTTACCGATCTCTTTTGCATGCCATTCTCCACAACCTAGCTTGTTCATGAATTCGACATTTTGCACACCTGGACCTCGATTGGCAGGCTTAAAATTTGAGATAGATTAAAGATTAAATTTTGTAATGTAAATACACCTAAATAAAGAAAGAATTTGTATCTTTAAGTACGTGAAGTGAGGTACCACAAAAAAGTGCAAATACTACAAACCCGACATTGTGGTTATGGACTGCAAGAGGTAGGATTTTGGCAGCTAGTAAGTTTATTGACAACATACATTTTGATTTATTGGCAAAAAATCTGCATTTACTTCAGAAGATCAGTTTTAGACTTCTTAAAAAAATATCATGCAGGATTTGGAACCTTTCCTTGTCGTTTGTCTTGTTAAAAAAATAAGTTGGGGTACCGCTTTCCCCGGTACCTCCATTTTGACTGTACCGCGCCTGTTTATTTCTGTTAGAACTTTTTTTTTTAATTTTGTGGGATACCACTAACTGGAACTTTCTGGGAAATTGAAAAAAATTATGGTTATGTAAGTTGAAAGAGAGAGAGGTCAGAGAGGAGAGCGAGAGAAAGATGCGAAAAAGGTTAGGCCCATTAAGGGCAGTCGAGCAACTTCAGAAGATGAAAATATAATGAGACAGAAAATGAAAACAGCCGGAAAGGGAAAAATAGTAAAGAAGAAAAAATAGATCAAAAAGAAACAAAACTAATTGGAGTAACGAGAGTTCCTCTTGCGAACATAAACGTCGTCACATTGGAATCATGGATGTGCAAAGATAGCGGTGTGTCTATCCGGCACGAACAGACAATTGTAGGTCGTCCAAGATAGCAGGTGCTTTTGAGTAAACCCTTCAATTTTAACAGCGAAGCTGCTCATGCCTAGGATTTGTGGAGGTTTCGTATGGGTAAGCTGAAATTTCCGCGGCTCCACTTTTCTTTGAAGTTCGAGGCGTTCCATAGCGCAAGGCGTTCGTGTGTGTGCGTTTGTCTCTCTGTTTTTCTTGCGTGCCTGCTTAAAGGGGCCATGAAGACAAAATACAAGTTTGCTTTATTCGAAAGATTTTGTGTTCTATAGTGCCCCCAGCGCTTGTCCAGGATGCAAACAATGCTTTATGCACTGCGAAATTAGTAAGCTAAAATTTTGATTTTCGCGCCAAAACGTGTGTTCGAACGACGTTTGCAATGCCATCAGAAGAGCAGGTCTTTCAGCTGAACTTGGTGTGGAGCGGATAGTTTCTTACTGTTAGTAAACCTAGATGGCGCCACCACACCGCGGCAAGCCGTTTTCTCCCTTTGGTTTGTTTGTGACCGTATTTAAACCTGGCTTGTTTTTGTTCCTGGAGAAATTATTCGTTTCACATGGGGCTCGCTTGACAAATATAGTCACGTAAGACACCGTCGCTTGCGTCAATCGGCCAGTGTCGTCTGAGACAACCCCAAAGCCCTGCAGTGCTGCGCATCTAAACGAAGCATAGTGCGCGCAGTACCCACAGCAGTACGCATAGGTACTTCTATGTTTATGTGTGATTTCATGACTTCTACTGTTTGTCCCACCATTCTTACTGATATAACAAGAATGTGCCCTAAATTTAAGCTCAAATAGCTCGTTCGGCAAGCTTAAAAGTTCTATTGGCGTTTGCTTTTTCCGGCCTGCGCCAATCGCAGAGCTTGCTGGTATGACATCAAAGCTTCTGTTGCGGGAAATGAGCTAGTGGGTCGCATGGTTATTCATTTTTTTCCTAATTATACAGCTTATTTGAACGAAGTTTACGTTAAAAGTTGTGTCAGTGGTATTCTAACGGGGCAATCTTTTGAATGAAATAAACTTGCGTTTTTTCTTCATGGCCCCTTTAAACCTTTGCTTGGGCCAGCACTTGCTTTACCTAGACCGGTTTCTGAAATATTCCCGTTGTACGCTCACACCGCTTTTTCTGCGTCGTCGTTCCAAGTGCCTGCGTGGCTAGTTTCCTGTTCTTCCACACTCCCGGAGTGGCGGATACGTCCCACTTGTCTGCCTCGAGCCGGGTGGCGGGCACGTTGAAACGACACGCGTGTCCGGTTTCTTCCCGCTCCTCGGTGTGGCGGTAGTCGTCGACGCGGTTGTCTACAAAACCAGAAAGGCGAGACAATAAATATGTGGGCGTACCTCTCAGCACGATGGTCATCGATCGAAACTACGTTGATACGTTTATTCAAAATTCTGTCACTTATGTGTCATGTGGTAAACAGCTTCACGTGTCGTCCACCTTCACGGAGTTAAGTGGCTCATGATTTTTTATGGGAGGCATTCCTTGGCTATTTTACCCAGTTTGCAGTATAAGGCGGATCATATCATTCTTCCTGTAGCCTTCGCTGGACGGCTCTTACGCAGAGCCACGTGTCAGCCCCTTCCCTGTAGAGGGTGCACCACCGCACACAGAGTGTTCTAGCGGGAAAGCAAACCTTAGCATAACTGCGAAGACTGTTCACACTATAGGTGCTATTCTCACTACTCGCACTGCAGGATTTGCAGCGACGCTGTACAGGTGCAACAAAAAGTAAACGGAGCACGGCTTCGTGAAATTAGAATAATGTCTATTTTGTGCGGCCACCAGCATAAATAGAAAATTTGCGGCCGGATTTTATTTTAGGATGACTTTTTTGAAAAGTCACTTCCAGCTTGCTCGCTAGGCACATGGCGGTGACATCCCCTGAAAATTTCCAACCCGTGCTCCGTTTGCCTTTTGTTTTACCTGCACATACCTCCCCTCTGGCAGTCGTCGATGTCCATCCGTCTACGGGTCGCGTCGACGCAAAAAAAAATATTCTGTATCTGTGAACCTACAATAGGTATCTTGAAAAAAAAAGACATACTAAAATTGGCCGCTATGGTGACTATCAGTACGGCGAGTTTCCTTTACTTGTCATAATTGGTTAGTTTAGAGTAAAGTTGCAAGCGTTAAAAAATTCCGGTCTGCTGTAACACATGGCCCTCTACGGAGGCAGCATAGGTCACAGAAAACGACTGCACCTTGTTTTCTCGAAACTATCCCGAAACAAATTATATGACGATAAGCAAGTAAAACGACTGTAACTTTACGCTGAACCTCATCTACATTTTTTAATTGCGTACTTCACACTGAAGTTGTCAATATTGTAAATTCCTGTCTGTCGTCAATGCATGGACCTATCCTACAGAGAAAAAAAAGACACGTCCATGTTTTTCTCTTAGGGGAAATTTAAATTCAGGCTGCGTAACCAGAGCGAGAAATAAGACATCCCGTATAGTGATATCTTAAGCCCATGATGCTAGGTTAACAAAATCTTTATTCGAACCAACAGCAGTAATGCTGTTCTACAGCAAGGAACAAAAAAGTAGTTACACTCTCAAGCGAAACAAGTAACCGTATTAGCAGTTAAAGTATAGCTATTTGACGTTTTTTCCCCTCAACTATATCAAAAACCCGCAGAGTTTCAAGAAAATTAATATTTTTAGTTACTCATGAATGACCAACCTATTGCCCCTGGAATTTCGAATTTAGAAGCAGGTACATTTCTATTCGTCAGATTACCTTTCGTTTGTAAAGAATTGCGAGACCTCTCACCTCAAATTTATTTGATCAAGTCAAATTGTTTCCTGCGGCGCCGGAGCGCATGTCACGGGCAGCACACCGAGTGCGATGTAGGGCCATAATTTGAAGCGCAAGTTAGCGCCTGTCTCGTCTACTCTGTTCTTCGTCCGTGTTTTTTTTGTTCCGCTTCAAATCATGGCAACTATTCACCAATTAGTCCAGCAAGAAGTTCTTCTCAGCTACTATGTAGGGTCATGAATAAGAATAACGTGTGATTTATGACTTTGCCAAATGGCTGATGGAGGAATGACAAAGCATCCGTGACCAGACATCCTAGGGCAAGAGCCAGGCACACAAAAGAGACTCGGTGAAATATAAAACGCAGTGGCATGTGTGACAAGATGTAAATGAGGGAACCAGAAACGCGATTAAAAAAAAGGAATAAAAACCTTTCAGATACTGTTTTTGGCACGACTCGCCTGCAAGATGGTGGCTGCCATCTCAACGCTGGTGTTCAGCGTTTTTACTGTATGAGTATCTTGCGCCGTCAAAAAGAATTGCGGAGGGCTTTGTCGGGGCTGCTATACTCACGACAGGCCTCGCTGTCAGTGACGTCGCTGTTAGTTAGGCTGCTGTCTGTTCCAGGTTACATATTTATCACGCTGTTTTCTATGCACGATACGGTGAACGTCAGAGTGATTAATCGGGTCCTCTGTCTGGCCGCATGGCGTTTTGCGTGCAATTTAATTGAGCCACCTTCTTATTTGCCCGCGCTCTCTTTTTGTGCAGTGAACTTGCCGCTTCTGTCCTAGCTGTATTATATCTTACTCCACTGTCGGAGGCAGCCGAGAGGTAGGAAAATGCATGTATATATGGCTGCAACTCTTCTGAGGCCTTTGCCGCCAGTAAAGATAAGACTTGCAATGTAGCACCGAGCGAATATTAACCGAAAATGAGTTGGCGGCTTTAGATGTATGTCGCGGCTCTGTGGCTTGCCCCTCTGAAGCATCCTGCGCTCTGTTCAGCGGTGGTCTGTGAGTTTCTTTTATTATGCGTTTCTTTATTTATATCAACTGGCCACTTCAGGCTTCGTTCTTCCCAGGGAATTAATGTCGAAGCCTTCAAGGCATTTATTATCATGTTGTAATACGTATTTCTTAATCCAAATAACCGTACTTCATATTTCGTAAATGTTCGGCCGCATAAGAGAAACGTGCCCGTTTAGCGGACAAGACTGAACGCACAACCCAACGTACTATTCTTTTGAAAAAAAACATACGCTATCAAAGCTGACGTTCACGTGCTTTAGTACACGCCCTAATAATTCATAGTTTTCCTTGCGCTCACTTTAAAGAAACGATCACCATTTTGCTGCTTCAGAGGATGTCAGTTTTTTCTAACCTAACAAATCCCGCGTATTACAAGCTCCCCTGTGATTGTGTGGAGAAATAAAATGGGAAATAACGAAAGCAGCGAGAATTTATCTCTACATTCTCCCCCCCACCCTTTTTTCCGTTTTGTGCGTGTATGAGACGGATTGTGACGTCAAACGAGGTACAGGTTCATTCTGGCACCGGTCATCAAGATACCGCCGCAGGTATATTTACTTTTTCCCTAACAGAATTTTCGCGGAAGTCTAAAAGATGAATTAGCTTGCGAGACTACGACTTGTAAAGCAGTAATACTGACATCCTTTGAAGCAGCTAAATGGTGATCGTTTCTTTGTAGTGATCACAACTAAAGCTGTAAAATATTACGTGTGTTTTATAAAGCACTGCAATACGGGAAGTTGGCCCACTGAAAAGCCCCTCTGAACAGCACCGTATGAAGCTCGTTCCACTCGCCTGCCATTACCAGGAACATCCTGTTCGCACCCGTTGGTGCCATCACCTCTCAAATTTGTTCGTACTGCATGTGCGCCAGTACCTTCTCTAACGACGCGCGCTCCGTCCCTTTTTCTCCGAACCCTCCTCTGACCCCGCTGTATCTCTTTCCCGGCGTACGCTCCGATTTTCTGGGTGAATCTGTGTACCTCGCAACGATTATCTGTACCTCAAGCGTTCCAACAAGCGTAGATATCTGAAGCTTTCGCCTTAAAAAACGGCATCTCCAAAGCCCCGAGCTCGGAACCTATCGTCGACATTCCCATTAGATGCATGCAGCCAAAAAACCTATAATCAAAACTTCAGTTGAGGTATTCAGCAAAGGTGATGAGAGCTAGCTTGAGAAGCTTGCGGCTGATTCACGGCTTTCCTAATGGCTTCGACGTCGACATAACAAGCCATAGTTCTCATATACTTCTTCAGACGTTTGGCCAATAGGGTATGACAGCAGTTGTCAGATGCTTAAGGCCGGTTCACTTACCATTGTCAGTGACGTTCTCAAATCGATTCACGCATCAAAATCAGCCAACGTTTCATCAAAAAATTTATCTTGAAACCCACAGTAAAACGTTGGTTGAAGTCATTTAAAGTTTCTCGGACACTTAGCGTACACATAAAATTGGGGGCTTAATGTTTTTAAACGTCTTGAGCTGAAAAAGCAAACATTAAAAACATTAACTGGAGTTTTGTTACATCCTAAAGACAAATAAGATTTTCTAGATTTCTTTCGTCGTTTAAGGACTTGTACAGAGAAAGAATTAACCACTTAAAATGAACAAGCATAGCTTGTTTTAAGTTCAAGAGTCCTTTTTTGCCGCATCAGTCAATACCTAACGAATTTGTAAATGAAAAACGAATGAAATGTATTCTCGGGGAGATAAAACTACAAGTCTGCGTACCTTCAAAGTTGGGGACTTACATCATACCTTCTTGAAACCTATAAAACAAAAAAATGACAATTCAATTAGTAGCTAAGATTTCTTCAGAATAAAGCTTCATATGCTCAGACTAAGAAGCGACTTAAACACTTGATTAAAGCGGAGAATTCATTATCTCTGGTTGTGAAATCGTGTGAAGGGCTATTATATGGGAAAAAAAGGAAACTTTTTGGCTGTTACTTTCGGGGTATAATATTAAGCCCAGGAGCCTGGGTTAATCCTTAGGCGTAGGTTAATGTTAGAATGTTCCTGCACAATTAATTCCGTAAATGGACAAAGTTTTCGACTTGTGTGTGCCGAAAATTAATGACCAGAAAATATCGAAAATAAAAGTCCCCGGCTGCACAACGTAGATAATAAATAGAAAGAAAATATTTCACCTTCCTACAAAGACCGAAATAGAACTCTGTTTATGGAAAGTAATGGTACAACACACGGCTTTTCTCGTGTCTTTGACGAGCTTCAGGAAAGGAAAAATGCTGGTTCCGCTTTCACCCCAGCAGTCTCTAGAGCTTTTCGGAAGTCATATTTAGGCATTCCAACAATAAAGTGGTCTTAGAAGATACTTTTTGCTTGACATTCACACAAGCGTTACTTCTAACTAGTTGAACTCCTGGTTGGTTTGGCTAATAACAGCCGAATGGCAGGCCGCATGTAAGTGTGCCCTTCAGGGAGGGACCGGTGCGATTCGCGGGGAGAGAAAGTTCACAAGCTAATTTGAGGCTGAGTGAAAATTTTGTGATCATTGAGGAGAGTATGCGAGGTAAGAGGGCTTGAGTGCTCATTCACAAGACTAACAGACTTCAAGGGAACCCACGCAGAGCCTTTCTTATGTCGTTGAGGTTCTGCTTATGATGCCTGGAGCAAGAGATGTACACTACGCTTTCCTGAGCAATGTTAAAGCTTTCTGGCAGAATATTATTGTACAGGTGAATTGGTAGAAACCTTATATTCGGCGTGAGGTAGACAGGAAGCACGTTTCTGCCTTCTAGAAATTCCTTATCCTTGATTTTCTCTCTTGTCGGAACATTTCGCGGGTTAGCATTTACTTGACGTTGTAGCGTAGCCAGTGATAGAACCTTTCTGGCAACAGTGCTGGGCATCTTTAGAGCTACTTGAAACGCTCTAAGGGTGATAAGAACACCCACGCATCCATTTATGTTTAGCTAGTAAGATGGTGTAAGAATGATTGGCGTCACTTCGCAAATTAAACCCGGAGTTTCGACAGAAGGAGGCTACATATTGTTTATTACAATAAGTGTTGAACAACGCCATGGTCCCTTTCGACGTGTACCCTGAGAAATACGATGCTCCGCACGTGAAGACTAAACAGCGCCAAAAGTGCTGTTTTGATAACTGTAGTTTGAAGTTTCTCCCGGGTGTTATTTTTCTGCATCGAGCTGATTACATGGCACCCGTGTGCACTGTTCCCTGGAATGGTTCCCGCATAAAAAAATATGGTATAGTATTTTTTTCGTATCACCAGAATTCATTTGCAGTGAATGAAACGCGCAAGAGAAAATTTATCTGCGCCGTGAGCTTTCAGAGGCGCCTTGAAATGTAGCCCTTGGACTCGGCGCTGGAAAATAGCTCGCTACTCAGTTACGATGCATTTTTTCCTTTGCGCCCTGGGCCTAACAAATACTTTCGTTTCTTTGGAGACCACACAAATCGCTTTTCGAAACGGTAGACCTTAGTTAAGAAGCATTATCTTTTGTGCGCACTTTGCGTAAGAAGTACTCTGTGAAACCGGCCCCTTAATGTTCCTTGCGACATTGCAGCGTTATCTCTTGCTTCACGTACGAAGAATGGTTCCGAAAATTCTCCGCGCGTACTCCACCTTGCTAACCTAGTTAAAGAGCGGTACTTGTGGGTTTTTAGCTGACATTTAGTGCACGAAAAATAAAGGTTATACACGTCATGCCTTCTTAATACGCCCACATCCGGGGTACACGCAGAAATGCTCTATCACAATAGCCCTACAACTACGCTGCGACCATGTGCGAGACCGAAGCACCGACTATTTCAGCCTCGTCTCGGAAAATGTTCTGCCGTTCTTCTTGGCGGTTTCGTATTCTACTTCTGTTTGAGAAAATTGAAATATTAAAAGCGTACATTCCCATCAACACTGAACGTGAAGTTTTTGAAAAAAATTGGGGTACCACAGGTTTGAAATAACTCAACAATAAACCGTGGCAGAAAACACTGTGCAAATATTTTACAACAGGAACCAGCATTGAAGCGGGTTCGAACAACAGCAATACCAAAAAGAACGACTAAAAATGGTGAAAATTGGGTTGGGTCACAAAAAATTGTTACTGCCACAACAAGTGCGGAATAAGTCAACAGGAATCACTGGCAGGAAAGTGAACAGTGTTCCAGCATTGTACAATAACACGAAGCAACGGTGAAACTGGTTCTAAAAAAATTCAGCACTATTGCGAAAAGTAAACATATTTGGCGCAGATTACGAAAACCACAATTTTCACAACAGGTTGTAAAAAATAGCCAACAGAATCCCCTGGCGGGAAAGAGTGTTCAGGTACTCTACGATCGAGGTCCATGGTAATATGGGTTCGAAAAATAAGAGCCGCAACTAGTGCTCGGATAAATAGTTGGGGCGTTTCGTGAGAAAACAACTGTCAAAATCAGAACAGCGCGACGAATGAGACAAGAGTAAGCTCACAAAAAAATACAACTGCTCCATTGGGTTTGAAATAAACCACACTCCGTAAAGTTCCCAGAGAACGCACTCCCCAGAAACATCACCCGCAATCCTTTAGGTGTGAAATGTTCAATTTACTTTAAGACCGCGATGATCGGCCACGCCCTAAAACCGTGCTAGCTTCGACGCCTTCGAAAGCACGGAGAGCTCGCTCCGCGAAAACATCCCACAGCCGCGAACGCCACTGATGTTTCGATTTATAACAAAAGAGACAAACTGTCCGGCTTTTTTACTTCATATCTCTGCAGTTCTGGCTGGTGGGGCGGCAACTTTTGCTGCGAATCAGTATGTGTCTAACCCCCTGAATTTTCATTCCGGTGAAGCCGATGTACTCGGCGCCGCTGCAGCGCTCCTCCTCGCCACCACCGACGCCATTTTTACAAATGTTATTTCCTTCGCGGTTATTACCCTGTTATTCTTCTCGGGTTCCTCGTGGTGTCTTCCAACATCGCGATGATCTGCATTCAGAACCAGGACCCTCTGAACGCCCCATCCCACCTGTTTACGGACATGGAGTTTGTGCTGTTCTTGGTCATCCTCAAACCCGCCATTCTGGTCGTCAAGCTGTCCCTACACTACGCCATATGGTCTGAGCCGCACTATCCGCACGATGCAGCCCCTTCCACCCTGTGAAAACATCAAGAAATAGTCCGACGGAACCACAACTTGGGTAACTCATCAGACTAAAATTAGGAATTCTAATTGCTTTGTAAATTTTTCTAAATACCGCGGCTGGGGAAGATTCAGTTTAGAAACAAAATAATTTGCGAACTACTATACGACTTTTACGGTGTACCAAAGAATTCTATAATATGTCTTTAATTCTAGCAAAAATACTGTCTCTCCTCTACTGCCCTCCAAAGGACTTGCTGACATGCATTCTAGATATGTTGAAATTATTTCCCAATTTGCCATTTGGAATCAATTCTTTGTTAACTCTGGCGTGGACAGAAATGTGAATGTATTAAAAATCGTTTCGTAGGAACGCAAGCACAGTGTTTCGAGGAGGTTTTATCGTAGTGCAGGCGCAATTGATGTACGGCCGAATCACTCGGACACAACTCCCGCTCAAAGCGTCCCGTAGTCCAGTGGGATTGTAGCCGTGCCGACGTTTTGCGTTTACCGCCTCACTGTATTTAGGGTCTGAACAGACATCGGGCTTGTGTTTGGCGCCACTGCCCGATTATCGTCGGTGGTCTCCTTTCGCCACGTTCGTGCCCATTCCGTGTATTTTTTCTTTGACAGTAGACTTCACCCTGCCAGCTTACAAAAACCAAGCTTACACGGACATTCCTAAAATCCGCTTCCCTTCAAGTGCAAGTGCATTACCAGGAAAACATTTCTTCAGAGGCAATATGAACCATCTGATATCAAGATATCAAGATCCAGAGACGAACAGTGGTCCTAGGGAGAGGTTGTACATGAATTGAATGCCTGCTACAGTGCGATATTACCAAGGCAAATCGCTGTATTTGTCGATACCACTGAAATTAACAAAGGCATGCTTTCTTCGGACGAGAGGATTTATCTCGAAGGAGTTACTTGGTTCTGTATACTCTAAAGCTGGAAACAGAAACAACGGGGGAACATATACGTGACTGTATATGTATATATAAGTTTACTGCTTGTTCCATCTTTTTGTTGCCACCGCAGTAGCACAGTGCTGCGTATTTTGTACCTAAGTGAAGGCTGACTTGAACTTGGTTGTAGTTAATGTGGCGACAGTCTGTAGGCGCACATTTGTCGGCCCTTAAAGCGTGTCAGTATGTATGTATGTATGTATGTATGTATGTATGTATGTATGTATGTATGTATGTATGTATGTATGTATGTACTGTATGTATGTATGTACTGTATGTATTTATGTATGTATGTATGTATGTATGTATGTATGTATGTATGTATGTATGTATGTATGTATGTATGTATGTATGTGTGTGTGTATGTATGTATCTACGTATGTATGTATGTATATACGTATGTACGCATACCTATGTAAATAAATGTGTTTCCAAGGCAAAAAGAGGGCAGGTGGCAGAGCGGTTAAGGTGATGTACTGCTAATCCATTGGGCTCTTCCCGCATGGGTTCGAATCCCATCCCCGCCGTTATTTTTATTTTATTTTTTGGTGTTGACTGCACAGCGTACCTGCTGGAGGCTGACTCACAAGTCTAATCACGCTCTTTGCCAGCCCCCCAGAGGTTTGAAAGCCGTGCTTACTTCGGAAGATATTGCTCCGAACCATGCTCCGTAAATCAATTTGTTGCCAGCTCGAGCACTATTATATCCGCAAGCGGAGCGTCCATGTGATGCCTCTGGCTATAGCCCGCGCCCGGATCTCTCGTTCGTGTGAATATACACGCCATAAGGTGACTGTCGGGTTGGACAGGTTGAATTTTGGGTGATAATGTGGAGCATCGCCAGGGGCATCTGGTGTAACTTCCATGTCAACGCAAAGCAGTCGCTGCAGCGGCGCAGCAAATCACCCGTTGCTACATTAAAACTTGATGTTTGGCTAGTTGGTATCTGAACTTCCTTGAAAGTAGAGCACTGAGGTTTAAGAGACGACTAAATGGTGGCATACTCTTATTAGCATAAGAAGAAACGCAATTTGAGAAGAAGCTTAGGGAGGTTTAGGCTGTTGTCGCAACAGTAAACTGCATCTCACGTCTTAGCCATCCGAATTAGATGAAATGCCGTTTCTTGCGGCTATTAATTACAATATAAATTTTGCCTGAGAACCCCGAACATAGCATAGGGTATACAGCTGTCTGCCGGACGAACCGTCGTGTCTATCTTCAAGTTATCCGTAAGTTGCTGGCTGTTTATTTCAAAATGTTGCCTAACGTAATGCCACTCCCAAGTACTTTAGCTAGAGGAAAAGGGAGAGACGTCTCAAGCGAGTAATGGGCGGAATAGCACTAAACACTTTCCTAATTGCATGGGCCATGATAATTAAGGGACAAAAACGGCAGGCTGCATGAATTACGGAGACGTAGTGCGGGTGAGAATCAAATTGTTTTCCATAGCGGATGCGTGGCTTTTACCGGTATCCGAAGCATGGGGAAAACTTTATTAAACACAGCTGTTTGGAAAGTTGGTGCCCAGCAGCTTCTAAACACAAGTTAGGCGAGCGCTTGTCCCGTCGTTCTTCCTTTGCGTAGTTGTCGAAGTGACGTTCTATTTATTCAATCATAGGGAAAATATTCGGGATTGGATTATGTTCACTTTTTCACATGTTTTTGTACAGCTGCTTTCTGGCGTTTGACATCCTTGCTGCATTTCGTGCCCGCCAAAAAATTAGCCTCGTCTGCCACACCCGACCAAGCATAAAATCTTCCACGCAAGTGGGCATACGCGTTGACCAAGATAGCCCAACGTGCACCCCAATCCGAAGGTGCACCGGTGGCTTAAATTATTCGGGCCGGTGGCCTAATTGATGAAACGGCCTTTTACGTACACGTGATTATTTTTTATTCTTGTGACAATGCCTTGGTTGACATTTTACTTTTTTGTCTTTCTTTCATGTTACTAAAAGGTGCCCCTCGTATCTGTTTCTAAGCCCGCTGGCTCATTTCTGCCGTTCACCCTGGAAGCTAACCTCCCATTTTCCCGTGTCTGTTTTACTTTCGGGCAGGAGGGGTCAATATTACAGCCTACTTCTGTGCTCTGAGGCTCGGGCGCAAGTGATATGCGCGGGGGAAATCGCACCGACCTCTGTGCGGTCTGGCCAACGCAGCTAATCCAATTTGTGTGTGACCTGATGACCCGCACCCATGTCGCAGAGCTGTAGCTATAGCAATGGCGTGGTTGCTGACAAGCGAAGCCACGCAGCCCAGCATGTATCCGATGTCGCCCCACACTTGTGGGAAAGCCCAGCTATTCCCGCATTCCTTCAAAGCGGGCACACTCTTTCTATGGGTTGCGCGGCGTTCATGAACGAAGGGAGGCGGCATGGCTGCCCAGCCTTCTCGCGCGCTGCGTAGCCCGCGGGGGCGTGCTGCTGTCCGAAAGGGAGCGGAGAAAGCGTGCGTGCATGCGTGCGCGTGTGCGTTTGTGCGCTTGCGTGCGTGCATGTGCGTGTGTGCGTGTGCGTGTGCGTGTGCGTGTGCGTTTGCGTGTGTGTGTGTGTCTGTATGTGTTAGTGTGTGTGTGTGTGTGTGTGTGTGTTAGTGTGTGTGTGTGTTTGTGTGTGTAGAGGGGGGGAAGTGGAACTTTTGCGATTCCGCCAACCAACCTGGAGGACACATGGCGTCTTGTAGCGTTTAAAAACGGCTTGAAGGCGTTGTAAAACTGGGTGCATGCATTGAGTGCAGGGCGAAGTGGAAGGAAAAAGAGAATGAAATGGCAGCGACGGGAACGAAATGCCAATCCTGGTGGAAAAAAAACGTAGTGACAGGCCGTTAATGTCGCTTCTCAGGCGAGCAAAGGTGGCTAATGAGACCTTTGATTGCAAAGCACGGTTGGCATAGTTTCTGTGAGGCGTGTGAGAAAGGCCACGTTGCTGGCTTCTAGCGGCGGGGCGAGGCATGCTTACGGGGCCGGGCCTCAAGTTGACGAAGTGAAAGAGAAAAGGTGCTCGCGAATTCTTCAGGATCCGCCAATAAATCTTCCGTAATTTTTGAATCCCTATTAGTTCATCGTGCTTGATTGTAGTAGCCAATCACACACGTTTGCGTTGGACGCCATTGAGTCTCTTATTTATATGAGAGAGAAGTTTGGTGTTAGCGTCAATGCAACCTGTTTAGTCTCGTTTGTGTCGCTGTAAGTTAAGGGGAAGATATTTCCATTAGCTTCAAAATTGTTTTGTCTAGTTACGTTTTTGCGAATTTGAAAACGCGTGAACTAAAGAAAAGCGGCGATGAAATTGTTTATTTCCATGCTACAAAGTAACAATACGCCGCTGCAATATGGAAGCGACAAAAAGTTCATTTCCTTCAGTGTCCGGAGCTCTATGAGAACATTGATCATCGGCGACCGCCAGTGATTCTGGCAGGCCAAGGTGGTTGTTACAAAATATTTTTAAGTTTCGTTGTGCAACACGAAGGCTTATTTTAATGTATTATTGTTATTTTAAACCAATAAATTATCAAACCATAGGACAAAAATTTACAACTGGGTCAAAGAAACCAGCATAGTTCATCGGGAATCACGAATTTCGCGTCGGTTAGCCGACTCAGAATGACGCACAGGCAGGTCCCAAAAACCATGGGGGCACTTAAGCAATTCGTTGATGTGTAAACCTAAGGTTGTCGCTGAGTGTGTCACTGCGTAATGTCGCTATGTTCAGTGTTGCGGCCAAATGTTTCCAAATTTGTTTCTCGTTTCTTCCGCTTCCGCCGCTCCGCTGCTTCTGCTGTTGTAGCTCCTGGTCGCCTTGCCGGCTTGCTCCCTGCGCCGCCGTGTTCGCACCTTGTCTGCTAGTTGGGAACACAAGGGGTGCATGTTGCCTAACAGCACTCCTTGCAGCTGGTCACTCTTTCTTCCGCGCTCTCAAATACTTCGCGTGGGAACGTTGATTCACTGCATTCGGTCTATTCGAACGTTTCGCTGCGTTGCGGCGGTCTTGTACCTCGTCGCCATTTAACAGACGCTTGCAGCGTGGCTTTTCTGGCTTACCTGATGATGAAGACCAGAGGGATGGTAAGCGCCTCATGGCAGATTGCGCAATCCACGGAAGCTGCCCACGAAGCAACGCTACGGGCCGCAGACTATGACAGTTTTTGTGCCCTGTTCCCAGCATGGGTTTTTGATCACAGTAGGATTACCACACAATGAGCCAAACATGTTCCGCAAAAAAAATCAAGCCACTTGCGGTTGAAGACTAGCTGTTCTTATAAGTATATACCCTATTGAACACCTGAGAAGCGTTACTTAAATAACTGAATATAATGCTCACCAAACTCTAAGAATAGCAAAATAACAGAACCGTCATTGTATCATTTTGTCAACATAAGCGAACCACAATACCACAATACGACTGTCCGCATCAACGCAGCTTTACCGTCCTTTTCTTGCGGATCTCCAGCCTGTGCACGGGGATGGTCATAGCCGTGTTTTTTAGTAGGTAGTCTCTCCAGGAAATTCGATTTGGAGTGCATTCAACTTAAGAAAACAGGAGACGAGGAGCTGAAAGGTTGTTTACCACTTGCGTCTTCAAGATAGCCAGCTGTCAGTTCCACCGTTGCTTACCCCGAGTCCTCTTATGGGAGAATTGCCATCCGCGAGATCGCATGACTCCAACTCCTCCTTCGTGAAAGACGCGCACACAAAACTTCGGGATCCACGACACCCACGGGAGCGTAACTCACACTTGGCTTGGCGGTTACTGGAGGACTAGACGAGAGTGCCGCCGGTAAATTTGGAAGATTAAGTTGTGTAAACGAAAGCTTTCAGCTCCCAGTTTGCCCTCGAGGCAACATGATACGCGCGCGCTAATTGAATGAGCTCAGGTCAATGCTTAATAATTCACCGTTAACGCTCGCGTTTCGGGATGCGTTTCTGATACGATTCGCCTGTGACAGCTGGCTGAGTTTCCTCGCGACACTTGTAGGCCGCTGTATAAGTGCACGCTATGTTTGCAAAATGGGTCGTTGGCGTAAGCGAAAACCTATGAAAGGTTGAAGCGCTCTGGCCTAGTCCCTTTGTCCCCCGCGCCAAGTCAGCCTCCCACTGGACGATAAACCGGATTCCTAAACTTGGATGTATATTGCAACGTCAAGCTTCCATGAGGTAACAAGGATAAAGCTATGAAGCAATGTGTTACAGCTTGGTTACTAGCAGCGCAAAAAAGAGGAGGAACGGCCTATTCTTTTGTTGGGGGGGGGGGGGGTGGAGAGGCGGAGGTGTATTTACATAAATGCAAACAGAACTCTTTTGGCGTAGTGGAACTTATGATTGGTATATATGTTACCAGGAGAAACCGGTGTGCGCTTTTTTTGCACACTAGCGGCTCTCGTGCCGGGCGTTTCTGCAGTCCGCTATGATTGGTGGCAGTGTGGTTGCTGGCCAGGCCAGTAGCACGCGCATCATCTTGCTTTGCTTCGTAGCGACGGAGAGTACAGGTCACACGTGGATTAATAATCGGTCACCAATAACCGATCACTGATGCACCTCTTCCGAGCGGGTCAGTAGGGAGTAAGCTCATACTTCTCCTTACTGCGTGCTTCTGGTGACAAACAACCCGACAAAAATGACCGCCATTTTCTTTTCGACAGTGGATGTCCAGCGAGCTTTTTAAAATCACTACACATGCTGATGTGGGAGGGTATAAAAAGTTCCTCGTCGTCTGCGCGGACGCATGTGCTCGCCTTCGAATGACATCAACCCCCATTTTCGCGAGAAGCTGCAAACCCAGCCTTTACTAGGAACACATAGGGGGGTCCCTTTGTTCACAGGCGCCTTATCATCCAGTGCGCGGTTTCTATGCTTGTTTTGTGGTTCTTTAACGAATACTAAACTCCATGCTGTATGCCTGATTGCAGAGAAAGATAGCGGTGTTGCAGGAAATTCTTTGTCCTGCCTAGCCTGACGCAGGCGCTCGGCGTCTTGTTCGAGAACTGCTGGATCCTACCTGGGTTATTTATTTACTACACAAAACTTTCCACCAGCGAGAGGCTAACAGCTTCGATGCAAAGCTTTCGCGTTTCGGTAACCCAAGAAGGGTTGTCATGTTTCATACTTGGCTTTTTCAAGGGTATTTAAATGGAGAGGGATATCCATCCCCTACCCCCCATAGAGCCTTGCATCACGTGGTTCGACGTGTCACCCCCGTGGGTATGTTTCCGGGAAAGGCGACGGACGAAGCGATGTTGGCGGCGTAGTTGTTTTGTGTGAAACGATACAGTGATATTTAAATACGAGAATGTGCAGAACGTTTTAAGCAGGACCTTTTTCAGGGCCCTGTTATCTTCTCATCAAGCATTTCACCATTAAATCACGCCCTGCCCTCGCATCGAGGAAAAAGCCCAGAGAGACATGGCAAAATAAGCGTCGTTAAACTGCTCAATACAAAAGTTCCTAAACTGAGGTGGTGAAGTCAGGCTCGCTGAACGAAGTAAAAGTCTAAACAGTAATTCAGATGTCGCTTCTCGTCGCTGATGAGTAGCTCTTCTGAAGTACAAACCTCCACCCGTTTCCGACTTCATGGCTGCAGCCGGTAATCAGGGCGTAATTAGATTGAGTCCCAATACACTCCTCTTGAAAATGTCATCACCAGTGCAGATCTTTCTTTACAAAAAAAAAAAAATCAGCACGGCAGTAAGTGTGCCGCAATTGCTTCGTATCCATCAACCTGGTTGGAAAACAGGGCCGAGAAAGGGTAGTACCTACTTTCAAAATTGCTTTTATTTTTTTGCGCGCCAAAAGCTCACACGTAATGCGTAGTCGTTGTCTTAATGCGTCCAGAGAGAAATTGGTTCTCGAGTAAACTCACTGTGCCGCGTGGCAAATTGCAGAATGTGGGAAGAGTTGGAGAGAAGTGGGCCTTCTGCGAAAATTCCGCTCGAGTTCTCAAGATCCGGCACGGGGGCGTAATAAGCCCCGTCTGGAATACTGCGCCCTGCGTCCAAGTTTTTAAACTCCGGTGTAGGCGTGCAGTCCGTCTTGTTGAAGGCGTGCAAGTGCTGCGTTCTGCAGTGTGCGAGCGACGCCATAGGTTGCGTTGTCGGTTTGAGTACGTGAAAGTCTCGGTACGTAGTTTGATTAAGTCTTGGAGGGAGCAACTATAGTGAGGGAAAAAACACCCCGAGCATACTGGCTGCTGCCCAGGGGCGTTCATAAACACGAGTATTGTGTATATCTTGTGCACGTTGTGCATGAGTAGCTCCTGAAGCTTTTAGCTAATGCTGCGATTGTACTAGGAGCGGTGGTCCGCTTGTGGTAAAGATGCGAACGTGTTAAATAAACCCTAAAAAGTTGAAACGTTATCGTGGGTGTGTAGTAATAGACTTCGAACTTGACATTATTGGTGTAATGTATTTGTTTTTATTAAGAAGTAATGTGGCAACGGCTGTATTGCCCTGGATTACATATTCGAATGTTGTCTTATTATTATAAATTCTATTTCAATAAAAAGCTGGCCGAACTGGACAAATCTTTTATGTATATGAGGCCCGTTATTGAAGCGGGGCTTACGGATGTCATCATTATCATGTGGTGTATAGCCACAAGCTTAAGAAGCTTGTACACTCAATCCAGCGCCCTTATACCAGAAGAGGAGAGAATTTCCAGTTACTGCTGCGTTCATGGCTGGCGTGAACTAAAACTTGAAATACCTGCTACTGAACAGCTTGAGCCAGCTTGATCGGAAATTGAAGAAAATATATTCCTTCACCCGCAAAGTCTATGAACAGGTCATCCCCAAAGTCGACAATTGAATAACATATCCTATCTCATTGTGGGTGTTCCCGAGCTCCGTCCAGAACTGCAGTCTACAAACTCAGCCTTTCCGCCAACAATTTTGCATCCTCCACTAAATAAAGATTGTTATTGCACGTATACCACAACCTGTGATTTTGTTTAAATGAGAGCATTACCTGTTCCTTCTGCACGCTCTTCATACCAACGCTCGGCGGAGGCTGTAAAAGCGCAGTTTGTCTTTCTTATAATAAGCTTTTTGCGACAAGGCTTTGCAAAAGCTTGTATGTTGCATGCATGCACCAAAGAAGTTTTTAACCTAAAATAAAAATATTTTATTAAAAAGACACAGCGGGAATTTTGTTGCACTACCTTCTTGCGGACCGGGTAGAATCTGAGCTGTGTCGTGAGCCCCACACGGCATTTTCTAGTGATTGTAAGCAACATTTATGGCGGTGCTGCGTCATAGCACCATTCGCCTCTGCACGTGTGTATGTAGGGTCTGTCAAATAAATTAAAAAGGTGTCGTCCGCATAAGCGCTCGGCTGATTGTTTGGTAGAGTGAGGTCACACTGCGCTGGATGTCTGCCGCAGTCTCAAAACACTGAAAATGGTAACTGTTATTTAGGACCATGCAACAACAGAAGAATAATTGTAACACGCATAGCTCTTAAAATGCAATTGCGGTAAATAAACAATGGGTGATAGCAAACGTAGAACAAAATGCTAGGAAAGAAATAAAGTGCGTTGTAAGTTCACGGAATGGAATAAGGTTCTTAATGCAGAAAATCTACCTGACGGCTTATGCGAATAAATGGTAAAATATGGAGCAGTGCGTTCCGTAGTACGAACGCGCACATCCGGACAAGACAACTACTTGCCTTGGTTTTTTTCACGTAGCCTTACATTTCACCGCAGGGGTGTTTTCTTCTCAGCCTCCAGGGGGAGCACAACTGCTATTTTTGTTAAATCTCATCGTAGGCGTTTTCACAGCAGTTTATCCTATTTATTTTATTTTCGAAGCAATCTATTCAGGGCAGTACATCTTAGGAGTGGTATATTACTTGCCAAAAAAGCACTCAGCTTTCCTGTTGTTCTCCCCAAAATCTCTAGGTACATCGTAGCGTATAAGGAGTGCATGGTGGCACCCAGTGTATGCAAAACGGTAGAGGACTGACAACTAATTTTGGTTAAGGAAAAGACATAGCAGTATCCATGTTTTTACAAACACACTGAAATGTTCGGTGGACCAAAAAAGCAAGTAAATAAAATTGAAAAAGAAAAACGTTTTGTACACTTCTGCAGGTACTCGGATTTTTTTTAAGACAAACTCATAAAGACATCAAGACGAACTAATTTCGCCTACGGAAATCCCCAGTAATGGGTATCTTCAGGCATCAGTTACAAATGTGAATGAAGGTTGGCAGCTCTATAGCCGAAATTTCTCTTCCCAGAAACCAGATTCGGCGGAAGGTTTTTTTTATTAGAAACCGGAACATACTACACTACCCTCTCCCAAATCTCCCCCTCACGCTTCGAGTATATAAATACCCGGATATTCAAGTTCCGGTCACAACTGCGCACCTTGTAATCATGGCGAAAAAACAGCGCACAAACACGTACCGGAAGACAGGAAAGAGACACAAAAGGGCGCTTCTTACAAATGAATGAGGTTTATGGCGTGGATTTATTATTTCGCCATGATTACAAACGAACTAGTCCGCCTTCACTACCTTATCCCACGTCGTCTTCCGGTGATATCATTACCCTGTTTTCCCCAATCCCCGAGCAGTGGAAATGCATGTTGATTAGCTCCTACTTGCAAAATCTGCGCAGTCTGATTCAGCCGGCCACAGAAGCAGAGGCGGCGCGCGGCCTGATGAACTGAGGAGGACAACCACCATTTTTTCTTCGTTTTGCCAGAGTCCTTCAATGAAGGACTCTGGTTTCGCTCAATAAACGTTTTGCCTCCTCCTCGTCATCCTCCTCCATTTCTTTGCCAGTGAATAAATTTTACAAAATTTATTAGGGCTTTTTTTTTACTTGCCCCACGTTGTGGTATAAAAGCGTGTTCGAAATGTTATATCCGTGTATGAAAGTTGAACGGAAACCGATCATAGCTCCTCCGTTACATCACCCCTAATGAGAAAATGTTGACATAGCTATAACTCAAATTTCAACCGATGGGCATTATGCAAAGTTAGCACAGGACCGGGATAATTGGAGATAGATGGGATAGGCCTTTGCCCTGCAGTGGACGTAGATAATGTGATGATGATAGCACTATGGGGGGCTACCACATGTAATTAGGGTTCGCACTGGCTATGCTTAAATTCAGCGTGTAATCACCGTCGCCCACGCCAGCCGTGTTCATCAGGGTGTTGAACCACAACAAGAATCGAACCGAAAATCGGAACAGAACCTTAATTTTAGCCAGAAACTGGAGCGATCCCGAACCCGTATTTTTTTCCATTTTGGAATTATTTGGAGAGGAGGTGCGACCCGTCAGTGGTTCGTGACCAGA
Organism: Haemaphysalis longicornis; assembly: GCA_013339765.2. Taxonomy (NCBI): domain Eukaryota; kingdom Metazoa; phylum Arthropoda; class Arachnida; order Ixodida; family Ixodidae; genus Haemaphysalis; species Haemaphysalis longicornis. The sequence continues at coordinate 146,679,487 of CM023451.1, read as the reverse complement.
GCGGCGCGCAAGGCGGCACCGTTGCGGTTACATGGAGCCGTTGTTGGTGATTTCCTAAAAAAATCCCCTGTGGTCTATAAAACTGAGTGTTTGTGAGCCAAGAATAGTATTTAACTTAAGTGTATTGATGAACTAAATTAAATTAATAATTTATACTAGCGGCCATAAAGAGTAAGGCTTTCAGACTCTCACACGTAAGCAACCTTTAGTGTCCCTGTGAAGCTTTTATTTTGCGTCAGTTGGATTATTATGAAATTTTATCGTTTCAAAATTTACAGAATGACTTCGTGTTCCTCATGACCTGACAGAGAAGCTAAGAAACTAAAACGCAGAACTAAAAACAGCAAAACAAAAGAACCATCCTGAATGTTGTGTTCCAACCTATTTTTGCCCGTTTAAACCGGTTTGAACCGAAACGGAATGGTGCTTGGTAACCGAACCCGGAACTGAACCCGAAAGGCTTGAACCTGAACCCAAAGCGAACCCGAAAAAATGTCATTTCGACAGCCTGGTCCGTGGTGAAATTGCTTCTGCTTCAATGTACGTCTGAATAATTCACACCTTATCCTAAACCGACTGCTTAAGTGAAAATACTTCTTGCAGTCGAACGCTTCCAAGTTACCCGACTCCTCACTTCTTTTGTGCCAAAGGTTGCACGTGCCCTCCCTCAGTACTAATTTTCCGCGTGTTCTTTGCCCGTTAGGTATTCACTTTACGTCATTCCGTAGGTCTGCTTTGCCGCAATTCACCCAAATGAACAATGACGATCGCGGGCAGCCTTCAACTAATTACGAGGCTCGGCGTAGGATTTCGTTTCCTAACGTTTCCAGACGCTGGCGCGTTGCCCAACGCGAACATGTAATTTTCCTTTGCACAATTCTACACTGCAGATCTTATTTCCCAATCGAATGCTCGGCTGTGCAACTTTATTCGCTGAACTTGATCCCAGCCAGGACGCATTGTGGCGGAGCAGAACTACGGAAACGTCTCAAACGGCATCTTGCGGGGTCTTTTTTCAACTTCAGCTCGTTCTTTCATTTTCCATTGGCACAGGCAATGGCTGTAACGACGCATACAACATGTGTTAGTAGACGTTATGTTTTCATTTAGTATTAAGCCTTCTGGGAAACGCCGGCACGTTTTTGACAATATTCGCCCTTCTATTTCGTAAGGGCAATGGTCTGGATACTGTTGAAATCGCGACATCGCAGTACCCGTAGGCCTCCTGGAGTTAGCGGTAATTTGCCGACCATGCAGTTTTATGGTCCCTTGTACAGCATAGGAATTTCGCTCCGTATCCTTTTTCTGTCGGAACCGAACACCACAGCTTCACAGACCCTTCCTCTGTTTGTGTGGTCTTGTAAGAGGCTAATGAATATTCGCAACGGCACACGCACTTTCTGGGAAACCGTATTACTTAATAGTTCATTGCTCTAGAAGTTCCACACTTGAATGCGCTGTGAATTGAGGATTATCAACGAAATCAAAATATTCGCGAAGTCCCCCCGTATAAACACTATGCTTGATTGCACGTGAAGTGGTGTACGCGGGATCTTATTAAGAAGGGAAAGGCTAAAGGGGGGGGGGGGGGGGGGGGGGCGCTGGGGTCTGAACGCTAGAAAAATTGGAGTAATATAAAAAAATGAAATCAACAAAAATTCAAAACCCAAGCAAAATAATTCAACACAAACAGAACAGAAACTACAAGCCTCCTTCGGCGCGTGTCTCCATGACTTTCTGGTTGTTTTTATCTTTTTTTATGAAGACTGCGAAATGGCTGATCATCGTTGTTGGCGCGCAGGTTGCGACATAAAAACAATTATCGGTGTTTGTTTAGGATTTTAGAATAAGTTATTGGCCTCGTGAATATTCCCTCTACCGAGGTCGAAGATTTAAACAGGGGGGAGGGGTGTTAGCTGTTGGCTGCGCCCCCCTCGGTCTCCGTCCCTGCGTACACCAGGCTCGTCGTTTCTGCAAGTGTCTCCATCGATTAAAACCCGTCAGGGTTCCCGCTCTTCCTTCGGGAAGCAAACTAGGGGGGGGGGGGGGTGTAAGCAGGAATCAGTTGGCAAACCAAGCAATTCTAAAGTGTAAACATAGACATTCATAGCGAAGCTTTTGACTATCACTGAAACTGCTGGTGTGGTACGCGATGATTCATTATCACAACCGCTTCTTGGTAGCTGGGGCATAGCATGACGAACTCAGCGATGTCCTCAGCTACATTTTTGCCCAAGCCTATTGATTAGGCAAAAATAGGATTGGGGTCGTCGTGGCGGGAGAGGCGAAAGTTTGCCTCGGATGAAAGCCAAGCATACCAGTACTGTTTGCCGGTTTTCGTAATGTGAACACTATGGAGTCATCCTAATGTCGGACCCATGAAAAAGGGTGTTTCATGAAGTTTTGAATGTAAATTTTGCAGTGAAGTGTTAGCTATACTTAGTAAGTTTTGGTGCGCGCACGAAACGAAAAATACCTAGGCGAGCTTTCACCAATACACCTGCAGGGGTACATGCGCTCTTTCATGGGAGGGCAACCCTGTGTGAGTTTTGAAATTCGCCCGATACGCAAAATTCCAAATGAATCAACCAAACAAGCAATCGGTGACACTTGAAGCAGTACATTAACAACTCTTTCTTGAAGTTTTGGTGGACGCGTCACAGGTGCTGGCACTTTAAGAAAGTCGTTTAAGGCTGCCGAACCACACACCGACCGTTTCAAATCACGCCGCAAGTTAATGAATGGGGTGCTTGTAAAAGGGTGATGGCCGAATAACCTGAACCGTAAACATCTCTGGAAAGAAATTTTGTATCGACATTTCTTAGAATAGCAATAGACGCATTGTGTTTTCTGCTTACAGCCTTTGTTTTTTACCTTTGGCGACCCTCTTTCCTTTTTTATCCAACTGCCAAAACCAGTACGCCAGGAGAGTATGGTTTTTTTTTGACGAAATAGGTGTGTAAGCTATGAACACGTACCCTAAAGCCCTCTCTGGAATTTTGAAATCATGCAGGCGCTGACCGCTCCGTGAGCAACCTGCGGAGCTCTGATAACAGCCGTCTCCGCCAGGCAAAACGGCAGACGGCGCAGGCCGCCATGATTCCCGCTTTCTGCAAATGACGCACTTGCTCCGCCTTCGTTTATTCCGATTAGGATACGCAAATAGGGAGGGTCAGTAGAGAACTAGTTATCACGACAAGTTCTACTCCGCTCGAAAGGTGTCGGGAGAACTCGAGGGTTGCAGAAAAGCCGCTTTCTGGGAAAATGGTATACTTAGAGGACATTGCAAAGTAGACGCCATTTTATTTATATGTGGCACCCTTTGAACCGGAAAGGACCATTAATATGCAACGCAGACCCCAGGGGAAAGGCCAATTTACTGCACAACTGCGCCACAGCTCCAGTTCACGTTTTGCTCTATTACTTCCTTGATTGCCGTGTTCTCCGTAATTAAATTTAGTCAGAATAAATGCTGGGAGCATTTAGTTGATTTTTTTGGAGTTTGCAATTTTAGCTATGATTTCGGAGACCCGCCAGCGAGAAATTTCAAATGTATTTAAAACTTCAAGACACACGGTTCAGTGCACATCTGGCGCAAGTGACGGGCTCATTTAGCCAAACAAACACCCCTTAAGATGCCCCTAAAGTGTCGTCCCTCTAAAACAATTTTCCATGTCTAACAATATCAGGACGAGAACCTCAAAAGGCTGTCTCCAACCTCTAGCTATGGGTGATTTTCAGCACCTCTGATGGCCTCCTTCACTGAGACACCGAAAGACACACTCGGGGGCAATAAGTTATTTGCCGCATCCAATCTTAATATTACAGCGCCAGCGTCAAGGGTTATGTTCAGCAAAAATCGGCTGCTTCTTATAAGGTGCGAGAGATTGGCTATTATACATCAGGTAACTTGTGTATTTGCGGGGAATTGGTCGCAAGGGTGTAAATTGTTCGTATGTAGACTTGCTTCAAACAGTGACGTCACAGAGATACAGCGGTGGAAGCGCCGGTAGCAACTGCAATAAAATAGCCTTAACACTCAGAGAAAAAAAAAAAAAAGCAAGTGATGTAACACAAAACTCTCAACGTAACAAAGGTTGCACAACAAATATGACGGTGTGTTCAGCTTCAACGAAAGCTTCTCTCCCGGTTCATAACATCTATCGGTACCCAGAGCCGAAAGCCTATATTTTCCCACGTTTGTTCCCACACATCAGATAAGTGTATGTAACAAGTGATCTTTCAGCGCAGTAGCTGCCCTAGCATCAATATTACATTGTAGTTTCGGCGCGAAAGCAATGTACAAACCTCCTATTGCACGTTTTTTTTTTTTTTTGAGAAACAGGCAACTGACTCGGGAGCACCACTGTTTGCACATCGTCTTAAACCATACGTAAATCCGCGTTGTCTCCGAGTCTACTCGAACTTCAACTTCGGATGCTCTTGACCTCAAATAAATACCGTGGCGCCACTTGCATGTTGCGTCACCTGTAACATTCGGGTTTTTTCGCCTGCCAAATAAAAGTTTTTTTCCAAATAAAAGTTTTATCCAATCGCAAATCGCCTGCCAGCGCGCCGTATTTACTGCGCTTTGTTCGACATCGTTATTTGTCTTGTTGCCTGCACGCGCGCGCCACGCGCACTGATGAAGCCCACGACCAAAGAAAGTAGTCTGCTGAACCTGAAGTAATATCTGTGAGACAAGCAAACAGTGGGCCGATGTCGCAAAGGACTACATCTCGGCGTCTTGGTTGGTATACGCCATGACCCGAAGCCGGTACAGGGAACGCAATGAAAACCGATGAAACCGCTTTCCACCGCTTTCAATGACGGCACGGTGGGCATTCGTCATTTAAGATATACGTGTCAACCTGTGCGCGCAGGTAATACAGGAGATTTTTTGCAACGAGTACTGAAGCTTACCGGCGAATCCTTATCTTACCACGTGTGCGACGCGCACGGAGTGTCCGAAGTAACTAATACAAGGGAACGGTGAGTGGACCGCGTCATCTCACGTGCCTAGAAGTTCTAGTTGAATGGGCGTTAGGTGCTTCTTAGGACTTTCCCAGATAATGTTTTTGGTCTCTCAGATATTTTTGGTGCGTTAGCAAGCATGCCGGTTTTGTTTAGTTCTGAGAATAGTTTGCTCTTCGTTTTTGATGTTTACTTGTGGGCCCCATTGAATGACGCTAGTTTTTAATTCCTTCGAGTAGAGTTCCGACAGGAGATAAGGCATACTGCAATACACCGAGGGATATTAGATTGCGAATACGACGTTGTTATAACTTTTGTTTGTGCGCACTTATATTGTGCCTCCGGTATTTTCTAAATGAACATGGTTTGTCATTTGAAGAAATACTCCTGCTCAGAAATGGACCTGCCCGAGGGCTTGATGATCTTATTTTAAGGACCCTACAGGTAGAGCAAGACTTTCTAAAAACTGGTTAGTCGCAAACCAGTGCACCCGCTTCCACCTAAGGCATTCATTATTGCCATATAATAATAAAAAAGCAGCAAGAACAAGATCCTGATGAGGCAGATTAAAAACGCAGCCTGGTGAACTATCCGATCTTCGGTCTGGCGTTAGCCACACCGATCTTCGGTGTGGCTAACGCCAATACACCAGCCTTTAGGTCTGCTTCCCCGTAAAAATATGTATGCGTCTTAGGGATGACCGCCGTAGACGCTCAAGCAAAATAAACTTATTTCTTTCTTCTAAATTCCGAGTCACGTCTTTGTCGTGTGCCAAGAAAGCTTCGTTGGTCGTTCACTTTTTCACAGTAACATGGCTCATGACTTTTGATTTGCTGTTTTTTAGTTAAACATCCCTTGGGTGGACGAGGCCAGACCTACGAGTCCAATATCACTCGAATATCATCGTGCATGCTTATAGCGTGTGCCAGTCTCTTTAGTTGCATAGTTTTCTCGCCTCTTTCCGCCCTACTATTTTAACGCGGAAGCCCTAGTGAGACATTGTGCCAAAAACTGGGATTGTTGTGGCAGTTGTCGTGCGGTACAGAGAATGGCCGCCGCTGCCAACAGTAAATTAAGCAAGCACATCTGAGTTCGCGTGGGAATTGACAAAGGGTCTTCGAAATAGGGAGTGAGTGCGTTATCACCGCTCAATCTGAGCACGTTGCCAGGCCTAGCAAGTGCCGCGTGACCGTTGAGCGTGACGGCAAGTGAGTGAAAGAGGTGCACGCCAGCCATAGAGAACGGAGGTTCCCGGGAAACTGTGGCGCGAAGGGTTGCCAGGGAGCCGAAATGATTCCTCCTTCAAATAACACAAACATAAGTGCCCCAGCAGTTCTTTTAACCTCTTGGTGGTTATGATTTGCTTTCGTAAAAGTAAGTTAAATTTTAGTTGTTGCCTAAGGAGTGATAGTATTTCACGGTATCTGCTTGCGTTTTCCATCGAATGGGCCTAAGGTTTCTCTAGCAATAAGCAATTTCGACGCGCATGAACCATGCTACCAGTTGTTTAGGAAATTGCCTTCCTGTATAGACCTCGTGTTGGTACTCACTGTTTTTGCACAACTTTCTTTGCAACGAAATAATCCCGTGAACTGGAACAGACTTCAGGAAAGCGGAACTGAAAAAACCGAAACCAATAAAGTGATGCGAAGAAACCCACGCAAAAAAATGAACGCCACAAAAACCGGGAGAATTCACCTTGATATGCTTCAATAGAAAAAACAACTGTGGAGTTATCGAGAGTTGTAATCCCAATGTTTTCGACGTGGAAATGGTTTCTCCAAACGAAGTCGTACGTACTAATTTCGGCCGCGTGGGTCTGGTAATCCTACCGGTTTGCCAGACCTGATTATAAAGGATTTAAGGGTGGATTAAGTATTTCACACCGAGGTATTTTCAAACGGGGAGGTAGTTCTTCAGGATAAACCTTACCCCTCATTAATTGGAAGTCTGGTGGGCAGAGTTCGCACTCCTGATTTATTTTTGGTTGAACAAAGTTTTATGTGTTCTTTCTGCTATAGCGCCGATATCATTGCAGTCCTACAAATGAGCGTTGGCGTTACCGAACGTACCCAAACACCTTATCCATTACTACAATCTTCCATCTTTTCCTCTTCCTTTCCACGATCCCTTAACTGCAGTTGCTAGAATTTTTTGCTGGGCATGCAGAGAACTATCTACACCGAATTTCAATACGGCCGTGGGCGCCGGTTTAGATTTAGTGCGCACAGCTGGCCTTCAGTGATCGATATTTTGGGATATGTTGCTCCGAAAGACCACCATCTCGTGGGTCACTGTAACTTGCAACGATTACGCCCGATAGCTTTTCAGTTGTGACGAAGAAACGGTTCGACCATCCGCTATGGGTATTGCGAAGTCAATGCCATTCAGGTCTTTATTTATTTCGCGTAACCACAACTTCATACCCACTCGCGCACTTTCTCCTCTATGCCACACAAACACTATCAACGTTCTCTTTGCGGCCACCGAAAAAAGGAATGGGCACCCATGTATTAATGGTGTGTTGCTGCTGGTAGCGCGAACAGAGTGAAACGCTGACCAAACGAAATGTCATTCTCGGCGGCTTGCAGGGGATAAGAAACGACTTCTCCCTCCCTCCCTGCAATTTTATAGGAGCAGTCAGACTGCAAGGGGGCTCCACTGCGCAACGGCGAAGGCTTACACCCAAATGTGTGCAAACGTTTTGCATTTCACAATTTGTTTGAAAGGTCCCACACCTGGAAAGTGTAAATAGTTGACGAGTATGATTGCAGGAGGTGCTCAGTGGCTAAGCCGTCTGCTGCGGACCAAAACAGGGCTTGATCGGCCTTACCCGAGACTGTTTTTCTGCAATTGATGGAAAACGAGAACGTCTATGTGTCGAGATTTCACCCAGGGTAAATATCCCCAGGAGGTTTAAATTAGTCTGCCGACCTGCAACATAAACTGCGCCTCGGAGCAGAGGTGTATCACGGGGCATCAAACGCGGCAAGATTTAAAAAAATGTGTTTACGCAAAAAAAACAACAAAAAAGCACATCATGAGGTTTTAAAATATTACGCTAAAAATAAGTACAATCGAATAAGCAAAACACCAAAGAGGTGGAAATTGGTGTATATTTTTTTTTGTCCGAGTTTTCACAACCTTACGCGCGTCAATGCAAAGGAAGCAAGTGCCGCGGTCTGTTTTTCACGAACGCACAGCGGAGAAGTTCCGTTTTTTACAGATACAAATAATGATTCATATATCAGGGAAAACTGTTAGCGTAAGGTGCGCACTTATTCCTTTCACAAGAAACTGCATTCATCGAGCTTGTCTTGGAAGGAGAAACAGCATTAAAGCAGATGACACATGTACAAAGCAAGGCCTGTACCCCACACTGCCCTATTCGCCCAACGCTCATCCTTTCTGCTGTTTCTGAAGTTTTGTCTTTCAGCTCTGATTTGTTTTCGGAGGGGGAGTACTGCTGTCGACGGATTAAAGGGCGTCTACCCAAAAAAGTTGAATCTCGTGCCTACCGCATCAAATTACCTACTCAGTTTGTAATGGCATAATCAGTTATAAGAGTCCACAATGGATCGGACAGAACGATGGCCGGGGGTCAGGCGGTACGATGACATATCATTTGTGAAGTAAACATCCGGTATAGTTATTGCAGCATGAATTCCAGTGGTCAGAGCAATATTGGCATGACTGAGCGTTAACTAAAGTTTGCTTTTAACATAACTGGTGCATACACCTCCGATAAGGTGAAAGATGACAGATGATTCTAGGTGACCAAATAATCTAATTCATTGGTGGTATTTACGAAGCTGTAGTAGGATTTTTCTGTTTTGCTACAACTGAACTTAGAAATGTGCACCCTCGGTATTAGGCGCTGTTGTTTAAACGCGACAGTATGCAGGTCCAATTTTAAGGCTTCATGGTTAGCGTTATGGGCGATTCTATAACGACAATTGCAAGTTCAACAAAAAAATTGAAAGGGTAGAGAATACACCCCACCATAGTATCTCTTCGCGGTGACTTTCTGAATAGTCGCCACGAGAACATAACATCTGGGCGAGAAAGTAGCTGGTAAATCGTCGCTACTTCATCTGTTTTCCTAATATCTCGCCCAATTGTTTAAAGTTTGGTTTGAAATTGCACCACTGTCATTGTGAGGCAACATCATTTTGAATTCTTTGTATTTCGATTTGACTGTAGTTTTAAACTACTACTTTTTTCTCACTTAACTGATAATTCAACTAATCGAACCGGTTCGCGAACCGCTTTAGGACGTGATTTTGTCGAACCGTAAGTGAACCGGAACGAAATGAATTCGTCTGAACTCGAGCCGTAACCGAACCTGTATTTTTTCAGTTCGACACACATGCCTACACGCGCACACGGACACACGTACACACGCGCACACGAACGCACGCACGCACACACACACACACACACACACACACGCACACGCACGTATTGTGTGTGTAGCCGCGTTTACATGAATGCGACAGAAGGCGAACGCAGCGCGTCACATTTCCTAGTGCATCACGAGTAATGCGATGCGCTAGCATTTACATATACCGCATTACCCGTGGTGCGATGGTGGCGCCATACGGTGTCGCACGACGAAGGCAAAAAAGAGTTTCTGGCGCTTACGCTGCCTCCGGCGCGGCTTGTTCGCGTTTTTTTTTCTCGACCCGCATTATTCGGCGCCTCACACCCGATTAAGGTGTTGCAAAACTGCGTTTGCAGGGCTTACTGTTGTTGTCGATATAACTCCTAATACGATGCGCTCGCGTTTACATGCCCTTCGAAAGTCGACTTACGCGTCTCAATCCACCCCTGTCTGGCGCATTAATGCGAGGCGCTTGCTTAGCGCATTAGCACCGTTTACATGGATACGATGCGCTAGAAAGTTGATGTGATGTGATGCGATGCGCCACTTGTCGCATTCATGTAAACGCGGCTACTATGGACAATTGAAATACGAACCCCGGAACGCACTTCCCAAGATACCGGTGCGGTTACCTGGCAGCGGCCGTCGAAAAAAGACGGACATGCGCAGTAGAGATGCCGGGAGCGAGGCTGTGTGTCCCACTGCGATATGTCGCCCTCTCCTCGCTCGCACGCTTGCCTTGTGGCCACAAGAGCGCTGCAAGCACTGAAAGTACTACCGTTGCCGCAGCTGAGGGTGTTGGTCATGCGGCGCGCAATTGCGTGCCGCTGCGGCTAGTGCTTGCACGGGAAGCGCGTGCACGCTCTCGGAATGAATACTGTTGAGTTCATGATATGTTCTTAAAGAAAACCAGCGCACAGAAACTTCTGATGGCACTGCAATGTTTTGCATTTGGGTGGTGCAGTGATTTGAGAATTGGTTGCTGGCAGCTGGCAGCTGGCTGCCAAGACCAGTCCTTTGTTTGCCGCAGTCATGGCTGAGTCTCATCGCTCATTCGGTGCTTGTAGAAAGACAAGTAAATATTCCACCGCAGTATCCATCGATATATATTAACTGCACGCACTGTGTGCGCTGTGACCATTGCTAACAGAATTCAAATATTCGTAAACGTTAAGAAGTCTAGGCAACTCCAATCATTCTAAAGGCCATTTGCCCTTGCAAAACAATGTTGGCGGCCCCATATTTGTTATTCGTTTTACCAGGTCCCTCAGTGCTTGTAGTATACGAGCGGGCAGCACTGAACATAGTTTAGTTTGGGCCTGACCCAGGTGTCCATCGTTATTTGCTTAAGTGCGTTCATGTAGTGACGAGCACGCAGTGTCCCGCAGTTATCTCGCGCTGCATCGCTAACAGAATGGTTTTCAGCGCTCTTGCGGCATGGCAACAAGGCAAACGTTGGAGTGAGGACAGGGTGGCATATCACAGTGGGACACGTACCCTCGTTCCGTACACCTCTACTGCGCATGTACGGCTCTTTTCCCCTGCCGTTGCCAGGTGACGGCACCGGTCATGGAGTTTCTTACAGTATACACTAGAGAGAAATCTGGCGCTAGCGTCTATGCGGCTCACATAAAGGTCATCTGTGTAGTCATGGGCCGCCATTATACATCGCGCTCGCCTTAGTTTCATCATTGGCTTGGATTGAAACGTTTTAGTGACTGCAAAGTTAAACAAAGCGCCCCAAAAGCGCGAAGAATACTGTGCAATTATGTAAGTGGAAAATAAAAACAGGCTGTTTTAAAACTAATGAAAAAGGAAGTAAAGCGTATTGTTGCCGGAACTGTTGTGCCCGCTATTCCGCAGGCCAAGGTAGTAGTTACGAACAATGTTAATATTTGGGGGGTAACTCATTAGAGACTGATTTTATTAGTTTTACCATTATTTCAATAATAGTTTTTTAAAGAGTTTCAAAAGTTTTTTGAGCGTGCCTATGAAAATGTTGCCTTCGTGATGAACCGGTGCACCGACCACCAGCTAATGTAACAAGAAAAAAGAAAACGTGGCGTTAAACAGTCGGTGCACCAAGAGAAAACCCTCAGCGCTCTGCATCTTTCTTCCTTTCAATGCCGCCATGGGACAACACGCATCCTTGTTCTACTTTTAGCAAGCAAAATCAGCAAGAAGTGTATACAAAGGCTAAGAAATGATACTAAGAAAACACGCCAATCATTCGGGAAGAAATAGGGGCAGAGGTCTTCTCCGAATATTGTTTTTACATTATGCGCATTCTTAAGCTTGGAATAGTTCCTGATTGTTACCTGGCATCCTTTCACAGATAAGGATCCCTAAATTCGCCCAAGAGCTGTTTCCTGTAGTGTGTTTGAATGAGGCACTTCTTAGGCTAACAGCAACTCGTATGACGCATTTGGAGCGCACTTGCGATATGAAGCCATAAGTGCGACTGGGCCTTTGAGGCTGAGATTGAATGGCGAAGGCATCTGAAAAAGACGGATAACAGCCTGTAACAATGGAAACGTGTGGGAAAACCAGTGCCCAAACATTACTGCTAGTAAAATAGGATATCATGACAGGGATTAGCGTATCAACACACACGCAAACACGGACACGCACTGTGCCTCAATTCGCTCTTCATGTTAATGAGAAGTCGGTAACACGTCGGTGTGCATACCGTGGGCAGAGATGATTGGGCCGGATGATTTATCGATGCCGCCTCGTAATCGACAGTATTATTATCGGATCTACAACCCAATAATTTGCACGTCATTCTTCCTCACTAGCAACTCTTACGCCAATACCTCCTCTCTATATCGCCAATGAAAAGGAAGAGCGAAGCCACCAGACACTCACTGTCTCTGCTCATGACCTCGATCAAGATCTCACCGGTCCTTACCCTGTTCATATTAGGGAGCAGTGGGTCGTGTCATGAAGACAACGACCGTTGGGCTGCCGTGACGTACTCACGGGCAAACGTACGCACGAGTGGACGTATGTCCGCTTGACCCTAAGCATGAATGATCAGTACCTGATAAAAGGCATAGCACCTGATTTGTCCTACTAAGATATTCCATTAACCTTTTAGAGCTTTTGTCACAATGTCGATATGATGCTGCCAACAGGGTATTTACTTAGTACCACAGCAAGATAACTTAGTAAACATGTTTCAGTTGCTTTGAGGGCCATTTCTCCAAAAGTTGCTGCCCATACTAGATGCGGTTCATGGTACCGCGCCTTGGTATCTGATATAACTCATCCTCATCGTATATTGAATACAAGCCAATGTTTTGCATTCAATTTCAACAGTACAATCGAACGTTCCAGAACACTCAGAACGTTTCAATAATCTATCATTAAGGGCTGCACGGGAACTTAAGAGGCACTGGACACCAATTTTCGCTGTTGTAATATTATTAGTCAGTTCGCTTGTCTCTTACTCAAACAGAATACCCTGGCTGAAATATAAGTGGCCTACGACGAGTGGAACATACTTCAATTTGCGTGCCGACGTAACAGCAACGCAGAGCGGCGCGGAGCAAATGGACGTCGGCGAGACACCTTTTCGAGGTACCAGAAAGAGGTGACGCGGTCGTGTGCCTCCAGCGCCAGTAAGAAACTCGTGACCTCACTTCACACGCGCGGCCCGGCGAGCGGCGACTGGGCGCTGCCGCGTTCACCATCTGATGCACGTAGCCAGAGCTACAGGCTTGACCGACGGCAAGAAGGGCACTCCTGCGAAAAATTAAATTCCAAACGCGGGAAAGGAATCTATAATATGACCCACAATCGCTATAGAAGCCATCATCAGGACTTTTATTGAAGGCGGTCAGCGACTTACCGCCATAATGGTAGGCCTAAAGCCTTCAGGCAGCTCAGCCGCTCAGCTCCGGCGGCGTCGCGGTCGAAACAAGGCCTCCACCGGCCTCCCCATTGTTTCGACGTGCGTACAAAACGGTGAGGTCATACCGCGGTTCTGTCATATGTGCCTTCCGGGCTGAAAGTGTGGGAAATTGAAACGGACAATTTTCAGGCCGTTCAATGTATATAATTATCGCGCGCTCAAGTTCTGCTTCGGGATCACCAGACCATCAAGCACAAATAAAAACAACATAAATGGAACAAAGCTTTTTCAACTCTATTATCGACGTGGAATGTACAAACGGGCTGCTGTTTTCTTCCCTACATTTGTTTTTCTTGATTTGTCTTACATGTACAGATAAGACACAACTTTAACAAGCGTGACACAGAGAGATAGAAGTCAATTAAACAGCCCTTTGCCTTAGTTCACGCCGTTGCTCTTAGGTTTTTTTTAACACTTCGCTACAGTCGTCGCTCACCGTGTCGCGTCAAGGAGAAGTCATAATATAAAGCTGTTCCGGCGTCTTGGTATCGTCCGTTCATTCTACCATAGGCGTGCGCTCGTTTGAACGGCACGTGCAGCGCCAAGCGGTTTCACAATTCGCATTGTCTGAGGTCTTAAATCGGCCGTTTTCGCCAATTCTAACAGATCACACGTGTCTCGGAAAAGGCGAGCGTGGAATAAATCTTCCCCAAAGCCTCCCTGCAATCGAGGCTGTTCTCGCGCACCTTGCCAAGAAAGGACAACAACACGCGTCTAATCTTTTTGTTTCCCCGAAGGCTCCTTTTTGGGCCATGGGTGGTTGCCATAGAAACCACACAAGCTGAAAATATTCCAATTATAAAAAGCCGGCCCGAGAAAGTCGCCGTGTACTCCTCTGGGTTTCCTGCCATTCAAAGCGTTCCCGAAAAAAAATTCTGTTTCTACCACAAGCGGCAATCAACTGAATACCTTACTCAAAGCGTCCCGAACCAACAGTCGCTTATATGGTAGAATTTGGGCAGCGACCTTTTATCCAGAAGGCGCCGTCTTGTGTGAACTGCCGGTGCTTCAGGATTTTGCACGGGAGAAAGAAGGAATAAATAGAGAGAGAGTGACAGGCAGGAAGGGAGCGATATCTACTATCGCTCCCTTCGCATATAAAAAAGGCTAACATTTCAGGACGATATAACCTTTCGTGCGTTTAAACTCGCAGACAATACACGCACTGCAGTGCCTCACAGAGTTCAATGACCCTAGTTCTTTTATATATTGACTTCTGGGGCTTAATGTTTCAAAGCCTGAAGTTTTGTTTCGACTGCGAATCTCCTTCGCTGAAGAGCATTGAACTTACGGAAACGTGGATTATAAAAAGGCTTCCAGGGGTCTCCGTTGCATGCCGAATAAATTTTTTTTCTAGTAGCGTATTTTATTGCGCACGTAAATTCTTCATACCATGTCTTCGGTATGTGCAGCGATAAGTGCAGCGGTGGCGTAGAGGCACAGCATCCGCCTCGCGTGCAGCAGGACCGTGGTTCGAATTCCGGGGCCGCACAATTCCCACCGGATAAAAAAAAAAAAAACGCGTATTGATGGAATTGCTGAAGAAGGCCTGGGGTGCGGCCTGATGGCGACGACCATTGGGGGTAGCGCGTCACAAAGGCATGACACGAGCAAAGTCAATGTCATGCCTTTGTTTTCCACGCGAGTCGAAAAAATTCCTATTGAACCAAGGTACGAGAAGAACTCGAAGGACACAGCAAAAAAAAAAAAAAAAAAAATGGAAGCCGGTATTACGACGGTGTTTCTGCATCCATACAAGGGCGTTTCTGCATACTGCAGGTTGGTCAGGGGCCATCGTAACATTAAGAAAAGTTTGTCCCGGCACTAGAGTCTTTCAAAGAACCTTGCCGTCGTAAGCAAAACAATGTGTGAAGTTGTTACGCAGCTTAGGCAAGTTAAATTAGCAATAATAAATACCAATTGAAAAGGCACCTATGTGGGTCCAACACTCAAACGGTAACTCGAGTACGTCGTTGAAAAGGTACTAATTAACGTAGTCGTTATTCCGTTGGTCTCTCATCAGAGGAAAAATGCCATTCGGGTGCCTGAGTTGTTATTCTTATTTAGCCTATCGATGGACTCGACCACAGATTTTGTCCATAACGACGACCAGAATATTGATCGTGCATCGAAAACGGTCGTCACGTTTGTGGAGCACGAGATCAGGCATCATAGACCCTCACACCATTGCAACAAGGTGTTTCTGATTATGTGGATGGATATACAACGAGTGTAGCAACAATTTGACGAGAACCAGCACCAAGAAATGCGCCAGAACAACTGGATGGGCTCAGTGTTCGCAGCAGCCAGAAACAGTCGTTCTGGGCTCACGCAAGAGCCTGAACGAAGGGGAAAAAATTCTCCAATCAACGGTGTTAACGTGCTCTGAAAGCGAAGCCAGGCGAGTGCATGGCGCCAAACACGATCGACCGAGGCGCAGTCAAAACGAGTGCAAGAAACAGAAAACAATAGTTTCTCGTTTGCAGCTTAGCATACTACTCGGTTAATTAACTTTAGGAAACTTGCAATGACTAGAGTTTCATCTCAGCAGACAGACATCGGAATGTCCGTCTCAAGTTGCTTTGAGATGCTGCTGGAATGATATAGGAGCCGCGGCTTCACGTTATGTGTCTTCAAACTGCGACTGAGACTTAATCATGATACTTGCTGAGATCACAATTATACTAGGCAGTCAAAAGTTTTATGATTTGTTTCGGAATAGTCAGATGAGACACGAATTAGAGGCGTTTTCTGTAACCATACTTGTCCCGTATAAGCCAATTACCGTTGGCACCCATGCAGGGACAGTAGATGAGAATTCCTGGTTGCCTACTCGAACTGCCCGGTGAAATAATTTATGATGAGAAGTAAACGAAACTCTACCTAATGATACAGCCATATCAGTGGCCAAAAGTCGTATCTGTTTCGTGTTACTTCCCATAAAACTCGAGTTACGGCCACTCCACAAACAAATGGCAAATTAGGAGCCAGTAGGGTTGGGCACGTAAAACAGTCGTACCTTGTAACTCGTTGTTTTATTTATTCCAGCTATACTTGTGGATGCTTGAAGACACGGACGTCATATTATTTTTGATTACTGTATGTTCTCAAAAAACAGTAAATTCACCAAGCAGAGGCACTATCGACCTACGATTCTCAATTCCATTCCGTATCTTTGGCTAACCAGTCCAAGAATGCCGCGACGCCCGCATAGACGTCCTGTCCCACCACCAATTCGTTAAACTAGGCGATCAGTGCCTGGAGCAATAGGTGGCGCAACCGCCATTTGTGCCTGCAAAGCACTGTCCTGTGCACAAAAGTTTATCTCAACTCAAAACCACGACTGGCATGTGGAAAGAGAGTGAAAATATTTATTAAATCGTCAAGAAGGACAGGTATTTCTTCAGTTGGACCCCTCAGCCCAGGACTCCATTGCGGTTAGCCAAGCGGTTAGCGCGGGGATCACGTTCTTCTACCTCCGCCAGCTCTTTTTACAGAGGAGTGACACCGAAGAAGATGGTGAGGATTAATGAAAGGGGGAACACCGGAAGGTCCGAACACTCCCGGGTTGACTGGTACATCATGGAGGGATCTCTACGTTGCGGAAACAGCTGAAAGTACGATGTGGGGTGGAAGAGGAACGACAGGATAAGGCAGGGATGGAATCAGTTCGAAGTTGACGTCAGTCAACGGTGCCCTTCCTGTCGGGGAGGGCACCGACACACTTTATAGGTGGCCTGCATCCGAGTACTGAAAAGGATGGCCAGAGCCCGTTTTGGTGGCTATGAGCAATTTATGGCCCTGGGATTTATCTTAGGGTGGTTGGACCTGCCGCGCACCATGCGATGTAACGTAAGTAATACAGGTCCCCATCAGCCGCGCAACACTCTGATTCTAAGCAACCTGTCCGGGTGCCAATCTCTTGTCGAAGTACTTTGCGCCAAAAAAAAAAAAAATGAAAGCAAAGAAACAAACGCGAACGCGAGTTTGCAAGTAATGATTTTGTGAAAGTTACTGGACCCGTATAACAAAGGAAAGACAACAGACTCAAAAAAGAGAAAAAAATGTGGTTGACCTTCTTCTATGGGAACCGGTAAAACACGAAAATGAAATGTGCCTTCACAGGAGCAGTTGAATGTTTATTGTGCATCTATATGAACTTGCACCCGTTATGCGCGTGTCTACGTTAGACACTTGATTGTACGCGCCGGAGCATTGCGTAAATCCAACTGAAACCACACGCGCTCGCAAACCGTCCGTGCGAACGAAACCAAACGGGTTGTCAACGAATCGGTTGGTGAACACACAGTCCGCTGCAGCGAAAGGAACAGCGGGCCGTGCAACGAGCGCGACATTAGCAAGTCGGCGTCGATCTTACTGCTGCGTGGTCGTTCCCCTACAGGCTTCCCCGCAGGTTCCGCTGCGCTGTCGGCGCTCATTAGCGTCATGATGCACTACTTCGCTTCGCCTCTTCTAGATGGCAGCCCCATCTGAAGGAAATGATACAAGGCACGTTTATCGGCCTGTTTATGCGTCTGTTCATAGCGAGGTGAGCCTCGTTACGGCTGCTATCGTCACTGGCATCCTCCTGAGGGGGTATGTGGGTATTGGGGGTTGTTGTGTTGACGCGGTAGACGAATTGGGAGTTGGGAAACAGCACGGAGCTCCGCACAATCCCCATCCCACTCACGAGCTTTGGAGCAGCGCCTTGGCCAGATCATCGATGACCAGGGTCAGCTGGTCGAGAAGGCTGTTGGGACGGCCCGTGCTCGACGTATCCTGGACTGAATAAGACACCCCGGACTACAATTTGTTTTGAATGTTCTCTCTCTCTCTCTCTCTCTCTCTCTCTCTCTCTCTCACGACAGCCGACCCCATCAGTATCCAATACCCCCGAGTGGGTGTGTGTCAATTGTGGCTACATATTTGACGTCGCGCACGGCACTTTCGTCGCCACAGCGAACACGTCGGGAAGGGTTGGACGAGATGAGCTCCCGCCATCACGCTTCTTAACACCATTGTTGAGTGAGAAGGCTCACGGGATGAAGCTAAGCTTTGAAGGCGTGTTCTTGTGGTCACTTGTTACTTAATTACATCACCCGTGCGGGAAAGCTAGCTAAAACTGCGTTCGTGGGATTGTTGCCAACCCGGCATTGCTCCGACTTAAATTTGTTCAATACTCTAAAGAGAACTGACTGCAGGGCCACAGACGATAGATAATAAATTGCGCGATGTTTCGCTTCATTGCATCGTCCATGCTGGTTTGCGCTTATTTCGTTCAAGCGCAGGTGTCGTACGAGCCAGACCACCTATCACCGTCCTCGATCTGCGCTCACGTGGATCCGGAAGGAATTTCATCAGCCGGCACACAGAAGCGCTACTCAGGCGATGACGCATCTGTCGTGGCCAGCGGCCGAAAAACCGCCAGAGACTGCTGACGCCATCGGCCGGATCGGCGACGGTACGCTGCGTTGAGCAGCTTCATGCGAGCCAGCTTCTGTCTACCCGTAGTTCGCAACACTAGTCAGCGGCGCACACTGGCTACGTGCTGCGCTTGAATCTTGGATGGCTCAACTGCGCACACAAACTTCGGTGCCTTTAGTGTATAGAGGGCAACAAAAATAGGTCTTTGGTGGCATCGGTCTTGTGTTGGGATCCGAGTGATGTAATTTGCAATTTTTGGTTTCCCAGTCTTAATTTTAACAAATCGCAAGGAATTATCTGCTACCGCGCTGGCAAAGCGCCCACTAAACAGTTCTTACCAGAAAGCGCATGGTTCGGCAGCAACTGTTGCAATTGCCATGCTTTCTAAGGTGCTACCACTTTGTCAATGTTAGATATTCTCACTAAATTGTCCTAACCTTGCAAGGCTCCTGAGGAGGAGTGCGCCATCAAACCTATCAACTACTAGCTAGGTAGCTCTGACGTAAACCATCAACTGTTCGCATATTTTATCGCTCTATTGGTGCCGATAAGGGTTAACACAATAGTCCTAACCCCACAGGCGATGATGAACTGAAATTTGGATCGCACTTGCCACGTGTTCACGGTGCTTAACTGTACAAAAGTGGAAAAAACGTTTTTTCGCATTGTCTTTATTTCCATGAAGGTCACTTTCGTATGCGGTAGCATAAGAAGGAAGTTTCCCGCACAATTGGCGCCAAGTTCACGTGAGCGGAGTTCGATTTCCTGAGTCAAACGAGAAAGTTTGTGCGGAGTTAACACAATTAGTGGGCGCATGGGCTCCGCAATTATCTCCACCGGAAGAAAACAGGGTAAGAAGGTCGGCCGCAGTGTCGCTCAATAAGGGCTCCTTTAGTTCCTTAGTCCATGTAGTCTCGTCAGCCACGTGGTGCCACCATAAAAGGAACTGCTAAAAAAAGGTTCGTTCAAGCAACGGGCACTAAAAGCGACCGTCGTTCCTTGGGCGAGGGGGATCTCTTTTCCGCCTCGTGTGAGGTCAGCAACAACGGAGTGGAAGCGCCGTTCTCAGCCTCTATCGTCCCAAGGTGGGGCCTTCTCCTACGGAGAAGATTGACTAACAAAGCCTTCGGGTCATTCTCTTCGGCAAAGAGGCTCTCATAACAAAGAGGTATATGAAACAGTCTAATTAAAAAGGACTGTGATCGGAGCGCCAGGAAGATTTTATTTACATATGCGTTTATCTACTTTTTATTGACGTTTTTTACTTATACAAGTACACCTACCTTACCTTAACACGTCGATATCTCTCTGCTGTTTTCATAAAACACCCTTGAATGGCCCCAGGTGTCGTGTTTCAGCATTCCCAATCTAGAGCATCACCATTCGTGTGGCAGAAAACAGTTGGGTGGTGATAGCCGTTTTCACCACTTTGGCATTTTTTGCGTTAATAAGCAAATGCTCCTTCTGCCGCCAGTTGTTAATATACAGCAGTGGTTGGGGTTTGCGGACCCAAAGGTGTCCGCGAGAGCATTATAACGGTTCTCGAAGCCTCCCTGAAAACTTTTCCCCTGCGATTTTTTCTCGATTTTGCCAGCACTTTCTTGCAATGCAAAAAGGTGGCTTTGCCGCATTATACGTACAGTGCGCGTCAGGCTTGTCTAGGGCAAGCGAGCGCGCGGCTTCCGAGCATGCTGGCGACATCTGCTGATAGTGGCTGGGTTGGAGATAGCTTGCCATTGCGCGTGCGTGGATCTCGGACAGGCTCGGGTCGGTCGTCTTATAGCATGGGCCTCCCAAACTTAGAGACGCCCCGCCCCACAAGGGGCGCTTTTATTCTGAAGTGCCAATCGTAGGCGGTGACACGGGGTAAGCGCGTAATTTGACGCCATGCATTATCAGTGCCGCCGTTAATTAATCGCACAAACGTTTTGACGAAAAGCGCTGCAGTGCGTTTTTGTTGCGTGCTTTTCGTAACATGAGATTTAGAAGATTAGCGGAGGTCGCCTTCTAGCATAGCGTAAAGGCCTGATGGGTTATTGCACAGCGTCGAACGACGCGTCTATCTGGCCTGTCAACGGTCCCGGCTGCCACTGTGAAAGACAATTGCCCCTCGAGGGTGGTGGCGTCTGCAAATTCGAGCGGCACATGCAAAACGAAGACCGGCCTGGCCCTGTCCGAGATCGGCGCACGCGCAATAGCAAGCTATCTCTAACCCAGCCGCTATCAGGAGATGTCGCCCGCACGCTCCCAAGCCGCGCGCTCGCTTTCCCTAGACAAGCCTGACGCGCACTGTACGTTTAGTTTCTCTACGTAGCCCATATTTTAACAGCTTAACATGAGCTTAACATTGAGCTTAACATGAGCTTAACATTGCTCAACATGAGAAAAAAAGACACCTAGAATAGGCAGCATATAGGTGTTTAGAAGACCTATAGATTCAAATACAAGTTGCTTGAAATTTCGACACCGATCAACATATGCTCCATCGGGGGTCCCCCATCACTTTCGCAAGCCCAAAAGGGGTCGCAGGGGCCGTCATGGCTGAGAACCACTGATATACAGGGTGATCAAAATTAAGTCTACAGGATTTTTTTTTTCATTAGGCGTTTAGCTTTACGTGAAGACGACCTCTACAGTGAGGTACTGCGCTCAGGGGGACACAAAATTAGGTGGTAACTGTTGATGTCGGTGGCTTAATTAACTAAAATTGAATAATTAACTTTTAAGGGGCTGCAGCAAGCAGGCGTTTGTATTCAAAAGTTAGACGCAATGGGGTTTTTACGCAGTTTCATTTGGCACAATTCTTCTAGCGTATCCGTACTCCAAGATATCGAACTGCGAAATTTAATTGCCATTCGCATGATTACGCATGCTACACAGTGAAGACCGGCGCAGTGCTCCTCCCTTTTTTGTTCTGTGTCTTGATAACGGCTCCACCTTTGCGATAACGCCTGCCAAGGCTGAAAGGGTGCCAGTAATCACTTTTTTTATATTGGGAAAGTAAACACAGTACACAACAGGCACGTCACATAAGGGAGGAGCTTTGCGCCGGTGTTCACTGTCCAGCATGTGTAATCATGCGAACGGCAATTAAACTTCACAGTTCGATATCTCGGAGTACTAATGCGCTAGAAGAATTCTGCCAAATGAAACTACATAGGAGCAAGTATTTTTCGAACTCTTCAATACAAACATGCCTGCTTACTGCATGCAGCCGCTATAAAGTTAATTATTCAATTTTAGTTAATTAAGCCACGGAAATCAATAGTTACCACCTCAATGTGTGTCCCCCTTGGCGCATAACTTCACTGTAGCGGTGGTCTTCACGCTCATCTAAGTGCCTTCAAAAAAACGTCTGTCGACTTAATTTTGATCACCCTGTATATTGAGATCCCCGTTCAATACCAATATAGGCGAGCCTGTTCTCACCCTGTGACGGTCTGTTAAACCAGGCCGTACAGCTTGAACAGAACACCCGCAATCCATGAAACCTCGTGGTCGTGTGTTAATGATTGTCCCCTTGGAAGCCCAGCGTCCTGGGTTTGTTCTATAATGAATTCTTTATTTAACGTCTAGCTCGTGCCGCCGCGGCAAGCTAAAGTGTGCAATTAAAGTCTTTGCAGCAGTAGCAGACCTCACGTACTCACCGCTTTACAATGGACCACCACCCCACAACGCAATATATGACGCGATTATAATTATACCTTTGTGAGACACCTTCATTTACCTTTGTTCAGCTGAGATGGTTGCTATCAGAAATAGGCTAGTTGACCACAGAGGAATCAATAGACAATTCAAGAACGTGCCATCAATATTACCAGAAGGGGGACACAGCTCCCGCTTGAGCTTCCTGACGACTAGGCGATCAGCGTTAATGTCATTAAACCCAGCCCCGTCGTTCAGTGCTAAGGCACTGGGCGTAACAACACCGCAGCTTCGGAGCTGCGCAGCCAGGTTCGAATCACGATTCACGAATTAAAGTGCGTTCTCAGTGGTCGCTACTGGCTCTCAGATCTTGCTAAGGGCCAATGAAGAGTTTCAACCTCACATCTAACGAGTAAATTATTTCGCAGTACTCCACAGTCACATTTATTGTTGCGTATATGTTGTGGAGGCGGTCAATTCGAAATCAAAATGAGGGAAACCGAGACAGGGGGAAACCGGGCGAGACAGGGGGAAACCGGGCGCGGAGAAGTGCGCACGAACGGGAGCGGGGAAGGGACTTAAGCGTTCTTTCTCATGCAGTGTCGCTCGTGTTAACACGGCCAGAATCCCATACCACAACGATGGAATCAGGCGTAGGTGTCATCGGTGCCTATTGCATCAGCTTCTTAGTGTCCAAACATGGCTTAAGATGTTAGCGGGCCAGTCTCTGAATGCGTAAATCGGAGTTGCGCGCGAAGTGGTGAGGGGGCGTGTTCGTTGGCCGTGGTGATGGCGGATTCAACCGAAGCCGTGTGAACGGGCAACGCTATATATGCGAGTGAACTTGTTTTCTGGAGTTATAAAATGCCGTGAGTGATGCCGGTCTGATTGTGATCATACTTGGTTCGGTGAAGGAAGAGAGGGAATTGATTAAGGTGTTGGAAGTGCGCCCAAGTACGGGGTAATGAAAAGCCGAAGCAGTTGGTGGTGAAATAGTATTTCAGGGCCGTTACAACTTGAACAATAAATAAAAGAATGCATTACATGCAAGTATACGTAATCATCATCATCATAATAATAATAATCATCATCATCATCATCATAATCATCATCATCATCAACAACAAAAACATCAACAACAACGGTCATAACAACAGTCTACTAGGTCCACTGCAGGACGAACGCCTCTCGCATCGACCTCCAGCCGCTCCTGTTCTGCGCTGTTCGAGTTCATTCTTCACATTCGAATTTCGTTATTTAGTCTCTCCGTAGACCCGACTCTCGGTGTTCACTCTGGTAACCTGGTGGTCCACCGATTGTCATTCCGCCTAACGTAGTAGCCAGCCCAAGGCCATTTTATTTCTTTATTCGAAAGATAATATCCTCTACTCAAATTGCTCTCTAATTCAGGAAGCTAGTTTCTTGTGCATTAAAGCAACTCCTCATTCACCAGAAGTGAGAGGAATGTTCTGCGCGAGACGGATAGGCGCCAATTCTTCTCGACGCCCACGCGGCGAACCACAGAGATTCCCATTACCTCAGCTCAACGTTGCAGGTATAAAGTGCTGCCGGTTCCGGAAGTAACCATCTTCCCGGATACGTAAAAGGCTAAACTAGACAGGTGCAACCCCACTAGTAAGGCTCTTGGGGACACAAACTACACTCCGTCACTAGAAAAGGATCTGGCCATCCTGGTGCAGTAGTTGGCCCTCCCCTACGAAACATATGTACCCGGTTGAAATCACTGACTAATTTTTGGGAGTAGAAAGCTTGCGTGCTTCCTTTTTAGCTCATTGCATTTGTTCTTGTGGAGTTGTGTGAGGCGCTTTATTTGAGCCCTGCCATGTCGTGATACCCACTCATCAAGGATGTTCTAAATGCCAATAAATTGAAAGGAGCTGTGCAGATGTCTTGTTTATATCTCCATTGTTAGATGTGTTGTCTCGACGAGGAATAGCACAGGTCTTGTTAGTGGAGGAATCTTATAAAAAAATAGGGAAAATCGTAGAGACGGTTATTATTTTAAGCAAGCAGGGTTCCTTGAAGCCGTTTCTTTTGTCACCGATTGTTGGGAAAAGACATGAAATTTGCCTGATTTGGGAATGTAGAAAATGTAGTTGGGGAGATTGGGTGTCTCCGAAGTGATACGTGATTCCTAAGATATCGAACGCAATTACGTTCGGGATCGGAAAATTGATTATGCGCCGTCTGATACGTCTTCGCTTCTCACAATCTTTTTAGCTGTTTCCTAATCGTTAAAAAAACTAATAAAAGTACACTTTTGCTTGGTGGCAGGGATGTGTCCACCTTCTATTTAATAAACATTTTCTATTCTGGGAGCATTAGAACCCAAAATACATGTTAATCCCACGAACATTGTCAGCTGCGCCTTGAATACTTTCGAGTACTTTGCAACTTTGTTCTCGTAATACGTCTGACCACACGCATGTGGCACTTATTGACAAATTGATCGGCTCCTTAACACTGAACCTGTTCAAAGGGCGCAGAGTTGGCTGACATTTCTCTCAAACGGCACAGAAAGTTTTCGAATTTCGAAGAAAACTGATAGCAATATTTGTCATTTTCTGTTTCGTGAGAAAATGTTCTGCGATGACCTCTCAAAAACTAAGGTGATCGACAACACGCCTTCTAATGCTGTGAGACGTGAATTTTCTTGAATATAGTCGTCCTGAAATAGTGCAGATTTTTCAGGGTTTGTGTAACCCTAAATGCATAAAACAAAATTCTTTAAACACACTCAGCGGCAAGACCTTTAGACACCATTAAACAAGAAAGGTAGCAGGGAAAATGTTTGAAGTTATCAAGGCAAGATTATCTATACTGCCGAACAAGACTGGATGCTTTTCTAGCTTTGTTTTCCGTAACTCTTCCACGCCTTAGCTTCGCCAGTAGGATGTCATTTCTTTAACTGCTAACAACTTGCTTTCCATTTTTTTCGCTGCTGGTTGCTCACACGCTTTCGCTAGAGCACCACAGAGGATCTTCCATCGAATACATTTTATCAAAGAGATCTATTCGTGAGAGTGTATTATCGGTCGTTCTTTATAGCTTTGCCTAGTCTCTATTCGGCTCGAATAACGAGCCTTCTGGGCCTCGCGCAGTAGATGATTTTCCGAAAGCGATTCGTTGTATTTTGCTGTCCTCGCATTTTGCAGCATTGCCACTAGGCCTGAATATTTAGTCTTTCCGTCGCCACAGGTGCACCACCACTCCTAAAAAATACCACACTACAAAGAAGCGAGAAATAAGAATTACACATGCCCCTCGGAAGCTAAATCCCAAGGGTAGCAATCTATCTCTTCATTTACGAAGAGCTCGAAGGTTGACAAAGTTCCGGCGGGGAACGTAATATCGTTTTCAGAAACAATTTCCTGCGTTCTACTTCCTGAACATGAGTGGGCGGTCTAATATTAGGTGTATGACTTGATCAAGCGCTGAGTGTATCTGGTGCTTGTAGGTCCCGTAATCTTGGACTAATTTTCCAATACCGTCTTTTATGGGCGAGGAGGTGACCTAATTCTTTACCCACAATCCTGACACTTTCATTGACGTTAACACTGCATTTGGTGTGGGCTCGCTTGACGATATACGGCGCCGTATATAGAACGCTGTCTCTCAAGCGATGAAGGACTTCGAGAATTGAGGAAAATAGCTAGAAGAGTAGGCAGGCTAATGCACAGCGCCGATACCAAGCTCACCAGAGCTACGAAAAATCGGCGAAGGAAGTGAGACGCAGCCTACCAAGACGGGAACTCCCTTCAGCGCGCGCTCCAAATATTCTGTCGACGGCACAGTAGACGCTCGCGTGAAACCGCGGCCGCATCGATCCCGTTGCAATTTTTGCGATGACAGCAAAATATGCAGCTTGAGAGAACGCCATCCGAGGTCCACGCCAATGCCGCGTATCGCGCTGTGTGAATTTTAAATTGAGATAGCTTTACTTTTATTAGCACGAAAGTTTTAGAGGGTTACCCTGTTTTCGGGGTACCCTATAATGTGTTACCCTATGCCCTGATACCCTATTAAGGAGGGTATCCGAATGCAATTATGTAATCATGTAATTTGTGACTTCTGAAACTAGTTTGGGTATTTTTGCAATTGCCTGTGGTTTATAGTAATAATATGTTTTTACATAAAAACGTCTTGGACATGATGGCATGGCTCCGGTGTGTTCGTCTGTGGCGGTTGCAGCTACGCCGTTACGGCTCTTGTTCTGTTGACGCTTATTTGGACGTCTAGTATGTGCGCTGGCTAAGTTCTCTCCAATGCTGTTTCCGATACAGAACGCTCTCAGCGTAACAATATAGATTCCTGGGCATGATTTCGGAAAAGTTGCGCTCTCTTCTTATTACATTCGGTTGCCTCCTATTGAAAGAACCACTAAAAGGAGAGGTATGACTTCCTTTAAAATGGAATTTCAGGGTGCTTCACAGTTCCACCAGAGAAATCAATAACACGCAGAGGCAATTAACACGGAAGTGAATGGAATATCTACAAAACCTGTTGCTCTATCTTTCCTGCTTAAATATATGTGCATTTTTTATTTCAGATATTGGGCCACAAAAACATCCGGCATCAATTGCTTGTGATGCAAGTCGATTTTCAAGTTCTTTGAAGTATATGGAGGCTTTCTGAGTGTATGGAAGAATGCTGCGTTTCTACAGCGAACACTTATTTTTGTTTTGATATCGGGTCATATTGTCGAGGCGCGTTTTTTTTTTTTTTTGTAAAAAGCGTCCACTCCATATAAAGGAGAAAATAAACAAGTGACCGACTAGGAGTTATAAAAAATGGAGGCAGCGTACTCCGTGATTTTACGCCGCTCAGATGTTTATTGCCCCGCTTGCACCCGAATTTCCTGCACGAAATACCAACCTCCCTTCTAGCCAGTGACGCTAACAATACTCCTTTTTGGAAGGATCAATATTTTTCGACAGCGTCATTTCAACAGATGTGTTCGTGCCTGAAGGCATAAAAGGTAGAATTGCCTGTACAGGTTAGTGGCCGGTTAATCTGCTTTGGAGCATGACAAAAGTCGCCATAAATCTTGCACCGACCTGTATATTGCAAATAAGCCTAAGCCACTCACTGCTTCCATCCCTTTTCATGAACGCAAAGTGGGCAATATGTTATTCTGGGACTGATAATTAAAAGTAATGACGATAAAATACAGGTGAAAAAATTGAGTTATTCGTGATTCCTTTGAGAGTCTTTTTAAAAGCAGATAAACGCGATATGTTTTCTTTTCTCACGTATATAGAAATATGGGATAGTCTTAGGTGTTGGCGAAAATAAGAATTAAAGATATAAATTCCATTAGCGGGATCCTTCCACACTTTCTCACTTAAGACGTAGATAAATTGCAGGGCAACAAATAACACAATGCAAAATGTTTATGGTATGTGGTATACGCCTCGAGCGTGGCCTGTAGGGGCGCCACTGAAATCCCCCTAGCGGCCCGTTTCGAAAGCAGGCGCGGGAGTCCCCGTCCCGTCCCCACTGTCGCCGCTGCTTTTGCGGTAGGTTCACGACTGATATTTAGCGTTTGCGGGCGTTGGAAATCCCTGTTTATGTGGAGCAGTCACTCTGTTCTCAAATGGGGTGTGTTTACGAGAGTGTAAATGTTTCTGACGCGATCTTAGTGTGGTATATTCTGTCTGTATTAGCGCCAGGCGCCAGCGTCGCGTAACCGGCGTATGCGTGGACCGGACTGCAGTTACACTGCCCTGAATTTACTAGCAGTGTCTCCGTAACCACCGGTTCCTCAGATGTTCATGCTACAGGTATACACAACGATGTAAATCAGTTTTGTGCGCTTACATATTCAGCGGAACACTCATACGTGACAGCACGCCAGTTACTTTTGCCAATAATACACCTCAGATATTGATCATTGCAATTTACAAGCCAGTGTGTGTTAATTTCGGGAATATTCAACGTGGTACGATGGATAATGCAGAATTATACTCGGATATCAGCACACAACAGGGTCGGTCTTGTCGTGAGGTGAGCGCCCGCAAACATTCATCTGCTACATATATCCTCTGCGAGCAGCGCGCAGACGGGCTTATAATATAATCGGCGTCCGCGACTAAACGCTTCTTCGAAATATCGTCACATGGCATAGGGAGCCTGCAGAATAAAGGAGAAACTGAAATCAGAGGGCCTTATCACATACCACGCTCTTCCAACGACACCTTTCATCACTTGTGAACTGGCTATCCTGTATACTTCCAAAAATGCACCCGCCGAACGAGCAGCTGTTTGTTGAAGCCGAAAAACAAAACGTCAGTGAACGTGAGATTTGTGTGTGTGATTACTAAAACGTTCATTGCTTGATTCCGCTCCGCATTTGTACACAGCGTCACCCTCCACTACCCCCCCCCCCCCCCCTATGTCTCGCGAAATAGCAGTGCATTTCGCGTACGGTATACAGTTGGTCTGGTGAGCCCTACCTGGCTGAAGTTTCGACAAATGTCTTTAGCATGTCAGAAGCTGCACTGTATTTTTTTTTTCATTTCCGTTAGAGCTAGTATGTTTCTTCCGCACTTGCACAGCATGTATTTGCCCATGGTTTCATATTAAATTGCCTTGGTTCTTGCTATAAGGCGTGTGTGGGCACATATTTAACGACGTACAGGCTTGGAATATACTTCACATTTTCGCGTGGTTGATATTCTTATAAAGTTTGCATAAGCCTTTATTGTCTGGAATTGGCATATCACATCTCCGAAACATAATTTTCTGCGACGTATATATTCGAAACGAAGCCGCATTCGTTGTCCACGCTGCAAAATGAAGCCAACCTGTCACTGTGAGTATTAGGTCTAAACGAGGCGACAGTAGAATTCATTTGTGCCTGACGCATTTGTGATATGCTGCTACCATGGCCGACGCCCGGAAGAACGGCGACGATGCCCGCAGAGCCGCGTCCCCGGGTAGCTCTTGCAGGCGATCGCGTGCTCTACGAAGACGCAGCTGCTTTTTAAGTGACCTAAACGTACTCTTTGCTTATAGACGTCACCATAACAAGTTTTTTTTAGGGCGCAGAAAGGCGAAAAGAAGCGAAACAGAACCACAACACTGCACGAGCCCCTATCAGCCACGCAGCGCACATCCCGTCAACGCCGCGGAGAAGCGGCGGCATGCGGCGCAGCGATCGCGAAGCTCGAGGCGTACGACCTAAAACGGCGCTGTACATTCATTTTCTGGTTTTATTTTTTCCGGGTACCGGTAGTAAATCTTGGATGCTATATGTTATATTTATAGTTAAGAGCATAGTGTGATCATTTTTTGAAACTTCTGACAAGTTTGTTTTTCTCTGGTTAACCTTACTTGTGCGAGTGTTTTTTTTTTGTATTTTTTTATAGTTGAGGTGTAAATTTAGGTATATTCTTGGCCGGAAAGCAGACAATGGCTACGTGTTTCTTTATTACAGTATATGAAACTTGTTTGTACGTCGTTTTTTTACTGGAAAGAGCAATTATGGTTAAGGATACGAATCGTTCTGTTCATGCAATATGCAGAATAATACTTTTCCGCATTATTTTAACGAGATTAAGTTTGGTCTTCATAATAGACTTCTCTGATTGTTAACATATCTCAGCTGAAAGAATGATCTCTTTATGTCACGGCAGCCATTAGCTAAGCACAACAGGCACACAACGTAAGAGGGAGGAACAAAAAAAATGTCATCATGAAAGCATCACCGGTGGAATCGATCTATCTCCAGTTCAGTGCAGCTAAAGGGATGTCGCTGCATTTAACGGGGGAAGAAGGAGTGGACAGGAGGTAAAAAAGGTTATTTTCAAAATATGGAGCAAGACTGTGCTTACCCAGATTTTCTCGGAACATGTTCCTGGTAAAATCCGGTTTCACCGGAAAACGATGAATCAGCTAGGGCTCCGTATTTTCAGGTTTGTGTTTTATAACATTCAGAGGGTATTTATAAGAGTTTGTTTTTAGCGAAAATGCAGTCTTCATTATATTTTATTTCTTGTAAATCGCTTTCTTCGTAATTTCGCGTGTAATCATCATCATCACCATCATCATCATCATTATCATATCATCATCTGCCTGCTCACGTCCACTGCAGGACAAAGGCCTCTCCGATTGACGTCCAACTGCTCCTGTTTTAAGCTGCTAGAGTCCGCAGTTTACCCCCGAATTCCCTTATATCACCAGTCTATCGGATTAATGGCTTTCTCCTCCTTCTATTGGCGGTGAGATGTTTGAGTGGCGCCCCCTGGATCTGACGTCAGCTTAGGGACCCGCTCCGCTGTCGTCTGCTGCACTCGCCCCCCGCGCCGCGGTCGTCGGGCTCTGACTGGCAGCAGTGCCTTTGCTAGAAATCGCCCGCTTTGATGCTTTGGTGCTTTAAAAAGCGTGTTTTCAATCAGATTCTGACGGCTCTGAATAATTTCAAGCTTTGTCCCGCACAATTTTACAACACACAAGGAGAGAGAGAACGACTTTCAGAGAGCATCGCTCAGACAATCGTGTGTAACTCGCCCTCGTCCTATCTAGCGTATTTGCGAGTTTCAGCGCTCAGAGCTCCTCGATAAGTATTCAAAATGCGTATGCTTCCCTTAACTATTTCTGAGATGCTCTTATGAAGACTCAACAGTCTAATGCTACGCATCAAGCAGCGGGTCACACAGCAGGAAATAAAACGGGTGTTTTTCTTTCGTTGTTGTTAGATGAACGTTTTTTTTTCTGTGCCCAACGCATTCATTTTTCTGCACCGTCCTAAACGTCCTAGGAGGTTTGGGGATGTTTGCGAGGCTCACAAAGTTCGTGTGAATATTCAATGCAATAAGATCTGTGCTACGGCGCAGATAACGTTGTCCACAGTACTCGAAGGCGGCTTTTGTGCACTTAATTTCTATCGAACCATCGATATCGTAACGAACTCGATCTCACCCCGAAAAGTTATGAGATGATTACGGTTTTGAAAACTTGATATACTTGCTAACTAACGCAATAAATAGTATACATGCCAATTTTCAGTATAACACAATTCGAAACCAATGAATATGTCCAGACAGCTCTTTATTGTTTTCCAACCCATTTAGTCGCAAAGAACAAATCCTGGCCTACTCGGGATGACGTTCGGTGAATTGAAGAATGAATCTTACTCTCTCGTCTTGGACTGAGGAGCCTGCCCACTAACCAGCTCGATTTTACTATTAAAGTTTTCTCCTCCTCCTGGTCCTCCATCTCTTGAGTGCAGTTTTACTATAACGCCTATCTGAATATTGGGATGATATGGCTGTGGTAAATGTACCGAAATATCCCTCCAAATCTGAACAAACATACCCTTACTGTATGTTTGCCTTACAGGTTACTCGTTTTGCTCAATAAGCCTGCATACTGGTTAGAAGCCTGGTATAAAACCAGCACGCACCTATACACACAGCAGGTTATTTGGAAATCAACCTACATTATTTGCGCCCCATAGTGCATGTCGGCACACTTTCATGCCGTGACAACGTAAAGTGACTTCATACAATAGTTTCGAGTGTTAGGCAAGATCGCAAAATCTGTTTTACCTTACATACGATTAGCTGGAATCGTAATGCCTTCTGCCAAAGCCGACAGCCCCGAAGGCCTGGAATTTGTTTTGGTCTTCCATTTTCGCTGTTGTCGGTTGTCAGCCTGCGGCTGTTACCTTTGTTCGAAAGACTGCTGAACACAGAGGCTGACGCCTAGCTCCGACTCTTCGCGCTCCGCACAGGACCAGCTTCGCAGCAATGCATGGGCGACGCCGGCAATGTTTTTTTCCGGAGCGGTATCAAAAACTATACTTAAAATCACGCCTTGAGCTAGTTTACGCTGTTTTAAATCTTTTGTTACGAAAAAAAAGCTGCGCATTCGCGAGATCTGCTGCGGACAAGCACAAAATCTCAACCGCGCGCAAAGAAACAGCATAGAGAGCGAGCCCGAGTGAAGCAGACTACAAATGCGAGAGTCCCTAAGCCGACGTCACGGAGGCGAGCTCCGCAGCGCCGCCCGTGGTCGCGCTCACCGCCAATACCCATCTCTTAGTTTCCCATCTGCTACCCTAATTGCCGTAATTATGGCTCAACGAACGTCACAACGGGCCACACCCGCATTCGCTTCGCCAAGCAAAGAGGACAATAGGCGAGAACGTTCCTTGCTAACCAGCCTACCGCTCACAGCGCACAAACTTACGACAGGGAAAGAAGAGAGACACACACAAAAACTGCCTTCCAACTAGGTGTATCTTTTTCCTTCATCTACTGTATGTTTGCGGGCTGTGTTGCGGTGTAAATTACTAACTAGACTGAACCCTTAGTCTTTCGACCAGTCTTATTGTTACTTCTTTGATAAAAATGCTCAGATCGCTCGTGCAGGCTTTCCTACACGTCTCCAACACGTTTCCAAGTCGAAAGCCACAGCGCATTCACAAGCTTCACAGTTAGTCAGCCAGTTTCGTCGCACTGTAGGGACGTAGTCGATGCCAGCCCGTCTCGGATTCCGAGGGCCGCGGGTTCGATTGCCATCCACATCCAAATCTACCAAATATTTTTTCCAACTCTTACTTTGCTTCTGTACTCTTTGCAGCTTAGGATTGTGCTTAATACTCAAACCAATGAGTGAGTGAAGGAAAGAACTAACGGTCATGTTACCTTTTGCGCAAGTCGGGCTTTTTTTCTGATTGAACCACCTCCCCCACACTTTTATGGTGATTGATAAAGGAAAAACGGATCGAACTGCGGTTAGGCAGCCGTGTTTTTCGGCTTATGCTTGCTTATAACGCATATGAAAGTGGCATTAAATGCTGTTAGAGATAAATAATGATAGGGCTCTTGGAAGCTTACTTCGGATAAATGCTATGGCAGACTAGCAAACAGGGAACGCCCTGTGCCGATCCATCACTCATTATACCTGCCAAGTAATCTCAAGTTAGTGATCGACTGTTGCGGTCGCACATTTTTTAAAGTGGATTGCTGCGTTTACGCAAAGACGAGTAGGGGGATCTCAAATGTAATAAAATGGACACGCCAAAGGCGTCATAAGAGATGTTCGCTATAAATAAATTTCAAAAAGTGAGCCGTTCTTGGACAATCACAGGGAGCAGTACAAGCATTATGCCATACCTGATGCTAATTACGCAGCGCGTTGATGGGGAGTTGCAGAGCAGAAATCTGGTTGAACCATAAAAACCACAGAGCATTATTGATGCATTCTCGGTGCTAAACCGCAAATAGCGCTACATAATCATCTAGTACAGTTTACAACGCCAACTGATGAGTTCTTTTTGCCACAAGGAATGCGTTTTTTTTTTCATATCTCTGTTCCTTTTTACCATACGGCGTTACCTTTACACTTAATGTAAACTGGTCAACTCGCCATAAAAAGAGCAGTACTCACTTTATTTTCTTGCCGCACACCTTCTATTCTTATAAAAAGAAACTTGGTTGCTGAGTTCTCTTAAAAAGTACAGTTACAGTGGAACAGAACGATCACACAATCAGGAGGGTATCAATTACTGTGCTCGTTCCGTTACCTTCCCGTCTTTGTCCTGGTTTAGTGCCGCAGTAATCGTTTCTACCTGAAAGTTTTATTTTTATAGCGGTAACGAAACTAACACGACCCCGGGAAACAGCAGGCTTTCCTCTTTTCCCCGAGACCCGCATTGTCTGGCAGGCCGCAAACAGCACTGCCCTTAACCGGTCCGGTAACCACTTGCTTTATTTCATTCTCGCCGACGGAGGCCATTTGTGCCGCGTCCCGCCATCCCCGGCCACGAAAGGAAGAGCATCTAGCGTCCTGGGTGAAGACGCTGCCCGAAAGAAGAAAACACTGAAGATCGCCCCATTACGAGCGCTGCCGAAAAGGTGCACCTGCATTCGATGCCACAGTGCTTTCACGGCGCCCACTTTTCGCAGTTGCACCCAGAGAACGTAAGCGATCGATGCGCTGAGCCAGGCTGCAGTTTATTTTCTTAGCCGCCAATCATCACTTGTGGGTAAACGTCGTGTGTAGGGATGAGGGTGATTACCTCAGATTGGCTGTTTGGTATTCAAGTCGAACCTCTATCCCAGAAATGTGCCTGAAAAGATTCCTGGGCTAAAAGCTACTGCAGCTTGATGGGGCCCAGGAAGCCATTACAAGGCATGTATAGACAGCGACAGGCAATGGTATTTTACAGATCAGGTAACAATAGTAATAATATTGCATTTGTTTTTCTCCTCTGTCTCTCTTTAAAAGAAATTCCCCATCGCCATAAGAAAAAAACGGCCAAACTACCTCCTTTACGCTTTTTGTGTCTTGAGTGCTGGATTTCATTTTTACAGCGATGAAAAATTTTCTGTCCAGAGCCTTCAAACTTTTCCGCCTGTGATGTATTAGCAAAGATTCTCTGCGGGTAAGTGAATAATAGATAATGCAGGCAATAAGCATAGATGGAGACCGCAAATTATAACGCAATGCATTGCTTGCCGCTTAGGGGATTAGTGTTTCTTTTGTAATGGTGCCACTCTTATGGTGCAGACTTGTTTTAATAGATTGGATAAACCACAGCACCTGCAGGCGCTAGCAATGCAAGCTGTGGAAAGTATTCACTGCATACTGCAGTGCTCCCACTCCTTCCCTGCTTGCCTCCTAGCCCCTCCCCCGAAACGTAAAAAAGACGTCGTCAGGAATTCTGTATATTTCTACGTCATAGCTTCGCAAATTGATATATTGACACATGCACGCCCTCCAAACTGGCGATGTCCGCGTGGTGTCAGCACACGCCCGCCTATCCTACTACCAGGCTGCCTAGCCCCACAACAGGCTACCCGAGCGCTCTTAGTCTCACTGGGCCACGTGAGCACGTGATCGAGAAACTCGGAGAGAAAGAGAGAGGGGAACGTCACACGGGCGCAGCTCAGCAGTGCTTCGCAACGTAAACAACACGCTGGTGTATTTTGTCTTGTTGGGCACAAGTTTGCCATCAATAAACGCCATTAATCATGACTACATCTTTATTTCTGAACAAGTTGGGTGCAAACGCTGGTTGAACGCATACCAATAAATAAAATAAAATTGATTTACCACTGAAATATTCACTGGCAGTGTAACCGGTGATAGCGTGAAAGAGGAGAGAGGCGGAGGAGTAATGCCTTTAATGATGAGGAGAAGTTAGCCTGGCAGCAAGCTTGGCTTGCTACTCTATATATATACATGAACATGACAGGTGCGAAAGTGAAAGGAAACGAAGACACAAAAACTCATACAGACACTACAAACACAAATAAGCACACAGAAACTGACAGACACAGGATCGCGCACACAGCACACGCGCAGAAGTAAAGTTAAGGCAAATGTTCACAGGGTTTCGTTCAGGCCGCAGTCACGGAGAAATCACACCAAGGCCCGTGTACTCCGTGTTGCCGCGGCAGTTGACTGCCATGGGCCAATGGCGTCGCAAAGCTTCAGTGGTGCATCAGCACGCAGTCCCAAAGTCGTCTTGAAGCTTGGCCGCGGGGTGTCGTAACGGTGACACACACACAGTACATGTTGTACCTCCTCCCGAACACGGCATACGTTGCAGTGAGGGGAGGCAACTCGGCGCATCTTGTACAAGTAGTGGCCGGTAGAAGTGACGTTGAGGCAAATACGGTGAACAACTGCTTCGTTACGCTTTCCCAGGCCACACGGCATTCGGAAACTGCAGGCGGGATCAATTCTGTACAATGGCTGGTAATTTTTTTATTCATCCCTCCATATTGAGAGTTGTAACTGCCGCGCCACGGAGTACGCAAGTGTCGCGGCGTCACGTCGAGACAAAGGAATCGGGATGACAACACTAGATTGGGTGTGGGCCGCGCAAGCTGTTTCGTCGGCCACCACATTCCCATTCACCACACAATGTTTAGGTAGCCACTGTAACAGTACCTCGTGAAGCAAGCTGGCAGCCTGTGTAAGCAGGGTGTGTGCAGGGTGTGTAATCACCCACACAGAAGCTTCTTGCCGAATAATGTACTGCAAAGCGTCGAGCAAGGCAGCATCTTCTGAGGTCTTCGATGTTGTTTTGTGGCTTAATCTGGCCGCAATTGTGGTCCGTGTCGATGGAACTCAGATTCCAATCGCCGATGGAGTGGCCGTTACCGATGCATAGGTGTAGATGTGCTTGTGGTTAGGGTAGCAATTCCACAAGTGCTCTAGAGTGAAGCACTTAAGAGCTGGAATTGGCAACCTTGATTTATTGCTGATGCCCGGCACTGTGGTGGCAATTCGCCAGAACATGTACATCCAGAGCGGTAGATGAAGAGGCGCAGGGTACTTCTGACACAAGGGTGGTAGAGTGTCTTGTACCTCTAAGGTGGAGCTAGAGATAAGCGGGCCCTAGTCGCCAGCGGCAAATGTAGGCGAAGCGAAGAGATTTTCAATTATAAACAACGAAATCAATCAAGTACTCTGGCCCAAATTAGTGGGCCAAATTATTGTCTGTACTCGCCCGAAAAAGGACCGCAGGGGTCATCTACATCGGCAGCAACACGAATTGCACCATAGTGGCCACCGCTGCAAATGGAAATAGATTGGAATCGGGTAAAAATTTAACTTGTGTCGATTAAGCAGCAGCCAAGTGCTTTAACTTCAGAGAGAGAGAAGAAACTTTAAATTAGCAAAAAAAAATTGTGGGGTGGCTTCCTAGCCGGAAGCCCTGGAAGTCCTGGCTGTCCTGGCTCTGTCCGCTCGGCAACCAAGATCATCTGGTCGTCGAGGCTTGAGCTGGACAACATGCTACCCCACTGCTCACTGGAAGGGTTGGGAATGGGGGGAAGGTCGGGGTTTCGGTCGCACTCCCAGACGATGTGGTAGAGGGTGCCTGAATTGCCGCAAAAACCACACTCCCGGGAGTATTGTGTGGGGAATAGATGATTTAATCGTACTAGATTTGGGAACGTGTTTGTTTGAATTCGTCTTAATGTGTTTTCCTGAATTTTAAACAACCTGAGTTGTGCGGGGGGAAAGGTCCTTCTACCTAATCTATAATATTCGGTTATTTCCTGGAAGGTCTGAATCGGCGTTGGACTGTGCTCCTCCTCTGGCGATCACTTCAAAGCTAACCAGGCGCCCTGCCAAAATACCAGAACAATTAGCCCGACGCGTGCGCCGTGACACGTGCATGTGGAAGCACGTGCGCAGCACGGGTACGCATGGAGGAGAGCTTTCACTGCGGACAAGCTGTCGCGCAAAATGGGGCCACTGTGCCTGTTGGAGTAATTTGCGCCAAAAAACGAAGTAAAGAAATCAAAGAAAGAGATGCAAACACGATACATCCGTAAAGAAACTTTTGATAATCGCTAGGCTTTAAAACACCTAAAGTAGAGTTAAGTGCCCGAGGAATTCTTAAGTCGGCACACGTTGAAAAGCAGTACTGGCAAGGTGAACAAATTATGATGTATTTTCTTACCTCCTCAGAGATGTCGAAGTCTTCCTTTATTCCAAATTTATAAAAGCCCGCGCTTTCCATGACTGGCTCGACAAAGGTAGCGCCAGCGTCAGATTCTTTTCGCGTGCAATCCGAGAATCATTCGAAGCGAAGGAAGTGTGGCCACCAGACCATCTATGAGTGCAGCTAGTATCCCTCTTCAGCGAAACCTTTCCTCCCCTTGTCCTTCCAACAGAGAGAATAGCTGGCCAGATATACTACCATCACGCCGACCTTTCTGTGTTTTTCATTTCAATAAAATTCCTCTGTCTCTCTCTGTCTCTCTCTGTCTCAACTTGGATTATCAATAGAGGACGGAGAGCATACAAGAGGTAACACACGTTCCCGGCATGCCCACAAATATAAATAAAAAGGTGTGGATGCTGTGGCATAGTTCCAAAAGAACTCGTCTTCTCATCGCAAGTTTACATTAGGAGGTAAGCCCCAAGAAGAAAGTGCAATATGATGACGGTGAGTCGGAAAAATACACAGAGAAAGAGAGGGGCTTTTACGACTTTTCCAGCGTGTCCACGAGCACCATGAGAGGTTTCAGCCTCTATTTCAAACAAGAAGCTAACAGCTGTGGCTTCCTTAACCTAAGCTGAAGAGATTTGACGGTACTCCCCTCAGGCATGCGAATGATGATAAAAATAGTTAATATTATCGCTTTTATGAACACTTGGCATTTCCACTATTTGTTATTTTTGCGACAAAACGAAAATGCCTGCTTTCTTGAAAGTTGTACCTACGTAGGCATCAGCTGTCGCAAAGCAGCAACAAAAACTTGAAACGAAACCCTATTTTTCCTGGAGGCTTCACGTTGTAATGCGTATGTCCTCTTCCACAACGCCCATCTGAAACGTAAGTTCTCACCCATGCGCGTCAGGAAAGGAAAACGCATTCCCCGAAGTATAATAGAGCGCGCACGTCGGTAAGAACTTCCCACACGAACTATCTTCCCGAAGTGACAAGGATGTTTGACAATTTTCTAATAAGTAATACGATGGTTCCCAGTCGTGTGCTCACGCAGCATCGCTAAAGGACATGAAAATTCTTCCAACCAACCTGGGCTAGTAGTTTGAGGCAGGCGATAATTTTCCAGCGGTTTGCCTCACTCGTGGCGCTGTGCCCCTAAGAAGATTTTTGCCTCCATGCGTTCCTTCTTAGGTCATCCATACAAGGCTCCCAGGAGGATTTTGTCACAAGATAACGTCTGCATTGCATTTACATCGGGTGCCTCCAGGCCAGCACTGCCGTACAGCGGAGACGCCCGTGAATCGAGGCACCCTACTACATGGTTTATAAACCAAGTTGCCCAACTCTACGAGCGTTCCAAGAGGAACGTGAAGCATATCTAGTGGAACCTTTCGTTGCTGTTGCCGTTTCATTTTTAAATGCCGCCGGGTAGCGCGGGCAACAGCAAGCGATGGTTTTCTGCAGTTGATGTGGTATTTGATTAGCTGTCGCAAAAACCAAGTATCAGTCAATTTTTAATAAAGGAACACTGCATATATGAGTCATGTATTGATTTTCTGCCTTATATTTGCGTAATGGCGTGTTCTTATTGAACAATTTTGAAAAGTATGAACATTAATACCGGACGCTTAGGTTTGGCTGCGGGTCTATTGCGCAGTTTCTGTTTCACTTTGGCCGGGTGGCTGAATCGAGTCAGAGGCAGACAGACAGAAAAACGTAAGAGTCGAGCACATTTCCTTGGATTGTTTCGAGGAATTACCGGTCACACCATATGGCATAAGTTTCTTGCATGCCGACAATGAAGAGGGTGTTCCTTTGGACATGTTCATGCTACTCAGCCTGCATAGCATATAGAAACGCCGTATGTATGTCAGGCATGCAAAATACAAATGGACGGCCTGCTAAGGACTATTACACTGAGAGTGTTGCCTACATCAGAGATGTATTGAAACTAGAGGAAGAGCAATTCAACTGGGTGAACATACTACACATCCTTGTAACCATGAGGCGCTTTTAACATACCCGCACCGGCTAAAGTGTATTTCTTGTTGTTGTTTTTTAACACCAAAGCACGAAAGGGTTTTATTCCCGGATACACCAGGATTTCAGTGACGTCATATCCGTCACGGAAATGACGCCAGTACAAAGGAGCAAGCAGCCTGTAAAGGGTGCACCCCTGCACACAGGGTCTTCTTGCGGGGAAGCAACCTTTAGTACTAACGAGTACCTAGAGTGAAGGAATATAAATATTTGGGAGTGTGGATAAACGAAGGGGATAACTACTTAAGTACTCACGATGAGCAACTTAAGGTTAAGGGAAAGCGAAACGCAGCTATAATGAAGCATAGAGCTTTGTGGGGGTATAACAAATATGAAGTAGTAAGAGGAATGTGGAAAGGAGAAATGGTTCCGGGTCTCACGTTTGCGAATGCTGTGCTCTGCTTAAAATAAGACGTTCTATCAGGCCTTGAAGTAAACCAGAGAGCGGTAGGACGTTTGGCCTTAGGCGCGCATGGAAAAACAACTAACGAAGCAGTTCAGGGAGATATGGGCTGGGTGTCGTTTGAAGTTAGAGAAGCTCAGAGTAAAATATGCTTTGAGATGAGGTTGAGGGCAATGGATCAACGAAGGTGGGCAGCTAAGGTTTTTAGGTACCTATACTTGAAAAGCGTGGACACGCAGTGGTTAAGAAAGACTAGAAGGCTAACGATGAAATACGGAAAGAACAGTGGAGAATCCAAAACAGCCAAGGTAACCAAAAAGAGGGAAGGCAGATTGAAACGAATAAATGGAGGGAAAAAAATGGAAGCTAAAACGTCGTTAGAGATGTACAGGGCTGAGAAAATGAACATCAGAAAGGAAAATTTCTACGATAATTCCCAGGGCAGTGCTTTGCTTTTTGAGGCTAGATTAGGTTGCCTGCGAACTAAGAGTTTTGTGGGGAAGTATTCACAAAATGATGGGGTATGGTTGGTCTGCGGAAAAGAAACAGAAACTATGCGGCACATAGTGTTAGAATGTGAGGGTATCCATCCAAATCTACATGAAGGGAATATTGGGCTTCCAGAAGCCCTAGGATTTAAGGGTATCAGAGAGGAAGTAAACTTCAAGGCTGTCGAGGGGACGAAAAGAAGATTGGAATGCTGGTGGACGAAAAGCAGAGAGGGGAATATTGCCTAGGACAGTTACCACCTAAAACCGGGAAAAGAAAGTATTTCGGGCCTAATAAGCTTGAGGGCCTGCCCTAAGCAGCGCTAGTATTAAACCAAGAGTGTAAAACATGGTTAGATTAGTCCTTTTTTGGTAAGATGACATGTCATCACCCCGCTTCAAAGGGGAAACCAATAGCAATCATGATCATGATCATCATCATCATCAGTACGTTATACTTAGGGTTGTTCGTTTTCGGGTTTTATATTTCAACACTAAAGTGTTTTATGCCGGTATATAACAAGATTTCGCTGACGTAATATCCGTCACAGAAATGAGGAGAGTACACCTTTGCCAAAAAGACCCGCCAGCAGGACGTCGCTCGCTCAGCACACGCAAAAGACAGCCGGCGACCCGCAAATCATGCTCAGCTTCAGATTTCGCTGCCCATTTCATTTTCGTGTTTTACCGATCCCTATGACAGAGAAATCAACCAAGGCTTTTACACTTGAAGTGTTTGTTTGCATGCCTCTTTGTTTTGTGTTGTTGTATGAAGCAGGTAATAAGAAAAAGACAGGCCGAATTTGTGTGCTTAATTACCCCAAGAAAGACTATGTCTTTAAAAAGTATTTGAAGCCGGAATTGATTTCTACCTATCCCCTTCCATTTTTTCGCTAGGTCGTAGAAGCTGTCAAAAAGCCTCCACCGCAAGGCGGGGCTCTTTTTCTAAATTTACTCGTTTTTCGTCGTTTGTTCAATCTTCCTTTCCGTTTCGTTTTAAACACTCGAAACTAACTAAACAGCGTCATCTTGACTCAATCTTGGTGCCTTGAAATGTTAAGAATCACTTTGGTACCTCACATTGAAGATCAGAAGGGTAAGGGAACCACAGATGTTCGATCCTGTGAGGAACGTTAATTTCGGGGTCTTTCCAGTCTTTCAAAGCTTAGCGAGGATTTCATTTTTGATTCATATGTCATAGTTAAAGCATTGTTTATTATTCTACGGTTCTAGCATTCTCATGCAATTGAATGTAAGATGGTTTACCTGCAAAACAGCAACTTTTACGGGGAAGCTACGTTGCGGGGGGATTTGCAATACACGGTTTCTTACTTGTGGGAAGAAGAAAGAAAAAGGTGCTAAAGTTCAAAAACCGAAAACAACTTCCTTCGGGCATCTTGTATCAGTGTAGAGCTGGGAGCAGAATGAGGCCGCCAGCGCAACCACTTTTACGCATGATTGAAGGAGCGCATCCAGAGAAAATTTCCCATTCCAGACATCACTTCGAGGATTCAAGTAGAAGTTTATAAAATCTTGGTGCCGGTTCTTGTCTGGAGCGACTGAATCGACCGAAATTTCCGATTGCAAAAACACCTTAGTACCGCCATAAAACCCGGTGTCATGCAAGAGAACCTGTAATTGTTTAGTTAGCTAGGGCTAAGAAGATGGATAATGCGTTAGGTTTCTCAGAAGAAAAAAGTTGAGTTCATCCAGGCAAGCGTCCCATTGAAAATGCAACGGCAAGGAAAAAAAAACTGATATAAATACAGCGACGGGAGGCTGCCTTCGTAAACAGGGAAGTAAATAGGATCTAGTACATTTTCTTTCTTCTCTTCGCAGTATAAACATTTTTGGAAAACCTGACGGCAAGACTGGTTACGAACGCTTTTCGACTTTGATTCACGTATATCGCGTCTGCAGCTTGAATGCGAAGTTGGAAATGCCTCTGCCCTGCCATTAATGGTCAGAGTGTTTATTTTGTCGCGTCGCACAAAGGACTGCTTTGAGCGCCAACTTAAAATATTCAGCTTGAGCGAAGCAGATTCTTCAAAGCAGGGAGTTTTTTTTTTTGTTAAAATTAACAAGTTTTCACAATGATGGATGTCTGTTCATCGTGGTCTCACAACACACATAGAAAGCTTTGCTGCTGTTTCTCGGCAACTTGACTTCGAAGCACATAAAAATTATTGTAGTTTTTTATTCATGTTTATTATAGCATCTTCAATTAAAAAATTCACCCGTTTGCTGATTGCTGCATGCTTTAAGAAGTGTGCTTTCTAGCCAGAAATATTTTACCTCTAAGGATTTATTTAGTAGCTTTTGCACACATTGTAAAACATTGCAAATAAATTTGAGTTTTCGGAAACTTTTCTAGGTACTTGTTACTCGCTGCAAAATTATTCTACTTACTCGCCTCCTAGTTCTTTCGTTGCAATGCACAACTGAATACAAATACAGTAATTTGTCTTCCTGCATTAATGACAACTTTTTCAGAAAAGATATCACTCAGGTGTAAGCTCTTTTAAGAGTTTGATACTTCGCGTGCACTTAGCGTTTATGCTATCAAGAAAATTAGAATATGGATAAATCATTTAAAATCTATGTAAATATATATGGCAAAAAGTATAATCTAAACAAATCAAAGTCATCTGATTTTCGTCATTGTCACCGTTACGATATAAATGGTTCGTTTCTTTTCTAAATGTTATGGTTTATGTATATCGCCTCTTTATATACGCCGCCATGTAGAAAGCCTCAAAGTACACCACATAGGGATTACCTCGAACCGTTCTACTTTACACGTCTACCTTGAATTTACGCGACCTTCTTTCACAAGAAGTCATCACGTCTTAAACATCCTTCTCGGTTTTACCAAAGATCACATCTGTTTAAATGAAGTTTTTCCCACTAACAACTGGAAAATGGAATGCACTTGTAGGAGGAAGAAGAGTAATAAACGTCTTTATGAAGCAGTCAGCCTTGGGGAAGAGTCCTTATTCCGGGCCCCGTCGAGACGTCAGGCGCCACTCCATCACACAGCCACTCAGCTTTGTTCTTTACCTAGTTGAACTGTGAAGAGACGACCTTAATAACGGGCGTTTTGCTAGGATATTCGGTGTCTTTTATCTTGCGCTTGCGG
The DNA here is from genome assembly GCA_013339765.2 of Haemaphysalis longicornis. Classification (NCBI taxonomy): domain Eukaryota; kingdom Metazoa; phylum Arthropoda; class Arachnida; order Ixodida; family Ixodidae; genus Haemaphysalis; species Haemaphysalis longicornis. The sequence goes on along the minus strand of CM023451.1, from coordinate 146,635,629 downwards.
CCACTAGAATTGTTTTCTTTTCGAGCGTTTATTCTTACAAAATAAGGCGACCTTTTTATGCGTGTGATTTGTTGCAGGTTCTCAACATTCCTGCGAAATCCCACCAGGGCCACAGTATATAAAAACAAAGGGAACAGAGTCAGAACGTTGAGCTGGTCTGTTTGTCTCCCCGTACATGTCGGCGAAGCCCTCGACAGTTTTTTTTGTCCCGACCGCTCTCTTGGCAACAGCAACTGTGTTACTGGGCCAGAGCTGATAACAGGGAAATCCGCTTGCCAGGCTCCTGTTTGCATAAAAAGCGCTTACTTCTGGGAAGGCTTGCCGAAAATTACATAAATCCTGCATCCGGCTACATCGTGTGCACTGAAAACTAAAATACAAAAAAGTAACAATATCGGCTAGGCAGCAAAAACCAAGAAATTACCGACGCAATAGCTTCCGAAAAGGAGCAAACATTTCGAGCGCGCGTTACCTAACTCCTGAGCGCGTGGGCCCAACGCGGGAAACTTTCTGCGCGAACGGCGAGTCAACGACAGCCCGCAGTAGTAGTTTGGCCATGTCAGAATAAATAGTAGGGAGAGGTGCGTTATATTTGTCACAGTGTTTGCGGCAGTGTGACAGCCGTCGAAACGAGATACCGGCAACGAGAAGTTCCCGTGCAGCCGCCAGTCGCCGGACTCCCGCCATCACGGCGAACGACACCCCACGTCGCTCTCCACCCGAGGCCCGTATCAGCTGTAAGGCCCAGTTCCCGGCTAGACAGCCTAAAGACCCAGCAGTAAAGTATTTGCTCCCCTTCTTCCTTTATTTATGTCAGACAATTTTATTTTATTTATTTTATTTTGACTTTCTACATCGCCCATGTCTGTCTGCTTTCCATATTAGCGCCTCATTCTGACATAAGCTCAAGATTATACACTTCTACGGGTCGTTTTTTTTTTTAGTTTTACACTGCCAGGCCTCCTACTCAGCACTTCCTTGCGGTCAAAAAGCAACCTTCCTGTATTAAGCCGATCAACTTGCTCGTTTACCTGTGGACGCATCCCACTTTATCGTGGTGGCGCTGCGGTTAACTATTTTCAAGGCTACGGACAACCGCCTGTCTCCGCATAAGGCTGAGTAGGATTTGGGTGGTCTACGTTGAAATTGAGAAGATATCTGAGGTAACAACCGGTATATCGTTAGGTTTGAGAAAAAGAAACGGAAGTTACGGGCGATCTTGATGAACTTACTCGGCAGCATGCTCGATATGCGGGCTTATACAACAGCAGCAATGGATTTCTTAAACAGCCGAGCTGTTGCAGAAAGCCGTAAGTTCGGCCTTTGCAGGAAAAAATACCGAGAAAATGCCCAGCGCTCGTGAGCGCGTGTCTCGCGGCGACCACCGAGTCCCGACTCGCGCAGTAGATTAAGAAAAAAAAAAAAAAAAGAACCTCTAGCGCTGTCGTCAAGCGCTACCACGCATGTAAACAAAAAAGCTTCAGCGGTAATGCCAAAAACGAGAAGACACCCTGCTTAGGAGAGGTCACGGCGGCCGGATCATTCTCTAGTAGCCATTATGGATAATTGAAGACATGGCTACGAGTGGGCCAATCCTTCCAGAGATTACTTGCAGATCCCGCAAGCGCTGCTTCGAGTGGATGACGAAGACCTGGTGGAAGGTACAATGCTGAGGATGGCTTGGCCTCCAGCACTCGCCGCAAAGACGACGACCTCTTTGGTGTCATATGATGACTGTTACTAGCACGGTAACTGTGCAAATAAACAATGATACTGAAACTTAACTATGTGCCCGGCAGTGCTCTCCTACAACAGCTCCGTCATTGAAGTCTTGCGCGTGAGTGCAAGCTTCCGTGAATTTTTTGTTCATGGGCAAAGTATACCCCGCCAAACGGGCGCAGTACACTTTTTTGTGCTCTCCGGAGCGTGATGTGCGGTGCTGCTGCTGTTTTGGCCATTCCTCGAAAAGGAGTGCGCAATACGTAGCAGTCAGGAGAAAGCAAAGTCGGGTATTTCAGAATTAGGCAGAAGCAGTCTTATTAGGCCAAAAGCCTTAAGTTTACGATTGTGCGAGAAACCGTTGTTGTTTCTGTACTTTCCGGTCGTGAAAATGACCGCGGCTGTAAAGAATAAATAAAACCACATTTTAGGCACGCACACGATTCAAACCAGGGTCTTTACAGAAGAATCGTAGTCTGCTACCACTGCGCTATCTGTTTTTTCTTTCTTTTTCGGGGGTATATTTGAGCAGTGGAAGGGTCGGTTGACTACCTCCAACCCGGATCACCAACATCTGGTAGACCGGGGGAGACAGGCCGCCAAGACCCAGCGCTGCCTGCATTAAGCAGGTCCCCCAACTGGAGGTCAAACCAACAACATTGACTGCTCAACTAAACTTTTATTCCTCCTCCTCCTTTCCTAGGCATTCATTCAAACAGAGACAAAAATGTACACAAGAAGGCTTACAAACCATGGCGATAAATATTGAAGTGGTCCCCGGTGAACAAGAATGGTGTCATTGCTGTTTTTCCTTTTTTCATAGCACATACCCACTTCAGGAATGGCTGGGAAGGGGTTGCTTTGAGGGTGTAATGTGCCCACTTCATAAAATTATAAATTGAAAACATAAAACTTATACAATTGTACATGTAGTGTGACTGCTGAACGTGATGGCACGTAAGTACAAGGGGTTTTTATTAGCGGCACAGAACTATGACGGTTGGGAAGCTTTGCCGTGTGACAGCCTCTTCGCTGAGGTCATTTCCGCCGTAAGACGAAGAAAGAAACGCGAAGAAAGGGGCGCAAACACGATGTAGCAGTAATTAAGGTGTTTATAAGTATCACTAATCTGTCGCCTTCAATGCAGATAAGCAGACTTAAGTGTTTCGAGAATGCTTTTGATACTGTGCCATTCCAAATGTTATTCGTAAGCTGGTCAATGAAATTCAATGCAGAAGGATGTAAAGCACCAATGAGAAAGTCCGCTTCTTCTCAGTATTCCACGCGATTAGTGACAAAATTGCTTTCGCCTCTTTTGTGTGAGGTTTTGCAGGATTTTTAATTTCGTTTTTAATTTCTCCTACGTATAATTTTTTTTATCTCCGTCCGAGAAAGCGGCAGATCATACCGAGATTCTACTGACTCTTTCTTATACGCTCTTCCTCCTTTATAAAGGCCGCACACATTTAAAAGAGCGCAGTGTGGACTTATAGATTTTAGATTAGCGACGCAATTTTTATCGTTCCTTTCAACTGACATCCCCGGATAACTCAAAGAAAAAAAAAAGAGACCTGAATAACCATAGCATATGCGTTTTTCTCGTTTTTTGCAGAAATGTAAGGCTGTCGGAAGGAACAGACAAATTCTTGAAAGGAAACCAGCTTAAAGTTGGGTAATTGTTCTTTTTTTGTGCAGACATATTGTGAAGCTGTCGGACACAGTTGCACCGCCCCTTTGTAGCAACCGCCTGCAGCTTCCCAGATGAGAACATTGCATAGCCCATTCCTATTTTTTATGCTTGTCTTGACAGCTCGAAGCTCCCGTAATGCGCAAAGAGAGTACGAGAAGTTGAAGTTCATCGAACATAATCCTGCAATCATTGAAATTTTCCTTCTTCCTTTCCCGTTTCAGTAAAAGCCCCTTTAACTAAAGTTCTGATATATATGTTTTGTCTACTTGAAGAACATTTCTAATCGAAAAGCTGCCCATTCATGGTGAAGGAGGGGGCAGGGGATAAAAGGGGAATTGCGGGTAGTCAAGAAACGAGAGACAGGGCAGGAATGGAACGCCCAGGTTCGTTCTCAGCTGAGAAAACAGAATGAACCAACCTTTGGATGTTCTTGGCAGCGGGCGCGTGCGGGTTTCTTTCAAAGGCGACACGTTGAATGACGGTTTGCTACGGAACGCGAAGGGGAGTGAGGTATGGAAATGGGTGGAGGTATGTAAAAGCAACACGTGTGAGGCGAACAGTGAATTCGGCTGGCAAGCCGTAAGCCGGAGGAAGCCACTCGCAGAGGAGGCCTTTGGGAGACATCTATCGGCACCTGATGAATTCACTTGCACGCACACGCACGCACACACGCACACGCACACGCACAGTCACTCACTTATTGCACGAAATCGCAACAATCTAGAATTCCACTTAGGGCATCGGGGAAGTAGTTCACCTGTTGTACTTTTTTGCATAAACATAGGTATTTCAAAGTGGTCGGGATATAAGAAACTTAAAAGCAAAATACGCGCTCCGGGGGTGATCCGGATCAATAAAATTTAGATAAACATTCTGATGCTGTATCAAAAGTGAACTATAGGAGCGATTAAATTTGTTTGCATTTTCTTGCGTTGTTCTTAATATGTAAGTGTTTCTTGTGCTCAAGAAACACTACAAGCGCACAGATATGCCCGATTTATCCGACCTGTGCGATTATCCGTCATGGCTCTCGCAACGGCATGTCTATCAGGACTGACGGCGGGTGCTGATTTTACCGACCGCTTGTTTTGGCGCTGCAGAAGCGAGAATCTCGGAGTCTACAGCGCTTAGATAGAAATGCTCAGACGGGTGCCAACTCATCGCACAGCCTATACACGAAGATACTCAAATATGCGGATATGCTACGTCATCCCGTCATGACGGTAGTCTCGCAACAGCACATATAGCGTGTGTGTATATGAGGGTTAACTTTTTGAATGCACATTTCTAACAGCGAGCAGGACTCAAATGTTTAATTTTTCCTTTTTTTTGGTGTGTGTGTGTGTGGGGGGGGGGGGGGGGGGTGTCTGAGCTATACTTGCCTATATTTTTCGTAATGCAGTCCTTGTCCTCAAAACAAGCCGTCACAAATGTAGCTTATAAAATCTTAGTCATTCTTCATCTGAAAGTTTTGAGATTTATTGCAAGTATCCTCCCATCCCTAATACATACGTCCAAGGACAGCATTTTTCTTACTCTAAAGGTTGTGGCTTGTTAAAGAAGCTACCCAGCATTTCAACTGATTGTTACATAAAACTGCTTCTTCAGAGCTTTATTTTTCTTTGATCGAAACTCGCAGGAGGCCGGAACAAGTACCGGCGAATAGAGTAAAACAGTAACACCTTCCGCAATTACATTGACGCGAAGGTTGTTTGATTGAGGCTCTCCAGTTCTACCATGGAGCATGCAGCGTCAACGAATCATCAGTGCCTCTAAAGTTCTGAACTGCGTCAGTGTAGCTTTGGGAGAAAAGTGTGTCCTCATTGCTCCTGAATTTACGCCGTTGTCGACAAAAACTTTTTTAATCGCCACTTGGCACATTGCCATTCATTTTTTATGCTTGTGTTTTAGCAGATCGCTTGCTGTTAGCTAATAAGATGACCTTGACCTTCTGTGCAATGTTCATGGGTCGCTCTTTACTCTTGCAAGGACAATCTACCGCCGCCTGATGGGGCTGTTTCGTTTACGATCCCGGGCCTGGAATACGAGGCAGCCATCGAAATGGAAGCTTGCATCCACAACGCACGCACTGTGCTGCTTTTATTGAGTGAAAGACTTGGCAAAGCCGCACGTTCACCACGTAATCAAGTCGATTGCCTGGATTGCCCAGACAGGCGGCAAGCGTTTCGTGTGAGTAAGAGAAAATTGTGCATGGGACGAAGTTCTTACAGACATTTATATACGAGACGAATAACGGGAGCCCCAAACCATTTGCATACTGCAGCAGCCTAGGAATGCTCGCACCTTTGTTCCTTGACACATGCAATTCCTACAGTGCAGCCGTTAGTGGCGCATTGGGCTAGGTGGTGTCAGCCACCCATCCCATGCCGCCATCATGCTGCAAAGAAAGGACGTTAACATCGATATCCACTGTGCCGTTCACTAACTTGCCTTCAGTCTATTCTGCTTTCTGCTGCCATGCGTTAGGCTCCGTATTTGCATAAATCGAACGTGCTGTGATATCAGACGTTCACTAACCAAGTTTATCCACAGGGATTCCGACGCTTCGGGGGGATACGGGCTTTAAAATAGGATAAGCAAATAGATAAGAAAGAGATAATTTTCACAAACAATGACAAAGAAATGAAAAATAAATAGTACGTTCATGTTTCTGCTTTTTGCGGTTTACTGTTTGTATTATTGTATGGTTGATATTGTTACCACCTCATGCCGCCTCTTTTGCGTGGGCCTCCATGGCCTGCAGTACGTTCTTAAATATATAAAATAAATAAAAATTGGTTTACCGCGTGGAGAGAGAGAGTGAGTAAAAGATTTGTTTAAATCGAAACTCGGCTTGCTGGAGGCTTCCTTAGTCCACGTGGTCTCGAGCTCAGCCGCAGTGGACGACCCTTACGATCAGGCGTAACTGAACTATGAGGCCGGAACTGGTCAAGGCTCTCTCGCAAAGCACTGCGGAAATGGGAATGCGAGAACTTTCAGTATTCATTTATCTGAGCCACCCACCTATGTCGCCAAGGGTCTCCCAATATCCGCAGGAGTGGTAAAGCGGAGTAAATAGTGTCGGATATAGGAGGTGCATTCCACTCTCGTGAAGAAAATAATATTCCGCTTTCAGGGCGTGAAATATCCTTTTCTGGTCCCTGGGCAGTGATGTGTGACCGGCGGGATATATTCTGCGGGAGAGATTATGGTGTTGCGTACTTCCTCGATATGAGACTATAGTATCCAAGCGTGCGCTCGGGCTCGGCTTGATCAGTGCTGGCTCGGCGGGTCAAATCCCTAGCCACGAGTTTGGCGATCTCCTTGCCGGGCATGAAGCCATGAGCTAGATACCATACGATCCTGACTGTAATCGTGGGTGGTTCTTGATTGATGGTTCGAAGCTTGTTGATATGTAATCGGTTGTTTGGAAGTTGCGAAACGCTAGCTGCAGGTCTGTGACGATGACTCTGGCTTAGGTTTGGGCCAGCGCCAGGGCTCTGAATGGGGTTGTTTCGGGGGATTGAGAAGTTGCACCGGTGTTCTTCGATCAGATGAATTCGAGTACCTTAACGCAACTCGAAGTTAGTTGATATCGCTTTGTTCTAATTACATCATACAGGCTTATTTTATCAAACGAGAGTGGCGTTCATTCGCAATTTTCTTTACGAGACCGCTTAATTTTATGTTTTGCCTATATTTCGCGCCGATCGGCTTCATTGCGCAATATATGTCATTCTTACTGTGTTCATGCCTGCGGGAATGGGTGAGATTGATTCCAACCGCCTCCATGGAGACAACTCTTCTAATTTATGTTTAGAAGTGGCATACGAACTCTCAGCGCTTCAACAGTATAAGGACCAACTCGGGAAAAATAATTTCTGTTTCGATTAGCGTAAGTCTATTATGTGTCTCAGCTTGATTCGGGCATTTGCGTTTCTTAACGTAAACACGCACTAGAAAAATTAAGATTCATTCCCTCTTACAAGGTGGATGACCAGCTGAGCAGTTTTCGTACGCGACATGTAGGTGACACTGAGTTTAATTGAAAGGTATGAGAAAAATTTGTCTCAAGCGTTGACGCTGGTCACCCATATGAAAGACCAATACATGCACGAGCACACATTGATTTTGGCTCTACAGATGTTAAAAAGTGACCTTATTGATAACTAATCTACTGAAAATGCATATTTGTGTCCTCAGGAGATGCTTAAGAACCAAGTGAGGTTTTTATCTCGAAAATGGTGCCTATTATTAAATAATGTACTCAACATAAGTTTGTTCAATTGAGGAGACGCATACGTTCAAGGTGTAAATCTTTTCTTGAACAATGTGCGACTTTGGGAGTGACAAAGTACAATAGCCTGCTCACTGGGACGTTCGTTTTCCAACGTTTCGGTCTTCGAAGACACGCGTAGTATGTGGCGTTTTTGTTCGCGGACGTAAGGTATATATATGACCCTGACCACGTAAGCTTCGCTTGAAAAATTGCGGGCATTTTTCTTGTTTCGGTTCTCTACAAGAATGCACTAACGCCTTCTCGTTTAAATATTTTTGCTTCAAACACCGTGACGGGAAATTAATGTGCCACAAGGCTTTCAACTCAGTGGCGCCGTTCACATACAGGATAAAAGCACCATAGCTCTTCTATTGTCCAATGTAGAGGTAGCGATCCGATTGGGTAGGTGGTTAAGATCGATCTTACCGACCTTTACGAAGTCGTACTGACAGGCATTGTGCAATTGCGGCGGTGGGCGCCCATTCGCTAAGTGAATCGGTTTACAACCGTTTGTGAAGGAAGCGGGCAATTTTTCCTGCCAGCCGTTTGGAACCTTGCAAGGTTTGATAGAAGGCCATCAATTCCGGGAACGAGGCTAAGGCCGCACAATAAAGGTAACAGCGCAAAGCACAGTTACCAAAGAAAGCCGAATAAAAGCAAGGTGTAGTCTGGCTTTCCTCGGATGGTAAAAATAGGTCGTTGTGAAAGTGTGGGATACGAACGACGGCGTACCTCATCGAATCTGCCGCAGGGGTGACATTCAAATAGATTCACGAACAAGTAGGACACAAAAAAAACGCACAAAACAGTATCTCATTTGGCCTCTAGAGCGATGCAATGGTATACAGATAGTATTAGAGATAAGAATATTACGTTAACCCAGAAAGCGCACTTTCTAAGTTAATTTAAAGTGCTGCTGTTCAGCCTACAACTTCTGCTAGGTGGTTATGTTGCAACGTTCTGGCGAAATACATTGCCTTTTTCCCCCCGTTATATTGGCTCGTGCAATAGAAGCTTTCAACTGGTAGCCCGCGCTTGTGTTTTGTCTTCTTGCACAAGCCTTCGCGCGGTGTTTCGGCAATACGCTGAAATTACATAATATCCAGCCAATGATTGTGAATAGACTCTCTGTTCAGTTAAAAAAACAATGCACCGCACCAGCGGTTTTGTCCAACCCTTTCACTGTCTTACAATTATACTTGAGAAGTAATGAAACTGCCCATAATTCCGTTTTGTGGCAATAGGTAGAAAAACAGGTTACTGTGCTGCCAAGTAATTTCGTACCGTCCTTAACTATCAATAAAAGTAAGTTTAGATAAGTGTAATCCATGTCTTCTGAAATTGCATTTTGGAAAAAAACGCCACGACTGCTAACCAAAACGCAAACTTAGGGCAAACGCTGAAAGCAAACACAGAAGGAAAGCGGCTGAGAATTGTAAATAGGGGAAAGAAGGGTGGGAGCGAAAGATCCTCCAAAATTAATGGGGGAGGAAGGTAGTAGTAAAGGAGGGCCTGAGGGAGTAGAAGTAATATAGAAGAGCGGTAAAGGAGGAAAAGAGGAATCACATTGGAGGAAGAGCATCAGATGGGCGGAAATAGAAACAGAGAAGGAAGGTAGGATTATTACTATTATTATTCTTTATTTTGAACGGGTGTGACAATGTCTAGTCCGGGGGTGGGGATGGCGGTGAAGGAGGTGAGAGCGTCTACATTTTCTTGTTTATCTCCATGGTACTTGCGAACGCCCACATGGACATGACAGTCTCTTTTGGATGAGCCCGGCCCAGGTAGGTGGTGTCCACTCCTGGAGGGTCTTGGTGTTCGGCGGAAGATGGGCTCTTGTCTCCACCGCGAGCCCCTAGCATAGCCACAGCATGTGGTGCATTGTAAGCCTCGTTGGCCCGAGGCACGAGGAGCACGTCACGATGGTCGTCTTCCGGTTGTTATTGGAGGGTTCTCTCAGGTGTCCTGAGCGGATTAAAAGACGCCCGGTTACAGGAAGAGTAGAGCTGGATGGAGGGAAGGTAAATGGGAGGGTCGTCTGCAGCGGAGCATGCAGATTTGTTAAGGTCCTATTCGACCAATATATGTTACATCTCAAAAAACAAACCACGCGCAAAATTAACGGGGTCAAGATCACATGAAGACAGCACACGCACAGACAAATAAAGGTCCTGCGTTTTTGCAGCCACCCCTTTCCATAGGGGCGATTTCCCGTGCAAGCCGGGTGAACATCCCAAGCGTTGTAGTCCCGCACAAGGGCCGAGCGCCAGGCCTGGGAGTCCCTTGTACCTATTTTACCGGTAGCTGCCCAGCGCCACCAAGACACATGAATGCACATGGTGCCTTCCACAACCACGGTGGACGCTCAACTCGCAACCGCCTGTGGCAGGACATGCCGCCAGACTCTTTCACACCCGGCAATGGCGCAACGCGGCATGAAGACCGGGGGTCCCGCCAGATGGACAAGGGTCAGGGGCCCCTCGGAAAACTAAAGGCAGCTTTCCAGACGTGAATTTCCCTTTCAAGGGTCCGCACTCGACCAGGGACGCTTGTACCAATTAAATAAAACAGTGGGTGCTCGGCGGTTCGCGGATTCGAACCCGGTACCTCCCGCATGCGAGGCGCGTGCTCTACCTTTCAGCCATTGCTGCGGCTCGACAAGGCAAACTGCGCTTGTGCTGTCTTCATGTGTTCTTTTGTCCGTTAGTTTGCGCGAAGTTTGCTTTTTGATATGCATCATTACAAACTCGCACAACTTTCAACCCTTTCACATAATGTTAAGATTAGTTCAGGATCCTTCCGTAGTAGAAAAAAATTGGCTCCAATCCACGCTGTGAAGGTGATTGGAAAGCAAAACTTTAAGCGACACCCACAACATCTGCCCATGCGACGTCACTTGATTCAGACACGTGGCTGTACAAAGAGGGAAACCAGAGATTCTGCCAGGCGTTATCTGGAATTCGCGGAGGCGGCGTCCCGAAAGCAGGAGCAGCGTCCACCACGGCCGGGCTAGAGAGGCGGACACCGACGCTGTAGCCCGGCCGTGCATTCAACAGAAAGAAAACGGAGAGGAGCATCTTTCGAAGGGTGAGACAGCGGAACCTAGTCATCCTGGTGTGCTAGCTTGGTGCTACACCACCGCGCTACACAAGCGCAGACACCTGCGAAATTCGGCATGTGAGCTTAGTGATTCCCATTTATGCCGATGAAAACTTGCTAATTTAGTAAGTTTGAGAATTGCGAGAAGGCTGAGGGGGCTTTTATAATCGCTATTTATCAGAACCAGTTGCTCCTTTCGCCTTTTGTAATGCCTCTTAAAACACAACGAAATTGGTATACACCAATTTAGAAAATGGAGTGGCATTCCTGGCAAGCAGTGCGCAAAAAGCAGCCTTTCTCTACCGGCCAGATGTATAAATGTGGTCGCTACATTTTGTTTTCCCGCTCTGCAAACTAATCCTTAACGGATCTTTGCCGTACGACCACATAATTCCGTCGGGTCCAGATTACCCAGGAGGCGCTGTCGAACAAGTTAATCAAGCCATGCGAACGAAGAGCGCAATGAATGCGAAGCTGTGCCAAAACAGGCCGAAAACAACCGTCTCTAAAGCCGACGACAAAACCGTACCGTCGACGCGCCCGCCGACGAGCTGGCACCTCCGCGTGGCTCGTCGCTACAGTGTGTTCGCCATCTACAGTGTGTTCCGTGAGTGAAACCCTCTTCCCTCTCCCACTGCTGCGTTTCCGCCACCGCCTCCGCCACGTTGGGAGTTTATTGTCCCGCACGCCATGAAAGAACCGTTGGTTGGTAGAGGTGGAAAGCTTTGCTTTAAAAATTACTACAGCCAACATTAGCAGTTTTATAGTATGTAGCAGCAGATATAGTCAAAAGCCGATCTAATGAAACTCGATCGTATGAATTTCCCGATGTAACGAACAAGTTCAGATTCCGCATGAGGTGCTAATCAGGCTCAATGATTGAATGAATTAGAACTAACGAAATAGATTAAGCTCCATTCCCGATTTAACGAAGTGTTTCGCGAAACACATATTTAAAATAGGAGGAACTTCGAATGTGGTTCATCAGAACGGCACGAATAGTATTGCACCCCGTCAGAAAAGAAGGACGGTCTTCTAGTTTTGTTGTTTTGAGCCCTGCAGAATGCTGCAGTCCCGTGACCTGCGGCCACGCTGTCCCGGCTAGCACGCTTTCCGCAGTCTTTAAGTGAATATAGACGCCATCATCCATGGCACTTCGTCTAATATTGCGTCACACTTTGGGCAGGAATGGCAACGCGCTGTCAAATGTGCGCCTTTACTAGACTTAAATTTTGCTCATGGTCCCCAAGGCGGTCGCTCGTATATCTCAGGAAGCATGAGCAAAATTTAAAGTCTAAGAATGGCGCCCATTTGGCAAAGCATTTTCACTGCTGCGCAAAGTGTGAGCCACAATGTTCCGAGACCAAGATACTGGGAAAACGCAGAAAGCAGAAGGACCGGGAACTGCTGGAGATACATCGCATAAGACGGATGGGAAGCGATTGCATTATTGATACTTCGGCGATATTTTTCAACGCTGTGGAGCGGCGTTTAGATAAAATCTTTCGCTGACGCTTGTTGCCACGTCTGTTGCGCATGTCTAGATGTATGTATCGAAGCGTTTCCTACATCTCTTGGTAAAAAGTCTGCGTGCGTCTCCGTGACTCTCACGATCCAGCAACAGCGTGCGGGCAGTTTGTCAACTTGTATTTTGGGAGAATCTTTGCTTTCAGACACCGAAACCCCAAATGACACACGTCGGTATTTTTTTCGCTATTAAAAGACAGGGGGCACGAACTGTTAGCCGTTGGTACTTTATTTTAGAACAAAAGTATGGGGTGGGCTTTGGAGTATGGGTATCAAATGAAACAAAAAGTACCACTGGCCCCACTGAACGGACGCCGCTTTTTACATGAATTAAGGCCCAATACCTGAACTATGCTTCAAAAAAGTGACGTCAAGGACCCAGGGCCAGCAACCTGAGGGCAAAGAAGAGGTTACTGTTTTATAACATATATCCGCATATAAAACATACGGTAATTTGCATAATTCCATCATCTAGTTTATTATACCTGTTGGAAAACACACTTGGTATTTTGCACTGAAAAAAGGAAAACCTCGGCGAAAACGACAATCGAACCACTTCAATGGCTTCGAAAAAGGGCAGTCTCTGAAACGGCGACTAAATACTTACAACTTGTAGGTTATGAGTAAATACTTTTGTTTAGTTTATTTGTGTCCTAAACAATAAATTATCATTCCTTGTGAACCAGAAAACGATATGTAGGAAGAAAAGCTTCCAGAAAATACTTTAGAAATCAGTTCCGGTACACTTCGATTTCTAGCTCCTCTTCACGTGCCGCACACCAACCCCAGCCTTCTCTCAAGAAATGCGTTGTTAAAAGATATTTATGCAATATATCTTTTGCACCGACATTGCCTCATTTATCCTGACTCGCCTGGTGTGCACGTGAGTGGGCATTTACGAACGACCAACTGTCAGAAAAAGTGAGCTTCAAACCACGTGCTTCTCTTTTAGACACGTTTCCCGGAGCAATCTAGAGCCCCGCGCTGGAGTGTTTTGAAGATGTCAGCACTCGCAGACCTCTGTGCTCCTCCTTCACGCGGCCACGTTGTAATGGCAGTCGGGCAGCGGCAGATATCTGGGTGAAGGAGGCGCCCACTGGAATACTTTTCGTGTCCCGAACGAGCGGAATTCCATTTCCTCAAGAAGATAGCAGTGCCCTTGTTGGCGTACTTGGGTGGCCGGCGCAAACAGTTCAAAGCGGCTGGACCATAGCTATTCAGCTGTTCAAGCGATTGACCCGCATTCGAAATTGCGCTACTCCGCTATCTTCGCCAAGTACCCGCCGATTCGCGAACAGCATCTTGGGAAAACTCCTTATTCTGTGAGCGAACGGAGTTTATTTTGGTAGCAAATGGAATTGAACTTAGCAATCGGCAAGTAGAGAAGCCCGATCACGTCCTAACAATAGCTACGAAGGTACGTCCGGAGTGAATTTTAAGATGCTCACTTGAGCGTTGACAGATCTGGACGTAGCGCCTTTGATTGCTTTGATTGAAGTGGGGTTTTACGCGCCGACGCTTCACAGGTGATATAGGGCGACGTAGTGGAGGGCTCCGGATTAATTTTGACAACGTGGGCATCTTTAACGTGCGCCGAAATCTCAAACATGCGGGCGTTTTTGCTTTTGGCCTTCGTCAGAAAAACGGCCGCCGCGGCCGAGGATTCGCACCCGCGTCCTCGTGCTCAGTAGCCCAACCGCCTTAGCCACTGAGCCACCGCGGCGGGTTCTAGCGCCCTTGAATGTCACCTTCAATTCTTGGGCATTCGTTGGCTCTTTATGTGTTTTTCTTTCCCTCTGGTGGTTTCTGCCTAAATGTTTTCTTTCTATCTGTTTTGTCGGAGAAGTGCATCAATTTGACCTTCAGACACAACAGGGTCAGGGGAAATAGTGGACGGGATTGCGTTACAGAACGGGAATGTGTTATAGGCAGTAAAAATGACGAACAAACGAAGTGAGTGGGAGAGAATGGGAGCACGATTCAACCTTCAAACCGAGGAGTGATTAGTCGAGCCATGCTTGTACAAGTTTTCCTGCGGCAGCACCTCGATTTGACCTTGAAACTGAGAAGGAGGGGATGCAGGGCGTAGCGGGAAGGACTTGAGGGAAATGGCGAAGAAGATGGGGAAAAGTGGTGAAGGCAGGAAGACGGTGTGTGAAGTGAATTCTGTTGGTTAGAAAAACGTAACACAGATGAAAAAATCCTAACAGCATCACATTGACTGCCATCGAAGATGGGTTCTGCCCGATGTTTTTTTCTCGGGAAAACAAGGTTAACTTAGCTTCCGTCGACTTTCGGCTGTTCCACAGACATCGGAAATCATGACTCACACTCCCGCCTGTTTCCCTTTTACCCTATTGCTTACTTTTGGCTGCGACATATTTTTGTGAGAATTCCTGTAACTACTAAGTTCCGACGGGTCAGCAGAATCGGCTGCCGGCAGCGGTCTAAATAAATGATGTTATCGAAGCCTGTAAGCGGTGAACGTAGCAAGAATACGCTAAGGGAAACAACGCGAAGGCGGCCGTCGTTGTTTCTGACAGAAATTCCTGTCGTTTATGGAACAACAAAAGTAAAGGAAAAGCTAATGTGATCTCATTCCCACCGCGGTCAAAAAGCGACACACGGAGGCGCTGTCGACTAAATCAGCAGGTGCTCCCGCCATACCCGCCAAATTTATTCGACCGCACTTCGGTATCGAAAGAGAGAAATACAGGAGAGGCAGATACATTGTTTGAAGACAGAAGGAGGGAGCTGCTACTGCCGCCCAAATGCAGGTACACAAAATGTGCCCCTAGAAGATGTAGGCGTGGAGGTGGTTAGGGTGAGCAAAAGGGCGGGGAAAACGGAATTAGGGGAACGACGGTATGAGAAAACTAGAGAAAACAAGAAGTAATAGACGTGCGCTGGCATCGATAAAGTCAATACGCTGGACCAGTGATGTGTAGGAAAGCCACAAGTCTCAAAGAGTGAGATCAAATGCACCGCGGCTTCAGTGTGGAAACACATGGCGAATTGTCTACGAAACCTGGAGCATTGAAACGACCCGTAAAAGCTCACGGTGTTCTTCAATGTGTAATGAACATACAACGAAGATCTTTGTCAGGTGTCTGGCCCAGCACGAATAGCGCTAAAGAGGATCAGATGACAGGGAAGGACGGTAAGGAGCGCTGCCGTACGCGCTCACGTACATGGTGTGAAGGCTAAAAAGAAGAGAGTTGTCGTCCCACGCGCATTTCCGCGAATGAAGGGGCGATTGGAGAACAATGCTAGCCACACGAGGCTACGGTTGACGCAACTGGCTAAGTTGACCAATAATTTTGTGAGCAGAAGAAAGCCGGAGACTCAGCACCTTGCCCAACTGCGAAGGACGTCAGCATATTTTTTTCTCAGGAGGCTACACGGCCAGGAAACCACTTAACAAGCCCTTCGCAGACACTGCCTGCTAAAGCGAACTAACAGTGCGCAGTTCGGGCTTGAAAAAATGCGAAATGTTTTCTTTTATCGTCACAGATGGCGTAAAACCTAGCCAGACTCCGTCAACACAATCAGTTTTGACAGTGGTAAAATCATTTCAAGGTGCACAAGCGCTGCTTGGATTGCATGAAGCTCTTACTTTGAAGCCGAAGTATTGAGGTTGCGGCAGTTGGACCGCAAAACTTATTGTTGTTTTGTATGGTGTACGCGGCTGTTGCAGTGTCGCATCTTGGCTGTACTAATGCGTCAGCTTAGGTCAGCAGGCGGTTACAGAATTGGCAAAGTGGTTCTGCGATAGTCCGACGGAGAGCCATAAATGGCATCCAGGCGACTGCATGCACTCCTGTAAGCGCTGAAAGATGTGGTGAGATAGACGTCTCAAAAGCGGTCGGAAACTCGGCCGGAGTTACTTTTGCGGTGTTAGAGTGAGCACAACCCTTCTAATGCCTGATGCCTGAGTGAGCTTTTCGAAGTGTCGTTTAAAAAGTTCCACAGCGGGAATCTACAAAAGCTGTTCAGTTACGCCACAGTTAGATTAGGCCCTTGTAACGCCGTGAAATCAATTCGCATGAACAGAAAAAAATTACAAATTTTAAAAATTATTATAGTATCTCACCGAGGCATAAGGGAAGAAGATGACTGTAATCCATCCTTCACGTTCGGAGCCGGCTTAGGGCTTGAGTCCTCTGACGACGCTGCCTTTTAAGACGCGCGAACGTTGGGCGCTGTGTTAATCGATCGCGGAAGAGGATACTCAGGTAGGCGTGCTGGTCAGTCTGTGATACCCGGAAGTCGTTCAAAAGGAAGTGATGACGCTTAGGCGTAATCACCTCCTCTAAGCGAAAATTACTGCTGCTGACTTCGGAGCTCGGACGCAAATACCGACAACGATTTCAAGAGACAGAAGGGATTCTGGATCTTTTGCATTACCCTACCGATTATCTAAAACCGACGCGTACAATCAGGGCACGATGGAAGTTTGGGCGAGTTGGTTTTCATAAACGAGATCTGTCACACTATAGATTACTGTTTTTAAATGAAATTCTAATGTGCAGGAGCGTGTCGGGCTGCGTACTTTCTCTTCGGAATCGCCGCCTTTTTGCGCGCCTTTTTTGTTAATATTAACATGTCCACAGCGCAGAGATGAGGAACTGGAGGTTACGCTTCGACGTAAACAACGCGTAAGTTTGTCCCGGGTTTACCGCATTAAAGGGGTCACGAAGACAAAACGCCAATTGGCTTTATGTGAAAGAAATGGCCTTTGCTAACTGCCTCAGCTCTAAATAAGCCATGAAAGACCTCTTTATTATCCAGAAAAAAAAAAAACATTTTGCAAAACTTTTAAATTTCCAGTTACAGTGACACAATATTGGTAGCAGTGGTGCAATAGAGGCCTCCTAAACACGTAGTTGTCAGTAAACTAACTGAGCATTAGTATTCAAGTGATACGGTCAAATAGAACTAAAGGGCCCACTACAATCGCCAAACCTTGTTTCTTGGTGGTGGCTTTGGTGCGCAGCCGCCTATAATACAAAACAAGATTATTTGACGTGATAGAGACTTCGCCAGGACGTTTATGGGGTGTCACTATTGCTTGATGTGTTTTCTTTGTTATCTAAAGTATTTGCCCTAAGTGTGTCATAAAATTGGTTTCACTGTTATTGGCAAAAAGCGGGTTTCTTTTTATAAACCACACTTGTACTTTGTCTTTATGGCCCCTTTAAAAAGCAACAGAGGGAGGACACTGCCCTGAGGATCTTCGCGGGTAACAGGGTAATCAGCCCGAAGCTAGTAAGCCACGGTGGTGGGAACCACGCTTTACCAGATAAAAAGGAGCTTGCAAACTCCAGGAGGGGACACCTGATGCCCACAGCTGCAACTTCAGTAAGAATCATTCGCGCAGCCGCAAATCTAACGGTTTTCTACGTCAGAATATATATAAACTGGGGCGAATTTGGTCGCATTGGCTTGTTCGGAACCAAGGAGGCCGACTCCTGCTTATATGCTGTGTCTAAAGATAGCGCGCTGATCAGCAAAGAAGCAAGCTGCTTATAAGAATAATTCAAGACGCCTTGAATATCATTCTTTACAGTGACCTTCAAAAGACAAGATGGCTGTTTTTTAGTCTCCTAACGCTAAATCAGCCCACTTGCTGCCTATTCAGAGACTAGCGTTCATGAAGATTTGTCCGTGGAACCAAACCCGTCAGCTTCGATTCCTGGCTTACTCCTCGTTTACTGCTAAATGCACTTGAGTATATAAATTCTCAATCAAACTGAATTTCTCTTTTACTTTTGAACTTGCACGAGATACCGGAACGTAACGTGTCAGTCCGAGTGTAATGCTGCCGAGAGCCTCAAGGCGTAGTTTATGTAGCGGCTCTAATGCACCCCTTTTAATGTTAACGTCGCGAAAAATGGCGGCTGAAATTGTGCGGACAAGGATCAATGCGGAATAATATTGACGACGATGAATGGACGTGTGAGGAACCGGTTTCGAGCAGAGAAAAATTATATGTGAAACCGGAAACGAAAGAGGAGGTACAAACTGAAATTCTTTGAAGACAAGCTCAGGTGCCCTCTTAAAGGTCCTTACAAACTTGATGAGAAGTCGATGGCTTATGTCGATGAGAAGTTAAGAAGGGCTTGTGCGCACTCACGCTGCTGTTAGGGGAGTTACTCATGAATTTTTATGATCATGTTAGCCGTCTTTCTCGTATGCATTAGCGCTGCATAAAAGCGGGCAAATTCATCTCTAGGTTTACATCCCGAAGGAGGTGGCTATTTTTTTCGTAACGGGAATTAAGTTTCCGACGACTACCCGGAAATCGCACTGCGCATTAACAATGAATACTTCGTAAAAAACCACCATTTCGCTGTCGGTTTCTATTATATACGTGGGGACATCATTTGCTCTGTTGCACACTTCGTGTGCATCCAGGCAATCGCGTGACCTTGAATACGTCTGTGATAAATTATGGCTCCCTATCTCTGCGAAGCTAACTTCCTGGAAAAAAAACTAACAACGCGAAAAGCCTGTTGGTTTACTACCCGTCTGTCTTGGGCCCACTTATCGCAATGGTGGCCGTGTGTTCGGTTGCACAAGACTCAGTGCCTTTGTTGGTCTGGGGCGAGGCTGCGTCTGTAAATCTCTCAAATTCATCCTGTAGTCCTTTACAACGGTCCAAGGTTACTCCTCTACGGCTTGCCTGTACGCGGAGTGGCCGCCGAAATAAATGTTTGGGTAAATCACTCGAATGAGATTGTTTTATAATGGGAAGCCCAAGACGTTTTTTTTAGAAACGAGACTGGTGATTATTTAGGTAACGTTTACGCAACGCTGAGGTTGCGAAACGTCTTGAAAGACTCGTGTTTGAGTTCAACAGTTTTAAAAAAATTACGGGGAACGCTTATATCTTTCTGAGACTGTGAAAGCGAAAGCTTAGTTGGACATTCTTTTTATCTGCTGTCGGTCTGCTCTGCTTATCTGCTGTTGAATTGTAGGTTTCCAATAATAACACTACAGTGATTCGCCTGTCCCTTCCTTCTATTTCTCTTTCTGCTAACACTTTCCCGAGAATAGTGACCTCCCCAGACGTCAGGCGATAGTTATCATCCTCCGCGTCACGTAAGTGGCCCATGTTATTATCGGTCGTCTCCATCAAAGTGGGAGAAGACGCTGGGAGCGGGCTACCATCAACGGTTCGGATTGTTTTGTCTTCTGCACCCCCCCCCCCCCTCCGATGACCTTATATACTGCAGAAGTTTCTGCATAATGGCTCCAGTTAAGTCGATGGCACCGCGTAAGGCACTATCGATGCGTGGAGTCTCTGCTTGCCATACAACCGGGCTATTTTGTTTTCTTACAAACGCCCATGCCTCATTCAAATCGATCGCCCAGAAAAAAGCTCTTTCGAGATACAGACGTGCACTCGCCCCCCTCCCTCTCCTTCCCGCCGTCGAGGATATTATCTCCGTGGCGGTTTCGTCCGATGCGAAGAGCGTTTCTTTGGGAAAATTATTATGTAGCTGCTACTGTTGCGCAATCAGCTGTGGCTGCAAAGCACATTAGGATGCCCCTTCTTGTCCACCGGCCCGTTCTAGCCGGCGGTCTTTCACTCTGAGCACAGATACACCCGTGATAATGTTTTGCACTTCCACCCTCTCTGAAAGCGCCAGCTGCTTCTGATGCACTCCTTATGTCCTTCCCGTCAACTACCAGATTACTATGCTTTGTTTTGGTGCCTTACCGACTGCTTGCCATAGCACATGCTCTCCGCCTCTCCTCTTTTCCGTCTTAGTACGAAGCCACACACGTACACACACAAAAAAAAACATTCTCACGATGCCTTTCCATTGCCAGGGAGCAATTATATATCGTTAATTTTTGCGTCATCTACCCGTTAACCGCATATGATTACTGCGTTGATCCATCTGGCTGTATCCCACAAGTTTCAGGGACGATCACATCGGCTACCAATTGAAGTGATCAATTGAAGTATGAATTGAAGTGGTCACTGTCGTAAATTAGCTCATAAAATTGATTGATTGACTGATTGATTTATGGATTCATTGATTGATTGATTGACTGACTGGACGACTGATTGATTGATTGATTGATTGATTGATTGATTGATTGATTGATTGATTGATTGATTGATTGAAGCAACTGAGAATGGAGTCGTTTGCCATGTAAGCTGCCTGATAATAGAAATTAACCAAAATGTTTTGCTAAAACAATAGGCTCGAACTTACGCATATTTCGCCCCAGGCTTCGCGCTAGAGTTTTCACCAAAATACGTCCAAGCAATTTCAAGAAAGAAGCAATTGCGGATTACACAGCGCAGCCAAAAGTCTCTCAGTTGGCGCAGGAATAAACGTCCAGTTCCTGAGACAAGAACGTGACAGCCTCCGGGGATGGCATGTGCTATCTCGCCATACGACACAATAATCACCCAAAATAGAAATTTTGCCGGAAATCTGGAACCCTGAAACACATGATATTAGATCGCGCAAAACCCCTAGAATTTCCGCTCCTGAACACCTCCGCTTCGTCTAAGCAGTGGGAGACACTGCTGTCCAGCTGTCGACCTGAACTCCTGCTAGTGACCAAAGCTATGGCAGCCAGGACAACACTGGGCATCCTGGACTAATTAACCTCTCTCGCAATAACGATTATTAAAGTCTTCTTTCGCTTTAGAACTTCTGTGTAAACACTCCCCTGCTAACTCATAGCAACAAATTCGTTTAAAGGGGGCAGCGGAGAAAAAAACTGGACATTGCTGAGTCGTGAACGAACTAATAATTAGAAATTTATGAGACTAGGCAGAGGGAATGGAACCCTCTTAGTGAACCAATGTATTTATACTTCGTTTTAAGAAACTTTTGCTTTAAATAGGCTGCCTTTCATTTTTAAACTTAGAGGTGGAAACATAGAAGCACGCGGACACGTTCACACAAAAATTTATTGCTGTGCTCGACTACACTAAACACATGTCAAACGTTTTCGTTATTCATGGCGTGTTTTCAGTCTTCGGCAGGACAGCGAACAAAAGCCGCTCGGAAGCTCTAAGCTATCTTTGTTTGCGAGCCAAGTAGGGAAAGCCGTGCAGCGGCTATTAATATGCAAGAAGAGTTTTATTCGTACTCCGATGTTGTTTTCCTCTTCCACTCTTCTTCCAACACAAAAGGAAGATCAATGTCGTCCACCTTTTTGTGCTTCCCAGCGTTTTTATGCCTCGTAAATACGCAATCGCACACCACCGCTACATGCTGTCGCAATTTCTTGAGCGATAAACCTTACAATTCAGTTTTGGTACTCTCGGAAGCTGGGCTTAGTTCCGTTAGTTCTGTCAATTGGGCTAACGTAGCCGTATTTTTGCGTTTTTTTTAGTTTAAAATTTCTTGTTACCGTTTTTGTCCGTACATTGGTAAGTGCTAAACGCGGGTGTCATTCTTGTCCTTTACGCTTACATATTGCAATACAGGGCAAAATACGGCAAAGCTTTTTTTTGCCCAGTAGTTTCGCTTGTTCCGGCTGCTTGTACAATTGGGCAAATGGGAAGAAAATTCGCACCCAGCCGCTACCTATGTCTGAGAGTAGAAGGAAAATTCAAGCAAGTAAAGCATCGCAAGGGGGCGCCGAACTTTAACAAAAACTGAGAAATTCAAATACGAAGAAATTGCAAATAATTATTTGAAGCTGTTGCAAGGTTTCAATATTTTAAGATTTTATTTCGCCCAGTTTGAGGGGGGTGGAGGAGAAAAAAAGCTGCGCAATTAGACAAGGAGTATTAAAATAGAAGGTGATATCGAAACAAGAAAATTCTTTCTTCTACTTTTCAATGAGCACCAAACGAAGCATATTGGCAGAGTTTCTAGCATCTGTTTTTCTATTTGGTTCACTAATATGTTTTTTATACATTTGCCGTTTTCCCGAACTTTTATTGCTTTTACTTTCGGTTGGGTTTTTTTATATCCGTTGCTTTGACTTCCCATTGTGCTGTTGACAGCGTAACCAGCTTTTGACTGCACAAGTGCAAAACCCCAGTGGAATCGTTTGTTTTTGCATCGCACGTGGAAACACCTCATTTCAGCGAAATTAACATAGAGGCAGTACTGAAATTCAGTGTGGGGAGAGCAAAGCTTTCTCCTTTCTACATTCCCCACTCTATCTTTGTTTAGAAGGTAGAAGCATTCTTCTATATCCTAATATTTTTAGATGCATCATGTCATAACGCCAATGCTGCACTTCCACTCATTTGTGGAAACTATGGTGAGAAGGAACACAGGGCCAATGCTTGTCGCAGACAAGTAGTTTTAAAATGAAAACACCATAGTTTACTGAAATTTCACGGAAATGCTTTGGTTTCGCTGTACAAGCCAATGTACAAGGGTATCCTGTACGGTCAGCAGTGTACTAGTTTGTTCAGCAAGTCATGCTTCGCTTATTACCAGGGCCGAATGCGCGGTCTTTCAATGCAAAGATTTCGCAGGTGGCCGGGCAAATAATACGGCAGCATAACCAAATTTATAAACCACCAAACCCAAGGCAGGCTACAACGCAGATTTTTTTAAATGAAGCTCAAAGTCAAGCAAATATGACTTGAGAATATCTGCGTCTTGCTCCATTACAGAAAATGAAATACGAGGCAAAAAGCATGGGCGATAACATCACTGACAAGCTCTCGGAATCACCAGACCGAGTCACGGTTGTTGGCACAGGCTGCGGTATAACCCGGTGTCATCATGAGTTATTGCAAATAGAAAAGCACGGGGTAAGTGATCAATTTAAGCTTGGGGTACATTCACGCCGACCGGTAACAAGTCACGTGAACTCATATGGACAGTGGGACGAACTAGAGCCATCAAATCATCTAGTCGAAATCAGGCCGACTAGAGCGCACTGCACGACCCGATTGCGTATTTGCGGAGGGCGCGCTTCAGGAATTTTCCCCGTCAAACGAGGAAGCTCCCTGGCCGGAGAGAGTAGTAATCATTCTACTCACCCCGGGCCGAGATATGAGCAGGCAGGGAAGCGTGAAGAATGGCTGTGGTGAAGTTTATTGATTTTCTTTGGTACGAGCACTAGCTGCAATCTCCAAGCTGCGATTTCTTTAAGATGATTTCATTTCCATCACCGATAGTAGAGAGTTCTCCTTAAATCATGGTTGATGGGAGGAATCGAAAATGTCAGTTCTTGAAGCCGGCGAAATTACGCGACCTGGGCCATCTGCTCTGGATCTTGTTTAAAAGCATCGTTTCTACCAAAACAAAACAATACACTTCACTAACACGTATTTATTAACCCGCCGCGGTGGCTCAGGGGCTAAGGCGTTGTGCTGCTGAGCAGAAGGTTGCGGGTTCGATTCCCGGCCGCGGCGGCCGCTTTTCTGATGGAGGCGACAAGCAAAAACGCCCGTGTGCACGAGATTTCTGTGCACGATAAAGATCCGCAGGTGGTCAAAATTAATCTGGAGCCCTCCACTACGGCGCGACTAATCGCCTGCGTTGCGTCGGCGCGTTAAACCCTACAATCAATCAATAAATCAGCGTATTTATTAAGGAGCAAACGTTGTCAGCAAATATCGTCGACACGCATTGCATTATTTTCTGCGAGACCTGTTAATAGCAAGGGCTGAAGGAATGTGTCGGGGTTAATAAAATAATCTTACTATAAACAGCCGCAGGGTAACACCGCATATCAACAGCATTTGCTCACTACATGTCACTTTTTTACTTTATGAAGCAATTCGCGTATTACAATCCATACGACGATATCCGCGCTCATCACAAGGCTGCTTTTTATTCCGACTGCTTTTTTTTTAATTTTACTCTCTCTCTCTCTCTTCTCTCTCTCTCTCTCTCTCTCTCTCTCTCTCTCTCTTATTTTCTGTTTTTTCTTATTTTTGAACACCAACGTAAAATAGCTGCTCTCTAGAGGAACCGTGAGACAGGTCGCTATGCCGAGATGATGATGAGGATGATTATGATGGCGACGACGACTATAGGCCCCCCTTTGTATCGGAACTACGGTTGTTACTAACCAACTTGCCTGTGTTTTTCTGCTTATTTGCTCTACCTTTCACTAACCTAGCGGGTTTGCCCCCTCCCCCCGAATTTAAACGCCCCGCCCCCCCCCCCCCCCCTGCTATAGCCGCCTCTACAGCCGTCTCTTCGTCACCTCTATGGGTTCCCCCTCGCATCAAATGCCATTTTCAAGCTGCCAGCCAGTTTCAAGCTGCCGCCTTAGAGAAGGTGTAGGAAAGGCTCACGTAATTAACGTCCTGAAGCTGACAACCACCATCGTGGCGGACTCGATTGGGACAACCTTGTGCCTTCATCCGCATCTTTGTGCACGTTCGCAGCAGGAAGGGTGCGAAATCTGTCTTTTCTCGTGCAGTTTTTTCTTTCCACAGACCTTTGAGTGTTCTTTCCCCACCGTCTATAGTTGCTGTCGGAACCCCTGAAAGTAGTCTAGCCCTTTCAGTACCGTTTCCTGGTATAAAGATTTTAGACCACAGGGTGTTAGTATTATAAATAAATAAATAAATAAATAAATAAATAAATAAATAAATAAATAAATAAATAAATAAATAATAAATAAATAAATAAATAAATAAATAAATAATAAATAAATAAATAAATAAATAAATTTCACGTTGTTAGTAATGTTACCAGAGTAGTCCGGAACTGCGTTTGTTCGCTTCCTCGGGATTCTGTGTGCGACAGAGAAACCTCCTTTTTGTATTTTCTGCATTCTTACAAAAACTCCATTCCTTATGAGTGATGCACTGAAATTTTTGGAACTGCAATAGCCTACAGGTCAGCTTGTCACACATTTATCCCGAGCCGCCTCATCGTAAGTCGGCGAGTGGATTACGACTGCACATAAATTATCAGGGAAAAAAACTCAGCCACAAAACTGTACGGCCCCCGAACTGTCAGCTGTAAGCGCCGAGCCTTATTACATTATCGTACATTATCCCCAACGATGGGTGATTGCCTTGGAGTCACGACGCCCCTCAAGATTTCTTAGAAGGCTGCTCAGCCACAGCAGTGAGCTTGTGTGAGATAGTGACATTCGCACAAAGGTTATTGTTCACTGGCTGCGACCTGGTCTCTCAGGCATACATGGCACCCTTATATCCCACGCAGCCAGCAGTTCAGGCTACAAGGGGAGGCCTACCTTTCGCGAGAGGATAACAATGCCGTTGTATTCGTGACAGGATAAACTGCGGAAATGTCCGAGTGGTTAAACCCGCGCCAAAGATACGCACTTCTTCACGCTTTCGAACGACATTGTAAGCGCATCTTCCATCGTGGTCTCAGCTTGCAAAATGAAACTCTGCTGCACCACCTGCTTGCCCGGACGTGACGTATACTCGCTCTACAAAAAGTATGCAGAAATTCGGAGAATTATCGACCTATGCGTAGCATTCTTATGCCGGTTGTCTTGAGTGTGAGTTTTTCTAAGCCAAATTTCTTCGTTTGTCTAAATCCTGTCCGACCAATTATCTCCATTTACGCTATTATAACGTTTACAAGTGGAACTTTCGCGAAATCCGCATTATTGAGGAAATGCAGCTCGTTATACGATTTGCTATTTTCGCATTTTTTATTTTTGTTATTTATTATTTTGTTAATTTTTTCGACCAATTATTTCCATTTACGTTAGTATAAGGACTACATATAGAACTTTCCCGAAATCTGCATTATTGTGGAAGTGCAGGGCGTTACACGCGTTCGCTATTTTCCGTGATTATATTTCTCTTATTTTTTTAGCATTTCAAAATTTCGTTCTACCAATTGTGTCATTTACGCTATTATAGCAATTACAATTTAAACTTTTGCGAAATCTACATTATTGTGGAAATGCCATGCGTTATACGTTTTGCCATTTTCCACACTTTTTAAAATATTTTAGTATTTTTTAATTTTTCAAACTTTCGTCCTAACTAATTATCTCCATGTACGGTATTATAACATATTACATTTCGAACTTCCGCGTAATCTGCATTATTGTGGAAATGCAGGGAGTTACACGGTTCTCCATTTTCCCTTATTATTTTAATGTTTTCTTTTTATTTTTTTTAGTTTCTCAAAATTTTTGAACGACCAATGATCTCTATTAACTCTATTATAACTATCAGAGGTGGAACTTTCGCTAAATATGCATTATTGTGGAAATGCCGTGCATTATAGGTTTCGCAATTTTCCGTTATCTTTAATAGTAAAAAACTTTTAGTTTATCAAAATTTCATGCGACCAGTTATCTCCATTTACTCCATTATAGGGGTTACGGGTGGAGCTTCCACGGTATCTGGATTTTTGTTGAAATGCGGGGCGTTACGTGGCCCTGGCTTTGGGGGTACTCGGCAAAGAATCCCACGGATTAATATAATTTCTGAAGTGGCATCCAGTGTTAAGACACTACACAAGGGGAGAAGTCAGACACGCACGGACACGGAAGGCCAGTGCCGTCCGTGTATGTGTCTGTCTTCTCCCCTTGTGTAGTGTCTTCATAACACTGCCTACCACTTTAAAGCTTATGAACCAACTGGCCCAGCTTTTTACTTTAATGTAAAAATGTAAGATTGATAGGGAATAGCCCCACTGTGGTGAGCTCACCTTGTGCGCAAGAACATCGAACGTGTCTTGTACATCTTCCATCGATTCGATCCTGCAGGAGCAGCCGCAGCTAGCCTCCTGTCCCGTTTACGACTTGGAGGGAGGCATGCACATGCCATTTTCTGCGAAACGGTAATAAAGGTGACGATTATACTTTAAGAGGAAACGTTTTTATGTAGTTTCTGCAAAAGTTTCAGCTTGAAGACTTCTTCAGATGGTAAACACGCAAACTTTATTTTCATGTACGTTTGCCAAGTTGCCACGCCTACAATTTTAATTGTTGCTTTGAAGCCCTTTACTTCCTCGTCTCTGTTTTATTTCTATTCTGTATGTTATTTTTTTCTTTTTTCTAGCGTTTTTATTTGAGTAGTTTTGCTTTAATTCTGTTTTTAGTGCCATGGTTGATGATTGCACCTTTGCAGACTCCATCAGAAAGGAACAAAACCCCATGACCTTTTGGAGTTTCAGGTGGTTGTTACAGCTGTGAGATGAAAGGGGAAAGAAGTTATAACAGGAAGACAAGGTTCTCCCTTTAAAGACGACGTGCCCCTGTCGGTAATCTCGAATAATTACGCACATGACTTCTTTCCTGTGGGTCACGATAAACTTGTGCATTCTAAAGCTGAAAAAAGAAACATAGAAACAACCAGAAAAGGCTTGTCATACGAGATGTGGAAGCAAATTAACCTGGACTTTCTAGAATCCGCAAATTTTTTAACCACAAGGACTCTCTTGCACGACACACCTGCCGCTCAAAGGTGAAGACCACCACCATCCACAATCCTATCATCATCACAAATCTGTTTACGTCCGATGCAGAACGAGGGCCCCTCCCATCACCTTACGATTGCGTTTACCCTGCGTCATTCCAACGAATTTTCCGAGCTCATGATTCGATCGAGCTTCCTGACTTCCTTTATTTCAAACCCGTTTCTCACTAGCTATTTTGCTACTATGATGGTCCATTTTTGTCCGTCCTGCCTATCGAATACTTGCATTTGTCCTTTTGGTGAGCTCGTCTTCTATGCGAACTTGTTTGCTAATCCGTGACGGTAATTTCCAATCGTATAGGAGTTAAACCTATCACCCTCGTTTTTTTTTTTCATTCGTCGAGCTAAAAGTTTCTCAAGGCCACACGTTTTGTCCCATAAATTAGTGCGTTAAGTCCGCATTCGGTGTACCGCAATATTTTAATGACAGGGTGACCTACTTTGATTCAATCGAGTAGACTTTTACAATGTCACCATAGCGTATACAAATTCCGCGCCAGATCTCCATCTTGTGGTTACGATCCGCACTGATAGCCCTCCACGTTAAATGTATTACGTCCACCACTGCTCGTATTACCTAAACCTACACTTCATGTCCCCGTAGTGCGTCATCACCCCAGTGCTCCAGAATGATCAATCGAAGTGGCCTAGTGTGCAAATTGGGCGAATGGTGCGGCTGAGTATTCAGTCTGAGTGAAAAACGGCATCTGGGCTGGGGCATCGGGCAATTGAAAACGCCGTGCACTCCTTGCCTGTTGTCCCATGGCACATGCGTTTTCTTAGTCAAGTTTTACGTTTGGCTTCGTCATCTGTCAGATTTGATTGATTGATTGTAGGGGTTTAACGTGCCGACGCAGCGCAGGCGATGAGGCGCGCGCCGTAGTGGAGGGCTCCGGATTAATTTTGACCACCTGGGGATCTTTGACGTGCACCGAAATCGCGTACACACGGGTGGTGTTTTTGCTTTTCACCTCCATCAGAAAAGCGGCCGCCGCGGACGGGAATAGAACCCGCGACGTCGTGCTCAGCAGCGCAACGCCTTAGCCACTGAGCCACCGCGGCGTGTGCGTCTGTCAGATTTGCACAGTGGGTCACATTGGTTGAAACGCTCGAAGGTTAGAACGCTTGCAGGTTTGGAGCGCTGCTTCACTGTTTGGCTGTTTATACTTTCCTTTTATTCGTATTATTCCTTTTATTCGTGTTGTGTTCCGAAAGTTAAACTTTCGGAACACAATTAATGAAACATTATTTGCAGCCCTTTCCCCGGACTCAGCAAAGAGGCTGTGTCACTCCGCAAATATTAATTTGCTCAATTTTTACAATTTACCCGTATTCCTAAAGTTGCCATTCATCATCAACGAACAATTCGTGTCCACTGCAGGACGTAGGCGTCTCGCAACATTTTTAACCCCTTCCTTAGCAAGCTCTGCGAGTCTATTTTGCCGCAAAGTTTCAAATTTCACTCTGTTAAGATGGACGTCCAGAAAAGCAGACGACAAAGACGAGACACAGAATTTAGGTGATAGGCATGATGTAATTTCATTTCATTTGACCATTGACAACGGTCATCCCTAAGAAAGACATGCGCACACACGCACACACCGTTATTCTGAGTCTACTGAAATGGAAAATGGTGCCTATTGATAGCTAATCTACTGGAATTGCATATCCGATTGTTGAGAGAAATAATGTTGAAGCCTAAGTCGTATTTTGATCTTGAATACGATGCGTTTTACTAAATAATCTAGTCAAGACGCATATTCAAATGACTGCGTATCCAAATAATATCCAAATCATGTTTAGAGGGCATGGGCTTAAACGGCATGGACTCGCGCTTAAAACACACTTGAAGCTTCAGGACGTTTTGTTGGTGGACAAAAAAATACATAAAACCCTACAAACGAATGGGTGATTGGAGTCTACGTGCAAAAATAAGCAATTCCTTCGAAAAAGACAAGCATGAGCCTGACTTCTACATTATTTGGACAGAATCTATTCGCAGCCAATTTTTCCTTCCCTCAAAGTTCGACGCACCTTGAAGTAGTAGGCGTAAAGGAGTCTCCTCAAAACTTCAGCTACCTATCTCGCACGTGTAGCTATGGAACAAAAAAAGGAACGATGCATAAGAAGGGAATTTTCATATCGGGGCGTTTTCTCAGATCCCACGACGACGCGATCTGCGTTTTAGATTGCATACCATGTATCTTTTTGCCTCTAAACTCGCAATCCTGCAGTGCGGCTGTTGAACTACACCAAAAATTGGTTCAAAAAATCGGCATGAAAATGGCATTTTCTAGAGTGTGAAGCCTTTGTTTTACGGTAACGCCTTAAAAACGCAAAATGATTCATTATTTTTACGCGTGCGCTCTAGGCACGGCACTAAATTACAACTCTTAGTTTTAAGCAGGAATACCCTTCATCGACGTAAAGGCTGGAATCGGGCGTGAAGGTTAACGTCTTGCGTTATGACCCAACAGGTGTCTTCTGACCAAACAAAAGCTAAAAAACGTTTTAACCTCTGCGACAGCAACTATTTGAGTAGCAAATGCTTTGGACGCAAAGGGTTCAAAATTAAATTGGGTATTAAGCGCCGAAGCTGCAGCTTGGCTGGTAGGAGTGCCGTAGTGCGGGTCTAACGGGTAATTCATATTGGTCGGGGATCTTCACCGTGTACTGCTACCTGCACAAGTAGGTTTTTCTTCTATCGCCTCGATAGGAAATAACGACTGGCGCGAGCAATGATGGAACTTGCGTCGTCGCACTTATTAGCGCAGCGCCGTAGCCAGTGACCTACGATGCGTGCCCAATAGAATGCCGAGGGCTTTACAGGGGGCGGTAAACCGATGACGGGGCTAGAGGTGCGACACAGCCGTGGCTGGAAATCAACCTTTACTTGTAAAATGCGAAGTAGCAGGGTTTATAACTATGCTTAGCGGAGAGCACGCATTGAAATATCTTGAAGTTCTTGTGTGGGCTACCATTTGCTCGCATGACCCCTCCCCCTTTACTCACAAGTATTCTTGAATGAATACTAATGTAGACAGACAGACAGACAGACAGACAGACAGACAGACAGACAGACAGACAGACAGACAGACAGACAGACAGACAGACAGACAGACAGACAGACAGACAGACAGACAGACAGACAGACAGACAGACAGACAGACAGACAGACAGGCTCCAAGCGCTGAAAACACAAAAGAAACGCCAAAAGTTTGCGTACACGTTCAGGCTTCGAAGAGGTTGGTACACAGCGCCGACGACGGCGGATCGCCACAGCAAATTCGAGAAATAAGCCGTGAAGCAGACCAGTGACAGCCAAAAGGACAGCCATGGCAGAAACGACGTCGTTTAGATCGGGCCATTGGTGCATAAAGAGGAAAATTGGAAAGAGCATGATTGCTTTTTCTGCGTCTTTCACAGCTATTTTCGCGCTCACCGCTTCACGGGCCCAAGTAATTTGGCTCAGCAATTCCTGGCAGTGTAATCTGAACGTGTAATCTGAACGTCTGAATGGCACACTGGAACAGCCTTGTAAAATCCGGTTAAACTTGGCCTCACGCCTCAGCGGTCATCGTAGCTTAGCAAGAACATTGCAAAGCTTAGCAAACAAAACAAAACTTAGCAACACCGGAAGAAACTAAATCGACCCCCAGCTCCGCTATTCTTTTTTTGCAACTGCACACCTATTTCCCACCGTTTCAACACCCTCCAGAAAGCCAAGCGTGTTGCAGTCGTTCAACACCCTTTTCGACACACAACTATATCTTTTTTTTAATTTTGAAGGTTCAAATTGGTGTTTCACGTACCAAAGCTGAACATGGTGCATGAGGTTCACCGCATATGGGAACAAGCGGTCATTGCATACGACCAATTATTTTTTTGCGTTGGAAAATTTCTTCCGAGTAGAGAAGTATATAAGGGGATGTCATATTCTTTACAGTGCTATTATGCATCCAAACATGGACTTATTCAATGAACAGCTGAACACTTTTTCTACACCCTTTCAACACCCTAAGAAAAACCAAGGGTGTTGAAGTTGATCAACACCCTTTTTTTTCACACAAAAAGGGCGTATACAGCTAGGAAAAGGGTGCTGAGATTCAAGAAAAAGGGTGTAAAGGTCTCCCAACACCCTTTTTCCACTTATGCTACACCCTTTTTGGCTAAAAGGGTCTAAAGAAGTTTAGTGTGATCCCTCGCAGGTAAGGTACCACAATGCGACATCTGCTCCTAAAGTTAGTCAGAAGAGGATTGAAGAAGAGAACTCGGGCGTCTACGTGTACGTCTTACTATATTCGCTCAGGAGCAGTGAAAATTTTTCACGCATGCGCCGCAAGCTTTCCGAAAGCGACACCTGTGTGAGCACCAGGGGTCATCCCAAGATATACATGCAAAGCAATCGACGTGCAGCACAGCGAATGTTTAGGATGAAGCCGGGGAATTCTTGTCTTCAGCACTAAGACACCCAGTGGCCGAAGTGGTGGGAAGGGAAACATGCGAAGGGGTGTCACACCCAACGTCGTTTTACACTTTCCTGGTCCGGTATCGACACCTTCATCGTGTTTATTTTGCAGCTACGGCCACTCTTTTCTACAGGTGCAGGCTTACGAAAGAGTCAATGGTATTGTTTGAAGCCTTGTAGGACTACGCGGCACAGGGGCTAGAGCTTTATCACAGTGTTCATAACTGCTAAAAGTGTAAAGCGGACTTGTAAAAGTGCAAAGTGTAAGTAGGACTAAGAAGGCCCTTGGAAAAAGGGAGAATGAAGTAGATGGGTTATGCTTTGTGAGCGCAGTCCTTCCCGGCCGCAAACAGCCCCGCGCTTGTCTGAATAAAAGGACACTCGGCTCAACTTGGCACGAAAAAAGGAGAGCAGAAATGAGCATGTGGGTAGACTTGGAGTTTGGGGATATGTAGATAGTGCGTTCGCACTGTATGCATGCAAGAATACCGCTACGTGGTAAGCCCCAGCATATGTAATCAGTTGTCGCCGCGAAAATCTCGCGAGAAAACACATTTTCCCTCGAGCGCACGGTTTCTCGAAAGCGTGTAATAGTACCCGACAATGTTCGCAGAATTTTAGAGAAGCACGTGACTAGGCCTACAAGACAGATTGGGTTTTGAAGGTTCTTGGAGACAAAGAAGTCCCCGGGTCCGCAAGAAAAACGCATTCCACAGAGTGGCAGGTTGCCTGGTGGTCGTAAACGTTCGGGTCGAGGACATAAAATTGCGCCTCATCAGCGGTAGACTGTAGGAGTGCAACGTCGGATCACATCACGTTCTGTCGCTGCTGGGACGGAGCGTAAAAGTAGCGCACAAAGACAGGGACAAGGCAAAAATGATGCGGGGCTGTCTTCGATTTCTTCAAGTCACGCATGCCGACTTCGAGAGCTCTCGTATTTTTAGTTCTTGGGAAAGTTCGAAAAAGTGAGTTTAGCCTATTTGACAAGGATTCTTCTACCAAATTTTTTCATTCACTTTGTTGCTTGCCCCGACGCATTTTCTTCAAACCGTACCCGGAACAGCTGGCTGAGCAAAAATGGCTTTCCCGCAGAGTACAGCGGTACCACGGCAAAGCTGCCCTTTCGACACAAAACGGCATTTCCGTTCTAAGACGCGGTGGATGAAACGACGTATATCGTAAAAATCAGCAACTGCTGCCTTGTCCTGAAGGTTCCTGTATATGGCTTGCTTGCCCATTTCGTCGATCGCTGCGTTTCATTGTATACTTGCACATACATTCATATTTTTTTATTTGTGGGAGCAAATACATTGTCAAGACATTGAGGGCTCTTCGTTTTTATTTTCCTGGAAAAAAACTCCGGTAGGCACAATTTTCTGATGGTTACCTAGAAATGTTTCAGAAAAGGCATTTTATTTACTGTAACCTAGAAGAAAATTTTCAACATATTCTGACTTCGCTAACAAATTTCGGCGTGAAATTGGTCCTTAAGAGCGTACGTATGTTAGCCTCTCGACATATCATCATCACCATCATTACCCGGTCCTCTCTAAACGGGATTAGAAGTATATAATCGGAATTGCGAACCCTTTCCGTTCAAGACATATTGCGGGAGCTCTCCACGCCCGTATCCAAAGTTCGACCAGAACCGTGTTACACTTTGTGTACGTTCTTGTGTGATTACGTGTCTTCACTCACCTTTACCCTTCAGCATTCCCATCCGGGGTAGCAAGGCAAGCTCGATGCTGCGCTGAGTTCACTACACCACTGAAATTTCTCTCTCTCCTCTCTCTCTCTCTCTCTGTCCACTTAGTAAGGAGCAGGATGGCCAACTATCGATTTCTAAAGCTGTAGCGCACTGATTCGTACAGTATTTATTGTGCGCAGAAAAAATAATTGTCTAGAAGTAGAACAAGCGGGTACAAAGTCCAAGTTGGATATATTGGATCATTACGGCGCTACTCACTACGGCATAGCTGGGAGCCTCTCTAGAACTGGACGCCCTTGTTTTTTTTTATGCCAATGAGAGAGCCCCTTTCATTACAGCATTTACAGCGTTTAGCTGAGCTTCATGACGTTAGGCGCCTCATTCATCTCTGTTCTGAAATGACGCTCACTTCACGCTTCTCATCGCGTTAGAAAAAGAAGCGTAACACTAGCTGCTGAAAAGAGCTGTAAGAAAAGATACAAACTACGGAAACTGCGTCTAAGCCTATTGCTGACTACGTGCGTTGGTGATGGTGCCAACAAATGACTAGGGATTGAGTAGGGCAAGCTATAAAGCGAACAGGCGACAGGTGGCCTACGCGAGGACAAGAATGTGGAATGACTATTGGGCGCATTTGCTATTTAGCGTAGCTGGAGTAGGCCGAATACAAAATTCAAGAAAGAGAAAATTTTTCATGCTTCTCTCGCGTCCAATGTGCTTTTGCTGATCTCAAGCCAAATGTGCCAACAAAATTGATGCCGCACTACGGGTCGAGACCGCCTGTTAAAGCGTCAAGAGTATGGGCTAATCATTTTTTTTGTAAACACGTAGTTAATTGAGAAATTTTCGACAGCCAAGAAATTTTCGACGACGTTGACGACGACGACGAGGATGATGATGTTGATGCTCTAAGCGAGTTTGCTCTGACGCGATCTCAGCTTTACTTACCTGTTGATCGAGCCTTGTGAAGACGGCTGCTCAGAGAATCGCTTACTGAACCAATAGGTGCAAGCTTAGCACTGCTGTAAGCAACCTCTTCCTAAGCCTCCTATAGCTAAAACCACCCCAGCTTGCATCCCATTCACCTCGATAATCGATTAGCAAAGATGGGGAGGATTTATAAAATATGGAGGGCCCCTGTTGGCCCATGCCCCACCAGCTGTGCGTTCCCGGTGTTCACTGTAACTCCACACAACCCTGGTTATTGTGAAAACAAGGCCCTCTCTCCGATACGTAAGCGCTTTGTTATCGTTTATTCCGCACAGTGGTTGTTCCCACACCTGGGCCGCCACTCCGTCTACGCAAGTAATAAATTCAACAGCCACCTCGTGACCTCGGCGATACTCTCGCACAGCGTCTGCGGTACGAGTAACAAGAGGCGCACACCCAACAAGAGACGAACGCTCGTCTCTTGTTACTCTCTATATTTCCGTCGAGTGTTCACGTTACACCAGCAGCTTATCCTTGCGGCGCTACGAATTTACAAAATGCCTCGGCTGCACGCTGCGAACGTAACTGGAGAGGGAAGCTGCCCGACAAGGGCTACACGCAAAACACGATTCACTTGAGTGCAGTCCTAACAAAAGCGAGACAGAAAACACACTATTGTTTGTAATTTGAGACTTATTACACTTCTGAAGTAATTAGCTTAGTAAGACTTGGACGGACTGCAGTTCTTCTCTAGCAGACACACACGCATGGAGCTCTCTGTTTTACGGTGGCTTTGTGATGCTGCTGGAATGGCCTAAGGGCGCTGGCTTCGTGTTGATTGCATGAAACCTGCGGCTGGTAGTTATTGACGATTCCGGTTGAGCTAAAAGCTTCACATGGTAATGCATAATTCCAGTAATACGTAAGTTAAATTCGTTTTCCGCAGCCACACTTCTCTTGCAGAAGCACATAAATTGAAGGAAGACGGTAGTTCGGAAGCGTTCAGAATCCACACAAAATTGATAATTACTACTAAATTGAAGTCTGTGTAACCTGAGATTCCTTTTTAGCGGTTAATTGCCGCATCATTTTTCAGACATCCACACAAAGGTGAGCCACAGAGCATCCGCGAAAACGCTAACTGGCTCTGCCGCAGGACGTGTTCTGCTGACGAACACAACACAAAACGCAAGTGTGCCGGCGCGCGCCTGTGTGCGTGCGTGCGTGCGTGCGTGCGTGTGTGTGTGTGTGGTGTGTGTGTGTGTGTGTGTGCGTGCGTGTGTGTGTGCGTGCGTGCGTGCGTGCGTGCGTGCGTGCGTGTGTGTGTGTGGTGTTGAAACCTGAAAGCTGAAACCTCGGCCGAATGTAGAGGGTGTACGGCTTATAGTAGCCAGTCCTCGGCCCATCCTTACGGTTTCAGATTGATTGATTGTATGGTTTTAACGCGCCGACGCAACGCAGGCGATGAGGCGCGCCGTAGTGGAGGGCTCCGGATTAATTTTGACCACCTGGGGATCTTTAACGTGTGCCGAAATCTCGTACACACGGGCTTTTTTGCCTTTCGCCTCCATCAGAAAAGCGGCCGCCGCGGCCGGCACGCCCCTCTTGAAGCGGACCGAACTCGACAAGGGCTTTGTCAACGAACAAGGGGTCATCGCTACGACCGAGCTCTGGCCAAACATTTTCTGAACCAGTGCGCTTCACTCCAAGGCTACGTTGGTGGCGCGTGCGTCAAACCGGAAGCAATGAACTCTGCCGTGATACATCCCAGAGTATGTTAACCGCTCCCTAGCTTGGACAACTAGCAAATATGGGGGGACGAAGTTCTTGTGGCTGGAGATTTTTCATAGCTAGCTTCAGTACGGCGTTAAGGTTCGTTAGGTTTGGGGTGTGTCAGACGATGACATTAAGGCTGAACCGGAAAGCGAGGGAAATTGCAAGTGCGCTCCCATCATATTATCTTTATCTTGCACCCTGCGCGAGCCGCCAAGCTCTCTTGTTCCCCTCCAGTCCTGCGTTTTCTGGCACCTAGTGGAAATAATCGTACGTTCAGAACTCGCAAACGAGACAGTCGAGCATGTTACAAATATGCGTGAGCGTTACGCAACATCTAAGCTATTTTTGTAGGCGGGGTGGCCTGACAGACTTTCTGCCCCCCCTCCGAGTTGGTCTTGGCCTTACTCCGAAAGTAGGCCCAGCCTTACTTTCGGAAGCTCGAACAGGAGTTATGTAACGTACATCGCCATTTCATTCCAATTCGATACTATGCAGTTGTAATTTCCCGAATTTCATTTCGTTCAAATGCTTGGAATCCAAATCCAAAATAACACACAAACACAACAGGTATGACACGCGCCCTTAGGCGACGTTATCGGCACGGACTGCAGGGCATGACTTTTGTTCCTTGTTTTATACAAATAAATTTAATAAAACAATACTGCTCGGTTTTGTGGATGCAACGTGCGGCGCAGATATTTTTATTAGGCCCCAACGCTCCTTTGTTTGGGGCTCTGAGACTCAGTTATGCGTCATAACTCGCAATGACAGAACCATGTACTGACAGGAGCCGCTCATAATAAAAATAAGTATGGTCAGGCAGTTCGGGAACACGAACAGGCAACGCATGTATAAGCGTCTGTTTGAAATTATTCATGTATGAGGCCATCCTGCCTAAAAAAAGGTAGTGTTGACCCAGCTTTCAAACGGACGAGTTCGGGCTTCAGAAATCTGTTAGGTTCGTCCACAGCAGCCAAATCTCCTAAAGTTTCTCTCGACTGTAGGAGACGGCCGAAGCTCGCATCGATGCAAGGCCTGTGGTTGCACTGATGGGAGCTGTCAAAACGTAAGCCTGTTCCCTGCTTTACTTGCGCCGATGAGCGCCTGCTAGAACCGGAACTATAAGAAATACATTTGGCAGCTGCCTCTCCTGCACTGTCGACCCTTCATTGTCATGCAATCGCATTCGAAACTGACCATTCAAACTGCAGAACGCGTACGTTAAAGGATCAGCAAGCACGAACGCAAAAAGTCATTTGGCTCTTCTGACGTGCCTTCAGAGAACTGTCCAAGCATTTTATTTTTGCTGCCTCTGTTCGGCCTCTCTTTTACTATCGTCTATTCATGGAGGAAGGGGGGAAGGCTCACCCTTGCTGCTGCTTGAATGTTTGATGGCGCTGCTTCGGCCCCACTGCAACAATGTTGGCGAGAATTATGAAAAAAAGTCTTGCACCCCGGAAGATAGAAAAACAAGACTACCCGACCGCCCATTTCCGGAGACGCTGACAGGTCGGCTTCCTCGAAGCTGCAAGGCTTGCGCGTCCCGTCTGAATTTTTGACAGTATGCCGCAGAGAATCATCGTCGTTATGGGAGATGAAGTTTTAGGTACCGACATGTTTACACCATTGGACAAAAACACCATTTCAAATATGTCCAGTGACTTCGCGCTTTGAACCAGTGAACGAAATGAAAAAAAAAAGGCATCGTCACATTTTTTTTGGGCCTGCAGAATACAGGCGAAAATTTACAGTTCAACGAATATGCAGGAATAAATCAGCTTCATGGAACATTTAGTTGAGACGAACGGAGAAAAATGTTTACCATGTTTCTACTTAAGAGTTATCACGAATAAAGATACGACCAGAAAAGAACTCGTGCTCAACTAAGCACTAGCACCGGCAGATTCCGCGTGGCTATGTTCGACAAACGTCTTCCGAGACGCCATGTTTCTCTTCTCTTCCACTTCGCTGCGCGATTTAGCCATTGCGAACAGGATTCACTGTGCGCTTTAAAACATCGTTGTGTATCTGCAGTCAGCCTGCGAGCAGGAAGA
The DNA here is from genome assembly GCA_013339765.2 of Haemaphysalis longicornis. Taxonomy (NCBI): domain Eukaryota; kingdom Metazoa; phylum Arthropoda; class Arachnida; order Ixodida; family Ixodidae; genus Haemaphysalis; species Haemaphysalis longicornis. The sequence goes on along the minus strand of CM023451.1, from coordinate 146,597,000 downwards.
GGGCAAGAGGTTGTCTCACGGGAAGCGGCAGGAAAGTGTGTTTAGCAATCGCGCTGGAAGCGAGCTTCGAAGAGTAAACATACACCTCGGAAGTGACAGATTGCCAGCGATGGAGCGCTGGTCGAGCCACCGACGTGAGCGAACCCGCCCGTGCTGGCTGACGCGCGCTACAATTGACTTGAAAGCTTCTAGTTGACTGCATCGGTGCGCCCTCGTAAAACTCTTCCCTCTATCCCACTCCGCGGTTCTCACTCTCTGCCCCTTCCCCTTGATAGAGGTTGGGGACTTGTTTTCTGTACTGCTTGTTTTTTGTTCTCGTTGTACACGCCGTAGCAGTAGCTTTATAGAGGAATGGTCCTTGCTATATATACTTCGTGCTGGAGCATTCTTTCCCCTGTTTCTCGCCCGTGTGGTTGTATCGGGTGACAGACAGACAGACAGACAGACAGACAGACAGACAGACAGACAGACAGACAGACAGACAGACAGACAGACAGACAGACAGACAGACAGACAGACAGACAGACTCCACGCGCTCAAAACACAAAAGAAACGCCAAAACTTTGCGTACACGTTCAGGCATAGAAGAGGTTGGGACACAGCGCCGACGACGGCGGATCGTCACAGAAATACGAGAAATAAGCCGTGAAGCTGACCAGCGACAGCCAATAGGACAGCCATGGCAGAAATGAGGTCATTTCGACCGTGCCGGTGGTGTACAAAGAGGAAAATTAGGGATAATGTGATTGGTTTTTCCGCGTCTTCCAGAGCGATTTGCGCGCTCTCCGCTTCCCGGGCCCGAGAAATATTTGGCTCAGGAATTTCTGGCAGTGTAATCTAAACGTTGCGCAGGTTTATTTGCACTGCTGAAAGAGTGTTTCAGGGTGCTTTTAAAGTACCGTGCAGTTGATGTAGGTCCTTAAATCAATCGTTGAAATACGTGCCTAAGTTAACTGCTTAGTGTTCTACAGACTGCAGTACGGAAAACATAGTCTGTCCCTTCAAGCAACCAAGTTAATGATACAGTATTTTCTGACACAGAATATTCCTTGACCCCTTATTGCCACATCAAGGTGCATGTTTTCTTCAATAAAATAAAAATACCGTGTACAATTATAAATATACTGGTGGCTGGTCCTCGCTCAATAGGACACTTTAGAAACCGAAACTTCAATTTTGACTCCTCCAAGGCGTTGCGAAAAAAAAAACAATAGATAAGATAAAGTCCCTAACAGCTTTTGGCGAATTATAGCTATAAAGTGAGAATTCTATAGATCAGTGAAAAAAGAAAGAAAAAGCTGCGATAAACCATAAAGCAAGGCTTCGAAGCTGTGTCAAGATTCTTTGAAGATCGTTTTCGAAGAAAACAGACGCGACTTGCTTCCCTACATTTGACTGAAAATTTAGGATCTCTTTTAGTTCCTTCTGTCTAGGGTAATATTGGGAAGAGACGAGAGGAAAACCGACAGTGAAAAAAATGGCATGAGAATTAAAGTTTTTTTGTTGCAAATAAATATCTGAGTTTTTACTAAGCAGTAAAAAAAACGGCGAAATTGTCATGAGTCCTAGAGACCCGAACTTTAGGCAAAATGCCTATTTTTCCTTCAGTCCGTATCAAGCCTATTTAACATATAAGCACGAACTAAGGGAAGGGGAGCATTTTAAGCAATAGGTTATTGTGCATATAGTGCCTATTTTGACTATATGGGCTTTTTGTAGCCTAAATATGGCTTTGTTGTGTTATATATGCCTTTTCTTTGATTTTTGAGTCGATGTTCTGCAGAGACTGTTCTCGCTTAGGCAGCACGCAACGGGGTGTTTGCTTCATGCCGTTTGCGAGAAAAATCCACGAGCCTTGCCAAACCCGCAAAAAGCCCAAACCGTGCCCAAGCCACCACCACCTGGAACTTGCCACCTCGGCCGAGCCGCCAGAAACCCGTGCGCAGCGACGCAGGAGCCAAGCTCACCGACGACACCCCGGTCCGCGCGAACTTTTTTGTTCTATGTCCTTCTGACGTGCTGTGTCAACGGACCATCAGGGAAAACTTCTGCCCACGTGCCCTATCTATAGCTAACAGAATAAAAAGACAGCAAACGAAAAATGAACGCGACACAGTCACGTACATGCCGCTCAGCGCAAAGACGCCTGCTGGGAGAAAGTACGTGCAAATCTTAGACACCATAGTTTTAAGGTGATGCCGCGAACACGTGCACTGTGAGCCGCCGATAATGGGTGCACCGCCGTCTGGCAAGATGCAGTGACGCGTACCACGAAGAAGGAACGAGAAACGGAGCTTAGGAAGGGGGATCTCAGCACTTTACAAGTAATCTAGCCGTGGCACCCGTCATCTGCCGCGGCCGGGTAATCTTTAAGGGCATTTGGAAACCTAGTATTACGGGAATTAGTTCCGAAGAATCTTGCGCGCTGTCTAATATTGATAATCGGTGTATAGTGCATAGTTATTGAATGGTGTTATTCCGGCAGCTTCACTAGTCATCCGCTTCTGCAGAACAGAATAGCTCAGTAATTTGTACAGAATTATTGCACTTCCCTCAACTATCCGTGGGATTAATCGGTGTTGTGAAGAGCTTAGGAGGTCGTTCTGCTCCGTCAATGAATAATACGTTGCAGCAAAGATTTTTCTTCGACGCACAGTTATGTCTTCAAGAGGCAGTTACCGATTGTGCCTCTTCCACCAGACCTCATTATTACACCTTCAGGAACTCGGATGAGGGCAGAAAACTACACCAAAAACACTCCCGTTTCTATCAATAACTTTGCAACGGACAAAAGCGTCGCAGCCGGAAGTATTTGCCCCACGCTACAGTTCAACGTGACATGGCACATTCGTGTGCTTATTTCGCACAATTAGCCGAAAGCATTTCATCAGCAGGGAGTGTTGGCGCCACTCTAATAATGCTAAGTTCAATTGAGAGGTTCAGGACAGATCTGCCACCATCCCCGAAGGATCGGTTGATTAAATCTGCCTGACGTTAAATTTCTGGATTCCACGTGCTTAAATAAGTTTCGAATGTTCTGAGCTGCCAAAATTGTGATATTCCTGATGGAATTAGATCATGGAGCGTCCCGAAGTACAAGAACGCTCCGCCAACTTCAATGGAGGTGGAGCGTTGTTTTTTCGCACACAGTTATCGACTGAAAAGGGGTACAACTTCAAACAGCAAACCATTGAAATTGGTGTGGTTTTCCATGGCTTTCAATCTTTTCTTTTGGTGTTGAATCACCGTACATTTCTCGGAAATTTTGATATATGAACTCCTGTGCTGCTTATTTACCGGAAGAAAATAAAACTACTTTCCCGCTGCACATTATTTGTCCGCGGTTTCACTGCAAGTCAAAAATTTGTGCTAAACTATGCTTCTGAAGCAAATAGGAGTTGAGCCTATATATGCCTAATCAAGAGTATTTGGTGCCTATATATGCCTAAATGGCACTTCTCAGTGCCTATTATAGGCGCCTAACACTTGGATTTTTCGTGCCTAAGTTCCGGTCTCTAGCTCATGACCATGTTCTTCGGCAATTTCCGCCCTGAGGTTGTTTAAGTACGACATAAATCAATGAGCCCCAAATTAAGATGCAAGTAATAATATTTATCAACCTTACGCTGTTGCAGTAGACGGCCCAGTCAACAATAAAAAATGGGGCCATGGCATAGGCAACCTCCTCCCGTTTTCGGAAAGGCGCTACGCGTTGCTTAGAGTACGGCTAACTTTGCCAAGTTATAAAAAAATGTAGGATTGGAAGCAAATAGAGGTCTGTTCCGGAGCCACGCGAGGAAGTTTCAAGTAAGACCGTAAAAAGGCAGAAATAAAAGTTGCTCTCACAGTGAGAACAAAGGCACTTAAACGTAATCAACTTCATATAACTTTGCATGGAAATACATCGGTAAGAGCGGCTAAGTGTAAATTATTTGCTTTAGTATATGTGTCTTCAGCTAGAGTAAATCTTTATTTTTCGTCGCCTACGGTCGCGATCAGAATTCATGAGCCGAACCACGCATAAAAAATCGCGGGTCATCTCCACTAACGTGAAACCTGCGGAGGAGCGAATCATGCAGTCTATAAGTACATTCTTGGGGCCTTGTCGTTTTTGCCAACGGAGATGAAACCGTTGGGATGTAGAGGTACACAGCTTTGCTGTAAAAGTCTCTTGTCTTTGAAGCACGAAGCTCTCTAGCGCGAGGCGTAAACGAGTGCCCCGATGTTTTTTAGTACGCACTGTGAAGCGCTCCAGCGCGAGGCGTTGTTTTAGTACCGTGACTACATGAGACGATGATTACGACGACAGGAGACGCCAACAGCCCCAGCCCATAAGGGGCTTCGCCCCTAAAACAAAGAAACGCCGAAAACTACTCGGGACAAGTGGCCGATATATGTTTTCTCAAGAAGAAGGCTTCACTCCGACGTCAAAAAAAAAAAAACAATTTATTAAAGACGATATTCTTTCTTGGGCTACTTAAACGCACAAATTTCGATCTGTCTGTCTGTGAGTCAATTCAGCCACCCGGCCAAAGTAAAACTGAGTCTGCGCAGTAGTCTTATATACCCACGGCCAAATCTAAAACGTCCGGGGGCAATCTTCATACTTGTCAACATTGTTGAACAAGAAGAAAACATTACACAAATGTGAGGCAGCAAATCAATACATAAGAGGTATTTGCAGTGTTCTTTTATTTTAAAAAAATATGGATGCTTGATTTTTGCGGTATCAAATGAAATACTACATCAAGAGCAGAAAATCGTCGCCTGCTTTTGCACGCACCCCTATAGCTCCTGGAGGAATTTGAAGAAATCAAACGGCAACAGTAACGAAAGGTTCCACCAGTTAGGTTCCACGTTCCGCTTCGAATGCACGTGGAGCAGGGAAACGGGGTTCATAAGCATTGTAGTATGGCGCCTCGAATCGCGCGCGTCACTGCCGCACGGCAGCGCTGGCATCGAGGCACCCGGCCTAGAGTCGTAGAACGTGGTAAATGTAAACTCACTTGAGCAAACCTCTAGCGTGTTATCTTGGGAGGAACGAGACGGGAGAGGAACAGCATGAGAAGTGAGCGGGAAAGAGAAGGAAGGCGTTTACATGGCAGGGGTGCCAGTCTACTATCGTCTTTCGTTGACATTTGCAACCAAATGGGCAAATACGCAGCCATTCTAAATAAGGGCAATAAACTAGTAGATTTCCAAAGAAACAGCGCATTAATTTCTTTCATTTGGTGGCGAGCATGGCCAAGAAGTACGTCGCGGGGAAAAGGTGGTCTCGTGATTTTTTACCGATTGTTTTAGTCTGTTTCTGTCAACGAAGGCCGCTTGTACAATGTCCTAGCATCAAGGAAGCCCAACTGAAGCACACCTGCACACCTGTACCCAATTTCGAAAAGGCAGCCTGGCTAACATTGAGCGTGACGTGGACAATGACAAGCCCAGTGAAAGGCCGGACACAGGCTGTCGGAGGAGGTCACCCAGCTCTCGGTGGCCCGCTCTTGACACCTACGTCGAAGGCAGAGAGCAATCGATGAGTCTCTGGTGGGGCCTTTTTCCTTCACCAGTATTTAGCGTCAACGCTATGAAGTCAGTTAAACACAGAAGAGCGCGACTTCTTCCAGTGACCAACCACATCTGCAAAGAGAAAACAAGAAAACGTAAGAAAGCGACATGAATAACCTTAGATGCGGAGAGTCACTTGCTCTCCCCTGTACACGGATTGTCGGGAATGTTGGCTGTTGCAAAATTTCGTCAGATTTCAGACTTTGATCTTCCAGCTGAAGGCGGCGGCTTACGTTTACCTACACATTGCAGAAAAAATAATTCTTAAAGACGTTCCAGATGAGTCACAGCGAGGCAAGTTACGCCTAGAAAATTACAGTTTAGGGGGTTGAATAAGTTTTTATTAGGGCAGCCGTTCACCAAGGAATTTTGGTGGCCGTGTGACAAGCACTGTTTTGACATCGTATGGCAACGAAGCTCGAGCACAATAAAAACACACCTCCTCAGTTGAAGAAGTTTAAGTAATATTACATTCCCTCACCACATGGTGTGCTTCGGTGATGTGCGACTTTCGAGGCCTTAAGCAATGCTGATAGTCCCAATACGGTCCTTTGAATCTGTTGAGCATTGAGGTAAGTTTATAATTTTACGCTCATTCACGTCAAGAACTGACAAAGACGGGAAACGAACTGCTGCTGCTTAACTATGGTTTTGCAAATTACTGAGTGCCGTGAACAATACATAGCTTGAACGACAGCTCTACGTCAAAAGCAGCCCATCGCGAGGACGATTTCCTCTTGGATCCTGGACGCCATGCCTGCATCCACTATCGTCGACCCCACACCCTCCTCACCAGGTTCCTATTCGCGACAGGCGAAGCGGCATACAAATTCAATAAATGTATTTTCGCTCGTGATTAGGCTTGATAGGACACTACAAAAGTCAGAAACGAAGCAAAAAATGCAGGCGAAGCCAATCAGCTTTGCAAGAAAGGCAGCCATACAAAGACGAATGCAAGCGAAACAGGCCAGATCGAGTTCCAATGAGCAGCCAAAAATGGCGCCCGAAAGAATAATAACATGTTCCCCGAGACTACAAAAACAGTTGTGCCAAATTGCCGCTAGGCGATTGTGTAAGATACGGGAGACATATGTGTTGTTTTTAAGGGGGGGGGGGGGGGATTAGCCAATCCACAACCGAAACTACGTCAGATAAAACTGCAATGACAAACAAACTCGGCCATTCTCCCCTAGAAAAGAGCTTGCAGGAGAATAGGTTAGAAAACGCCCTGCAAACGTGCACGCAGATCGTAGTTCGTACCGAAAATGAGCCAGATCCTGCTGTTGCACGGATCAAAATGAGCCAAATCCATTTGACCAATGGGAGTCCGCTTTTGACTGACTGTTCGGGCTGTTTCGTGGGTGTTTTCGGAAGTTTTTGTTTAGTTTGCGGAGCTGGCCTACCATGAATTAACGCGGGAATTAAGAGATCGTCGAAAGATCCGTCTCGAGACGTAAACGACAAGGTGAGCAGAAGTGAATGAAATAAAACCGAGACATGAAAGAATCATGCCATCTCGTCTCCCCCGTCCTTAGGGAGTAAATCTGGATATTAATATTTTTTACTACTATATTTGCCCATTTTAGTTTCTAAGCAATTAGCCGCCGCTTACAAGCCCTGGAAAATCCTTACGTTTCTGTGGGCACGATCCACTTCTTTAAGGGGAAGAAGAAGATATTGAGCAGCCTTCTTGTGGAGATTTGTTGAAATTTATGGGAAGGCAACGAAGAGTTTCTTTACTTCGGGTGGCCTTCAGGCGAGCCCAAGTAAATTATCCCATGGAAGAATTTCAAAAGAGCTGCTAATGCTGTCAAAAGCACTCAACTGCTCTTCATGTATAGTTCTACAGTTTCTGAAGCCCTGTTGCTTACGTTTAATTCCCTTTCTACCAACACAACATCGCGCCATTCTTGAAAGTCAATTGGAGTAAAGGTTTCATAGGAATTCCGCACCAATTTAAAACTTTTCATTCAGTACGAGCGAAATCAGAAGTTATCATCGTAATATTGCTCAAATTCAGCCACATTTTTAATTACTTGTGGCCGTAAAATTTACTAGCTGACATGTAAGGCGTCATTAAATAGGTGTGTTAGCGTTGCATTTAGGTCATTTTATCTGAATTTGGGTTAGTTCGAGAAAAATAGCGCCTCATATGCAGTATATACCGACCCCGATAGCCTATGTCAAATAACCTGCCGGTGGCTTTCTGTTTCTCTGTGACATCATACCAACTGCAACCCTAATATTATCTAATTCTACCCAAGCGAACCGTCGAAGTCAATTAAAACCGCTGGTGGCGTTCTGTTTCTTTGTGACGTCATACCGGCAGCAACTCTAATCTAATCTAATTCCGCCCAAGCGAATCGTCTATGTACATTAAACCGCTGGTATCCTTCTGTTTCTTTGTGACGTCATACCAACATCAACTCTAAATCTCAAATTCCGCCCAAGCGAGTCAACTACGTCGATTAAACCGCTGGTGGCTTTCTGTTTCTCTATGACGTCATACCGGCTGCAACTCCAATCTAATCTAATTCCGCCCAAGCAAAATACATCACCTTACCCCGTCATGTCATGCTGCTACATGGAGGAAAAGAACAAAATTACACAACAGGACCATTTTCATAACTTTTGGGTAGCTGATATGATTGGCCTGTGGTTACAGCAGCAGGATATGTACTTGAAGCTTCTAGGACATGAGGAGCTCCCTGCGAAGACATCGCAATTTGACGTAGGCTTGGTGTAACCGTTCGAATACCATATTTTATTTAGAAGTCGAGATTTTGGCATAGCTGACGAAATCTTGCAATTTTTTTTCCTTCAGGCTGTATTTTAATCTTTGATTACAAGTGCCGTTTCTGTTCCGGACCTCAGCTACCGCTGAAATCTAGAGTAGCTGTGCTTAGGCATCTCTCCAACATATACACAGAGTGACAGATAGGACGAGGGTTGGTAGAAATAATAAGTAAATTAATGATTCCAATCAGTCAAATGAAATCATTCTACAGCTTAAACCCACTGATGTCAATTACAAAATAATCATTGCCTATAATATTTTTCGCTGCCACTGAAATACATAGCTTGCCGTTATGGTCGCCACACAGATGAAAGCTTTTTTCGAATACTGACAGCCCAGAATCGATACTCGCCTTCTGTGAAAAATTTTCAAGTCGCAGAATTCTAAATTTAAACAGGCTCTATAAGAACATTCCGCTGCGTGACAGGCGCCGCTAAGCGGAGTCTGGCCGAGATTACATAATCAAACGTGCCAAAACAAAAAAAAAGCCTATGGGAGTAACGGAGCAAACACTTCCAGCACTGCGGCTTTTTGTGGGTCACTTGTTGCGCATGCGCAGGTATTGCGGGAGGGCACAGAGCACAAAACTGAAAAAAAAAAAACCCGGAGCGAAGGACAGACTGCCGCAGATCCAATTTTCGACAATAACGGCAACAGGATATGGGCGGATATTGCGAAAAATCCCGCTGCCCGGCATTAGGGCCCTTTGTTAAAGACGACTGTAGAAGGTGCCGTCGCCGAGACGCCGCACCACCGTGACTGGACTGTCTTGGAGTGTTTGAAGCATTGCACAAAGCTTCCCGCCTAACGAGGGCAATTCGGAAGCGACGAGTGAATGATAGATAAGAAAAGCCACGAACGGGCGGCTTCACTCGTAGCAGTTACTCGACGCTAAGATGATTGCGATCGATCGGCGCTCCCCTTTCGAGTATAGCCCCTCTTTTTGCCCACGTGCATTGGGGTTTCCTCTAAATTCGCGCAAAGTACACCTCTAGGAGACGTGTTTGACATGCACTACGCTGCATTCCTGAAGGCAAATACTGCACATCCGTCAATGCGGTGTACCGTTGCCGGTCCACACACAAATTGAAGTTTTATTGGAATACCACGGCATCAGTGAAGACACTAAGCCTTCGCTTCGAAATTGTATAGACCGTACGGATCTTCAATTATCACTCAGACTCATTGTGGACTCCCAGAGAAGCAATGCGACATTCGTTTTTCCTACAAAAACACTCCTCCGTGTTAACGACGACGACGGTTGAAACGCCATTTCCTGCGTGCGATTCAAATGGCCAAGTGCCAAAGTCAACGCAAGAATGAATGTAGTGGAGTGATCACTGAGGGTAGTGCTTAGGTGCCAAGTTGAATGAAGACGCGTAATAAAAAGATTGCAAACTTATTGTAGTGTTTCAATTTCGGTTTTGTGTATGTTTTGTTTGTACTACGACAGTGGTGCCAGTGTTGATTGCGTGTACTATAGATATATATATATATATATATATATATATATATATATATATATATATATATATATATATATATATATATATGCATGGGTGCCTCTTAATAAAAGTCGGTTTTTGTGTTCGTCTGCGACATCCGTTGCTTCGTCGTTCTTATGTGGCTTCCAACGCGATACAACAATGACGACGAGGATGAGTCTTTTCAGAGAACTGTTCTACGCCATGAGCTGTATCGGGCTCGGTCCGCCGCTCCCTTTCCTGCCTCAACCCGCCCGCCCTCCTCTTCCGTGGCCGCAATGGCACGGAATGCTCAAGAACTTTCTACTGACATCAGGAGCATCCGACTTCCGGCCGGAACCTCGTGAGGCCCTGCTACTACCACAGCCTCGGTGTTGGCGGTCAACGTGTCTTCTCCAGTCTACTGCTTCCATCGGCTGCCGCCAAGACCCGTGAGTGAGCCGCATGCGATAAACCTACCGAGGATAGCAGAGCCGCCGTCCTTCAGCCTTGCGCTTATGACGAAGCTGTCGCAACTTAAAGCAACATTTTACTACCTCATGTAATGTCGTCGCAGAAAGGCACCGCAGAAAGCAACCGGGAGAGTGTGTGCAGCTGTATGCTGCTGCATTACGTGCGCTCGCCGCAGCATGTTCTTTTGGGACCCTTGAAAATTCCTTCGTGACCAATTCGTGCAAGGAGTCTCGTCGTAGCACCTTCGGAAACTCCTTCTTTTTGAAGGCTCAGCCCTCTCATTCTCCAGAGCCGTGGCTTTAGTGACAGAAATCAACCAGGCCAATGAAGATAATCGAGAATTTTCTTCCGGCAGCGTGCAGCGTATATCAAGCCATTCTCGCTCGGCGCTGCACCACCGCAGTCGCAGTGAAAACTGCCGCCATCCTTCGCGTAGCGACACGCCTCTCCTTGCACCTTGTACCAAAACGCACCCGCATCCCGACGTCCTAGGGCCGAATATCCAATTTGTTCTCTCATTGCTCACGTTGTGGTTCATGGCAGCCCCGTTCCATATCTTCCCGCTGCCCAGCCAAAGATCAACGTTGCTATCATTGTGGCCTCATTGGTCACTTCATTGGTTTCCTGTTCGTGAACTTGGCCGCCAGAATTTGCCCGACGATAAAGCTGTTAAAACTCTATACCGGCGACCGCCTCCATCCACGCTGGAATTCACATTGAGGTAGCCGTTGGTCATGCAAATTTAACAGTTCGTATTCACTGAGGCTCTTCAGTTTCCATACTAGCGAGTGATCGTTTTGATAGGCATTTTGCCGTACAGGCGCTGCTTTCAGCGCCCCGTCTGAAGCTGGTAGATTACTCGAAACAGCATATCCCCGTGCGATGATGCTTTCTTTCGAAATTCGTATGCAAGGAACACGAAGCGTCCATTCTGTTCTACGTTGTTTCGCATGCACATCGCTTCAAGGTGTTGACGCCATTAATGCCCTTGATTTCCTGATTGATGGCTCATCCCTCCGCTACCTTGACATTACCGCATCAACCACCAGGGCTACCAACATACATGCCCCAGACAAGGAACCAGTTTCATCTACATGCCTTCTAGCAGAGTTGCGCAATGAGTTTGCATGTCGTTTCGACTACCAGCCTCTGCATTGCCAAGGGTTTTGGGCATCGTGTCAAAGTACGGCTGTCGGTTCCGTCCATTGTAGCAAAACTTCGCCGCCTTCCGCTTTCACTCCGAGCTAGGGTATCTGAAGAACTTTGTCGGCTCGAGCTTGGATGAGATTGAGTAAATTAATGCTTCGGAATGGTACTCTCGTATTCTTGTTCAACAGAAGGATGGAGGCATTCGCGTTGGCATTGACTTACGGGAGCCTAAGAAAGCCGTAGCGGCGGATAACTTTCCCTTCCACTCATCGAAGAACTCCTGTACAGCCTTGTTGGGGCAACGCATTTTTCGATGCTCTACCTCGCATCTGCCTACCACCGCGTGCAGCTAGATCTTTAGAGCCATGATTCGACAGCTTTAATTACTCACGATGGCTTCTTCCACTTCGAACTCGTGTGCTTCGGGTTGCCGTCCGCATCCGCTGCATTTCAACAAAAGATGTCAACATTCCATAAAGGATGCTCTGATCATCATCATCATCATCATCATCATCATCATCATCATCATCATCATCAGCCTATCTACGCCCACTGCAGGGCAAAGGCCTCTCCCATTATTCTCCAATTACCCCGGTGCTGTGCCAATTGTGACCAACTTATCTCTGCAAACTTCTTGATCTCATCCGCCCATCTAACTTTCTGCCGCCCCCTGCTATGCTTGCTTTCTCTAGGGATCCACTCTGTTACCCTTAATGACCAACGGTTATCTTGCCTGCGCATTACATGCCCTGCCCGCGTCCATTTCTTCTTCTTAATTTCTACTAGTATGTCCTCAACACCCGTTTGTTCCCGGACCCACTCCGCTCTTTTCTTGTCCCTTAATGTTACACCTATCATTTTCCGCTCCATTGCCCTCTGAGTCGTCCTCAATTTAAGTTGAACCCTATTAGTGAGCCTCCAAGTTTCTGCCCCGTAGATGAGTACCGGTAAGAGGCAGCTGTCATACACTTTCTTCTTCAGGGACAATGGTAGGCTGCTATTCATTATCTTAGAATGTCTGCCAGTATGCACTCCACCCCATTCTGATCCTTCTAATTATCTCTGCCTCATGGTTGGGGTCCGGGGTCACAACTTGGCCTGAGTAGATATATTCTTTTACACACTTCCACTACCTCGCCCCCTATCCCAAACTGTTGTGCTGTCCCGAGGTTATTGATCATTACTTTAGTTTTCTGCATATTAATTTTCGGGCCCACGGTTCTACACCGTTGGTCTAGTGCGGAAAGCATGCTTTGCAATTCGTCCCCCGAGTTACTTAGCAAGGCAACGTCACCCCCGCTGACAGAATAGAACTAGCTGAGCTTTCGAAGTTAATCAATAAGTGTAAGACAGCTGACATACGGAAGTATAATATGGAGAGGATCGAATACGCTGTAAAGAACGGAGGTAGCCTGAAAGCAGTAAAGAGGCGTCTTGGCGTGGGGAACAATCAGATGTGCGCACTTAAAGATAAGCAAGGCAATGTCATCACAAATAGGGATAACATAATCACAGTGGCCGAGGAGTTCTATAGTGATCTGTACAGTAGCCGGGACATCCAGGATAATGCCGAACAAGAAAGTAGTTCAGAGGAGATAGACATCCCACCAGTAACGACCGAAGAAGTAAGGAAGGCTTTGAAAGAAATGAAAGGGGGCAAAGCACCTGGTGAGGATCAGATAACAGCAGACCTCTTCAAGGATGGCGGAGAAATTGTACTTGAAAACTGGCAAACCTATATACGCAATGCCTAATTACCGCAAGCGTACCGGAATCTTGGAACAACGCGAACATCATCCTAATCCGTAAAAAAGGTGACATGAAGGACCTCAAAAATTACAGGCCGCTCAGCTTACTGTCAGTCGTCTACAAGGTACTTACCAAGGTAATCGCTAACAGAATTTCTGCAACGTTAGATTTCAGTCAACCTAAAGAACAAGCAGGGTTCCGTAAAGGTTATTCAACAATGAACCATATTCACACGATCAATCAGGTGATAGAGAAGTGCGCTGAGTAATCTGAACGCCTATATATAGCCTTCATATATTATGAGAAAGCATTTGACTCGGTCGAAACCCTAGCAGTTATTCAGGCATTACGGAACAAGGGGGTAGATGAGCATTATGTAAAAATAATAGAGAATATCTACAATGGGTCCACAGCTACCATCATCCTCCATAAGGAGAGCAGTAAAATACCTTTAAGGAAGGGCGTCAGACAAGGAGACACAATCTCTCCAATGTTATTCACAGCATGTTTACAAGAAGTATTCAGAACGTTGGATTGGGAACAGGTGGGGTAAGGGTGAATGGAGAATGCCTCAGTAACCTCTGATGCTCTGAAATCCTGCTCTATATCTATGAAACATTATCTTTAAGAAGAATGAAAAGGAACATTCGACTTACCTGACTATGGTATACAGGAACCTTCCTTCTTGGGACACGGGGTCACAGCGCAAGGCATTTCTCCATTGTCGGAGAAAAGTGCTTCCATTATGAATACTCCTGCGCCAACTGATGCTACCAGCCTACGCTCCTTCCTCGGCCTGGTCAAGAATTACGCCAAGTTTGTACCCAGTCTTGCTGATGGGGTAGAACCAACGCGAGCTCTTCTCCGAAAGAACCAGCCATTGATTTGGACTGATGCTGTAGACGGCAGTTTCCCCAAAAATCAACTTTCTGCTCTCGTGCATCAAAGTTCTACAGGTGTTCGATGCGTCCCTTCCGGTTGTTGTGTCCACTGATGCAATCGACTGGACTGGGTGCTGTTCTCCAGCAAGTTGATGGCCACAAGTTGCGAGCCATTGCCTGTGCTACGCGAACGCTTTTCCCTGCCGAGAGGAAATACGGAATGGGGGAGCGTAAAGCGGTTGCGTGTGTTTGGGCATGTGAGCATTGGCTTCCATAATTGTGGGCACAACATTTCACGCTCCGCACGGACAACCAAGCTTTGGTCTCGCTGCTCTTATCGCAAGACACTGGCCGCCGTTCCCTTCGCATCGCACGCTGGTCGGAACGGCTGCTTTGCTACGGCTATACAGTAGAGTACCGAAAATGGTTTGAAAACCAGCCGGCACAGGCCCGTTCCGGCCTTCCAATTCCGTCTCAGCAGGAAAATGCTTCATTCAATGAGGTTGTGTCCTTTGTTGAGTTACCCTGCCTCACCAAAGAACAGTTTCAACAGGCCCTTTCATGAAGACTGCAAGTTGGAGAGAGTCAAGATGTATGTTGCCACATGTTTGCCTGAACATAAGATGCTCTCGGGTGAACTTCAGCCTTTCTTCTTCGTGCGCGAAGAATTGCTGGTCGTTAACAACTTGCTCCTGCGCGGTGAACGAATCGTCGTTCCTTTCTCTCACACCGCAAGTAATCGTTGGGGCCCACGAAGCTCACCCTGGTATAGTTCGGACAAAACATCGACTACGAGAACGTTTCTGGCGGCCAGGCATGGAGAGGCGGGTGGAACGTTCCGTCCAGAACTGCAGCATACGTCAGACGGCTGACAAAATTGCGAAGACTGCTGCTACTTCCTTGCAGCCAGTAGCCTTGCCAGAACGTCCATGGGAGAAGTTCGGTAAAGCGTGATGTCGGGCTAGTTGGTGTAACATGGTTTTGAAGGTAAGCTGCGCTTGTTGTGATCACAGAGACAGACATGGAAAAAAACGCACACTTCCACGAGAAGGTGGCGCCGTCTTCTCGTGAAAGTGTGCGTTTTTTCCCGTGTTCGTCTCTGTAATCACAAAAAGCGCAACTTACCTTCAAAACCATGGAAGAAGCTTGCAGTTGACATCGTCGGCCCCCTGAAAAGAGCACTACATGCTGAAAATACGCCATTACGCTCATCGACTACTTTTCGAAATGGCATGAAGTTCAATTCTGCAGGGAATTGTTATTACGTACCGTCATAAACCATTTTGCTCTCTGTGCTGCTTTCCGGTGAGGGTTACCCGGACGTGACAGGCTGCGGCAATGGGCCCAAGTTCTCATCTGCGGAGTACACCAGGTTCATAAAAAATCGCGCCATCCGCCTTGTGCACTCTTCGTCTACTACGCTCAAGCAAACGGACTGGTCCAGCATTTTCAACGTTATCAACTCTACCTGCGCCTTCAGCCGCATGGAAACCGCAGAATAACGCTGCCTCTAAACCTGCAACCCCGTCTACGGCACATGAGAAACAAGGGGATCGCTCCTCGACACCGCAGTCCTAAGCCTCACCAGCTACGCCCACTTTACAAGCGCCAGCGCCAGCTGCGTCAGAGGACCCTGTACCTAGACGTCGGGTCCAACCACCGAGGAACAGAAAGCCTCTGGAACGACACGGTGACTACGTGTAGCTGCTGTGTGTTTGTGTGCAGACGAGTGGAGTGAAAGAATTTGAGTTCTGCATGAACTGTGGCCAATTGTTTGAGTGTTTCTGCAGGAATTTTTCTTTTGTTTTTGTATTTGGTTGGTGGTTTTAGGTCCTGCCTATACATGTAAGCCGCATGGTTGTACACCACGCATTATTGTTTAATTGCACATATCATGTGCGGTTAAAAATATTGTGTATTTGCATACTAATACTAATCCACTAACTATTCCTACCTTGTTCTTTAAAGGAGGGGAATATGTAGTGATTCAGCTTCAGTTTATGTTCTCCTTTCACGCTGCGAGTGGCGCCAGTGTTACTCGTGAATATATATGCCTGCTTCTGACTAACTCGGTTTTTGTGCTCGCCGGCAACAGTGGTTGCTTCGTCGTTCTTCTGCGGCTTCCGCAGCTATACAGCCCTTTTTTCGCATGCAATATGTTTGCATTATGCTTTCAAGTCAACACCAACTGGCCAAACTTTCAGCCTTATCTAAAAAGACTGTCTTTATAAATCAAGAAGCTTTCATCATTCACGCGTTCCCACTTGCATCGAAGACTTTATACTTGCCTAGAATGGCCTAGTGATCGATGGGGTACACGATTAGAGGTTTTGTCATTGTGACATGACACAGCTTGTTCGAGGACGTCAGATTTATGCAGCAGGAACGACTGTGCGTTGTCGGTTACGGTAGCGTCTGCGTATGGAGTTCTCTTGTAGCACGCCGGACGCCATCAGCGAGACCAAGGAAGCTTCCCTTTGAAATTACGCTCAGTGTCCTCCGTGTCCGAATGGCAAAATCTAATGGGTGTTGAAATCACAACGCGAGGGACTCGGGTTCGACTATCAGGGGACGCGTTTTTGTCTTGAGGCGCTTGCGTGAAATTGGCTTTCTGTAATGCGTTTTGGCGTGCGCCGGACGCCATCGGTGAGGCACAGATAGCTTCGCGTTAACATTCATATGGCGCAGAGAATCCTTACTGCCCCGGGACAGCTGTCCGCAGTGAGTCCGAGACTCTAAATCGAAGAGCCCCACTCTTTCGGCTTTCCTGTTGAAAAGAAGTGCGCTTGCTGCCGCAGTAACTGGCATCAAACAAATAATTCATTTAACAGGTTCCCTCTCTTTGGCCCTCTACTCAGGGCTCCTTATCGTATGGGGCTTTCATAAGGGAATCATATTTAGCAGACCACAATTAAGAATAATGAGAAGTGCTTGGGTGCTTTCGATTTTTTTATCCTCACCAGTGTAGCCGTAATGACGTGCCACATGCATCCTGATTACAATAAAAAGCGCCGTGTGCCCTACCTCAACCGACTTTACTCGAGCCAACCATGCACCAGATACACAGACGTCGCTCACTGCTTTTCCACCTACCTGCCCCCCTAGCATTCACGGGAATCATAGAAAGCATGCTTCCTCAGCCAGTTTCGCTGATACCACAACCGCAACAGCTGAAGCAACCGCCACGGCCTTGGAGGATACTACCCCTACCCTTACTAGCATTTCACCATCAGCACAGACTCCGAGGAGACCTGGTGCGACAACCTCCGCGATCGAATCCCGCATCAAGTTGTGAATACCCTCCAATCCGTCACGGCACTTCTCCTCCTCCCGTCCAGACAGTGCGAGCACCTGAAGACGCCTCCTTTTCCGAGCAGGATGCACTGTATGCGGCTGTGCGTAGACTCATCTGCCAGGGTCTTCCGAGAACAGGCGACTCGTCATGAACACCACCTTCTCCCTCTCAAGTATGCTGACCTCCTTTCTCCGCAGCACCACAGTCGCTCACAATACCTTCGCCCCATCCTCCACTCACTACTGCCTAGGCTGCGACGTAGCGCAGATTATAGAGCAGCGCCTATTTAAGCTCCACCACACTTCCATAAATGTACCCCATGATTCTACCTATGACACCATTTGTGCTCACCCCGCTACAACAGCTCATCTTGTACGGTTCCTCCCACTACATCACGACCCCATCAGCTCCCGTCCCTTGAGCTGTGGAAATGCGATCTGACAACCTATTCCAGGAGGACTACCGACGCCTGATTAATTCGGCTACCCTGGCTGCAAGGCGCACAGCTTTATGAAATGATGATGCCATTCTTCTTTTTTCATATTAATTTTTATTTCGGTTCAATAAAGCGTCTGCATTCTAGTCCCCAGTTATTCGCGGCGGTCATTTCTGTATGACATTGCTATTTCTAATGCTTGAAGACCCTCAAAATGAGCTTCAACGAAATGTCAAGGGGTAATCACAGCTTTGTTATGCATTTAATAAAACGCGAACTTTAAAGAGTAGGGCTTGTAAAGATCGTATTCCCCCACGTACATGCAACAAAGAACTAAACCAGGCGTCAGATTCTGTCGTAACTTTCCTGCCAGATTGGAATATCTTCCCAGACTCAGGAAAATGAGCTTCCTGTGAGGACGAAATTTGGCTGCGAAGCTAGGCTATTCGTACGGAGGAAGTGAAGCAACTGACAATATTGCGTATTTTCCGGCATCCGCTAATTCGTATTCCCTGAAGACATGCTCGCATTTTACGCTTGTGGACCTAACAAAACAAATTGGGGAGAAGCAATTGCCTCCGAGACAAGCAGTAAAAAAACAGGTTTTGGATTGCTCCCACTTCCGCTGAAATTTCGCATGATATTTTATGTCGTTTTATTATCAAAATCAGGGACTGTCGTGATTAAATGGTTTGAAGAAGAGTACACAGCCTGTTATAGACTTACTTCTACGTAGCCTTTCCATCAGCGGTACTATGAAGCATTGCCCGAAGAAGACAGCGAATGAAAGAAATATTCCTCATTGGCTGTTTATGTGCTTGCTTTATCATATTTTATCCTGTTGCTCTGCGTGGCAGTATTATAGTACCAACACAGTGAATTTTCGTCCTGGTGGTAATTATTCTATTTCATCTTAGCGGGCTCTGAAATTGTAAGTACTTTGAAGAAGAAGTGGTGCCCAAATAAAAAGATTTAAAGGCTGGTTTATTGTCTTCGCACATTGATTCAGAATATCATGTTGGACTAGTGTGTATAACTATAAGATATCGTCATAAATTCGAACTTTACACTTTCAGGGTACCTTTGCGTTGCCCGTTGGGATCGAAAGCAACACCTGTCTAGGTGCGACTGCCGTCTACTGAACACTGGTGGCTTCGTTTATCATGCACTCAACAGTGCTCACCGCTAACGCAATAACGCCCCTTCATTGCTCCCTTGCGGGGAACGTAGTATAATTAAAACAATTGGTGAAGGACAGGGATGGTCTACCCTGACGCGCTTTCGGGAACATATGTGCGCAGTGACTTTCTGTGAGAAGTCAACTGTGCCGCTGCACACAGAAAAATACATAAGCACAAGCAGAAACAATAATACTAAAAACTAGCGTGGCGGCACCAGACTCAATTTCACTGATAACCTCGAATTATCTCTGCCGGCGCTACAGCCATGTCTGAACGTGGCGTAATCACTCGCTCAGTTTCGCAACATCTGTTCCCTGCATATTTAAAAATCAAATGTTTGCCAGCGGATGTTTCTTAAAACGCGTGATTGATCAACTCCCTTTTCTGCATTTATGCTGCACGTATCGTCGCCCCTTACATTTCTTCCGCGCTTCTCTGTGGACCGCACACTATTACGTAATTCATAGCTTTGACCTTGCTCACAAGGACTATGGCTGCTCTAAAACAGCAGCGGGGATAGTGAATGGGCTGTTGCATTTACAATCCGGGGCTTATGACACGAGGCACTCATCGGAATGGGGCGGCATCTACAATGCAGAATGGCCGCGCTGCTTACCGCAATCAAGCCACGACAGTAAGTTAGTATATCCGAATTGGAATAAATACAATTTCGTAGATTGCAAAGACAAGTGTGTGAGGGAAAGGCAAGTGTAAGACAAGTGCAAAGACAAGTGTGTGAATGTGTGAGACAGTAACGTAATTCCGATTCTCTGGAAGAAATATAGGCAATTCCCTACTGATAGAGGCTCTCGCATTTCAGTTTCAAACTGGCACTAAGGAATTGACACCTCGGAGATTAAGTAGCAGTAGAAATTGATTCTTGAAACGTGTATTCCTCTCTCTCTCTCTCTCCTCTCTCTCTCTCTCTCTCTCTCTCTCTCTGCTGTCGGTTCGTTACAACCAAAGGCTTCTCACTTTCAATTTGGACCCTTTCCAGTCTGGCCTTGCAACTGCATCACCTTATTCGCAATTTACACTCACGGGAGCTAGCACACAATTTTCGGGAGTGCTGTGCTGTCTTCTGAGAAAAGCCAAACTTTCGAAATGCCTAAACTGACAGAAACTGCCAGCTGTATACAACTAGGCAAGAAATGGTCCTTTATTGCCCTCCTCTTTGTCGCTTCCCCTTTTATGGCGTCGAGCTCGACGAGAAAGCCGTTGTTGACCTTGAAATGTTTTTTTTTCTCTATGTGCTTTTGCTTTCAAGCAGCATGCCATTCATTGATATCTATTAAATTTCTTGTCTGGGCTTCTTGGGCTAGGGACAATTGTTTTGTGGGCGGAGTTGTACGACAGGGGTCAAATCGGGGCTTTAGGCATCACAGATATACGGAATAAAGCAGCGTTACCACATTACCGCTTTTAAACCTGACAATTGGAAGCTTTACGGCTGCATTAAACCCCCCAAGCTAAATAGGCGAATGCGCTGAGCACCCTCGTTACCCCAGCTGACCACATGAATACGTCTTCCCCAGTTGGTTGACTTGCCACACATCAACCCAATATTATGATCGTTCTCTCTCACACTTCTCTCTCTCTCTCTCTCTCTCTCTCTCTCTCTCTCTCTCTCTCTCTCTCTCTCTCTCAAGTTGCTTCATGCTATTTGTCAGCATGATCAAAGTGACATAATTTCCTTTCTTAGGGGACGAGCGGTAACAGGTCCTTCGCGAGATTTGTATGGACTTCTTCTATAGAGCCTATATGTGACAGGGTGATCTGTTCAAGCCCGTCTGTACTGAAGTACTCGGGCTGTCGTACCTCCATTTGCGGCGACCAGTCCCGCAGTTTAGGTTTTTCGTGACTCATGTCATCCCATTATTAGAGCGTTTTGTTAAGAAAACTTTGTCAATGCTCTTCCTAGTATTATTGGTTCTTCTAATTGTTCTTCGCGGCCATGTCTGTGTGGAATCATACATGAGAGGTGGCCCCGTGTCAGATTTTTTTGGCTCGCTTTTACACCGTCGATTTACCCACACGGTTGCGCAAAACACTTTACAGATATTTAATAACAATGCGATTTTCTGTACCTATCTATAAATATCGACGATGGTTTACCCGGCCATGAGTCCTTAAGCAAGTTTGTAATGTGAGTTTCTCTATGTACAAAATCTTTCATTCTCAAGCTACATACGGAAACTTTGCCCGCTAAAACATGGTTGCGTATTGGGAATACCTTTGTGTCTTCTGTAAATTGTAGACTTTGTGATTACCCATAAACAACTGAGCACTGTTTCCTTGACAGCAAAGATGCTATATTGTTCTGAGATGTCCTTCAATGGACACAACCAAAGTACTTCGAATTTACACTCCACCATGTGTGATACCGTGCGATAATGTGCCGTTTGACCTGTTTCTTTTTTTCGGGGGGGTCTACATAGGTATGCAAAAGCACATGCTGGGCAGGAACGCTGAGTCGATGGTACCTCCCAATTGTCGCACTTCTGTCAAATATTAATTCAGCTAAAGGCTACTGTGACCAAAATTATTTTATACCCCATTTATATATATATAGATATATATATATATATATATATATATATATATATAGAGAGAGAGAGAGAGAGAGAGAGATAATAGAGATATACACGCACTTCGGTGTGCGCATCATTGGCCCCTCACTAGCATTCCTAGTAGCAATTGCTGTGACTGTTTTTGTTCGCCGAATTACAGATTCCCGCTTTTCTTTGTGTTCTAAGCACCCTGATTAGTAAGTAGTCCTTCTAGTTGTGATTGTTGTTATTTGAATTACGTACCACGCAAGAAATACGACAATTTAGCACAGTGTGTCAGCAGAAAATTTGTGATGCTGAGCCAGATGGTTCGGGTTCAATACCGCGGCGGCAAGGTGTCTTTCCTTATGGAAGAGAAACATTAAAGCGTCAATTTGTCGAGATTCAGCCAGGCGTTGACAATATCAATGTAGTCAAAATTAGTTCATGGCGCTCCACTGCATCTAGGCCTCACAGCCTAGATGCAGTTTCGGCGTGAAAAAATGTGAAATTTAGAATAATAATAAATTAAGCGCGCGGTATCGCCGGTAGCAAGAAGAGTGTTAACTAGTGCACGGATTGAAACGCGATTTCGAGGCAAGGCCTCTTTGGTATTTTCAGACTGGTGTTGCGGATTCTTTATCAAGGACGTAAGCACCCAGCATTGGAATATGATCCTGTGCTCGGAAATGTGTAACTGATGACAAAACAATGTCAATACCGGCTCCATACCGACTGGTTGCGTAGTTGTAGTTAGACCTAACACAACAATCCAGAAATTTTAGCGACAAGCACTAGTTAGCTTGGGAAATTAAAAATCCAGCGTCGTTGCAACCAAGAGATCGCTCACAAAATGACTGACCAAGCAAAGAAGAAAGGATAAGTCACAGAATCCTTGGATTGACGCCAAATTTCTCATGGAAGCTCTTGTGAGCAATATAAAGTAATTGAGCCGAAAAAAATCTGGCGAACTGCTTACCTAGTTCGGTAATATGGTAGATACGTGGCCTTCGACAGACGAACCCGCATCCCCCAACACACCGGCAGCTTTAGGCAGTTACAACCAATGGGAGAAACTGACTAAAGGTGGACCTCTTAAAGGTGTTGTGGTTTATGATTTTGAAACGTGTCTTAGAGACATGCGCTGAGGCATTGACGAGTAATGTGAGCATGCTAATTACTGAAGTAGTAAATAGGCGAGTAGGAGAGGGTGTTCTGGCTAAAAGTCATCTTCGCTTGGTGATGCGCGCCCGCGTGTTAGACAATTCATAGTGACGGAGCGAAGTAGAAAACGACGTACGTGGAAAACTATGATGGCGATAAAAGAAAGACGACTTGGGGCATTTTCACTAATGCTTTCACATTCATGCACTCCATTATAAGTAGTGCTTATGTTTGCTTTCAATTCTGCGTTTTTTCTCTCACAGTATCTCCACTTGTATTTTAAATTAGAATGGCTGACGCGAGCCTGATGTGACGCTTAGAACTGCCTTATTTCAGCCTTCCTAACTCCGCCGTCAAATATAAGTCAGTGTGGCTGACATCACCAAATTCGGTCTGCCCTTCTCCGGTTAGGATTATAGCGGACGAGAGCAGGGCACTACACACGGCGCACATAACTCATGGAAGCAGTACCAGGCAAAGCACAAACAAAGCCGAAACGAAGACACTAAAAACAGGAGCTTGCGAACAAGGAACGCAATCAGCTTGCACATATATAGGTACGGCATAAGTTATTGCACCCTTTAGCTGCAAAAACCTATCAGGCATTATTGAGGCCAGTGTCAGCTTTAGTGCATCCAAGGGGCAGTGTGTACTACTTACCGGTAGCAACATCTCAAGAATACAAAACTGGCGTCGGAAAAATGTCCGCTTGTTTTCGATGCTACAGGCAGTAGAATGGCTACCATCAGTTCAAATTTTAGTGAACTTGGCTGCTTTAATGAGTTTTCAAAGCCGCAAAGATAGACGTAATTTTAGCTTCTTCACTCTTAAATACTGTTTCGCAACTATACCTAAACGTTACTTCGGCAAAAGGTTTTTTTGCTCCCATTGTGTCTGGCCGCATACAGCAGTCGAGTAAGAACAAGTTTCGTTCCCATTTCAATACACTGTACACTGTCTGCTGCAGTTTTGTGCACGAATGAAATTCCCTCCCTCCCATGGTTCTCCCAACGTTTCCTTCTGTTTTTATCTGTGTGCAGCCCACACGGACCATACTAGTTAAGCCTTCATTTCCATACCACAGGCTCCATGGCGCCAGACAGTTTGTTGAAAAACCTCGGAACTGGTAATGAGATTTCTTCAGGGGCGCATTTTACGCCGTCGTCACGGAAACATATTTTTGTCTGTAGAGGATTTGTGTATTTATTTCCAAGGCGAAACCACTTTCAAATGCTGCTTCACAAGCTTGGTAAAACTGACCTTACCTTATTGAAGTGTATGAGCACACGTTCAGACGAGACGCAACTGACATAAATCTGCACAAAACTGTTTAAAAGGTCGTGCGTCCCGGCTCGAGCCATTTTTGGAAACCTTTGCTAACAAAGTGAATCCCATTCAGCAACCTACGTTCTTGCAGCCCTGCTAGATCTCAGCAAAATCTTCTTTGGCAGATTAGTGCTGTTGTTTACCGATCAAGTCCTGGCTAATGCTTACCAGTTCTTAGGTTTGTGCATCCAGTGGGCTTGTAACATCTGCGGCTCATTAAAGATGTCTTCAAACACAAAAGGTCGTTCTTTTGAAATACATAGCAATTTCCCTGAATAACACCAGAAGGAAGATGCACTGGCGGGTATCTTCTAACTTGGTAAAATTGCTGG
This sequence comes from Haemaphysalis longicornis, assembly GCA_013339765.2. Classification (NCBI taxonomy): domain Eukaryota; kingdom Metazoa; phylum Arthropoda; class Arachnida; order Ixodida; family Ixodidae; genus Haemaphysalis; species Haemaphysalis longicornis. The sequence continues at coordinate 146,572,642 of CM023451.1, read as the reverse complement.
AATATTTTGGTTCATAGACAGCATATGGCTGCTCTTATACTGTTGCTGTAAAACGCTCCCGAATAGAGTATTTGACCACAGGTACGACGTATGAGCTATGCGGATGCAGAATATCAACGCAATTCTGAAGTTCTTTACAAGGTTTCCACTTATCTTTAAAAGTTAACTTTATGGAAACCTGAGATCTATGTGTAAGGCCCTAAGAGCGAAGACCACACTTCCACTTGCTAAGCGTTGTACTTAGTTGCTTTCTGTAAGCCCTATTCTTCGTAACGGATTTTCTTCCTTCACCATGTCACTTTTACGATGTGACATCAGAACAGGCAATGAGCATACACCAGTTGGGTCATCTTGCCTGACAAAATTTCACATTACTGTAAGCGGTGAGAAATTTCAGGTGCCGCTGCAGGTGATATTTATCGATAGATACGAAAAAGTAATACGTTCGCAGAAGTGGTGTCTATATATATCTGGTACGTTTACGTACAACGTCTAAAAAGTCCGTTGACAACAATAATGATGGAAAAAAATCTAACGCGCAGAAAAGCATCAAATAGGCTGCAACATTAACCCCAAAATTTCCTTCTTCTCAGACGTACATCTTTTCTGTCCTCGTGAGAAAAATTCACGCATCTACACGAAGAGAATCATGGCAAGTTGGAGAAGCACTGGGGATCGTTCGTACCGTAAATCACCCGTGAGAGTGCTTACTGCTGCTAAAACTACTTCCAATCCAATCCAATTTAATCCAATCCAAATCCAATCCGATCCAAACTCTCAGCGCGCAGAAAAATAGCTAGGCTGAAATTCTTGTACTGGAAACTTCCTGATCTCATCTGCCCATCTAACCTTCTGGCGCCCCCTGCCACGTTTGCCTTCTCTCGGGATCCACTCTGTTAGCCTTAATGACCAACGGTTATCTTGCCGTCGCATTACATGCCTTGCTCACTCATATTTCGGCTTAATTTCTACTACTATGTCCGTAACACGTGTTTGTTCTCTGACCCACTCCGCTCTCGTCTTGTCCCTTAATGTTACACCAATCATCTTCCTTTCATCGCTCGCTGAGGCGTCCTCAATTCTTAGTGAGCCTCCAAGTTTCTGCCCCGTGGCCCCGTGTTCCCCAGTAAACATATACAAAACCGACAGGGATGACTAAGAATGCGCACACTGAGAGCACTGGAGGATAGTAAAAGAATGTTATTTTTCTCCTTGAAATAACAAAGTTCATTGTCTTGCCGCTTCACGCCCCACATACAAAATAAAGCGGTGAATAAGGCGATACGCTCGTTCATACACCCCGAGTTGTCGAAGTGGAATCCCTAAGACCAAACAATTGCGAAGAGCATAAGGGTGTTGCCGTTCCCCTCGTTTCTGAATTCAGTCTGTAAGGAACGTCGCTGTTGCCACATGGAGCAAAACTTTTCTGAGTACATTCCGCCTCTTTTTGATGCCGTTTCTTTCTGCGTCTCAGGCAGCGTTAAGAACAAAGAATATCATCTGCGTCTCAGGCAGCGTTAAGAACAAGGAATATCACAATGTAAGTATTCGCATATTTCAGCCGCCAATCAGCTATTCCCGAATTCGCAATATCATCCACGAGGGCCTTAGACTTTCAATTTTTATTTTCCTCTTTTACTGGTTCGTTTATGGCTTATAAGCTCACAGTGAAACCGAAAAGGAATTATTCGGCGTACCCAACAGTTCACGCTATTTTTCTCTGCTCGTGTGCGTTTCCATTTTGCACAAAAAGTATATATGCTGCTCACTTCTTCCCATGCTGTCCCAATGGGTGAGACATACTATACACTGTTGAAATTGAAGGATTTTTATATTGGTTCGTTTATGGCTCAGAAGCTCATTTGCAATCCACAAAAAAAAAATCGGGATACGGCGTATGCAACAGTTATGCTAGTTTACTTTGCTCGTGTGCATTTTCATTCTGTACCAGAAGTATATATTGTGCTCCCTTCTTCTCATGCTCCCAACTGTTGGGATATACTATACAATGTCGAAATTGAAGGATTTCCATATCGGAGGATTTATTGCGGGGAGCACTGCCTGCCCCCCTCCCCATCGCTCAATAATAATCCCATCGTGGGCTTTATGGTGGTGCAATATCCATACTGCCTTGAAGTCTACAACGTCAGATATTAGGAAGAGCCGGTTGGAAGAACAAAATGGTTTCGAGGTTTTCGCAATCTCCCGAACGCTACGTCTGCGCAAGATTCGAGGCATCTGTGGAATTTTGGTGCCGACACCATTAGCACAGTCAAAAATGCGAGAAAAAAATGCCTGCCCAATTTTTACGTAGAGACTGGGCACTTTGAACGTTATATATCTTTATTAGCACCAGCCTACCTTTATGTCCACAGCCGGTCGAAGCCTCCTCCTATGACGCTTCAACAGCCCCCGTCCTGCTCTGTCTGAATCCGCCCTTTGCCCCGAAATTTCCTTATGCCCACCTTCCGACGAGTTAGCTGTCTACTCTTATTAATAGTTCTTCCTCAGTCGCGCCATTCCGTTGCCCGTTGCGGTGGCTCAGTGGCTAAGGTGTTTGCTGCTGAGCCCAAGCGCAATACGGGTTCTGTACCGGCCAGGATGGGTGCCTCTTTCATGGGGGCTAAAAGCAAACACGTCCGTGTGTCGCGAGTTTTGCTTCGCGTTGAAGATTTCAAAATGGTTCAAATTAATTCTAAGCCCTCCAATAAAGTGCGCTTATAGTGCAGGCGGAGCTTCGGTGCGTAAAATCCACAATCGTCGTCATCCCCATCATCATTAACCGTTTCGTTGCCGTGATGGTTCATCGGTTGTCAGTTCTCCGCAGTACATGCCCACCACAACTTCATCTTGTGTTCTTAGTTTGAACTAGGATTTTGTCCACGCGATTGTGCCTCCCTAATCGACGACGTTCGTTTTCCACCTTTAAGTGTTGCGCCTATCGCTCTTCGCTCCCCGGCTCGTATGGCTGACCTAAGGTTTCTTTAGAGACGTTTAGTAACCCCCTAAGTTCTTCCTTCATTCATCCAGGGAACGCATTCGTAGTATTCGCGGCGAGCGCGACCACGGGCGGCGCTGCACAGCGCGTCTCCGTGACGTCGGCTTAGGGATTCTCCCATTTGTTGCCTGCTTCACTTTTGACTTTTCGGCTGACTTTGGAAGCATCGGTTGACTTTTTATGTTTGTCCGTACGAGATTGTGCGTGCGCGTAACTCTTTATCGCATTAAGAACCTTAGAACCGCATACTCTACTTTTAAGGCGTTATTTAAGGTACACATTTTTATGCCGCTCCGGAAGAAACATTGAAGGCGTCACCCCATTCCTTGCGAAGCCGATTTTGGGCGGCGCGCGAAGAGTCGGCGTGAGGCGTCATGTTCTGTATCGAGTACTCTTTCAAACAAAGAGAACAAACAGCTGCTAATAACCCACTACAGCGACAAATACAAGAGAAACAAATTCCAAGCCTTCGTGGTTGTCCGCTTTGCAGAGACAAGGAGATGGTAAAACAGTTTTGGCAACCTTAAGCCGAACGTTCGAAAGTGCTTATCATTTAGGCGGTCATGGCATGAGAGTATGCCGACATGCACTATGAGGCGGGATAAATCTAGGTTGAGTTCCAAATAACCTACTGTGTGTATTGGCGCCTGCTGGGTTTCTACCCGGTTTCTAAGCAGCGTGGACGTTTATTGAGCAAGCCGTCAGAAATTGAGCACTGCATCAATAACTGGGTTGGTTCAAGCTCGGAGGCTGTGCTTGTATTCCTGAAAAGGCGCCATATTTGCTTCGCCCACAAAGAAGTCGTGATTTTAATTTCGTCTGATATTTGTAGTTGTAAACCAAATCATAGAGACTTAAAAATTACACTATTTTTCATTAATGGTTTTGTCTCCTTATAAGAAGTCAGTACGGGATGTAAAAGCTCAGTACGAAAAGGAGATATGCTAGTCGTTTTCCATCATTTCTGCAGGTGCACCGCCATATGTGTCAACCATAGCACACATGCACGCACAAACGCGCGCACGCACACGCACGGAAACAGAAACGCACACGCACGCACACACACATGCATTGAGGCATGCTAATTACGTATGAAGTAAAAACACAGTAACACTACGTTAGTTCAGACCTGGAGCGATAGTTACGGCACATTTCCCCACGTCATATCTTCCCCATATTTAGAGATGCGTTTTAGTATACTGAACTCTAGAGAGCAAGAGTAATTTTGTTCAATTCATGGAGTGTCATTCCGAGAATACCAGGATTTAATCTTTAAGACTGAATACGTTGAAAAACAATAAAGAGATGCTTGCACAAATTCATCGGTTTTAATTCTTGACTGGAAACCGGACCGTATACTATTTATTGCGTTCGTTAAGGAGTATCTAAAGCCTACAACACCGTAATTATATCACAACCGTTCAAGGTGGGAGTCAGTTCGTTATGGTAACGATGGTTACGATAGCAACTCGGGGCACAAAAGCAGCCTTCGAGTAGCCTCTAGACTACTCGAAGGCTGCTTTTGTGCCCGAGTCTGCGCCGGCTCAACGTCATCTGCGCCGTTTCGTGGAGGCTTAGCACGAACCTTCTCATTGCATTTGCATGTGAATAAACAACGCACGCTGTGAATGTGCACGTTTTTGCAGGCAGCCATAACAAATGCCAATTTGTGAAGAAGGGAATGTATACCATATAGCCTTAAGAAAATGCGCACACGAACTTTGTGAGCCTTCCAGAAATCCCAAAAGCTCCTAAAAGATGTCTGTTACGGTGCAGAACAAATTGAGCGTTGGGCCCAGAAAAAAATTCGCCTCATACAAGCCACCAACAACAAAAGAAATAGAAGTCAGCAATTTTGTTTCCTGCTGTGCGATGCGCGTGTATGGGTCCGCTGCCTGGTGCGTAACATTACAGACTGTTGAGTCTTCATAAGATCATCTCAAAAATACTTAATGGAGGATTACGCATTTTGAATACATATCGAGGATCTCTGAGCGCCGAACCTCGTAAATAAGCTAGAAAACAGGAGTTACACTCTTCAGACCGATGATCTTTAGAAAGCTGTTCTTTCTCTACTCATGCGGTACAGACTTATGCGGAATAGATTTTTACATTATTCAGAGGCTTCAAAGCTGTAAAAATACCTGAATTACAGGAAATACGCTTTTTAATGGACTAAAGCACCAAAACGGGTCATTTCTAGCACAGCCACTCCTGCCCCTCACAAGCGAAGTTTAGCAAACGACAGCGGCGCTAGTGCCAAAGCTCACGCCAGGAACCAGGGGGCGCCACTCAAACATCTCACCACCAATACTTTTCTCGTTAGTGACGGGCCTAGCCTACCATCTGATATTTCATAATGCTTGGCGAACCCTCCCAAGCCCAGAGCAACTCTAGGGCTTATTTCCTCCCCGTGGTTTGGATTGGCAACGACAAATTTCATGATAATAAATTCATCCACACTCTTCTAGTATTTCATTGACTATGCTTAAGGGGGCGTTTCCACGATGTGTTATTCCGTCGTTGCTATGACTTGACTGAAGCAAAGTTGTACGCCGTTTTTGCTTTCCCTTTTAAAGTGGATGACCTTGTCTTTTTAACATTCCGGCCAGTTCTTTGCGAAGTCGCCTTTTTTACTATAGACGTGAACCGACTTTAGAGAAATTCACTATACTCGCTGTATCTACCCTTATTCACCATGCGAAATCCCGCCGGCGTCGTTGCTTGTGAAAAAAAAATCACGCCATATCCACGGAATGAATGATGATAAATGGGGCGAAGCTCGAGAGGGGGATATCATCGGTAACCGTAACTCTCCCGTGAAAGTTCGCCCATTACATCATTAAGAAAGACGAAAGACTGTGTGCGTACATTGTACAAATCAACTTTTATATTCGAAGTCAATGCTCCCAGGCCTAGACCTGGTGAAAGACCCCGCGCCATCGAGGACTACCCCGCACCTCCACCACAATTTGTCACGTAGGATGGGACACAACGGTAAAGAAAGAACTTCTATTTAGGGCGAACTTGTGCCCGAACAAGACGAGAGGAAACGAGCAAAGGTCCTTGCGTCTCGTTCGATCTCCGAGAACGACTGCCTGCGTTCGTGGCGTGATCTCTTGCGTGATCTCCCCCTCGCAGTGCACGTGCGCTCGCGCCTCCGTTGGCGAACACAGACAAGCTCGCGCTCCCGGTGCCGAGTTTGCGCTGCCGGTTGCAGCCGGTTCTTGTGCGTGCAACGAGGCCCACTTTGCGACATCTCCGAAACCTTGCGGCGGTCACGTACCACGAGACACAAGGGATAGACAGACCCATGACTTAAGGAGCTTCGCCCCTAAAAGCACACTGCAACGCACATGCAATAACTGTGCAATAGTATATTTACCATCTATCGACGACGCCCTAAGGACAGAACGCCGTCCTGTGAGTTCATTCTATATTTAAGCACAATGCACGCCTCAGCGTCCCTTGCAAAAACATCTCGTGAGACCAAATATTCGCAACAATTCCTCTCAGTCTGACATTTTTAAAGCCTTTCTTCTGAATCTTTCCCCACAAAAAGCAGTTTTTTTCGTCGGTTTTCCTAAAATTCGTGTTCCCAGATATTTTGGCCGTCGGGGGTGTTACGGCATTATCCCTTTTATATACAACCATTCGAACGTCTTTTATACTTTGGAGAAGAAACATGAGCTGGTTTGTAAATTGCAATCAATTACGCAGTTTATGGCGACGTGGCTTTGCTGCGATTAATTGCTTGACTCAAAGCACATGTAAACTTTTAGACGATCCGGGTGCTGCTTCCGCTTTGGCCAGGTAGCTTATACGCTTTCGTTTTTGAAAATACGATGAAAAGAACATATAGAGGAAGTGTTAGATTTGAACCATTGTTCTCTATTATAGAAGGCAAGCATCTGAAGAAACTTTTTGTGCTAGGGAGGTCGGAGAAACAAGCCAGAAAACAGGCGGACATTTGTTGTACCCTACATGACTGTCCGAAGTACAACCTTTAACGTTAAAGATTTTTACTTCCACTCTTCGTCGATCAGTGTGTTTAGAAAAGCAGAAATGCAAGTTGCAGCGTCGTTTATAGGTGCGCTCAGAACACCATCCGATTTTCGTGCTTGTCATTGACGGTCACTCTTGCCAGTTACGATGATAATTCTTCTGGGCACTTATCGGTGGCAGCTTGGTCGCGCAAATTATTCATAATTAGCCGGAACAACCAAACTGATACTGCTGTTTAAAGATGAAGACATTAAACAAAAAAAATAATAAAAGACACCCGAAGCAATTCTGGCATTAGTACCACCTTTTTGAGCTGCACGACAGCGTTGTGTCATGCAAAATAAATTTATCACCTTTGGTCAGCGGAGATCAATGTATCAAGTATTTACATGAGCACAGCGTTAGGAGAAGGCATATGTAATATCTACAAAATATCCATTATCTCAAGCACACCTGACAGTTTTCAGTGGTATACAATTTTCGCGTAATGTACTTGAAGAGGATATCTGATAACGATGGGGGTAATTGAATCCTACTACTCATTGCTAACTTGATCACAAATGAACAGCGTGTGATAGGCTCCTGACTGGTGGCCTCCAGCTTCCTGCTGCAAACTTCCTATCTGACACTTCGGGCCCTCAACTTTCCGTTCCCAATTTTCGTGTGAAAACCCGTGGCTCCTAACACTGCAGTTGTAAAGGTGAGGAAAAAGAAGAGGAGTATTGCAGCCTCATGAAAACTTGAATTTAAAATTGGTTGCGTTGGTTGTTGAACGTATGCTAGAAGTGACAACATTTCCCTTTAGTTGACAGCGATCGGGATTCCTTATGGCACTCTTTTATTTTTTTTATCCCATAGTACATCTCCAGGGAATTCTTGGCAGCTGGATAATTTTAGAGGTACAACAAATCACAACGAAACAGGAGCCGACAAGCCAAGAAATGCCACTACTTGTCATCCGACAGCTTATTCTCGACCCAGCCCACTGCGCAGTATCAACCGAAGGGCACTAACAGTCATTGCTCCTTTAAACAAGGACGGACAAATGAAAAAGCGTGCTGATGAAACACCAGCAGCCTTCCAGCAAAAGTCCCAACCCACAGCAAGCGAGGTAGGAGCTGCAAGTTACAACGAGTTTTACGATCAGGGACGCACCAACGAGGTTGCGAATGCTGAAAGCAGTTCCCTGCTGTGGGCCAATGACGACCCCTATTCTTTTTTTTTGGTTGACCCAAGTGAGCGCTAATGACCGCAGCGCAATGGAGAGCTTTTCAAAGGCGTTTGCGACGATGCGCACCAAGACATCTCTCAATTTCCGAACAGCCTCGTTAGCGGGCCAACAAGCAGAGTAAAGCTGGTATGAATGAAGAGCTCGTCAGCTTCCGTAGCTTCCCGCGGCGATTGGGTCTTGCGTCACACCTGCGTGACCTGGAACGACACTAAACATCGCTTTGTCGCCGTTCCACCACCGCACTCTCTTTAGAGGTGCCCCCTAGCTGTAACGTGCGCCCGGGGCGTGCTACGAAGTAATCATTGCCCCGCAAGCGTCATCACAGCCTTTCCCAGAGAGTAGAACTTAAAATCTGGGAATAGAAGAATGTTCGGCGAGAGAGATATATATATGCGCTTGTGGTGCATCATTCGCTCTGACGATGAAATCCGGGCTGTGGCACGCAGCTTTAAAAGCTCAGATATTTTTCACAGTATCTAAAATGTAGCAGAAGGAACTTAGACGTGTTCAACGTCTGGAGCAAAGGTAACATAAATTTAAAGAACTTTTCGGCTCAGAGTGCAAAGCCCATTGCCCACCAATGTTGTGTTAAATCTGATTTCGGCACGGGTACAAGACCAGGCATGTGTGAATGTTCACATTGACAGAAAAAGAGTAATTATATTGAAATACAAAACACACAGATGTCGGATTTACTTATAAGCTCTGAACAACTACTCCGTATCCGCGAAGAATCAAGGGATATGAAATCACGGGTGGAAGATCAGGCAAGATGAAGGGCAAGATGAAGCACCCACAACATGAATGTGCTTGCTAGAATAGAATATACTCGTAAAGAATGCCTGTATACTATACTATACTGTACTATAGTATGCCTCACTATGCTATAAATAAAATATACTATACTAGTCTATACTATACTACACTACGCTATGCTACACTACACAACACTACACTATACTCTACTGTACTATACTATACTATAATTCACTACACTGCACTACATTACACCGAATGTCTATACATGCAGGACCTCGCCGGGTCATTTATAGTGCGAGTTTACCTAGATTTCGTTGCCCTCCTTCTATGTACAGCTAATTATCTTCACGAACAACCAAATATCTGTGTGTTGTGTATGTTTAGTCGTCCTGTCAACTATATGAAAAAGAAATACCTGCCATAATTCGGCCGACATTTATTGTAATATCTCGAACGCTGTGGCATAACTGTATACTTTTTCATACCAAGCTAGAAGTCCAAACAATAAGCTATGTTAGCCATAAACAAGTACGAAATTTATCCCAACTATCTTTTTGACACTTTAAAGAAATTCAGGAATTCCAGACTGCGCACATAACTTAAAAGTTCACCTCCGACGTCCGACTATATTAAACCGAGTGTAGCTGCTTGCGGTACTTTATCGAAAAAAAGGGCTTGTTCAGAATACAAAAAAAAGCTAAGTTGTTCGAAATAGGGGTCCTCCATAAAAGCAGCCTCACTATTGAAAGAACAACGTTTGAATAAAACATGTGTGATCTCAAAAAAGAAGCAGGAAGAACACCACGTGCAGAGCTTAGACAAAGAAAAAGATTGAAGTTAGGGGTACGCCTATTAAAAATGATTGATTCAATAGGGCCCATACCGTATCGAGTTTGTTTTAAATAGAGTTGTATGATACAGAGGAATCACCGTACAAAAGGTATAGTGCTGCATTTGGTGGCTTCCATAAGAAAGCGAAGGGGTGGTTATATAAATAAAAATCAGTACACATCACAAAACAAAGTAAACACTTGAATGTACAAATGAAGGCACACTGCTTGGTGACAAGATTTAAAAAAAAATCAAACAAGAAGAGAGCGTTGGAAAGAGACGGAAGCTGCTTGGTATTTCTTAAGACTTAACTTACCGGTCGTTCCGTAACTGCCAAGAATTGCGCATCGGAGTGTATCGCAGAGAGAGCTTATGCTTCAGGCTTTTAAATAATTCCGCACAAAGGCCAGGTCTCTCGGGTCTCTCACTTCGAATGACGCTCTAAAAAATATGTAGGTCAGCGTCCATAACAGATTACACACAGCATTGACAGGACAGTTTAACTCCTATTGGCAAGTTTGCGTTATTTCCATTCGCACAGATAGATCTCCACAGCTCCTGCGCGACTAGAGTGTTAAATTCCGGCCTCCCTCTCCATTGCATACTACGAACTCTTCCTTTTTTACCTTGACATTCCCGCCTCCGCGCACTGTTTTTTCGCAGTAGAATTCACGAGCCCACGTTTCATTCGTCATAGGTCAGAGGTGGTTGTTCTATTTTACGGGATCGCCAGACGAAAGCCGTCACACAGCAAGTGTGCGGTCGGACGACAGTGTTCGTAGTTACCGGCGCCTCTTTGTGGCTGACCCGGGGAGTTGTAGCCGGGCTCTTTCCTTCCCCCTCACCCCTCTTTTGGCGTTCAACTAGTCCCCATCTCCCTATTTTATTCCGGGAAATGAGGTTAACAGTGAGGTAAAGGCTGATGCTGCCGGTGAGGGGTGACGTCACAATGAAAGCAAATCTAAGAAAGTTCGCCGGAGTTGAAAACAACAGAGAGTTTACTTGCTTATGCTCGAATAATGTCTCGCCAACTGGCTACCGCTAACGCTGCGCGTAACGGAACGCGATAAACTGAGTGACTGCCAAAGTTTTTATTGTATTCTTTTATAAGGAAAAAAAGAACAGATGCCAAAGTTAGAAACCGAACTCATGCCCATATGCCAAAGAGTATTGAGCTCCTCTCTCCTAATATTCGTTTCTAGCTTCTGGGTCAGTCAAGCGCTTGGCGAATCCTCATGCAATGATCACTGCAAGGGTCAGAAAACATTATGTGTGAGAAAGAATCACGCGCATCAAGGACTCCTGTGCAACGATTGCACCAGCGTAAATTAGTTCGCGATGAAAATAAACTGAAGGACTTGCTAAGTTGAGAGAAAAAGTTATAACCGCTTCCCCCCGGAAGCAGGGCGGCACGCGAAGTTTGACCACAAGCCAAACGGAAACAACCAAAATTGAAACTCGATGACCGCGAAACGAAAACATTTCTGCCAAGATCAAAAGGCAATTATCCAAATGAAATTGCAAAACCTTCGATGAGCCAAAACGAAACTCTTTCACATCGATGAGCTTACCCGAACGCAAATGCTTGGTGCCACTGTTTTGCCAATATATGGAATGTTTGCGTTCTCCCACGGCTGCCTGCTCTTCCCCGGAGCGAAACATGCGCGGCCTACGTATGCCGCGCCAGAAAGTGATGTGCCCGACGAGAACGAGCGACCGCAACTGCGATGTGGCGTGACACGAGCGACGACGGTGATTGGCTCCCAGTGTCACGGCAATCGACTTGGTCAAGAAAATGTGCTGGGTCACGGCAATCTACTAATGTCTCAGCAATCTACTTTACCATCTCGTCAGTAACGTGATGAATTGGGCTAGTTGGTTCTGCATGTTTGAAAACTCCGCTTGAGGTTATTATGGACACACTTAAAAGGAATACAAACGGACGACGTGTACAGCACGAGCGCAAACTAACAACTGATTTATTAGAAGTGAAAAATCAAAACATTTAGAAAGGGTGACAAAGTACGGGTGGAAAAGGTGGGGAGGGGGAATGAAAACACATTCTTGATAAAAACAGGCGCTAAACATCGTAATCTGTTCGATGGCTTTTTACCTTTGCTGGTACACCTGAGCTACAGCGTTATCTGCGCTTGACGCTTTTATTTACCATGGTTTTGCTATGGACTGCTCTTCATGAATTCTATTTCAGGCGGTGCCAGCACGATTGAGCATGAGCTGACGCATTCGGTCTGCTGTGTTGAATTGTGATAGGCTTCCCAGATTTCGCGTGTCGTCTTGTTGCGTGATCTCGCCAGAACTGAAGTTTCCTGAAACAATGGGTTGCACTCACATTTTTTGCAGTGGGTCGCCAAATTGCCTGAGGGGGCCGTTTGCTCGCATGCGTTCCGGTGCTCTCTACGCCTCTAATTCAGACATCTCCCGGTCTGGCCCACGTATGCTCTGCCGCAGTCTAGCGGAACGTTGTACACTACCCCCACTTGACAGTCGACGAACTTATTTGCATGCTTGGTTTTGCAGGCTTTTTTGGTGGCATCCGGTGCAGCATTTACTTTTGGGCACATCCCTTTAAGTTTGACTGCTGCGGAAAACACCACATTGACATCATGGCGCGCGCCTATCTTCTTTAATTTTTGTGAGGCCCTGTGTATATACGGAACAACAACGTTTTTCTTTTCATGGCTCCGGGGTTCTGGCTGTTTCTTTCTTTTCATGTTGTTCAAATTTTTTTCTGCAACTGATACTAGCGTGCTGTTGGCAGATCGAGCCAGTACCCATCAAGGCAGCCCTTCCGGAAGACTGGAAGATGCGCATTCTGACCAAACCCCTTCCCCGGAACGTGACGCCAGGCAAGGACGACGAGAGGCGCACCGCCCGGGCAAAAGCAATGGCCCAGAAGCTGGAAGAGAACCCCAGGGTCCTCTACGCGGACGCCTCGCTCCGAAAACACAGCGACCGTGCAGCGGCGGTAGTTACGTCCAGAGACCGGCTGATCGTCAGCGCGTCCCTGAAGACAACAGACCCCGCAGTTGCCGAGGAAGTGGCCGTGGCCCTGGCACTCGCACAGCCATGCGTGCACACCGTGGTCACCTACTCAATGACAGCGTACGGAAGCTTCCGCAGGGGGGTAATCTCTTCCGCGGCCCGAGCCATTCTGTCCAAGTGCAAGCCACCGGGAAGAGCCATAGAGCTCGTGTGGGTCCCGGCTCACTCGCGGGTAGCAGGCAACACCAGCGCCGACTACCATGCCCGAGAAATGTCAATCCGGGCCGAGAACGAGCCGGAAGAGCTACCGCACCCGGTTACCAGCTTTCGGGACATTACCCGGATGTACCGAGAGGAGAGGCGCAGACTGCCGGAACCGCACCCCAAACTGACTAGGCAGCAACAGACGATCCTGCGTCGAGCGCAGGCGGGATCGCTTGCGCATCCCGTACTGATGAACCTCATGTACCCTGCGGAACACGATACGCTCTGTCCGTTTTGCAAAAGAGAGAGGGGCACCCTGCCACACATCTTGACAGAGTGTACAGAACTCAAGACCCCCCCTCCTTCCCTTCCCCTCAACACCCCCAATCCCCAACCCCTTGAGCGATGGGAGACCTTGTTGACCAGCCCCGCCCTGCTGACTCAGCTCGCACTGACAGACAGGGGCCAGGAGCTGCTGGGAACATATGGGTCCCGTAACTAGGGAACCACCCCGTCTGGTGCCAGCGCGCACCACCGATTTCTTGGGCTCAGTAAAAGTTGATTCCCCCTCCTGTCTGGGTAGCCGCTTGCTTGTAGACGTTCTACCTGGAGTTTAAAGCTTTCCTCGCACATGTGCTCACAGGACCGTTTGAGCGCTTGCATCATGCACGCATTTGCGATGCCTCTCTTCACTAATTTGGTGTGTGCCGACTCGTAACGAAGCAGTCCTTTCTCCCCTCTGGTTCGGTACATGTAGCAGGTATGGCTTTTCTCTGCCTTGATGCTTAGGCCAAGTACTGTATTGTGCCCTCGTTCGGGACTTCATGAGTGAATTCTAGACCTTCGTGCGCGTCCCTAAACATCTTTAATATCTTATCTACTTCAGCAGTGTCGTGCTGCTGGCCTAAACATACCAGATAGTCGTGTACATACCTAAAGCATTTCACTACGGTAGTCCCTCGGAACTTCTGTTCAAGGCTCCTATTTCCTGCTGCCAAGAACATATCTGATAGTGTAGGCGCCAAGCACGACCCGATGCATATCCCATCGACTTGCCTGTAGACTGCGCCTTGGTAGTCTACATACAATGAACTGAGGTACACTTCCAAAGGCTTCATGAAGTTCTCCGCGCTAATACCGCACTGATTTTGAAATTTTACATTTCCATATATATCGATGCAGTCGTCAACAGCTCTGAAAGCCAATTTCTGTGGAATATTGTAGTAAAGGTCCCTGACATCCACAGAAAAAAATGAAGAGCAGCAGTCCGTTTTTAGGAATTCAACGACACTCAGAGTTTGTGATGATGAAAGGGCGTTGATGGGAAGCGTTTTTAGATGGGCCTGGATGAAGCTCGCCAAGTTGTTCTGCCATGTCGAGCGGCCTTCCACAATAAGCCTGAACGGGGTACCTTCCTTGTGGGTCTTTACACTGAAAAACGGGCGGAAACTGTCTCGTTCACTCTTCTTGATACTCGTCGCCAATCTCTCGAGTCCTATTTCGTTGCACAGTCGTCCCGCCTCGTAGCGATGCTTCTTCAGGACCTTCCGGCTCTTATCTTCCACGAAGTGCTTGTTGTACATGCCCGTACTAGTGATTACAAACACCCCCGTTTTGTCTGAGAGAAGTAAGTTTAGGTCGTGCTTCCTGTAGTAGGTGACCACTGATTTCATTTCGGCTGTTTTTCCTATTTTTGGCGACCTTCTTTTTGCGTCAATGCCTTTCAGACCTTCCATGATGCCTGCCAACCTATCTTCTTCGGGAATCCTATTGGTGACGGTGCGCACCAGTCCTACATACTCCGCTGCATTGACGCATTGACGCAAAAAGGTCGCCAAAAATAGGAAAAACAGCCGAAACGAAATCAGTGGTCACCTACTGCAAGAAGAACGACTTAAACGTACTTCTCTCAGACAAAACGGGGGTGTTTGTAATCACTAGTAAGGGCATGTACAACGAAAAAGCAATAGAGGCCCTCAACAAGCACTTCGTGGAAGATAAGCAGATGAGCCGGAAGGTCCTGAAGAAGCATCGCTCCGAGGTGGAACAACTGTGCAACGACATAGGACTCAAGAGATTGGCGACGAGTATCAAGAAGAGTGAACGAGACAGTTTGCGCCCGTTGTTCAGTGTAAAGACCCACAAGGAAGGTACCCCGTTCAGGCTTATTGTGGAAGGCCGCTCGACATGGCAGAACAACTTGGCGAGCTTCATCCAGGCCCATCTAAAAACGCTTCCCATCAACCCCCCTTTCATCATCACAAACTCTGAGTGTCGTTGAATTCCTAAAAACGGACTGCTGATCTTCATTTTTTTCTGTGGATGTCAGGGACCTTTACTACAATATTCCACAGAAATTAGCTCTCAGAGCTGTTGACGACTGCATTGATATATATGGAAATGTAAAATTTCAAAATCAGTGCGGTATTAGCGCGGAGAACTTCATGAAGCTTTTGGAAGTGTACCTCAGTTCATTGTATGTAGACTACCAAGGCGCAGTCTATAGGCAAGTCGATGGGATATGCATCGGGTCGTTCTTGGCGCCTACACTATAAGATATGTTCTTGGCAGTAGGAAATAGGAGCCTTGAACAGAAGTTCCGAGGGACTACCGTAGTGAAATGCTTTAGGTATGTACACGACTATCTGGTATGTTTAGGCCAGCAGCACGACACTGCTGAAGTAGATAAGATATTAAAGATGTTTAGGGACGCGCACGAAGGTCTAGAATTCACTCATGAAATCCCGAACGAGGGCACAATACAGTACTTGGACCTAAGCATCAAGGCAGAGAAAAGCCATACTTGCTACATGTACCGATCCAGAGGCGAGAAAGGACTGCTTCGTTACGAGTCGGCACACACCAACCAAGTTAGTGAAGAGAGGCATCGCAAATGCGTGCATGATGCAAGCGCTCAAACGGTCCTGTGCGCACAGGTGCGAGGAAAGCTTTAAACTCCAGGTAGAACGTCTACAAGCAAGCGGCTACCCAGACAGCACGCTAGTATCAGTTGCAGAAAAAATTTTGAACAACATGAAAAGAAAGAAACAGCCAGAACCCAGGAGCCATGAAAAGAAAAACGTTGTTGTTCCGTATATACACAGGGCCTCACAAAAACTAAAGATAGGCGCGCGCCATGATGTCAACGTGGTGTTTTCCGCACCAGTCAAACTTAAAGGGATGTGCCCAAAAGTAAATGCTGCAC
Source organism: Haemaphysalis longicornis (assembly GCA_013339765.2). Taxonomy (NCBI): domain Eukaryota; kingdom Metazoa; phylum Arthropoda; class Arachnida; order Ixodida; family Ixodidae; genus Haemaphysalis; species Haemaphysalis longicornis. The sequence goes on along the minus strand of CM023451.1, from coordinate 146,556,406 downwards.
CGGATGCCACCAAAAAAGCCTGCAAAACCAAGCATGAAACTACGTTCGTCGACTGTCAAGTAGGGGTAGTGTACAACATTCCGCTAGACTGCGGCAGAGCATACGTGGGCCAGACCGGGAGATGTCTGAATGAGAGGCGTAGAGAGCACCGGAACGCATGCGAGCAAACGGCCCCCTCAGGCAATTTGGCGACCCACTGCAAAAAATGTGAGTGCAACCCATTGTTTCAGGAAACTTCAGTTCTGGCGAGATTACGCAACAAGACGACACGCGAAATCTGGGAAGCCTATCACATTTCAACACAGCAGACCGAATGCGTAAGCTCATGCTCAATCGTGCTGGCACCGCCTGAAATAGAATTCATGAAGAGCAGTCCATAGCAAGTAACCGTGGTAAATAAAAGCGTCAAGCGCAGATAACGCTGTAGCTCAGGTGTACCAGCAAAGGTAAAAAGCCATCGAACAGATTACGATGTTTAGCGCCTGTTTTTATCAAGAAAGTGCTTTCATTCCCCCTCCCCACCTTTTCCACCCGTACTTTGTCACCCTTTCTAAATGTTTTGATTTTTCCCTTCTAATCAATCAGTTGTTAGGTTGCGCTCGTGCTGTCCACGTCGTCCGTTTGTATTCCTGTCAAGTGTGTCATTAGTAACCTCAAGCGCAGGTTTCAAACATTACCATCTCGTGCTCGGCCGGAAACCGCCTTAGCTACTGAAACCCCGCGGGAAGTCCGCCAATCAACTCAGGCTGCAGGAAAAACAAGGCGTAAATAGCTTTACGCTCATTAGACGCGTATACCTTTATGGCTTTAAAAAACGAGGCAAAACGCCGTGCGGTCGTAGTACAATCCTTGCTCTAGTTTCTGGGTGCGTAAACAGGTGTGCAGAAATGTTTACTTCTTAATACTAGCATGCGAAATTTAGTGGTGTGGACAAAAACCGAGATAGTTCGTTTTATTCTATGATGTTCTTCATAGCTTTGTTTAAATTTGTGCAATTCGAAGATTTCCAGTACTGTTGCCCTGTGCTATGGTATGTAACGTGTGATTTAGCCACGCCATGGGTGGTGCACTTAACCAGACCTGGAGATTTGAAGAAGTAGGCTACGTCGCATTACTGTCGTTCGAACTCGTGAACAGCTTCAGGGGCCCTTGCGGGAAATAGATGGTGCATCACAATAACCAATTTTGGCTCATACTTGCCGTCCGGTATTTACGGCGAAGGTCCTGCTGTTTCTTCTGCCGCAATATTTTACGACTATCAAGAGAAAAAGAAAAGGGGGAGGAGGGGCGACGCTCTCAACATATTGCGTATTATTCATAGATGAATAGTCATTGTGGCGTTTGCTTTTCTGGCTGTTCTTTCATACTGCATTGCAGCACTCCAGCCGAACGCTGGGCAAGAAAAAAACAGGTAAATATTTCGTGCGGAGGATACGTGCGATGTCGATCGCAGGAGTGGCGCGACCACTTAATCAGGGCCCCGTCAGCAACGCAGCTCATGAGAGTAGTGGTAGTGGCAGCAATCAACAGTTTCTCTTTCCTTTTTTTTCCACAATTAAACGGAGAACGGGTGTAGTTTTTCTGATTTGTACGGTTTAAACCACTCCGAACGGAGTTCTTGGCACCGCTTGATTCGACAAAGACACTATTTTTTATTTGTTTTTGTTGTGTTTGGCGCCGCTCACGAGAGGGTGGGGATGAGGGTTTCTTAATCCTTTTGCTCGCCTTCTTCCAAGATGGTTTCTAAACCCAAATTTGTGTCTATTTTTGTAAGAACCAATCTGCTGTGAATGGCAATCGGGATTGTAACATCTGGTGATGAACTTTTGTTTTCCCATGCGCTAAACGATGTTAACGTGCATGGACCGTGCCACGATTAGGAAAGGTTTGGCTATACACACTTCGCCTTTAGCCTGGCTATTCTTTAAGGCCAGTATACAACACTAGTGGTCTTTCAAACTAGGAAAAACGTGTAAATTTTAGCACAAGACGCTCGCAAAATAATTGGTTTCGATCCACTCAAAAGCAGATTAGTAGCCAAAGAACGTTGTGAATTAGAATTTTGTGTATCTGCAGCCCGCTTGCACCCACATAGTTGGATTGGTACAGACGTCTCGTTCGTTATATCGCATAGAAACAGTTCGCGCTGCTTCTACTGCTATATGCTGTCAACTTAATCACCAAAAAAAGCAATCTATTTCGTCCAAAAGAAGCGTGTGTCTTCCTAGCGCAGATACAGCTCCTCGTTCATTATCCTGTTCGATAGCACGTTTGCGCTTCCTCGGTAGTGATATTTTATGACCACCAGGTAACTAAGAGAGAAAAAAATGCAAGTACCACTGAGAGATGACATCGTTGTGCCCGGTTGGGCAGAGGGGTCTTGTTCCCCTTATTGGTCGAGATTTTCTTCCCCTACTCAAAATTACCAATGTTGGTATTCCCACATACTCCTCAAATTTGAAGGCCGGAATCGCATTCACTTCACGGTGGAATTTCAGCCATGATGTGTGTGTGAAGTCTCGTATCCGCTGCTGCACTCCTTTCTTGGTGGAACACCACTGGGCTGTAGAAGGGTTGCACGCGTAATGCGTGATGCGTGATGGCCAGTCTTCGACCAAGATCAGCTTCCCCCAGAATCGCCTTCTGAACCAAGATTTTGTTACCCAACAATGGACCAAGATATGCTTACAGAGCCGCAGTCATACTAAATAGGAACGTGCCCCATTATTGAGCTGGAAAATGAGAAGGCCAGGACGAATAGACTACCGAATGCCTGATTTTACCTGACTACGTGATTTTAAAGCCCCTGAGTTCTACAAAGTAATTCGCTTCCGTGGCGGAAAATATTCGTTGTTTTTGAGAGATTTATAGCTGCCCGTCTATGGTCTCGTAATTGTCACAATTGAAGCATTCTCCCCTACGCCGAGGCCGTTTTGTTTCGAAGGCTGGTGAGATCGTGACGTGTGCTTTCGTGTAACAAAAGAAGCCTCGGGGAAATCTATGAAGGCTGAAACATATGCACCGTTTCCGTCGACGAAAGGTTCAATTTCTTCTGCAGGGCAATAAATTTGAGTTAAGATTTCCAACTTTGACTTTGATTGGGCGCATTTGTCACCGTTCTTTAAAGTTTGGCGGATACGTGATTCCTCAAACTTGGTCATTTGTTTTTGACCATATGCAGATGACAGCCCTGTACACCTTATAATAATGGCCGGCATGTTGACACTACTGTTCTCTGCAACACTTTTCCGAGAATCTTAGTCTTTACCATTTATGTCCATTACGCATTGTTAAATTTTGTTCTGCCGTGTGCACTTCGGTGTTTCACATGCCAGTAGCTAAATAATCTTGCAAATAGGCATACAAAACATAAACCGCTTGTGCGGGGGAAAGATGCCAGGAAGGTCGGGGCTATTCACTGCCATTTTTAATAAAACAAGCCTAACTAAAAAGTTAATTTTGCAAATGCTCTCAATATGCTTTAAATTGACTCTCAAGACACGCTGCTTTCGTCTTGTTGCACCACAGGTTTGCCTCTGACTTCTTTTTTTCTTTTTTAAAAGCCGGACAAACACTTCCGCCAGTGCAATTCGGTTTTAGTTCCGCTGTTTACTTGCGAAATCTCCGTCTCACAAAGAGTGAAAATGTCTGCAAAATATCCGAATGAGATGAGCCGTAGTTTGAAATGACTAAAAAAGGGAAGAAAAGAAACAGCTGGACATCTAGCCTAATTTCTATTTTTGCGAATTTGTGAGAGATGTACGAAAAACAGTTTAAACGCCGCAGAGACTTCTTACCAAGTGATGAGCGCTTTTTCACTGTGGGCCATTAAACCACGTGCAACATCGACTTGCAGACGTCGGCTTGCAGTAGAGTCTGTAGAAACAATTCGATTCGGTCCCAGCCGTAGTCTAGGACAGTCAACAACACTCGCGCGTTCCCGAGAGCAGCAACGCCAGCGGGCCAACCAAGGAAGCGAGCGCCAAGTGCCTACGCATGCAGAAGACGCCCCCACCATTATCTGCGGATCCCCAAAGTAGTGAGCAGCCACTAATGGCCACGGGTGGACATGCTCTGTCTTGTTCTGCGTAAAAAGAAGGGGGGGGGGGGGCAGAGAAAGATAAGAAAAAAAGAAAAGAAGAGGAGTTGAAGAGTAAGAAAGCGAGCAAGAAAGAAGAGGCTCAAGTATGATGGTTACTGAGAAAAACTAAACAAACTTGCAATAAACTTTTACAGGGTACAAATTTTTACAGAGATGAAAGCCCCTCTATGTCTGTTCTGGCCTCCTCCACTGCTGAGGTAATCACAGTAAGTACAGTGCCACTTTCTTGTGAAATGGTAGCGGAAACACCGTAAACAAGCCGGAGCGGAAGCAGCGTTACTTCCAAGAGGTACTTTGATATCCGGGGTTTGCGCGAGAACCTTTCGTAAGTGCGTAAGAAGAATATAGTGCTCAAGAAGTTAACCCGCATAGAGAAAAAAAATAAGGACGAAGGAAGTTTATTTGGAAAAAGCTGTAACCTACAGCCGTAATCGTTAGTGATGATTTATCGCTCATAATAGCCCCGAATGTTCCGTCTCCTTTTCTGAACAACGAAACACATGATATTACGCTTAATAAAAGTGTGTACAAGAAAAAATACCAAAAAAATTGAGAATTTAGTTGGGCACAAACACGGCTTAGTACAAAAAAAGATAACCGCCTTACTAGCAAATTTATCGTCTGTATGAAAGTCACTTGTCCGCTGTGATGTACCATTTGCAATAATAATTGTGTAGGCCTTAAAGGACAATTGACAGGAAGCTTAGTATTCAGGATATAAGAATTCCTACAAAAATCAGCCTACCCCATGCTTATATTGCGGGTAATTTTTTTTTCGTGATTGGGATCTGCACTTATGACTTGCCTAAGATACACGTTATCGCTTACTGTTTGCAAGATTTCCTTACTGAACTTGAATTTGAGTTCCTAGGCATGCTTACTGCCGCACTCGTGTGGAAGTCATTCTAGCTGAAGCTATGCGAATAAAATGGGCATGGGCGGGTCACGTCATGCAAATGATGGTATAGTCGGACCATCCGTTTAAAGAAATGGCTGCCAATAGACTGTAAACGCAATAGGAGTCGGCGAAGGACTCAATGTTGGAATGAACTGCGAAAATGCGGGAGGAGAGGCTAGACTCTACTGTCACTCGATAGGCGTGGCTGGCAACCTTTGGGACAGGCCTTCCTCCTGCAGTGGACACAACCAGGCTGGTGATTATGATGATGATGAAAGAACAACTGAACCTGTGAATGCCTTAAGAACAGATAAGTGGATGAGAAAGTGGCGCAAGAATTGGTGGTGTTATTACACAAGTTTGAGAGCGTTAATCAACTCTGTAAAGGCAGAGGCAGATTATAGTTGGGAGGAAATACTTCTATCGTAGAACTAGACTTGGCACACTTCCGGAGACAGTTGGTAAGCATGCTTCCCAACGTTAATAAGGTAAAATTATCAGCGAACAAGGGAAAAAAAGCGTCCTGAGATGATCATTCATTTTTGTTATTTTATTGAACAGGAAATGTCACAAGCTCAACCGCATCTGACTTTTTGCATGGGAACGAACGTGGCTGCGGTTAGACTGCGGGTTAAAAAAAAATAAACGAGGCAGATGGAACGATCACTCAATATCGGTACGTCACGATTCGCAAGGACAAGCACAATTTTCATGGAGAGGTTCCTCTTTGTGGCTTCATGCATTGTCACCCAATTTCTACGAAAGACAACGAAGAGAAATGAACCTGAAATAGCCTGTTAAGCGCAGCAGGCGGAATTAGTAATGAATTATCCCAAAGTTACGTGTAAATGGATCAGCCATTTTGTCTCTTCAAAATAAGCAATCAGATTCAAGCTCTAGCTGCTTGACAACAATCTGTTTCTATATCTTACCCTGTACCATGACCCGCTTTCCCAAAAAAGGTGGCACAGTTAATTTCTAAATTTAAAAGTGGCTTCCACAGCTCGTTCCGATTGAACAACAGCGAAGGCTGGAGGCACGCTAGCCACCCTTACTTTGGTTTACAGGGACAGCCAGAAGTACGTATACGCATTGATTTCACGAGCATGCCTCCTCAGCGTACTCCTACGACCTTACCGCATGGTACACTTGCCAGCGTGCCAGGGTTTGTAACTGTCTTAACACTTTCCTTACCCACGAAAAAAAACAGTGATTTTGGGTTCTCAAGGAATAATTTTTCCCGCACACTAAAATATATATAAGGTATGTAACGTATATTGTATCGAAACGGTAGAAGAGTATATTTACTTTGCAGAGGTAATTTGCCCAACATGGATGTGGATGTAGATAAAAAGAAAAAAATCTGCGCCGAAAAATTCTGAAAAAAACGCAAAAAATAAGCAAAACGTCGGTGTTGATCCGCAGAATCCGCAAAACATTGAAGAAATAAATTTGTACACATACCACCAGCGCGAAATTACTGCAAATATTAACGCCTAACTGTAAAATTTCTTGACACACAAACAAAAACAGTTAGCCACAGTGGGCTTGTGCCGCTGGGGAAAGCAGTTCCACAAACTTGTGAAAAATGGGTTAGCCGCACATGCATCGCAGATGAGATTCGTTTTCCCCTCCACTATTTTTGTTCCTAGCACAATTTACAGGTTCCACACTTTTGCATTTTCGCGGGCTTGTGTCGAACAGGGTTATCTGGCTCATGGCTGGTTTTACGCACTTTCGCTTTCCATACTAAAATCCGATGAATAAAATTTGTCCACGCAATCGGTGCTGCTAATATTCAAACATTCGCTTGCAGGCTTGTACAAATAGTTTAAAATGCGGCGTTTCCGCAGTGGGGTCTTGCGCGTGATGTCGACGCCAGTGCCGAATCTTCAAAGTGCCCGTCACGTTTCTCCATCGGCGTTTTAATAAATCGGCGCTGCACGAGAAAAACAAATGCAAAGATGATATAAGTGTCTCTACTGCTCAGTAGATGACGCCAGTCCTCAGGGCGAACCGAAGCTCTTTCCAAGAAAATGCGCAAAATCTCCAAAATGCAGTGAATTGTATATCTAAGCTGTCCTTGGAGATAGGCCTTAAATGTGCCCCCAGAAAAGGCATAATTCTACGGATCCACTGCACAAGCGTCATGTCCAGAAAAACTCCAGTGCACCTCTACATAGGAACCGCGCCCGTAAGCTTAGAGGAGGCAAATAAGAATACTGGGGATGCACCTGCAGGATAAAACTCCGCTCTAAGTCCTCCCAACTGCAACGGATTATGAAGAGTCTAACACACAGTCAGAATGGTAAGAGGGAAGAAGACACCGTCCGAATAGTACAAGCCCTCGTTATCCCTCGTATCATCTAGTCTGCCATTTCAAAATCTCAGAGAGTCAGACGAGCAGCAGGTCAACGCCATAATATGCGCAGCTATCTAAGTTACGCTCAGCCTACCCCGGTTCACCTCCAATGAAAACATTCCTCACTTGGGTCTCACGAACACCATCCAAGAGAGAGAACACGCCACTCTTGAAGCACAACAGATACGACTAGAAAAATACCGCACTGGTAGGGCGTTCTCATCGCAAGCAGGTGACCCGGCCGATCGCAGACGGGAATACCAGGAAACAGCCCTACACCCCGCACAACGATTGCACATCAAGACGCTGCCGCTTCCCAAAAAGATACACCCGAACATCCACACAGGAAAGAAGGAAAGCCAGGGGACCTCTTCCGCAAAGAAAACGGGAACACCGCGACAATACGGTGTACATCGACGCAGCCATTTATGATAAAGGAAAGGCGGCATTAGCGGTGACCACCCGTAAAGGGGACATCCTGGACTGCATCACCATGCGAAACAATACCACAGAGCAAAGCGGAGACCGGAGTCCTCGCTATTACCTGGGAAGAACGAAAAGGCCGCGGCGTCAACTTCATCACCGATTCGCAAGAGGCAATGCGAATGCTCGCGGCAGGAAGAATACCGTTTGCCTTACAAAGGATACTTCTGGAACCTGTCGAGGAAGGCCACAACATTACGTGGACCAACGGGCACGAGGTACTGCCGCTCAACGAGGCGTCGAAGAGGCGAGCGTGCGACTTCGCTCACCACCACCCTGTGATCAACGCCCAAAGATGCCCTAGCACCGACGAACACCTTCAAAGCGCAAGGAAGAGCGGGCTACATACCTACTTCCGCATTGTCAACTAACGGCAACCGCAGTCCAGATGCTACACGAGATTCAAACTAACACTTTCATTCCTGGATCTCGCTGGGCGAAGATTTTCCGGCAACGGCAACGCTGAAGACTGCAGGCTATGCGGAGAGATTGCTACCCTCTGCACGCCAAGTGGAAATGGGCCGAATATAAAACGGACCTGTCACTAACCTCACGATGGCTGCCCTCGCCAGCCCTGACGAATACAGATTCGAAAAGACCTAATCAGCCCGGCGAAGACGGGAGCGGAAGCCACTGGAGTCCTGGACAAAGGGTTCCACCTGGGACTGATGATAATGATTGATGATTGCTGTTGGTTTCCCCGTTGTAGCGGGGTGATGACGTGTAATCTTACCAAGAAAGACTAATATACCTTTGTTTTATACTCTTGGTTTAATCCTAGCGCTGCTTAGGGCAGGCACAAAAACTTGTAGGCGCAAAATACTTTTTTTTCTGTTAGAGGTGGTAATAGGCAATATTCCCCTCTCTGCTTTTCGTCCACCAGCATTTTAATCTTCTTTTCGTCGCCTCGACAGCCTTGAGGTTAAGTTCCTCTGTGCTACCCTTAAATCCTAGGGCTCCTGAAAGCCGAACATTTCCCTCATGTAGATTTGGGTGGACACCCTCGCAATCTAACATTATGTGCCTCATAGATTCTGTTTCTTTTCCGCAGACCGCGCAAACACCATCATTTTGTGAATACTTCCGCACAAAGCTCTTAGTTCGCAAGCAACCTGCTCTAGCCTAAAAAATGAAAGCACTGCCGTGGAAATCATCGTAGAAATTTTCTTTTCTGATGTCAAAATTCTCAGCCCTGTACATCTCTAACGACGTTTTAGTTACCATTTTGTCCTCCATTTATCCGTTTCTATCTGCCTTGGCTCTTTTTTGGTTACCTCGGGCGGTTTGGATTCTCTACTGTTCTTTCCGTATTTCATCGTTAGCCTTCTAGTTTTCCTTAACCCCTGCCTGTCTACGCTTTTCAAGTATATTTACCTAAGCACCTTAACTGCCCACCTATGTTGATCCATTGCTCTCAACCTCCCATCACAACATTTTACTCTGCGCATCTCGAACTTCAAACGACGCCCAGCCGATATGTCCCTGCACTGCTTCGTTAGTTGTTTTTCCATGCGCGCCCAAGGCCAAACGGCCTACCGTTCTCTGGTTCTCTTCAAGGCCTGATAGAATGTCTAATTTTGAGCAGAGTACAGCATTCGCAAAGTGATGCCCGGAACCATTACACCTTTTCACATTCCTTTCACTACTTCATATTTGTTATACTTCCCAGAGCTCTATGCTTCATTATAGATGCGTTTCGCTCTCCAACACCGTAAGTTGCTCCTCGGGAGTTCTTAAGTGGTTATCCCCTTCGTTTATCCACACTCTCAAATGTCTAAATTCCTTTACTCTGGGTAATTCGCCATGCTGGATAGACACAGCATCAGTGGTAATGTCATTGAAAACCATTATTCCCGATTTTTCTCCGCTAAAATTGAACCCAGGTCAGTGGCTTCCTGGCCGGTAATATTTATGAGCCGTTGCATATTGGTCTGGTTATCAGCTAAAAGAACAATGCCGTCTGCATATAACATTGCCGGATTACGCTGTTGTACCACTTCTCCTTGCAGCATATACGTTACGTTGAACTGTACTTGGGTTTCTTCCAGTTTCTTTCCTAACCCTTCCATGTAGAGCCTAAACAGTATTGGGTTCAAAGGGGATCCGTGTTTCAGTCCCCTATGGGTGTTGACATGCTGGGCAAATTTCCGTCCTTCCCATGTAAGGTGCACTCCATTATCTTTATAGATTGCTATAAGGAACTGTATTAACTTGTCATTTAATTTCTGGAGTTTCAGAGTTCTCCACAGTAGTTCTTTGTTCACTTTGTCATATGCCCCTTTAAGGTCCAAGAACGTAATCCAGTATGGTCTATTCGGCGCTTTCGCAATTTCAATGCATTGCGTTACCACGAACAAATTATCATCTAATCACCTGTCTTGTCTAAATTCATTCTGCAGTTCCCCTCTCTCTCACACACACATCTTTTTCCCCTCTTCTTTCCCCACCTTTACAGCAATAACGTTTATACAGTGATTCAGTCCCTCGAAAAGCACCAAATATGAATGAGAAAACGTCAAACATTGAAATTGGAAGCGTCGATAAACTAATATTTATTTAATTGGCGTGGGCAGGAGAGTACAACTGCGCACAAGTACTGGTCACTGGACATTGAACAAGGAAGAACAGGACAAGCGCAGTTCCATCAAGCTCGGCAACAGTTTTACTTAAAAATACGCATAACCAACTACCCCAACAATCGTGCCTTTAATTGGTAATGGTTCTTTCTTCTTCGCAACTGTCCACATACGCCCGATACACACGTGCGCAATAATAGACTATGCAATTACCTCCCAAAAGAATTTTCTGGCGCAGGCGGGACGACATAAAGCAACTCACAGTCTTTATTGCATGGTAAAGTCAGCATAAAACTAAACAAGCAACCTAGCGCCCACACAAGACAATGCAAGACCCAGCGCAGAGGACTTGACTTTGTGTTCTCAGAATTCTGACGTGCTAAGCTTCACTGTCGAGGAAACAAATCATAAGTGGATGAGCAGGAAAAGGAGGAATAAACTTTATTTGCACTTAAATAAGTGGATGTGTAGGAAAAGGAGGAATAAACTTTATTTGCACTTAAATTCCGAAGCAATTGCGGTTCTCGTTTTTCAACAGGCAGCCCTGCTGGCATCGTTCACACTTTCTACAATTATTTAGTCCGAAGAAACTTTGATCAAATTGGAAGCTAACACTGTTCTTGATTAAAAATCGATGTTGAAGTAGTTGTTCCAAATACAAACTAAAGAACCACGCATTGATACCGAAAAACGGCATGGTAAAGAGGCGACATAACTGCACAAAAAAGGGGAGGAAAATTTAGTGCCGTTCTGCTCTGCGAGTAAGGATGACTCGCGAAGCTGGACACAGTCCAAGGAGTGCACGAAAGAAAATACGTTTGTGTCTAATTTGCGATTGGGCTTACGTTGGCATTTCAAGAGGAAAGAGGGCGGGGGGGGATTCAAATCTATTCGCCGAGATGGAACGGTGGGACTTGATGCGGCAACGGTGGCGGCTGCACACTCTGCGGCAGCAGCTTTCTGTAGTTTTCGCTCCCAGCCGCACTTTGGTGCGCGCCGACGCTCATTGAATTTCTGCTACCGTTCCCCCCGCACATTTTTTAATTAATTAGAAATGAAATAAAATATTTTAGAAACTAAGCGTCTTCCGTGGCTGGAAGAGGGCTAAATCATTTACCGAAAGCTAGTACTTCAAAACTGTCGTTTTGTCGGAACGTAACGCTTATCAATCAAAACGACAGTGAAAAAAATGCCACGTGAGCAAAAAGGAAGAGCGTTGCCAGGCGAAACAAACTCAGAGTTTATTAACGGAGACCCTGCTTTCAGTGATTGCACGCTTTTTGTAATTGGTCCGCGAAAAAAACCTTACTCGCATACGGCAGACATTTTAACTCTCAATAGTTTTCGGCAGGTGAAGTAGGCACTCCATATTCCTTTCCACTTCGTACGCAGCCACTCAGTTTCACCGGATCTATGAGAAAAAGAGAAACAATATACTGTAATCTTCCGCATGGGGACTCACTTGAACGCTGTTGTACCAAACCACTTGCCTCACGTAGCGAACACTCATATTCATTGTGCTCGGTGGTATCGGAGGCTGGGCCTGGATGAAAACCAAAAGAAGTTCCTGTCCGGGGGACAATTCACGTTAGTATTTGAGCAGGTGACGACGGAGGAGTTCGTATGCCACATCACGGAATTTACACCCCTTGTGTATCAACGCAATAAACGCTAAGACGTCCATCATGCTCCCGCCCCCTCGTTCTCGGAGTTTCCACGAGATGGCACTCCGTGCTGTAGCATGGTTCTTATAATGGTAAATTTTCCGCATCGCAACGTTTTGCTTCAGCCCGCAAAACCTTAATTCAATAGCGCAAAGTCTTCCAGACGCTGTTAAACCATTGTCTCGCGGATCTTATAGAGAGCGCACAATGAAGTTGGCTTCTCGGCTCCTTGAATAAAGATAGACCTTGAGCTTCCTCGGAAGACGTCATGAATTGGTTTCTAGGAAGCCTTGGAAATAGCCTTTCATTTTATGAACACGGGCCTCTAATGAAAAGACAGTTGTGTTACCCTATACACAAGAACGCCGCAATGTGCTGATATGCCAAACTTAATTCCAGGGTTGCTCTCTGAGACAAAAAACAAAACCAAAAAAAATTTAAAGGAAGTCCGTACACTGAAACAGCGTCCGCAATCGACGGATGTTTGGGTTGGACGTGCGGCGACAAGGACAAACGTGCATAACGAAGTTAAGAACAGTTTAAACGTATCAAACAACTTGTTCTGCTTAGAATAGTTCCCTAAATTTAACTGTGTGCGCATATTGAAGTACTGCCGAGGAGGACTAAAGAATGAATGACCTCGCACCACTCGCACTAGCAGCTCTGGCACTACAGGATTTATTTCGTGTAATACGCCAGGAATCCTTATATGGGGATGCTTGTGAGATAACAGCCAGTGTTTTTCCCAAGCCAAAGTACCTTCGCAGTTATACACATTTATTATAGTAGGCTAGGCCTTAATTTTTTTTCCAGTAATGTCACTTCCGCAATGCAGTCTGATCTTGCTTGAAAACATAATGTTTATTGAGAAGTCAAATAACTGCCGACTTCACGCTGCTGTAATCTGAGAACGGGGTTGATAGATAACTAGCGCAGGAGGAATTTATATTTAAAGTAACTGCTTTATGGGATAAATTAGCCCATCTGGCTTGAAATATAGCCTGAGCCTGTTATTTTGCAGTTTATTTGGTTCACTGAATGATTTTTTTATCATTTATTTGCTTGATGATGGCGCAGCATTGGTGGGAACAATTTTAGGCTAACGCGTCTCCCTTTTAATCCAATGTACACTTTTTCTAGGGCACCAGCAAGAGAGGAAAGAAATATATTGTGAACACTTATTTGTACTTTCCACGCTTGTCTGTTGAAGTGTACTAGTGGCCATCTGCTTGTGGCACAAGTCCCTCACCTGTACATACTCATCCTAATCATTATTTTTAAATTTTATTTTCATCATCACGAGCCGCAGGTTTCTGTTGAGTCACTACTGGCCTCAGTAAATCAAGTGAACGTTAAAGATGACTTGTGCGGAGTCCGCTGATTCTTTAACAAACAAAGTGATATACCCTACAAAATAATTTGCAGAACGCTGGGCGCTCAGTGTTAAATTATAGGCGGTATGACATTGTTCATTTTCACTATAACAAAAGGAAACAGATCAAAGGAAAAACAACCAAACAATAGAGAGAAAAAAATGTCCCAGAAGTTTTACATATTAAACTGAAGGAGACGAGATAGGCCGTGCACACAGCCATAAAACGTAAGAAATGTCGTCCTCTTATGTCTAAGGCCGAACTGAAGGAAACAGGAGAAAAAACTTGGTGTTTCAAGCGATGTTACAAAATATAAAATTCAGGGGCGAAGCAGCAATCTTTAATGCCTGAGTTTTTCCTCGGAAAACCCAGAACCGTCAACGGAAGCTCTTAGTCCCTGCTCCACTGCAGCTGTTTCCAGGGTCGAGAGTCACGGCTGGTTGGAGGCTAACAGCTAGTCTCTAAACAATTATGGGCGCTTTAGAAACTACGCGTGCCGATGACAAGACGAGTGTGCGAGCTGTTCTATGTAGTTCGAGACTAGGGCTTCAAAAATCAGAAGCGTGTGCGGGCTAGGAAAAGGAGCGTAATAATGGAGGATGAAGGCACGTAAAGTGAGATTGGGCGAGGCGTTAAATAAAAATGGTGAAGATACTGCAGCTACTGCTTATTACACGACTTCAAATAGAAGTGACGCATGTGAAAATAGCGCATTCTCAACGCTGGGTTAAAAAGAAAGGACGGCCAACTCCGACGCGCTACTAAACTTCCCTTGGAGAGAAAGCGAGCGGTGAGCAACTCGATCAAAACGGAATCTCGAAAGAGAGACGACGTTCCCAGTCTTTCCGTCTTCGAGCGAAGCGTGGGCAATGCTCTCTTCCCATCCAAACCAGAATAACGGGAAACGTGCGCTAAACTGCGGGAGAAAATGGAAAGTGGGAGGGGGAGTTTCGGTAGAAAGAGAAGGCGACGGTTGCGACCTCCGGTGTTTGAACGCCGAGTCCGGACCGGCGGCGGCCGGTGTGAGTCCGACGCGCCGAGTCGGCTCTGCCGAGTTGCTCGACGGACGTCGGCGAGGTTGCGTCGGCAGTCGGACGAGCGCTGCACGGTGAATTCCCGGGACTCGCAAGCGGTGCGGGCCACGTTGCTCGAGTGATCGCTTTTCCCAAGACCGTCGCCTTCCTCCCGTCGTTATATCCATCGCACCGACATGACTATTTTGCGGTCCTGCTGCTGCTGGCTGTCAGTGCGCAAGGGTAGCTTCGCGTGCGGAATCTACACACTTGTAAGTTGAGGCACGCAAGAAGTGCTTGTTTTGTGCTTACAAGCTGCTGTTCTTGGTTCGTTCCCTTGAATTAACTGCTTTGCCGTAGCAAGCCAAAGTTTGTCGTAGCACGCCCAAGTTGCATTTTATGTGAACAATTTCTCAGAAGAGACAGAATCTGTTGAAAGTTTCCTTGCAAGTTAGCTTTAGACATAGCACCTTGCTTTGTGTTCATTATTACGCTGATGTGTTCATTCTGCCAGATTCTACAAAGATAAAAGTCGTAATTCGTAATCCTAAGGATGGAAGTTTGATTACTAAACATAAAAGTACAGATATTTGTACAAAATTGTCTTGTGATCATTCAAGAAAATATCATTATGGCATTCAAAATATCGCCTTCATAAAGATGTTTTACGAGGGTCCTGAAAAGATCACCCAATACGAGAAATAACTAGGGTAGCACATTGTTGCCACTGACTTTATTTAAACTAACTTTCAACTGGCACTTGAAATTTCTTTCTCATTATTGGTCGGCGACAATGACAGTGAGCAGAATTTTATGACATGATACGCTCTACAGCGGTAGAAGCGGAATTTAAAATACGGTGCAGTTTAACCACAAAATGCCAAAACAGACACTGTGTAACTTTCCTGAAATTTATGCACAATAAGAAGTTGTCAAGGCACTTAACCGCTCATTTATCCTCAAAAAAGCAAAAATAAGATGTTTTTTAGTTGAGAAGAGAGTGGCGGCGCCCTGTCACGTGTTGGGCGCTTGTTCGATATTTCGCGTGTCGCCTAGAAATAAACGACTGAATTGCGATGCACTTGTTTCCGGTAGATGGCTCGTTCCCTTTAACTTGCGTACCCCGAGGCAAGAATAAGCAATGTGTTCTATTAACTGAATAAAGCTTTTCGGTCGTAGCTGAAAAAAGCTTTTCAGTCTATGCTTTCGCAGCAGCACGACCATCAAAATGTTAGATCTGCTCTGGTTATCCATACAGAAAGTTTATGCGGGATGCCGTGCAGGAACCCTATAGGAAAATCGTGGGGAACGCCGAAATGGCCCAGTGGCTCACGTCGCGTTACCTGGCGAGTCTTGTAGAAGAAACGCAAGGGTAGCCTGAAGACGAGACAAGACATGGGACGAGAACGAGCGCTTTTCTCGCCCTGTCTCTACTTTAGCGCTTCGTCTACAGGAATGCGTTACAGAGCAATGAAGCAATATTGGCGAAACACATAATATCAATAGAACAAAATTAAACAGAGACATACTCAAAGAACTGGTTAGACATTTTATGGACTTACATAATAAAACAAGGTTTATTGTAAATAATGGTCAACTAATTACATCAAACTCCGGACCACAAGTGATTTTTTAAGGATTTATGAAATAAGCGTTAACAATTGACGAATTTGATGTTTGCGTGCAATAAATCCAAAAGCACAATTCCTAAAAAGAGGACTGTTTGTTTCCCGTAATTAAAAATATTTCAGAAAAGCAATCGGCAAAGATAAACACGTTTTCGTTCATGTGTGAAGAAAGTGTCAACGTAGTCAAAGTACTTACAAAGAAAACTGTTTTACCGTTGAAGGAACATCAAAAGAACGAACAATCTTTTGCTTTAGCTCAGATACCCGAATTTTGGAACTCTCTGGACCAGCGTTGGGTGGAGATCTACTATGTCACTCTTCAAAAATGAGTACATAAAGCTTCAGGATTTCTCTATCTCGCTTCCCTGCCAGGTTTGTGTGGCATAAGTAGCGAGTCAAAAAGTTACCAAACCAAGCGCCGAACGGATGCCGAATGGGTCAACTGAGTCCGTGTGGCGTTACGACCCAAGACAAAATGTAGAAAATACCTAAGTGGCCAGTTTACTTGATAGGCTTAGGTTCGCAGATTGTTCCGCTAAAGATTTTTGAAATGCGCTGCTGGTTGTCGAATACATACGCACTGGCAGTACGACTGAACGATAGCCTTTTGGTTCACCCGCATTCGTGCAACAAGTGAGGATATTTTACTTAAACTGAAGGTGATGGGAACCTCACCGTCTGCGGTGTAGAGCCTGTGTTCACGCCTGAGAACATAAACTCCCAAGCCTCCCGGCCTCCGCCACCGCTTTCTGATGGAGGCGAAACGCGAAAACGCCCGTGTGTTCGAGATTTCCGCACGAGTAAAAGATCCCCAGGTGCTCAAAATTAATCCGGAGCCCTTCTTGACGGGGCGTCTCAACGCCTGTGTAGCGCCGGCGCGTTAAACCTTATAATTAATTAAATCAATCAAAAATTCCCAAGGCTCCAAGTGTCTTTATAGGCGAAGCGTGCGAGGCATGTAAAAACGATCGTCCCGTTGTGTGTGGTATTAGCACGCCGTAATAAACAAAGTCGCACGCCGTTGAAAACAAGATTTGGACCTCAAAGTTACGCGTCTCGTTACTGGGATATGGATCTTGGCTACATTAGCGAATACAAACCACAATTTTCAAGATGAAAACATGAATTATACCTCAAACATATACGTCTTATCACTTCGATATTTATTTTGAGCGGATTAGTTATCAATATGCACCGTATTCAAGTGACGATGCGTCACGATGAGTTAAACGGAAGGTGCGTGCATGTATGTATGTGGCTTTCTTAGGGATCACTGCCGTAAACGTTCAAGAGAAATAAAATTTGCTCAAATCTTTCATCTCAATTTCGTGCCACCAATATTTGATGTTCTTAATAGCTTCGCTGGTTTTCTACCTTCACAGGAGGAATATCTCGTGATTCTTTATGTTTAATAGCCGAAGTTCTCGAAAAGTTTGAATACATTTTTTTGCAGGTAATATAACATCACGCCCATACAGCTCAGCAGGCATCTATAAAGTGCACTGCGAAAGTTTGGCCACTTCATCGATGCGGAGGCATGGGGCTTTGAACGCTTAGGGTGAAAAGACGGCTCTAGATGATACATTAGAGTACATTTGCATCTAATTTGCATATATATCTATAATGCAAAAAGGTACCATGACTGTCACGACTTCCGAAACTTCCACAGCTTACCCGTGTAAATCGACTAAATCGGTCACCCTAGCCGCTCCAAAAGCTGCCTTTGAAGCTCTAATCCAATGGCTGCCTATACTCACGAGAGCATTTTAGTAAATGCGCGTGCGCATGTTTGTGTGTGCGTTTGCGTGTGCGCGCGTTTGTACGGGTATTCTTTTGTTGTAGGCCTAGTTTCTTCGGCTGTGTTTAGTTATCACTAGAACCACTTTTCCTATAAGGAAACGTTTAGCAATAAACAGTTTGTAAAATTTTGAGTGAAGGAATATATATTTCGCTTTGCCTTTTAGGGGCTTCATTTTAATGTTAATTTAAAATGGGATCGTTTGCTAATCACAGTTGCCATTGACGAATTTCGATTTGAGGATTTCTATTGCGAGAAAATGTGCGACGCGTTTGTAGCCATTTTTTTTATTTCTGGCATTACTAAAAAACTGCTGCTTTCGCGGGTTATATCCGTGTTATCCCCACTTTGCTTACGTCTTGTGTTGGTAAATCGCTTTAACGTATGGAATTGACGCGCCTTTAATGGCACCTTTCTCACTTCTCTGCCCTCCCTTTTACCCAAAGTGGATTCCGCCACTACATATCCATTCAGGATATCCTCCTCCGTATTTACCACGACGTCTACGGCTTTCGCAGCTCCTCTCACCTCCGTGGCATACTTGCTCCCGACATTCATAAGGCCTTCGATAATGTTCAGCACACTGCCATTCTCGCTAACTTAGACAAAACTAACTGCGGATATTGCATGTATACCTACATTCGCTCGTTTCTCTCTAACCGAACCGCTTCTTTCTCTATCCCGGGCTCTACCTCCCCCCATTCTATCCATCAGCTGGTATCCCCCAAGGCTACATCTTGTCACCCACACTTTTTAACATCGCTTTAGCTTCGCTACCTCCACTATTAGATGCCATCCCCCTTCTCTCCTACTCTATATACGCGGATGACATCACGCTCTGGTCAACCAAGGGCAGTCCTGGCCAACTGGAAGACACTCTTCAGCAAGCGTGTGACGTCATCAGAGGCTATGTCACGTCTGTCGGCCTCTCTATTTCGCCTTCAAAATCCGCTCTACTCGTAGTCAGTAAAAAGCGTGGAGTAGCACCGGACCGCTTTCTTCCTCAGGTTCATTTTTCTGGCAGCCGTATACCGCATGTTGACACCCTTCAGATTCTCGGTCTCACCTTACATTATGCGGGCAGCTCAGTACCGACTCTGCGGACACTTCACAATCAGATCACTCAGCTTTCCCATCTCCTCCGCCAGGTCGCCAATCGAAGAGCTGGACTGCACGAGCATCACCTGCTCCGCATCATCGATGCTTTTGTTATGTCCCGTATACTATACACAATTCCGTACTTGCAACCCTCGCCATCTCAACTCTCGTCCCTCGAGGCCTCCCTCCGTACACTTTACCGTATCGCTGCGGGAGTACCCTCCTACGCCCCCAGCGCCACCCTTCTGGAACTAGGGATATATAATACTCTTGAAGAACGCATCGCGTGCCATAGCCAGGCCCAACTCGAACGCCTGCAGACTTCTGTCCAAGGTCGTGCTATTCTCAATACACTTAACTACCCCACTTTGCAACTACCCCCCTTACCACCGGAAAACTCTCCTTGGGCGACTTTCACTAATTCACGGGTTGAGTCTTTGCCCCGCAACATGAACCCTGATCGACACCCTGCTCGTCGTGCACTACGCGTTCAGGCCCTCTCGAAACGAATTAATTTTCTACTCTCCCATGGTTCCATCGTTTACTTTACTGACGCCAGCTACATCCCCTCAAACTCAACGGGCACGGCTTCATTTCTCCAACTCCCTTCTTTAGACACTGCCACGCTTTCCTTTCTTTCCCCGCCGGATTCGACCTCGCTCGAAGAATACACCATTGCCCTTGCAATAGAGCACGCTACTCTTACTGTTCCTACCAGCACGCCAGTATATATCTTCTCCGACTGTCAGTCAGCCCTTCGTAATTACGCTCACCATGAGACCCACCCACACACCACTGACTTCGTCACTCCGATACTTGCATCAAATCCTCGGCCACGTTTCACACTGGTTTGGGTTCCTGGCCACGCTGGCATGTGCGGAAACACCTTAGCAAACGCGCTCACCCTTTACCTTTCCCGGGTCCGCCCATGTCCTGGCCAACCTTGTACCACCCGCCGACGGTTCGTACACAACACCGCGCTTCCCGCCGTTACCAATTAGACGCCCAACGCCTATCACGTACCCTGTACCCACCCCCAAGTTCCCGTCTAACCCGTGAGGCTGCGTACCTCATTCGGCAGGCTCAAACCTCCTCACTCCCCTCCCATCACATTCTTCACCGCATCTATCGACGCCCTGGCCATCCTTCCTGTCCCACCTGTTCTTCCTACCCATCCATCCCTCATTCTTATTGGGACTGCACCCCGCCGTCTCTTGACCCATCCCTCGCCTCCATCACCTCCTGGGAGCTCTGGCTGTCTCCCCCGCCGACAGTAAACATCCAGGCTGCTCAGGAAGCTCGCTACAAACATGTGCACCGGATACGCGCGGGAATTCTGGAGTACTACGTGGATCCGGTGAATTGAACTTTCAAATTAGGACCTGGACTTAGGTCCTGCGGAAAATAAAAGTTTGTTCTCTCTCTCTCTCTCTCTCTCTCTACGGATGCAGGCAGACTTGTTTTTCCACTAAAGGATTCCTCTGAAAATAAAATCATAGCATCGTTTCCTTCTGGACTCCATTTGGAAGCGAGCCTTTTCAGTTATTTCTGATCACCTTTCCTCCTCATTATCAGTCTGATTATACACCTTCATTTAAGCTCTGCGGCAAGAGAAATAAAAAAAACGTTGGCGCGCTGTAGTAGAGGGCCTAGAATCTGTATCCACCACCTGGGCCTCTGTAACGAGCATAGGAAATCTCGCCACACGGGCGTTTTGTTTTTCACCTTCATGAGAAAAGCAGCCACCGCGGCCGAAATGGAACCCGCGTTCTTGAACTCAGCAGCACAACGCCTTAGTTACTGACCCACCGCCGCTGGTGCTTAAAAAAATGAACGCACAGCGAAAGTTTCGGGGGAACTGCGTTGGCTCGTTAAAAAAGGAACAAAATATATATTGCTGTTTACTCACAGACGCAGTTTAATCCCATTGTTTGTGGTATTGCGTCTACGAAGGAGTACATATGCAAGCTTAATATGTCACGCAACGCGACAAATAAAGGGAATAGTATTGAAAGGAGGAAAAGTAGTATTTTTTTGGGACAGAGCGCGCTTTAGGAAGGGAAAGGTGGGGTTAAAGGAGGTTAAAGGAAGGAGCAGGTGAATTGAGTTCTTTAATGGGGGTTGTATTGGTGTTGTCGTAGGTGTTTTGCAAAAAGGAGGAGTGTTGAGGTGGTCGCGCGAGGAGGAAAGAAGCACGCCTGTTGTTCTAAACTGCTCGTGCTAGACTGCTTCAGAGTCAGAACAGTGCAATTAAATGAAGGTTGGGGGTGTCCACGGAGTGATGGTTTATGGGTATCGTGGATAGCGGGCGGGGGATATTTTGATGATAGTGAATTTGGGGCGAATCAAATGAGATGATGCAGATCAGGTCTAGCGAATGAGTAGACAGTTGGAAGCGTGGTGTGGTGCTTACCATTTACGTAAGGCTTCAGGCTGATGAATCGCTCAGCATTTCTTGGGATTTTGTGTAGGTTAAGCTATAAAGCCGGGTGCGGGAGGTATTTGAGGCGGAGTCTCTTTTAAATTTCTGATACAATGTATCTTCTCCGCTGACGTGGACCAGGCACCGAAGGGAGACGTCGGTGTTGGAGAAACGGAAGGAGATATGTGAACGCTGGCAACCGTGTCAGGTTACACGAGTTGCCTGATTCTCCGGTGAAAAGGCCCTCTCATCTCTTGGCATACCAACTCGATTTTCGATTAGCTTAGCCTTGGAATTAATAATCGGGAAGGCTCCGTATTTGAGTCGGTCTTTGCGCGAGGTAATCGTACGTGAGGAAATCCGAAGCGTAGGAGATCGCTCGAAGTTTAAGACTGCGCTTGGGAATGTAATGGGCATTCCAGTCATTATTCGGTGGTAGATTGAGGGAGATCGAGGCTGGACTTAGATCGATGGAAGTGACGGTGGAATCAGTTAACATGTCCATTTCCTGGCTTCTGTAGGTTCCTATCACTGTGGGCAATGGGGATGATACGAGTGCGGCGGGAGCAACCAAGTATGGGACTGAGGCAGGACGGAATCGGGGGGAAGTGCACGATATCAGGTATTAGCCAGGAGATGGAAGTGTGCGTAGGTGGTGTTTTTACCACCGATAAGGTACACCCGAAATTTTCACGCACAGCTGGGCTAAAAAAACGATGTTTAGTCGAATTGTGTTTCGCCTTGATGAGTTCTACGACGATTGAGCAGCAATAATGGTGTATTCACGTCACAGTATGAGTGTTCTACTATGAATTTGCACTCCTGATAAAATAAAAGCTCTCAGAGAGAAGTGAATTTTTCTGTGTTGTACTTGTAAATAGAATAATCTGGTGCCAATATGCGGGCGTCATATAAGATCAGGGTCTCTGAACGAGATTTCATCAGCATGCGCAACATCGTCATCATAGTCTTCATAATCTCATTCATCAAATCCCTTTTTACTTATAGGTCTGTTGTACCAAGCCTCACCAATACTCTTAAAGACCCTTCTGTCTCTCTCTCTCTCTCTCTCTTATAAAGGATGATGTGTGTCTTCACTCTGTTCCCATGGGACGTCCGGTGCAAGAGCACACACAATGGCTTATTCTGCGCTATATTTACCTCGTTCTATTAGTTACTTATGACCTTAGTAATTTTGCTAATTAAATACTGTTGATACATGCAATGAGAAATACGAATGCCCTTCGCGTCGTTCTCAGCAATGCTTAAAGCTACAGTTTTACAATGATTCTTGGTGTTTGCAAACTTGAGCCCTAGAACCATTCGGAAGGCGTAAGGAACATCCTGCGTAGTGTTTTCAACGTTGCTACATACAATTAAATATAATGTGGCTCAGGTTGCCAAAGACAAATAAGAAGGAGATAAAGATCTGCTGAGCACTATGGCAATGCTTTTAAATTTGGGCGCCTATTCGCAGATTTTATGCGAACAGAAAAAAAAAACTAAAAGTAATTTTGCAAAGGAATACAGGTTAGAGAATATTTATGCTAAATATTATTGAAGACTGATGTCCCATCGGTAAACGCGAAAAAAGAACCTTGCTGCTGGAGGTGTCCTATTTTTTTAGCACAAGTTGTTCTGAGCCGAGTACATCTTTTTGTAGAGCGCTGTACTGAGATCATTCAGTAGAACGATGCATTTGGAGCCGGCGCCATGGGTATCGTCTGGGTGGCCGTTGCATGGCGCAAGGCTGACATATTAGCCAAGGGAGTCGTACTCATAGCTCCGAAGGAACGACTGGGAGCACCATCTGAGCAGAAGCACTGCAGAACGTCTCTTGAGAAGCTAGTATTCACCACGGAGTTTGGAAGTTGGCTAGACTGACGGAGCTACGTCGTCCGTGCTAGTCCCGAGAGAATATTGCAGACATATCGAGGGACATCGGAAAGCGTCTAGGCCGAGGTGTGGGCCAACTGCAGAGGTCGCTTAGTTGCACTGGGTGCCAATGACCGACGTGAAAGTGCACGGGAAATCTTGTTAAGCCTCCTAGCCCTCATGGTGCACACAAGACCTACCACAGAGAAGCCCCCCTCCTTCCCCCATTCATTTCCCTTAACTCTTTGGCTACCGCCGGAAAATTGACCAATTTTTAGGGGTCCAAGAAAACATTTTTTCCTGCTAAAAAAATTGTTGGGCACTAATTACAGGAAAAACGAAATGCAGAATATTTAGCGGCCTTTCCAATAACACCAGTTTTTAAAATGTTTTTATATATCATAGTTGTGAAAAAAAAATATCAAAATCTAAATTTTTGTCAAGTTGTCGAAAAAAATGAAAAAAAGGAGTTGTGTATATATCAAACCACCGGTAGCAGAAAAAAATTAGAATATACATTTTGTAGGGAAACATTTCAAAAACACGCCCTAGAAAAAATGTCGACTTGTGCGGAAAAGTTTGTCAGATATAAAAAAAATGTTAGCACGCACGGTGCTCGTGTCATGCGGTGAAGCCCAACCTCGAATTCAAAATGTGCAATTTTGGGTGGTTCCCTGGAATAAATCTGGCGGTTTGACATAATCAGAGGCACCAATTTGCCCCCACATAACGTAAACACATCTTGTCAATGACTGACTTTGCATTTACAGCGAGCACGATATTTGGGACAAGCACGCGATGCGGAAAAAACCATGCATGAAGTTGAAAACGGAACGCTGTGGTTGATGCTTGTTGACGTTCACGGTCAGTTATCTCTAAAAACATAAAGCTGAGCTTTATTATCGTCTTCTTACTCGCAATTGTAGCCTTGCTCGCAGAAATGAGGTACGATGCGCTAGAATCGGGCCCTGCGATCTTTGGCCGAGTAGCAGTTGCGCGATGAAAAACATCAGCACAACGAGCCTCCTCTGTTGCAGCGCTACCTAACAGTTTTTAATTGAAGCAGTACAAAAACTTATCGGAGACTCCGTCCGAATAGACAGTTCAACTAAGCAGCAACATTAGACACCCGGATATACCCTCGCATTGAAACGAAACTGGAAGGCGAACAGCTGGAAGTGTAAGGCCGGCTTTTAAGCGCTGTCCTCGGCGGAACAGATATCTGGCGACTGGGTGTGATCTTTTAATTGCATCTAAAGTGTTTATCGTAGAAATCGGGCTAGGGTGGGGCGAAATCTGGAGCGGTGTGCTTTGTTCGAGGATCAGTCGCGGACGCTCCAGGCGCCATGGCAGGTAGCCTTGAAGTTGGGTAACTGCGTAGTAGCGCTAAATATGAATTTCGCGATGCAGAAACGAAACCGAAACTGTTGTAAACTGTTCGTGAATGGTCCTGGGGTAAGTAGAACTACCACAGAACTTAGAACAACGTGCGCAAAGGCAACAGAACTTCCAAAAATCATCAAGTAGCTTTGCAACCAGGCACTGCTTGACATTTTCAGCCGATTTCTGGTATTATTACTGTCAGAGCGCGAACCTGACGATTGAAAATCGTTTGCTCGTTCACCATTCACGCCCCTCATAGCAAAAAACAAATGCTGGTGCAGAGTAATTACGAGTGGCACGCATTCTTCGTTGGTAGGCAGTGACGCGCGATGACCACGCCCCTTTTCCGAATGGAGATTTTAGCATTTGCGACTGTCAGGGCAAAATAAATACTGCCCATTCATTGCCCCCTCTGTTATGCGGTGCACATGTATCGTATATTGGTGCAAAAATGCTGTTCATGCTTGAGCGCTACAAATGTGAGAAAAAAAGTTGGTTACCGAACATCGAACAACTGCTAATTTCAATTTCGCCGGATATGAAAGGAAATCTTGAATGTAGGTGCAGCAAAAGAGCAGCCTCCAGGTTTGGAAAGACTACTTTCGGCGGTATTGTTGTTTCGGCGGGCAGATCATGATAGCTGTATTCGGGGTGTTTCGACTACACCGCATTTTTAATCTGTGCTGTGGAAGTGACCTGCAAAAAAGGGTATTCACATAGCTTTTTCAACGTACAATGTCGACACATGTCCGTTGTAGGCAGAAACAGATAAAGGAGGGGGGCGGTGGACCAGAACACTAGTAATATGAACTGCGATTAGCCTTCAACCGCTAATCAAGAGACTGCAAGGGAAAAGGGCCCGCGGGTGTCATAGATTTGCGGAGGGAAAAAAGCTGCAACCATTTTGCGCCACTCACGTAATATTCTGTGAGGGAGAACCTAGCTAAACCGTTGTTCGCAGTAACAGCAAAATGTTCCCATAACTGGGTGTCTCGACGTTGCTGCACGACTCTGGGGAAATCACGTTTATCGTCTAACGAAGCCCAGTTTGGAGAATGTGGCAATTTTCCCCGTGAAACTTATCAGAGAATATATTTACGTATGCAAACCTTCTTTCTTCTGTGCAGTTTCCCTGGACAAGAGCAAGCTGGATAGTAATCCATTTAACGAGATGTTTTTTTTAAACAATTGGAGCGAACTGCCTAAGGCCTGATTGTTTGACCGGGCTGCAAGCTAAATTTAGTTTATCGCTCGCACCGATCCAACTGGCCTCCTAAGATATACAGTGTTAACCAATATCAGCAGTTGCTTCACAACGTCATATTATGCAAGCCAGAATATCGGATTCACCGAACTGCTTGGCAATGTGACCAAGTGGACCGGTACCACATCAAAGATGGTAAATGCAGAGAAAGACGAACGCATAGAAACATAAATGCCTTGCACTTTGCCTAGTACTCCTGGCTGCTGCACTTCACAAGGACATAAATTGAATGTAGGCCAGATGGCTGCATGCGCTCTCATGAGTACCTTTCGCGTATAGAATACGTGTCTGTCATGCACAACGATACCCAGTGCACGATACCCAGTCAAAGCCTAACGGCTCGCCTTACCTACTTGCACTTCCGAAGACCGTTCGATATGTGCCAGGGTGACGCTTAAAGGTGCGCATTACATGTTTTTGCGACTTAGTTGCATTTATAGAACTGGTGAAGGTATTGGTTCCTTCGATTAGCCCCTCGCCCTGCCCCTCTGACTTCAATTGACCGGTGGTACAAGCGATCGATGTTAGGACTTCGTCTACCCTCCTTCAGCAAAATGTGCACGCGTTGTGCAATGAAAGCGTTAGAAACGTGTAGAAGCTCTTATTCCCCCCAGTTTTCTAAATTTTCATTAACCAAAAAACAAAAAGAAAAAGCTTTTTTGCCCGCCACTTTTTTCCTAAATTTTTAATGTCTGCTTTCCAGAAAGCACTTCGGGTTTGTAAGCGCCGTGTCTCCTCTGGCAAAAAAGGACGTGCACCTATACTCATAAATCGGTCTTGCGGAGATTATAAGTCAAGCGGTGACCCGAATTCTTTCAATAGGTGGTCACTTCCGGCGTCCGGAGATCGGTGTAGCAAGCCCCTCTCACGATTTGCTGTAAGTTTTACATGGAGATCCTCGTTTTGTACTACATAAAATCCCTTTTTGATTCCGTCCTAAATACTGTGAAACGAAAGTATTCACTAGAGATAGGAGGCTCCGAGTTACCGTATCAACATTTGTGAGCTCTTCGAACATTATAGGAACCCAGTAAAATAGAAAAACCAATAATTATAGTACTAAAACGGATTTTTTTTTGTGCTACCAGGCCTCTTGAGCGCACCATTTGTGGCCCCCGATGACTCCTGATCATCTTAGGGTGTCTTCGCCAATACTACCAAGCATTTGTGGGCAGTACACCCGTGGGCGCAAGTCTCCGTGATGTGCTCGATGGAACCCTTTAAGAGTCATGGACAAACTTTACTCTGACAACGTTTCCCTATCTTTGCTCCCCTTTCCACGGCTCCACCTTTTGACTTGCCATCTAGAATGAATGAATGAATGAATGAATGAATGAATGAATGAATGAATGAATGAATGAATGAATGAATGAAACTCTATTAACGATACGGGGGCTCGTATCCTAGTTGGGGAACAGGGAAGAAGGGAAAGGGAGTGGGATGGCCGTCAGAGTCGTCCGGTCAGGTCTGCCGCTCGCATGATCTCCCACAAGGAAAGGATCGTGCTCGCTGTGTCCAAGTGAGGGGGCGGGGTTGTCTATTCCTCCAATGAGGTAACGCCGGCACCCTCATGCCTGTTCCTCAGCGGTGAAAGGCCGGGGCAGTCCCACAGTAGGTGGCTTAACGTTGTAGAGGCACCGGTATTGCACGTGCAGCACGTCGCAGTGGCTGCCTGGTCGCCCTCCTCGTTCTGATCGGTGTTGTCCGCCTGTGGGTCACCGCCACGAGTTCTTTTGGATGCAGCGTGTGCTCGCCACTTTGCCAGAACATCTTCCGTAAGGGCAGCACCATCTAGAATAAAGCCATTCGTTTTGTTCGCGATGGCTGTGGTGCGAGCATCCTGGCTCCGTGGGTTGTCGATTGCTGCTAGAAGGTCCTCTGCTTTTCTCGAAATGTGCGCGGTCTATGTAGATTATATGATACAGATAGAACACCACAAAAGATGCGAATTCATATCTTGCATGCATTGTCATTTCATTAGCGAGGAAAGCGCATTCGCGCGGAACGATTAAAAAATAGAAGGTGTAGAAAGCCATTATTTTTCGAAAAAAAAAAACTCAAGTTGTGTTTTGTGTAGTTCAAAGCTAACTTTCGGTGTATGAAATCTATGCTTTTAAATACAAATCTACGTTGCTGCAAACTTTACCAGCGCTCTCTTCTACGTTCATTCGATGATGTGCCAAGGTACTGCTGAAGATAAAGCTTGTTCGCCCGATGATGTTCCAGTTGCGGTACCCACGAAAGTAGCAAAAAATATGCGGAGAAAAAAAAAGACTTGGGCGTGATGCTATGTGAGCTGGGCTTTAAGTCTGGCGTGGGGGTTTCTTCTTGCTCTTCATTAGGAGGCACTAAGGTGGAAATAATTAAGTCGCCTCACCTAGTTTCTCCACCAATCCAGAAATGCTGCAACTACTAGAACTGAAGTTCTGTAACCCAATCCCCCATTCCAAGATGATTAAACCAAAAATATGCAGAAACCTCAGGCGTAATGCTGTGTTAGCATATTCGCATTTGAGGGAGCGTGAAGTGGCAATGCTTTGGAGCTAATTAACGCCCCGAACAAAATGAAAAAAAGAAATAGAGACTGCAGTTCTTTCATAACTCGAGAGGAACGTAGCATGTCTGTAAACATCGTCCGCTTACTTCACCCACTAAAGTAAAAAAAAGCGAAAGGAGCCCATTAGTTTTGCAGACTTG
Source organism: Haemaphysalis longicornis (assembly GCA_013339765.2). Classification (NCBI taxonomy): domain Eukaryota; kingdom Metazoa; phylum Arthropoda; class Arachnida; order Ixodida; family Ixodidae; genus Haemaphysalis; species Haemaphysalis longicornis. The sequence goes on along the minus strand of CM023451.1, from coordinate 146,527,770 downwards.
GCTTCGTGTAGTTCATTATTACTTCACAAAGCTAATGAGCGCAGTGGCGGGTAAGAGACCACACGGATCAAAGAAAAGGCCGTTCACTGCCCGTAATTGGGTGACCTTCATGCGCAAGGCGGCCATGTATGTTTGGCTTTTAAAAGTTCTTGCTTAAAGCAGCTCATATCTATCTTTGTTCCTTGAAATTTGCAAGCGGCGACCAAGTGAAACACCAACTCCTAATAGATTTGGGGAGGTCCTTAGGTTCGCCTCGTTGGAGTGAACTGAAGTTGCGGCGCCCCCCCCCCCCCTTTTTTTTTGTTTGAGTGATTTATTTACTCAACTTTGCTGTCGCAAAACGCCTTGGGGCAAATTTTTTTCAAAGTAATGTGGTTTATGTCTCCTCCAGCATATTCGCGGTATTAGGTTAAACAAGTTCGTTGAGGAAGAATTTGTTGCTGTTCTACTGTTAATCATGATAAAGTTATCAGCTCCCCCGCCCCCCCCCCCTGAAAAAAAAAGAGGCTGTACAATTTCTGTAGCAAGAATAATAATGGGATTAATTAAAATTTATGTTTTCTTTCCCCCTGCGGGTCAGCGCATTAAATGTAGTGGTTAATTAAAATACGAACCTGCTATTTGCAATATACTTACCACGGTATCGGCTTTCCCGGTCGTTGCTACGTCACATTCGCGTATTGCTTTTCAATATGCACGCAAATTGCTTACAATTTGACAAAGCCATCTTTCAAGAAGAGAGATGGACAATTACCAAACGTACTTTTATAATGCGCGTAATTATGGGAGGAGATTCTGACCTTCTCCGAGGCTAATTACTACCCGTACGTGGATTTAACGCACCAGCAACCTGTGATACATTTAAACTGCGAAAAAAAAGCGAAGTATTCAGCACAGAGCAGGAAATATTTCGATAAAATGTCAGAAACGGACAGTGATCTTTTCACACGGTGAACTACAGAGCCAGAAAGCAGCCCCCTTGCCTCCCCCCATTTTTTATAGTGAAGTCAGTCGGGTCACACAAAAAGCAAAGCTTCCATCAATAGCACTTTGTGATTTTTAACCGCACAAACAAAGATAGAATTCTTAGTGCAGATGACCGTTGGTGTAGCGAAGAGAAAACCGCCATTAAACATGGCCGATAATGATTAACGCTTATGGTTCCAGACTCCCTGTCCCAAAGCAATTTAATTTTAATTACTTTAGGGTGCTTTGAGTTCCCCACATTATTTTGGGCAGCTGTTGGTGTAGACATTTAGTAAATACCTCATAATAATGTGGTATTCATTATTAACGACTTCCTGAAGCGTCAACAACCGACTCATTCGTTCATATATTTGCTTATCTACAAAATACTGTCGGCAGATATTTGGCTGTAAAGGAAGGATTAGTTCCTCTCCTTAAAAAAAACAAAAACAAATCAGACGCATGCCGAGCAGCAATGTAGCGAAAAATGTGGAACAAAAACGATTAAAAGCTTTGAATAGTTACGCGGAGGAAAATTCACTCGCCGAGAGAGATAAAAACGTTTATTTATCTTAAGAGAAAGGAGTAAGAGCGAAAGCGGTCAGCCTCCCAAGTCCAGGAGGCCGCGAGCCGGCACTGATTCCAGTGCCCGGTTGACCAGCGCTTGTTGTTGCTCCGGAGCCGAGCTGGTCAGCGCAGACTCCCACTGCTCAGGTGATGGGTTGAGGAGGGGTTTAGGGCTGTCTGGGCACGAGTGGTAGGTAGTGAGAGGGAGGTTGCAAGTGCGGCAGTCGTGTTGGAAGAGTGATGGAGAAATGTGGGAGAGAACCGTGTGGTTAATGTAAGTACGCGGTCTGTAGCCGGCGCCAGATATGAGACTGTTGGTTGCTGAGAGTAGGGTGGGGCGGGGAATAGATCCTTCTGGAGTGCAGGTAGTGGGATAGGATGGCATTGAATGTAGGATCGAGGGGTGTTAGAGGGGGAATTATGGAGCCCGGGCCGCTCGTGGCATCTTGCCTTAAGGATGGGAATGCCCGGAAGTGCAGATCGCGGGCGGCAGCGTGAGCTGGCTGCCTCGTTACCGGCAAGGCCCGAATGGCCCGGGGTCTATACGATGGCGATTTCAAGATCTTCGGGCAAGGTCCGGAGGAGACGAAGGGCGCTTGCCGGTACCCTGCCGTACTGATACAGCCGGCAGGCCTGTTGGAATCGGTGAGAATTGTGAGTTGTGGTTGGTTCTGGTGGGTAGTTGCAGCATGTGCCATCGCGATGGCCTCAGCCGCAGTGGGTGATAGATTACAATAAGATGCTGCTGTAGTTACCTCACCTTGCGGAGTAAGGGCAACAATTGTGGTTCTTCGTGATCGGGGGTGCTGTGCAATGTCCGTGTACCGAACTTGATGGTCTTCGGAGTATTTTCTGGCCAGATGACGAACGCGAGCTTCTCTGCGGCCCTTGTTGAAAATCGGGTGCATGTGGCGGGGTATGGGGGCTACCTGGATCTTGCATCGTCTGTTCGGCGGGATCGGGTACGTGGCGTTGTTGGAATAGGGGGGGGTTCTCTCCCTATAAGTTGGAGTACTCTCCTGCCTGGTGAAGATAATTTTCGAAATATTCGTCTTCGGCTACGAATACATTGTAGTCATTCTGTGCGTGAAAACTGCGGATTGTCAATAAAAGCGTCATTTATCTATAGCGGGTCTGCGCTGGTGAATATTTTGTAAAAAAATTTAACAATTAAAAGCCCACCAGGATTTCATTACCCGCGATCGCCAATACATTTCTTTCACTTAAAAAACTTCCCAAACAATTGCGGGGGTCGTTATGTGTATAAACTTCCAGATAATAAAAGAAACCAACCACACAAGTCTGAGTTTGCGGGAACACTCACCGGTAATTTGATTAGTATAGTATCAGCGGTACGGCTGGTTCAAGGTGTTTCAGTCGCATAGCTGGTCTCTATTTCACTTGCGATAAGAGGTCGCCACGGTAAGCGGTCCTATTATTTACTCTGAAAAATAAATATCAAAGCATTTGTGATTTCTTTAAAAGACAGTGTAAGTTTGTCGCAAAAAATTGTTGCAGAAGCCCTAATGCCAGAAACATACATTTCGTTTACGCTTGTATTGTCGGGCATACGTCCAGACGCGTTTTAGTCCTACGGCAAAATCATCTGTCGCCATAGTAGATGCCGAGACAATTGCACCACTTTGGCGAATAACAACAGCAAGCCGATACGCTTTGAAAACGGAAAGGAAGGGACGTTTAGGAAATTTTTCTCCTTTTGTTTTGATTTTTACATATATTTAGAGAGCGCTTTACCCTTGAGAAATTGAAAAGCGGTGTTCTAGCAGCAAGAAGCGAACAAGAAGACGTGTTTGTGGCCGTTCAAATCCCTCGCTCGAGCTAAAAGTCGCCGTCAATCCGATTACAGTGGGAGTGGACCCCCCTCCCCCTCTTTGCCACCGTAGTGTGTGCTGGCGCTACTCGACAAATGGCCTGACACGTCTCAGCCCAAACATTGATGGTTTCAAAGGTAACAACAGCCTGGCGTCTGAGATTGCTGGCGAAAAGGAGACCGCAGATCAATAAATAGAAAATGAATTGCTCAAAAGGCTGCGTCTTAGGCCATATCAGAACCACAGTGCACAGACGGCGGTGTATGCCACTTTATACTTGTACTGTACCACACAAATTGGGCGCCGTCCTTGGGCAGCTCGGTTTAAACGACTTCGCCGACTACGGGTTTCTTTTATTCGTCGGGAGCATTAGGATTTCGTCTTCCTTGTTTTGCTTGGTCGTTTCCTTAAGGGGACACACGTGCCAGTGAAAGCTTATTTTTTGGCGAGCGATACGACTTGTGTGAGGTTTTCTCCCAACGCTTAGCGTTAGGGGCCCCACTTATCTGAAAAGCCAGCGTTGTAGGCTGCGTTGACTTAGAGTGACTTCGGTTCCGCCCATTGAAAACTCAACAGATGGCGCGCTAGCACGAGCGGAAAGTTTTAACCTTTCGGATGTTTTTATGCGATGCGAACGGGCCTGACAACGCCATCACGTTCAACGCTTAAAGGTGAAGCTTAGGAGCCCTCCAATTTGTTTTCCGGTAAATACTGGAGACACTTTTCAAGATCACGCAACGTTTAACTGGACAGTTTAATGGTAATACAAATAAGCCTTGCCTATATATATATTACCACCGCACGGCGAGGATTTAGATATGAAGAGCATCCGAGATATTTGTGTTTTAGCCTAACTGGTGTCCAGCGCTACAGGTGTTGGCATAGGAGAAAATAGCAGCACCGTGCGACATCCACCTCGAATTGCTTGTTTAAACACGCCTAGCGAAAAAACCTAGCGAAAAAAAAATAAGCATTTCGTAAGTAGGAGCATTTTGTAATGCCAACTTTGGGCTTCTGACGCAACAGGCACGTGGTAATCCATAGACTTTAAAAGCGACGCTTTGCGTAATTCGCCTATGACATAGATGTCAGACGATGTGCATGCTTAAAATTGTAAGGAAAGTTGCGACAATGGTGTAAAGCGTTTTCGTAAGGCTCGACCTGGGATTTAATTGTCTTTGCTTCTACGAAAAAAAGCTCAAGGGCTCGCAGGAAAAGAACTTACGGGTCAGTTTGCAGCTGCGCTCGAATAAGCCGATTTCATAAGGCAATTTGCTAACAAAATTTTCTGCAAAAAGTGGTTCGTGGAAAGAGTGCTGGGCGTCGACACCAAAATTCCATTAAATAAGATAAAAGAGAAAATGCAATGTCTCGGCTTTAACAGCTAAGCTTTCATGCGAATCGTCCCTGCCTCGACAGGTTTCACTTAGACGTCGTTTAGAGCATGGTGTTCGAACCCACTGCTGTTCGAACCCACTGCAACACGAACCCCACTCACCTTGCAAGAAGTGTTTCTTTAAGTAATTGCTCGCCCAAACAAACATCCTAGTTCAGTTATACAGATGTCTCACCTCCGCATTTATTAAAATTGCTCCGCTTTGTTTAACGAAAACGGTCTGTCCTCGCAATCGAAATGGTCTTTCACGAGGCATCTGCAATGTACAAACGAGAAGTGCACTCGGGTTTTAAAGTCTTCGCCACATAAACGGTGTTCCTCCGCTCCATGGTTCTTACGGGCCTCCACCTTCCCTGCCCTCAGTGCACGTCTTGTTCCCGTTGTGTTGCTTGTGTTGAAGGTGGTGCGAGTGCTTAGTTTGAAAAGTATACATGGTAGCAACAAAGCGTGACGTCCTTCGAAGCATCTGCTGGCACTTTCCATTCTCCACGCCGTGTGCAGCCCTGTGTCGTCATTGCTTTTGCGCCTGATTTCCTTCACCCCGACCAATGATATTCTTTCCTACATCGCCCTGACTCGGTGCACCGTATCGTGTTAGACAGACAGGTGTAAAGTGGATTGAAGAAAAGGTTTCCCTTTAAACCGTGAGCTGGATTTCGGAAATGTAGAAACGAGATGTAGAACAACAAACATGGAGTGACGGTTTAAACAGCCTGTCAATTTGTTTAAAAATCACCGCACCCGTCTCAGTCAACGCTTACAGCCATATCTGTACAATTTAGTCCACTTGACAGCTTTTAAGAACGCAGTGTTTAGTTGTTTGGAAGTAACATACTATGTATAAATGACGCGCCAAATGCAGACAATGGTGGGTGGGCTGTTATCAAGATTGAAATAGCCCTTTCTTTTGTTTTCTTTCATTTTTTGTACACTTACCTCTTGACACTTACCTGCCCGAAGCTGGCTTTGAATTCCCTTTTAATAACGCTTACGACGCCAGAGTTTTTCTATAGGAGCCCTTAGCCTCCCAGTGATGGCCAAAAAAGATTCAAAATATTTTTACTTTCATGCCTAAGTAAGGCTTACTTTTCCGCAAGCCGTGCTCCTCGCCCAAGGTTTGTAGAAGGTCACGAAATATCCTGTTTGGACAGCAATAAAGTCAGTGAAGCCACAGCATGGCACTGCAATTTTCGGGTAAACAAATCCCACACGTGGAAGTTTCGTTGTCCGGCCTACGTCCTGACGTTGTCGACCACAACAGAGTTAGAGTACAATCAGAGTTTTCGCCCCTCCAAGTAAATGTCATCGGTCAAAAGTGGTCACGTCACCATTTATCCGGCTCGTAATCCGATGCATGTGCTCAACGCTTGTCAACTGTAACTTCAAGGTTGTTTTTCGAGAGTTGCCGTGGTACAGAGATATAGCGGGAGACTGGACACGCATGATGCTGACGGTCCAGTACTCACAGTTTCACTGCTTACAGCACTATTGATAAACTTGTACGTTGGTGTCTCTCGGACGGGTACAAACGTTTCTTCGTGAGCACAGCCAAGGGACACATTCCGCCTACGAGGGCCACGTTTAAACGTATATCGCCGTGCTCCTGATTCCCTGTTAAAGCGAGCTGGGCTGGCTGAACTTTTGGTGCAGAGTTTTCCGCTTCAGTGTAGAAAGCTTGGGAAGCAGGGTTAGAATCCCGCAAGCACCGGTTCTGTTTTATGTATTTGTGTGCTCGAAACAAAATATATTTTATCCCGCGTGTACTCTATTTATGAAACCTTTGTTCAGTACAAGTGGCATTTCGGGTGGTTTTGTACCGTTTAGTCAGTTTCAGCTACCGTTTTTGTAAGTCTTCTTGTTTTAGTTCACTTTATGTTAGTTTCCGCTATTCTTTAACGTATAGCATGGTGATCATCCGTCTTAAGGGGTGTATGGTTACCATTTTTTTAATCTGAGGCGATTTTGTCTCCTTTGGTCTTTTTCTGGCTTTCCGTATAGGTCAGTGATTGGGTTTCTTTTATTTTTTACTGACGCGCATTACTTCTGCACGTTATTTTGTACGTTTATTACTCACTTTATTTTTATAATTGTGGTTGTGTTGTCTCTTTTAGATTCATGTTTCTTGTCATTTATGGTCTTGCGAGAATTGGTCTTGCGAGAATTGGGCGGGTTCTACGGTGCATGAAACCTTATAGCTGGCTGAGATAACTGGAGACTGTGCTAGCCAGGGTTCGCATTATACTCCACCCGGACCCTGCTGTGGCTAGCGGAAATTCTCCATTGTCAGCTCCCTTCGCCGAAATCTGCACAAGCCGATATCTTTCTGCTTTTCGTCTCTGCTCTCTCGTGCGCGTACGTCAGCCCTCCTCCATGGTCTTTTGCGGTCTCTTGATGCCTTTTTTGCAAAGCGCGCTGTACCAGAAACCATGCAGCATACCTCCGCTGTGCATCCAATGTAACGTAAGAGTGTTAGGACCTTCAACGGTATCCCTACAGGTTTCCTCGGCTGATCGCGTTCTTTTTTCACCTGAAGGCCAGAGCTTTTTATCTCATGCGTTGAACTTCTGGGTTTTCTTCACAGCATTGGTGCCGAGTTTAGGCATTCCTTCTTCCACACCTTGTTGTTTTACGTGTAAAATTACATTTTCAGTTCCCTGTGATTTTGCCACGTTATTGGGATAGAGTGATGTGAATTCATGGTTGCTGGGATGAAGCAGTTTTGCGGGGTTTTTAATTTTGATCAAAGAAGCAAAGCTCTTGATAAAAATTACTCCCACCTCCCCTCGCGGGAACCCCTGTGTAGATGCGACGCATAGGGGGTTCCGTTGTTGTTTCCGTTAGGTTGATTCTCCCATCGCGTGAAACGTGCCGTGAGCCCCCTGCCGCGGCTATGACGCAAACGTGGCGCGGCTATGACGCAACACAATCCAACACAATCCACTTTATCCAATCCAATCCATCCAATCCAAGCAAGCCAAGCAAGCCAATCCAATCGAATCCAATCCAATGCCCCTCGCGAGAGAGAGTTCGCTATCAGAGAGGAGAGGGGGTGAGCGGCGGAGAGCGCAGCTCGCGCGGCGAGGAGAATGGGGGAGGGGTGTGGACGGACAACGACGCCGTATGGAGGGACAAGGCGAGCAAATGAGATGCAGTCGCATCTAAAACACAGTTGCAAAATAATTTTTGTCAGATGTAGAGTCCTTCATTAATGCGTGCTGTACCCCAGAAGTTGGTGTTCGCCCGTTCTAAATCCACCAAAATGCTTGCTCTGCTTATGATGCAACATGTACACAAGCACGTGGTCAGGCTAGGAACCAGACATCTAACGAAATTACCTTTATGTTTGCTAGACATTGCAGGGATGGGATTTCTCTTAACAGGTAACTTCTATCGCGAGAAACGACTGTTTAAGGGTTTCATTGTCAGTTTGAAGCATCTTTTATGAAGGAGTTGATAATAATGGTATGAAAATTAACGACATCCTAAAACTTTTATGGCGCAGTACACACGAGGACAACAGTCCCCATTGAACTATCGTCCGATTTCATAACATCTCAATCATGTAAACTCCATGAACATAAAATCTTTAGTCATATTATGGAATTTCTTGAAAGTAACAATATTTTGTGTGATATCCAGCAGGGTTTCCGTCACCGATTTAGCAAAACCACTCAGCTTGTCGAATTTTCCCGTGACACTGCCTAAGCTTTTAAGAAGGGAAACCAAATAGATGCAATTTTGATAGACTTATCCAAGGCACTTGACATTGTCACCCACTGAACACTTCTTCATAAACTTCGCCTTATACTTAATAACTCTGCCTTAGTTGAATGGATTGCTAGCTTTTTACGTGATCGCTCCCAGTATGTTTCATTCAATTGCTGTGGCTCATCTGTAGTGAATGTGTCGTCCGGTGTTCCCTAGGGTACGGTCCTCGGGACAGTTTTGTTTGTATTGTATATGAATGACCTGCCAAGTTACGTATCCACAAAGAAGCGCTTCTATGAGGACGACTGCGTTATATACAACCTGATTAACACCAATAATGACCATACTTTCCTTAATGATTATTTTACACAATTTTGCAGCTGGTCCGACAAATGGCAAATGATTATAAACTTTACAAAAACAGTAACTTTGTCCTTCAGTACACGTCGTTCTGTTTGTTTGTTTAATTATTCGTTCAGCGGTTCTTCCCTACAGCGGGTGTCTTAATATACGTACCTAGGCGTCATCTTCACACTCACCTCGTCGTGGTCTAAGCGTAATTGAATATACATGCAACAAAGCACTTAAAAATCAAGCTACCCAAATCGTACATTACCCGAAGCTCCCCTTGAAACAAAATTGCTAAGAAATAAATCGCTCATTCGAACCATCCCAGAATACGTCTGCACCATCTGGAACTATTATAAAATATCTGAAATTAACATTCTTGAATCAGTTCAAAAGAAATCAATCCGTTTCATTTGCCGCGGTTTCGATTGGAGCTTTTTACCGTTATCCAACCTTGCCACACTGGAATTACACCCCGTGTCCGAACACCGCGTTCGCGAATGACTTAAAATTTTGCATATTCTTATTCATACTCCACGCTTTTTATTAGAGAACAACTATTTGTGTCCTGATAAACTGAAATGTACTAGAAATAGCCACAAGCTTAACCTTGCAGATATTCAACCGCATACGTATTTGTTTATTTAAAATACCTTACACGCACTAAAAGGGCATTGAGTAAGTGGGGTGAAAAGAAAAAGAGTGCAAAATTAAAAAGAATTCTATAAGGCACGCAAAAAACACAGGTAAAAAAACGAGACAAGAAATCTGCCTCAAATACTTATCTAGGTGAACGTATAGTACAAAGATAACAAGTGCTCTACATTGCGCTAACAGAGAACAACAAAAAGAAACTACGAAGACAATTCTTTGTGTCACTGCAAAGCTAGAAGCATGTGAGCGTATGCGAGCGGGCAGAAAAAAAACGACTAAAGCAACCCCCACCTGCTTTCATTTCAGTTTGCTAGGAGGGCAGGGGACACGCCTAGTGGGTAGTTTGTACCAACGGTGAGCTAGTATCGGCTCTTTATTGACTGACCCCCGTGGGTTCTTCTCTCAGGGGCAAACTGGAAGGACATAAAGATTTAACCGAGCCAAGTTTTTCCTCTAAGAAAATACGTAAACACTGAAAGGAACCCGAAATCCGACAAATAACTAGTTTTAAGCACCAAGGCTGAGTTCAGCTCATAGGAAAGCTATGCTGTTTACGGATGTATTAAATTACGGAGGTATTAAAATAAATCTTCGGTTTATCTGCTCGGAGAGGCTGCAGGGAATGCGGGAGGGTTCGTGAAATCGCTGTAACTAAGCTGGCCTTCAATGATAGAACAAGGATCAAAAGTAATGTTTTATAGCCGCAGGCACTAAGTATGGTCGTTAGTAAATATGGGGTCACTCAGGCGTCTCTGTCTGAGATTGCCTCGGAAACTAAAAAGAAAAATTGTCATTCCCGCTCGAAGAAATTGAGTTAGGTTTACCGGTTGCTGCGCCAATGTTCTGAGTTGAATTTGTGTTTTCTCTGTCGCTTTCAGCCTCACGTACGGAATGTATAGCGGTTACTGTTGCTTGGTATTGTGTTCCGAACATCTCTGATCGGGAGATAAGTGACAACAGGTGTATCGTCTGTTTTCTGTTTATTTAAACTCATAGAAAACTGGTATTGGCTTCGCCGTAGCAACATGTCACCATAGCTTCGTGCTTAATTAGTGAAGTATGACGTACAGTACAAATTTTTTCTTCAAATACATTTTACTGCTTCAGTGTCAACATACGTTTTGAACCTAGACTCGGGCACTTTACAAAATGATTTGATACTTGTTTTTATACCGTTTTAGCCCACTCACTCACTCACTCACTCACTCACTCACTCACTCACTCACTCACTCACTCACTCACTCACTCACTCACTCACTCACTCACTCACTCACTCACTCACTCACTCACTCACTCACTCACTCACTCACTCACTCACTCACTCACTCACTCACTCACTCCCCTGCCGCATTTGCAAAAAAGTTCTCTCTTTGGGTGTGTCGGACTAAAAGGCATATAAAAATTTCCTGCTTGTTTCAGATTTTCTACACGATGTTGGTGGTCACGGGAATCTTCCATGTTAACTCAGTGCTCCATTCTTCAGGTAAGCACTCTTTGAATGATATCACACTGTTATTTATCGTGCTTGAGTGTCATTCCATATTTTCCATTTGGTAAATAGTATTACGAAACGGAATAAATCTTTTCGCCTAACTTGTTGAATCCGCATGAGTTGTGACGCTTTGACAGTTGAATTGTAAAAATAATTTGGGGAGTATAATCCTGGGAGACGTCCCATTAATATATTGAGCGGGGTCCTTGAACTAAAATAAATAATTGGGATAATTTTCTTATTTGCTATTTGCGAATTCGTCGTATTAATTGCCTGGACAAAGGATGGGGGCTGCTTGTGGTCAGTTTTCTCCCTAGAGTAAGGGCCCTCATCCTGACATTTAAAGGAACACTGAAGTCAAAAACGAAATTGCTCTAGATCGACAGATTAGCTCACCGAGAAGACAAATATACCACTATTACGCAGTAGCTTTCTTAAAAATACGGCATAAAATAGCGGAAGCGTGAAGACAGGTGCGGCAGTGACAAGTTATACCGCGACACTTGCGCCGAAAGTGTTTTAAACGTCTGGCGCGCGCATCATATTTCCTGTATGCTGCTGGGTGGCGCCAATCATCCATACTTGTGGCAGCGGTACCGCTCTTCGATGAAGCATGCCAGGAGCGCCTGAGTGGTTGGTTCGACGCCAACGTTCGCGGGGTTTCAAAAGGACAATATGTTTTTCGTCTACAAAGCCTCAATACTGGTCACGGGTAGCGTGACGAAACTTTTTGCTTAGTGGCGCGGAGCAGCAGAGGACGTGGATGTTCGGGAAATCACAACTGATTTGCCCGAAACTGATCAAACCCCTCGGTACGTGGTAGTGTTGTACTTCAGTTCCTTCTATACTGCTATGCATCACCACTGCCTCACTTGCTACCAGTTTATCGTGACGCAAACAGCGGCTGCAGTCGCTACTTGCGTCACGTTTGGACAGTGTCTGCTTAGCGATTTTTCAGCTGTTAAAGCGTCTTGCGGCACCGAATCAACGCTAAAATGACTATGGGAAGGTCAGACTTTGGTTTGAAACTATCTGCTGGATGGCTTCAGTTTCCCGCTAATGAAGTATTAGACCCCAATGAGCCTTTCGTGAGATATTAATTCAATTTTGAGAAAGTTCTTCTCTTTCTCTTTGGCGCGTTTGCATTCCACCTCTCCCTGCTTGCCAGCCGTGCTAGCTGCTCTCTCCCGCCTCTAAAGCAATTCACTTTTGACGCGCTATGCTGATGTGAAAGTGGAAGTCTATCCATCCTTTTACTGGTTCAGCTATAGCGGTAGACCTTGTTCTTTCAGTGGGGTTCACGCTGATTCTCCTACTCCTCATCTTCTCCGGATTATGCGTCATTTTCTCTGTTGTCCTTCTACTCGGACTGTTCCTGGTAAGTGAATGAGCAGTAACCCTATACTGCGCAACACAGTTTGTAACTTTAATTACGAAGAATACTGACAATAGCCTAAGCGTCTTCGCCGCACTTCGAGTACCGAAAACGTACCCACCGGGGTGAGAGTGATCTCATTGTGTCCTTCACTGGGCTGTAATCCTCGTACACCACGTACACCACCTTCAAAGTGCTAACGCGATATCTCTATGTCAAGTGTCTTTCGCGCAGCCAATCTGGTCCTGTTTATACCTGTAGATTTGTCTTTTACTCCTTTTCATGCGAAAAAATTGTATTATTTGTTAGGTGAAAATTTTGGCGACATCCTCGTTGTAGTAATGAAGTAAATAAATGTCGAATAAAAAGGCCTATGGCGTATGAACAAAAAAAAAAACGGATCCAAGTATGGTGGGATTGGCGCCAAATTTCTCAGTGACCTCCTGCAAATTATCGTAAGTAATTGAAATAAAAAGGAAATTGTACAAGTGGTTCTGTGTGGGAGTGTTATCCGGGACACTCCGGACGGCAGACCAGATTGGCGGCTCTGGGTGACCAAGGAGGCACCTTGTGTATGAGTCGTCGCCTTCACCTTAATAACGTGCCTTAGAAACTCATTCTGAGGCTTCCCTGAGTTATCTCACCGCAGGCAACTTACTGAAAAGCAGTAATCAGGTGCGGGGCTAAATGCATTTCGCAAATGTTTTGTTTGCTTGGCACGCAATTGCAACGCCTTAATGTGGAATCCACAAAATACTTACTATCGTACGGTGCTGCTTTACGGGGCCGCCCACTTGGTTAGGTAGTCTTGATTTCGACAAAAACGTAACGGCTGGGCGTTCCTGGGCAGTCTTCGGGACCAAAAAGTCTTGTAAAATAAAAATTCCCAGTAAACAATTTTTTTGATGGGAGCTCCCTGAGACCCTTAGCGTAGAATATATTATTACATGAGCCACCAAGCTTGTGGTAAACTTAAATATCATTTTATGACTGCTTTCCCTTTGGTTTTCACAATTTATTATTGCATCTAAACGCTTCCTTGTGTGATTCCCTTTTTCAGGATAACCGCCTTTTACTTATTCCTTGGCTAAGCGTCGTTTCAATGACGACACTACTAGATGTCGTCTTGTCCGTGTACTTCGTCGTCGACTTGGTAAGTTGCCCCGCAATAGTTCTATTTTTCTGTCATTTTTGGAGCAAGGAGCTCAAAAATGTTTAACTACATCGTTCCCTCACTGTTTTCTGAGGGTGCATTTAAATATGCTGTCGTTTCTAGTAACAGTATTCTATTAATGATACCTAACAGAATACATATCTTTTTACTTAAACCAGTGTCATTTAAAGCACTGTAGGACTCTAATTAAGCATTAGTATTCTGGTTATTACTCTTTCCTGCACGTTTGCTTTTGCACAAGTCGCATAATGTTCAGCTCTTGATATAAATTTTGAAGGTATTTTTAAGTAAAACATATTTTCTACATTACGAGCGAAAATATCAAATCTAATGGGAATCTTTAATGCACGGGAATCTTTAATGCAACCGAAGATCTTGTCACATGGTCTTGGGTGCTTTTCGTTTCCATCAAAAAGGCAGCCGCAATGGTTGGATCCAACTCGCTTCCTCGGGCTCAGCAGCCCGATGCCATAGCCACACACCACTGCGGCTCGTGGTTTTAAACTCAATCGTAATAATTTTTATAAAACGCGCTTTAAAATGAACAGAAGTTTACGGTTACCCATACCAGAAAGTTCTTGGCTGGTAATGGAGATGAAGATTGGGTATTAGTGGAGTAACGAAACCTCATCCAAAAATGCCGTACCAACAGAGTGCGTATATACCCTTTTTATAGAAGTCTGCAGGATTGCAGGAAGTTACGGTCCCACTTTCTCGTATAACACATCTGACTCTTCAGCGGACACAAAACCATAACTGTGGTGTGGCTTCAGCACAGAACGCCTTTGAATGTGTTGAAGGCAATGCAAGAAACAAGCATTAGTAGTTCTTTGTAACGAGTATTCAAGTTTTGTTGACTTGTACCGTAACCAAATGTCGCAGAGACGAGATGGTGCTATAGCGTCAGCTATGATGTTCAGGAGGGATTGGGGAAAATGATGTAGGGGCTCCATTCCCAGAGGTAAACAGCTAATCTTTAGTGTTTCGAGCAGTCGTAGAGGAACTCGGATGGGAAGACACTGAGATAAGTGGGGATAGCGTTTGGTGGAGTCTTTGATTTCAATTGATACGACCATGGTATATCTTTTACAAAATTGAAAAATAACAAAATTCACCCGCCCAGGCGCACACTTATTGCAAACGCCCCTTGACGCCTATACATGTCTTGCTACACTGCTGCATCTCTGGCACCTGGTGTGCTCCTCTTGATTAAACTTCGGGATGCCTCACGCGCTGACATAAAACAAGGTTTGAGAATCATTTTCGTTGTTTTCCTCTCATCGAGTCCAATTACAAACGGACCCTCTAGTGTTTACATCGAAACATCGTTATGATTGCTTGGATGCGCAAGGGAGGACTCTTAATGCCGACAGGAAGCCCAGAATAGTATTTGTGTTCGAAAATTTGAGCTACAAATTCTTCACGAGTGCACCTGCATTCTGCATTCTCTGGTTGAAGTACAAATAGGGATGACGAGCTCTGGGGCAATATTTTGCAATGAGCTATATAATTTGGTAGTGAACAACGTGCCCTTCTCCCAGACCTACTACGGGACTAACTCAGTGTTTCCGCATGTTATTGCATTTAGGGTTTTTTTTAGTAATGAAGGAGTAAGCAGAACTTCTTGTTTTTTGTATTGCCAGTCATAATAAGAAAGCGGAGCAAACGTTTTAAACCACTTCTCGACACGACTTTGCTGCGCATTGTCTGATGTTTTTTTTTTCTTTTTCAGCGCATTGACCCTTTCGTAGTCGTCATGTACGTGGTAGACTACACGCTGTGCTCCGTCAACGTAAGTATGTTTAATTTCCTTTTACTTCTTATGTAAGGCAACGTTTATTCTGTCTGTAAATGGAAAAGTTTGCCGTTCTGCTACCTTGTTTTGAACTGTCGTTTGGTTGCACCCAGAAAAGCTTTGGCTTACAGTCGTTCCTAACTGTATCACCAAAAGGCAGGTCCTGTCTAGGAATTGGTTTGAAATTTTGGAATGATTTCACTGAAGTTTTTTTTTTGTAAAATAAAACGTCAGGTAAAATCATTCCGGTGGAGAGCACATGTCAGACAATATTGTCCTAGTTAACGAATAGTTTGCGAAAAAGACAAACGCAAATAGGACTAGTGTGTTCTGAATTAACATAATTCATATATATATTGTGCAACGTTTGGCATAGAGTTGATTTAGCAATAGCTATTGCAAGAACAGGCAAAAAGAGCTGAGCCAAGAAACAGAGACCTCGCGATTTTTCGGCCCATGCACCCAAAATGAGTAATAACGAGTCGTGCTTATCGTACTTCGCAATTTTTCTAATCCTTACCAGCGTTTAATTCTCGGGAGCCGAAGTTCCAAAAATTTCGGGTTAGGTTCAGAAATTTCCTCATCGCGTTTCGTTAGTTGACATCTTAAAGTATAACTTTCCGTTACTTGGTATTAGCATAGTATTACTCAGTGCTTGGCTAAAAGGCTGTCCAGGAGAAAGGCAATAAGAATTATCTTTTTTATCTAAGCCCGCGGGAACAGTCAGAGGCGCACAATGTACAATGCAGACGTGTTTTAAGGCAACTTGTTATAATAGCAAGAAGAGAACTTAAAACCGCAACCAGAACCCGAGCTTCGTCGACATGAGTGCACCTTTGCGCTCAGGTTTTCAGTCGGAGGGATAGTGTTTAGGTAACCGCAGAAGAGCCCTGTTCGTAATAATCACGCAATGAGCAGCATACTCTTGAGTGGACTCCTAAATTGGCAATTAATAACATTTTTGTATAAAAACTGGAAACAGGTCAGGAAGAATGACACGCAAATACTAGTTGTTTTGCAACACCCTTGCCAAAAAACTAGCGTTGAGTGCATTGGCTTCAATGTCGGTGTCTTTTTCCTTAAACTGGCGTGTTGATTTTTAAAATTTTGAAAACACTTGTACGAGCGTTATAACCTTTAGGCACCAGTGACCGTATTGAAAAATTTTGTCAGGCTTCGCTAGGCACATATCGAGTTCTCTTTCTCCTAAGGTTAGGAAAATAGGCCCATAAAATATATACTGGCTACAAACAAAGCTCTGGATGGCACTTTCGCATCTTGGGCTCTTGGTCTTTTCCACCATTTATAATGCGTGCGGGCACATGACAACTCAAGCTTACGAGGTTGTTTTCATTAGCCTAATAGCTGAAAATACAGAAGGTTTAGAAGTTCACTCACAAAAAACGTGTAGAGCTCCAAGGGGGTTGCATTATTCTCCTGTTTCGTTCACTGCCCTCATTTGTTATTGCACTGCACTCATGGATATTTCATCGTGTCATATACTTTTCCTCAGCACATACTTCTAGCGCAATTACGCTAGAGCGGATGTTTACTACGTCGCGATCTTCCCCTTTGTTATTCAGCAAGTCTCAGGGCGTTGTCCTGCCTTCAGAAATGTGACGTCAAAGGCAGAGCAGAATTCCTGTCGGGTTAGTGCGTAGTTCTCAAAAGCTGCCTCGAAACTTGCCCTTCCTAAGAGAGGCACGGACTTTATTGGTCTCTTACTGTTGTGCTTCCAGTGACTGAAGCCAGAATGACGCTGGGTGATTGGGACGCAGCTCTTCGCTCCTATTACGCTAATGATTTCGTCTTATTGTCTTTAAACTACGTAGTGCCGTGAGCGCACGTTTAGAAGGCTGCGTCGTCATTTTTAATGATTGGTGGAACCCAGCCCTGAATACGGTTACACGAGGATAGAGCAGGACAACACACACGTACTTCATGTACGCATCCTCGTGCACGCGTCTTCAAGGCTGGGTTCTATGGTTCTTCAAGGTGTCTACCAACAGGCCCAGCAGCAAACTCTTCTCTATCATCATGCCGCTTTTTTCTATGGTCTCAGTCAGGTCTGCTTGTAACTTGGCCACGTAGTCGCTAAAAGAACACAACGAAGACGGACAGGTAGCCTGGCAAGGCTGGCAGATAAGCGGACAGGAAGGCAGCCAGGCAGGAGCAAGCAAGTTGGCATTAAACGATGAATAATGAAGTGTTGATATTTTCGTCTTCGCACGGCTTGCATAAACACGAAGAAAGGAAAGACGAAACCCTAACGAAGTACCTGTCAGAAAATTTCTCATTCACCATTTATTTAGTCATGACGCGTAGAGTTGAATGTTTTGGCATTTCTTGAACAAGATTTTTGTAGCACACACTGAATTTTTTTTCGCGAGCATCTGCCGGTGACAGCAATTATATTTTCCAATGTTTGCGAAGGCTTAAAAAGGAGAATAAAGAATGTTTTCCGCTCGTAAGAGCTCTGCATGTTGAAAGAGGTACTGTCGTATATCGTCGCCTTCCGGCCCCCGGGATCCTTTTTCGCAGCAACAAACCCACAAAAAACTACCTTAAACGTGTCAGCTTCAGCTCTCGAATGCTTTGTTATTCCCAGGTAGAATTTATCGCTTAGATTGGCCACGAAAATGTCACGTTTTTGTGTTTGGTTCTATATAAATATATATTTATCATTTGGTTTACACAGACAGACATATGGATGCACACGTACATACATACATACATACATACATACATACATACATAACATACATACATACATACATACATACATACATACATACATACATACATACATACATACACATATATATACATACATACATACATACATACATACATACATACATACATACATACATACGTATATACATAAATACAGCTCGAATACCTTCTATTTACTGCGCATCATCATCTTGTGCAGGTTGGGCAGGCGTCTCGCCTGGAGCTACATGCAGCGCTCCAGGCCTTACGCCAGTTTCTTTTACCTTCGGAGCACTTTAGAGGCCCGCCTTGTCATCGTAGCCCGTCCGCTGTCACGGTCCGCTGTCACGGTATCACGCCGCATTACGCACCCAAACAGGGCCACACGGCGTCGCGCACCCAAGCAGAGGCTTCGAAAAGATACCCGCTTGTCCCTCCATTCAGCCTTCCGGCCAATATTTAACAGCATACTTGGACAAGCGCTTTATATAGTCATAACTACTCGAAACTCAGGAAACAGCTGGCACTTGTCTTACGTTTCCCCATTATTTAGCGCAAAGAAAAACTGCAGGTTCATTTCTGGGAAAATATACGCAATTGTCCGGCAGCCTCCACGTCCATTTAGTTAGGAATGCTCGTTGGGTTGCTTTGTACCACAGTAGGCGAAAGAAAGTGGCCGCGAAGACAAAAACGATGCGTTCAAAATGGCGACGGAAGGCCTCAGAGCGTGCGAGATGGAAGCAAGCAGAGGAAGAACAGAACTGTCGCTAGTGCTGTTCGAAGCAGAAGGCGCACGAGCACTGCAGAAGGCCTAAAACGTGAATTGCATTGGACAAAACATCTGTTCAATTCATCAAGAGAGCAGTGAGACAGGGAAGGAAAGAGCGTAAAGGATGGTAGCACTAGCGAACAACGGCAGCACAGCCGCTGTGGCGAATGACTGCTCTGCACTTCCAGCAGCTTTCACGTTGAGTGGAACTGCTTTAATGTTTTAGTTTGGTTTGATTCTCGATTAGAGAAAACTTCCGTCGTCCACCTATGTCGGATAACATATACCGAATCTTTTCGCAAGCATAGTTACCACCGCCAAGAAGACGCAAAACTACGGGGGAATGGCCGTACTTAAGACAGGCCCACTGGGTTCCTCGCTTAAGGAATGTTTACGACAGAACTTCGTACCCCGCTCTGAGACGCCCCTGGTGTGCTAGACGTATGAATTTGTCACCGCTTGTGTTGCATGTGAACTGCCTTGAAGGCTCACAACCCGACATGTACGAAATACTGCGCTTGAAAATCACTCGCGGATAGGCGCGTGCAGATCCCCAGCGGCCTATACGCTCATGTAAAGCCAGGACGTGCACTATTCTAGAAAGTTTGTTCCCTTCATTACTATCAGAAGCACACCTAAAGAAAAAAGGGAGATCATTCTCATTTTTGGTTGTGTGCGACGGCGCAAACCTCTTAACGACGGGTAGGGAAACATCGGCAGCGTGATTATGGAGGACGCTGGGGAAGCGGTTCTGTTGCTTTTCTGCTGTTGATGCTTCCCACAGTAAGGACCACTGCGTACCCAAGTGTCAAGACTACAGTTTCTTTCCCTTCGCCCGTACAATGAGTATAAGTAGTAGACGCTTGAACATAGTCGCCTAATCATCTTGCCAGCAAGGTTTTGATTTGAACGGACGAAGGAACATGGAGATTCACCGTAAATGCGAATATACTCTTGTATATGGTATCTTGAGTTTTTTTTTTTTTGTGAGGGCGAAAATGACACATTGATGGTTTGTTCCCCCTCAGATTTACGCCATACTATGCGTGCTGTCTCAGTACCAAGAGTACGCCGTTGGCAGGAGGGCTATGGGCCAGAAAAGTCGTGCTGCGGTGAGCGGGGCAAGACGCTTTTCGATGTTGCATCTTCTCGTTTGAAAAGTTGCATGGTGTGTTATTAATTAAAAGACTTTGTGTGTGCATTAAGTTAAAGCTTTCGTTCATTTTCTTCTTTAATTATTACCGCGCCATGTTCAGTGCTACCAGTAGATGGCTTTTTAGTTTTTATTTCCCTTATACACTCATCAAAGTGGAGCGATAATAACAAATACATAACCGATCTTTCTAGGCTGTGAAACGTGAAAACGGTAGAACGTAGCCATCAGGCATGGTTTCTGTGATGCAGTATATGATGACCACAGTCGCATTAGGTGACTCTGCCCTCATGACGAGCCCACAAGGTGGTGTTTAAAATGATTTGGCGAGATAAATCTGCGTATTTCCTTTTACATCGTTAATGCAAGCAGACGGGGGGAAAAGGAATTATGCAAAAGAAAGCTGAATAAATATTTCAGACCATTGTGATGCATCGCTGTGACGCAATGCATGCGTTCACGTCTGAGAATTGCTTTGCTCAAGTCGCGTAGCTCTATAAGCATCGCGGACGACCGAATTTGTCACCGCGGATCCATTATCCTCTTCTAGCCCATGCTTTTAAACAGGAAGTCTGCGTACATGGGAATGTTCTAACGCTAGTGCGAATCGAATCTAATGGAGGGAGAGAACAACTTTATTGTTAAAACACCGGGTTCAGGTCAGAGGGGGTTGCTTCAGCCCAGATGGCCGAAGCGACCTGTAAGGCCTGTTAGTCAGGGACCGTGGTTACACGAGGAAGGGCTACCGGAGGCCTTATACCTGTGGGTGGGGCTGGAGAAGAAGGGGTAGGGAACGCGGGGCACTGTCATAAGAAGTGTTAAGCTTTACGAGGTCTTGGAATTTCGGACACTCTGCAGAGAGGAATAAGTTTGGGTGGAAGTGCTGTAGTTGCGGGCAAAGTGGGCTGGAGTGTATTTGAGTAACCCTTACACTTTGAATCTCAATTTTACGCCATATAAAAACGACCCCAGGGAAGATCATGACCGTTCTTAGCGACTCTCAGCTAGAACTTATTCCCAGCATGTCGCACGTAATCATCGTCAATGTCCAGTAAATGGCCGAACTTATTAGGTATGAGGAGGTGTTTCTAACCCACAACCGCGTTTCCCACTCGTGTCCAGCTTCCCGTGCTGTCCGGCTACAGCAGCCGCAATGACCGCTCCAAGCTCAGCAGTGTCGCCACCTGGCCGAGCAGGATGCAGCCCCAGACGAAGACGACAGGCAACGTCTCCACTCAACAGATTCTCCCTCAAACGGTGGTCGTCTGTGGCGGTGAGTTGTCCTTGCGCACACAGGACGCGGCTACGAAGAAGGAAAGGGCAACTTCGTGGTTCGTTACGTGTGCCACGTGAAGGCTGGTGGTTGATTGTGAACTGAACCCCTGAACCCCTGAACTAAATCCCTGAACTGAACCCCTTTCCTGTCTGTTTTGCTTCCTCCAGTTGCACCTGGCGCTTAACCTGTTCCCCACGTTTATTGTGAACTACGGTACCAGGGGGATCGTGTATCTATGGAGCGCTAAAACCTAGTTCAGGGCACATAAAAAGAGCTCTAAGTGAGAACGCGTTCGTCAAGACATTTCTGACTGAGAGTTCTGATTCCTGCCACAGCACCACAGCTTGCACGAGCTTGCAGACATTGAAGTGGGGCAGGGAGAAAGAATAGAAGTAGGTAAAAGAAAAGCAGGAACGTTAATCAGACTGTGGCTTTTTTTCTATCATTCACGGGGAAAATAAACGAGGAGGAGGAGGTATAAATCGATTACGAATGGGATGGCCCTTGGCCTGCAGAGAAAGGGGAAGGGAGGAAAACAAGATATGTAAGTTTAATTATAGCGGCCTCGTAAGCGAAGTGTCACAAAGAAATAGGAAAGTGGGCAAAACTTTGAAAACAGAGTAACAGGACGGTGGAAGGAACAGAGCACAGAGAGGTAGGCTCAGCGTTCGGGCACTAGAATTTCTACTTCACGGATTGCCACAATGGTCCTTATTACTTTATTTCCTTGCACAAATTGTAGTTGGCGAGAACCGTATACGAGCGCCTTTGTCGCCTTGTGGAAGGGTGATGTAGAAGGCGAGTAACGCATGGTCTACTCGATAAGTGCCATCGACGGTATAGGTGCCAAAACGTTGGTGACGGTACCGTCTTTTCGATGAAAAACGCATGTACAATTATTACAGAAAAGTGAAGCGCTGTGCATCGTTGCACTGCTGTTCGCTCAGTGCTCGTGAAGGTATGCCTTTGTTGGAACATTTCACATCAATGTTGTCTCTCTTCGATGTTCCTTTTTAAAGAAAACTTGAAGTACACACGCCGGCATACACACTGTGACGCTTGTTTATCATAACGTATACACAGGAGAAATAAATGGTGAACTTTGGGCCGCATTTTTTAAGTTGTTTTCTCTTACTTGACCACGGTTTATAGGGGCTAATATGTTTTTCCCAAGGTACCGTTTTCTGTGGCGTTATTGACTTGCTGCGAAAGGTCTTGAAAATCTTGCGCCGAGTGTAACGGCGAACTCGTGCGTCGTTTCGCAGCTCAAACGACCAAAGAACATGATTTAGCGATGTAAAACTTCCCTTTCCACGAACTGACGCACTCATTCAGAAATTCGGTGATGCTGCGAATTTGGCCAAACTTACAAAACCTGCGGACTCTGGGGAGCCAAAGTACACCACTCTTCGGGAACATCACCGCTCACTATGTCTTGAGCGGGATTGCGGCAAGAAACGCGGAACGAACCAAATGGCCGATTACACACGAATGCCCTAAATTTAATTTTTTCACGAAAAATCACTTCGTGCTGGCATTGTGTGCCTTTTAAGTACAGCTGTTTCTCCGTGGTTTCTAGCTGCGTACCGTCGTTGGCCCAATAACTAATAAGGGCTTTGCAACAAACACGTCCTTTTCATTGTTGAAATACATCAAAAAATGAAGATTTGTTTTGGCTTTCAAGAAAATGCTACCTTTTCACTGCAACACAAATGATAACAACAAAAAAAATATTTTGAATCATAAAATACCATTAGGATATTTCAAGGGTACTCCAATGCCGTGAGGTGCGAGGAGTGGAACAATGCTTTAGTTAATTCGAGCCAGCGAGTTTGCCAACCTTGAGCTCGCGAGATAGGCCTCCTGAAACAGGCACAAATTGAACCGAAAGAGAAAAAAAACATGGGAAGACGCACCATTGGCTTCATTAGCGGGAGCGAGGAACATAAAGGTAACACCCACTCTTAACGGACAGATAGGGCGAATCAAATTAACTGCTTCTAGCGCGTTAACCACACGTGTTCGTGTAAGTGCCCTAGATCCGAAGTTATTTTCTTTTCGTCTTAAAACATCAACCGGAAGATGATTGCAATCGGGAATTTTCTTAGTAATTGCCTGTACAGCCGCTGGCAAAACTAATTTCTCGACGCCCCGGGTCAGCACGAAAACAGAGAGCTAATGCTGCGATAACGGCTCCACAAAAAAGTGCATGTTTAACGATGGCAAGCTTAATTATGCTCTAGAAACAGTGGATTCTCACTTCGCGAACGAACAGGCACGTATGTATACATAACCACCATAGCATACGCATACACATGCATGCCCAAACATGCATGCGTGCATACACGCACGTGCATGCAATACATACATATACCCGCCGTGGTGGCTCAGTGACTAAGGCGTTGTGTTGTTGAGCAGAAGGACGCGGGTTCGACTACCGGCCGTAGAGGCCGCAAAGCGTCCGTGTGTTTGAGGTTTAGAAGCATGGTAAAGATCTCCAGGTGGTCGGAATTAATTCGCAGCCCTCCACTACGCCGCGCCTTTTCACCTGAGTAGCGTCGGCGCATTAAACATAATAATCAATCCAGTAGTTCATACATGTATGCTACGTAAATACATACATACATACATACATACATACATACATACATACATACATACATACATACATACATACATACATACATACATACATACATACATACATACATACATACATACATACATACATACATACATACAAGTGTGCGTGTATGCACCTACATGCACACGCATTCAAGCCCTCATACATACATGCACGCAGCATATACACACGTCTTGTGGTAAAGAACGACTGTTGAAGTTTTCACCATGCCCATTCTAATAAAGTTCAGCTATTTTTAAAATACCATAGGTAGGTTAATAAAAATTAGATACGTTCTCGCTTCGCATAGGGTAGTTACGTAGATGGTGAAAATGTTCACCGCCTTAGTCTTTTCTTCCACACATTCCAGCCGAGTTCGTCGGCGTAAATCCGCCTATGTTGCTTATTATAAAAAAGGCCAGGACATTTGCGCACGATGAAAGACAGGTCTTTAAGAAGGAATGTGCAGTGGATAGACACGCGAGTAAAGTCTCAAGAAAAAAATGCTGGTAGGAAAAAGAACAAGGAAATGTTAAAGCCTATACGTCAGGAAAAAAGTACCGAGAAATGTAACAGGCCCAGCTGTGGACTGTTGTAAATCAGCCGCCCCAGCGCTGTCACCACTGTTGCGACTGGCGATCTGAGCGCAGTCACTGATGTAGCGACGTTACCTTGCCTCGTCCGCTATCGACGTGGTGCAGAGCAGAGCGATTAACTGGTCGAGCCGACGAAAATTGAAGGACTATTTATATACATCGTGTGAAATGGTAACAACAGCGTTACATGGCTCGCTGAAAGGTAACAGCACGTCTCAATTCGGTGCCTCCGAAAAGTGCCGCGCTCGCTGTTCTTCCGGGCGGGTTTTATATCTCCATGAGTCCGTTGCAGCCGCGAGCGGTTGGAAATCCTCCAATCAGGACTCTCGCTGGCCGAAGTTTGAATGCGACGAATGGAGGTGAAGCGGTTGCGTCAGCCGAGCCCCCACGACGGTGAAAGGGAAGGCGACACAGCGGAACCCTCTCTAGGCATGTCGCGGCGCGTCTGCCGCCGGCCGTTCGTCCGAGGCATGATGAGCTCAGCTGTTGATTGATTGATTGATTGTAGTGTTTAACGCGCCGACGCAACGCAGGCGATGAGGCGCGCCGTAGTGGAGGGCTCCGGATTAATTTTGACCACCTGGGGATCTTTAACGTGCGGCGAAATCTCGTACACACGGGCGTTTTTGCTTTTCGCCTCCATCAGAAAAGCGGCCGCCGCGGCCAGAAATCGAACCCGCGACCCCGTGCTCAGCAGCGCAACGGGCTCAGCTGTTGAGAAGGGAAAATGACAGGCGACTGTCCGGCGCCTTCAAGTTTGAGCATGTATGCCGCGGGTGGTTTGGTCGAGGTGCGAATCGACCCCGCTGTCGGCGCATCACCCCATGCAGCGAATTTGGGCTGGACGCTGTGGCACAACAGGACGCAGAGGAATTCGGAGCAAGTTGAAAGCAAATTAACACTGGTGGACATCTGCGCAAGATGCGAGTTTGTCCGCAGGGCAGAAGAACAAAACAAAAACAATATGATCCAGCTCATTCGAGATAGATTTTGAGTCACCACCAGTATACAAAGGCTCAATGAACTTCAGTGGCCGCACATCTGCCACCCCAGTGCATTGATCCCCTCCTAAAAGAAATCCGTACCTGTCTTTATGAGTAACTTAATGTCGCCAGTAAACACAGCCTCCCTTGTCACGGAATATAAACTATAATAAAGTACCTATGCGCGACAAAACTGCAGGATAAAAGAAGAGCAACTGCAAAAGAAGCAACTGCAACGCCTCCGTTACACACCTCGATTTCAGAGGGAGAACTTAAGGCTCATTTTTGCTTCTCTTTGTGGGTTGAGCAAAATTCAAGGATCCGTGAGGCGGTTCTCAAAAATGAGCACATAGCTTTTTTTGGGCATTGTTAACGGCATATCAAAGTAATTCGCAATTTTTTTTTCTGACTGCATTCTGTAGACCAGCATGCAGTCTCATATTTTGCACAATGAAAGTCGATATACAGCTTAACTGCAGCCGTACAGCTCCAGAGGAACGCTGAAGAGTCTTCTCAAGGAAATGTTGCAGTTGAAAAAAATTGAGCGAGGCTTGGGGTTCAAGCCCGGGTGCAGCACCTATTTAGTGAAGCATTTCTAGATATAGGTCTAAGCAGGAGACTAGGGGTTGCCAAGGCGAGCGCGAATTTATGGACAGCTTGATGTGAGAGGTATTTTGAAGCCGTCCAGTTTAAACGAAGTTACCAAGGTAGAGTACATTTCCTAAATGCCAGATTTGGTACATATCATTTATTCTCTGCGGACGCAGTGATACCTGAAGGGCTTCCCTGAGAATTATTCAGAAATGTTGTCTTTGATTGTTGAGCTGAGCTTTTAGAGTATATTTCTAAATCTTAATGGGCGGGGCTTCTATGATCCTGTGGCGTTCGCCTCACAAAGATTGTAAAGGTGCGAAATGGCTTTCGAGGATGTAAATTCTTTTTTCAAAAATTTATATTTTACATTGTCAGCTATTTTATGATTGTAAACATTGAACACGAGGCGAAGAATTCAGAATATTTATTTTTGTTGCGAGGAATCGCACATTATTTACCTACGAGATCAATGTAGGTGAGCATGCTGCTGCTCCCCAGAAAACGTTAACCAAACACTACAACTTTTCTTCGCCCCATTTATGTTAAAAACATTTCAGGATGGTATGAGCAGCATTCAGAAATATCAATAGTAACCTGGTGTTTGTGACCATCGACTTCGTACTGTAGGTTTTTAAGTGAGTGTCATTTCTGTTTCTCAGAGAAAACTGCTTGCACTGCGAGCAAACCTGCTCCCCGAGGGAGTTCGACCGTCCCCGACGTGACGAGCGCCTTCGCTTGCGGCCCCGAGGAGCTCTCGAGCGGCGTGCACATATCAACCGCAGAAACGTCCCTACAGCCATCCGGCGAGGAAGCGGATTCTCCGGGGAAACTCCTGCCTACGGTAGGGCCATGTCCCCAACGTTGACGTTCGATGGGCATTATCCCGGTATTCAGACGCGCTGCACAAGTACTGCTGCCATAAAAGTAGTATAGTATTGAATCATGCTCAACATTATTAACCATGATCGTCAATAAAATTCTGCATAACGGCCTCAAAGGCGACAAGGAAAGAGGGAAGCAGAGCAGTCTACTTCCAGTTGACTGCGAACGAAGCCGTTAATGTTTATTGAAACAGCAGCGGGGAATAAGTGTTGCAGAGAGAGAGAGAGAGAGAGAGAGAGAGAGAGAAGAGAAGCAGGCACATATATCTGTGCATATGAGACGCGGTACTTTGTGGCTTTTCAGCAAAACTTTGCAACAGACATAACGCGGGAGGCGCAGGGCAGGTGCAACAAGTTATCAATTCCGCTACAAAATGAAGGACATACGCAAACAATTTGAATAAAAAATTACGACAGATTTATAACAGCTCGCACCTTGACGTTCGGACCCACAGACAAAAAAAAAATCTGATTTGCCCCCGACGTTTTCCGCCCCTCTAGCGCATGCGTAAAACATTTCCCCGCTTGGGAATTACAATCGATTGGAAACTTTTTTAAAAATAGCTCGAGCTAGAGCTCATCGGACTACACAGCAAATCGTCGCCTCTTATCCTTGAACTGCGTTTGCACAGTAGCTAGAAATATTTCTAGACTTTACTACCGCCTGCATCGCCTAGCAAAATTACCAGATGTTTGTATTTATAAAAGGAAGCTGAAAGTTTTATGGCAATTTTTTTGCCAAAGTCGAACCAGGCTGGTCGAACCAGTCTGGTCGAACAGAACGGGAGCAGATGTTTGTAAGCAGCTGGAGTGAGGTAGGAAGAATGTAAGGAGCCTTGAGCAAACCGATAAGTCGAACATGTAAGTTTAAGGTGTTGCCGTAGTGGTGATCCTCTAAATTAAGATATAGTCCTCAAGTAGATTCTTTGTTGGAGTCAAATTCTGTGCAGCTGTTTTTTCGATTAGCCAGGTATTCAATCGGTAAGGAGAAAAACAGCACTATTTATTGCGTAAGCATGACTCACAGAATACTAAGCTCACTTGACAGAAAAAGCGCCGTCCACAGACCGCCGTAATAGGGCCCTGTCTGCCGAACCACCATTGGCTGCCACACATGTCCAACAAATTCTGGTTGATTGTGTGTAAATCGCAACGCACAATAGCAGACGACACGCATCGAACGCTCAAGCGTGTATAGCAACCGGACACTAGTATCATGGGTGGTGCCTGGTAACTCGTTTTTTTTTTGCCCGCGTGGAATCGTTTTTTTTAGTAACCTTGGTTGAGAGGTTTCACTCTCCGACAGAACGATGTTGTCCAGCAGCGCTTTACCTTTGGTTCCGCCGACAGCGGTTGTCGACGCATGCGATGGCATAAAACACCATTCATTCATTTTTCTATGGCACACACTGATAACATTCTTTGACTAATTGATTTATTGAACTTGTTGACCGACTCATTCAGTTGATTTGTTAAACCGTTTTTATAGCCGTCTGCAAAACTCCTGTGCGGCTGCGTTTTACCCTATGGGTATCCAATACACTGCAGGCTTGAAAAACCAGAAGAGTCATTTTCCAATGCCACGCGCCCTTGGTGAAACGTCTTAATACACCGCGACGCGAACCTCCAAGAATACTTATATGAACTCAGGGGACAAAAAATACAAAAAAGGATCGGGAACGAAACGTTTTGCTATCCGAATAGTGGGCACTAAAAATGTGTTGTGAAGTTTAAAAGAGGGGAAAGGGTTATGCCGAAGGCGGTAGGTGGTGAAGTGCTAAAAATTGCTGTCTTTTCTTCTGCTCTTCTTTTCTATAAAGGACATGAAGAATATGGAAGAGGGCAATGCGGAGAACAAGTTGTTTTCTTCTAGACGCGCGAAATGAACGCGCAGCCGATCCCAGCCAGAAAGTAAGCCACTCAAAGGCCACTCTCGTCAGCCCAGTACCGGAGACACGTCCGCTCCTGGAAGTTGTGAGCTGCGCAACGACAGACGGCAGTGACGACGGTCACGAGAAGTGAGTACAACCGCTGCAAAACGGCTCTAATTTGTGCTATACGGCACATTTCTTGGCAAAATGCAGCTTGAACATTGACAAAAAACGGAGGACGAGGAAGAAGCAGTGTGTCCTGCTGTTCTTGTCCCCCTTTGTCTGTCAATAATGGAGTTGCTTTTCACCAAGAACCGCTGTAGCCAGCACCACCGCTTAAACCGTCACGGAAACGCGCAAATTTGCTATGCTTATTAGCCACCTACGCCAATCGAAGCGCTATTATAATTTTTGGACGCCACGTAAAATTGCTGTTTGTACACTGAAATTGAACTGACTTCCAATCAATCAATCAATCAATCAATCAATCAATCAATCAATCAATCAATCAATCAATCAATCAATCAATCAATCAATCAATCAATCGAGGGACAGGCAGTCTCTTGCATACAGGCCTGCCTGTTAAAAATAATTAAACAATAAACTCAACCGATTTTTAATCAATCAATCAATCAATCAATCAATCAACTAATGAGAGGACAGGCCGACTCTTAATTAGGCCTGCTTGCCAAGTAATGATTGAACAATAAAGTGAATTAATTTCCGGTAAATCAATCAATAAGTAATTAAAAATTACATGATGAATAGACTTTGACGTAGGTATGCCTGCCGACTAAGTAATTCATGTTTTCTTTTGCACAGTAGCGTCAGCGTGTAGGACCATCGACGCCAGTCACCGGCACCACGTAACACCTGCCGAGGGTTGAAGCCGGGATTTTGCTACTTTCCTGTAAATAGACGACAAGCGCATTAAACGCATCATCTCGCCGATGTCGCAACAGCTGGCTACGAAACATTTCGCAATGGCCTGATACTCCCCCTCCAGTGACTGTGTGCTCAAGATGGAGTGGTGTTGATCTTGAGCCAAAGAGCAATATACGTCATCCCTGTAAGTTGAACGTCATTTAATTGTTTTACAGTAAAAGGTCAGTGTGAACAAATGACTGAATTAACAGGAAACTTCAAGGGGAAAATAGCGTCTGTTTTTGGATCATAAGCGGTAATGCCTAGTGCTTATAATGTGGTGCATTGCTGCGTAATGGTATGGATACATTCAGGCCGCTTGTTATTTACGGCATCAGAGTTCTGCAGGCTTTGTTTCTGAGTTGTCTAAATAATCTACCGCGAGCATGGAAATTTTTTTATGTATGTCTTAAATAAGGGGCGAGAGGGGCAGATGGTGTTATTTGCAGTGAAAAAGACTTCACCCTTCTGCCAGGGATCGATAGCTTGAGGTTATTGTACCCACGAAACGTTTTACCCCGTGGCAAGCAATATCTGCTTTAAGGAACGTGCGATCTGGTTGTTTTGTTTTTGTCACAGATTTTCTGCAAGTGGAAAATTCGAAGCGAAGACCCACTGCAAGTATTTTATCCCCTCATATAAGTGTCTTTATCTGCTACACATGCCCAATCGTGTTGGGAGGACAGCAGGACTGGACAACACAACGTTGATGTCTTGCTACCAGCCTTCAACAGCCTTGTACATATACGTTTATCCAGGAGTTCCGAGAAAGGAGGAATCGAATATTATGTGGCACCTTGGTTCATTGTGAAATAAACTGTATGCTCTTCGGGTACCTTGCTCATAAGCGCTACGAATCAACCTTAAATTACGGAGAATAAATGTTCACTTCATGTTGTTTTGAAACCATGTTTCACAGTCAAGGGCACTTCCACCCTTTTGGAGCGCAGCTCTTAAGCGCCCAATATCCCCCGTAATTTTCAACCTAGAACTACTGGATCTTCCAAGGCAAACTCAACAAGGTCCCCGATATAAAACATGGCTTGTACGTCGATGAAACCACAATTCGGACTGACTCTGGTTCGCTGGGTGGCCTTTAGGACAGCCTTCAACAGGCAACCGATAGAGTTAACCATTGTTCAAAAATCCCCTATTTTTAAGATATTTTCCCACGCAGGTTTCTCAAAAATTCCCGGAGAAATTATCTGAGCTCTCTTTCTGCGCCTGATAGACCTTTACGTGAATTCCTGTTCGGTTGTCGGCGTTACCCAACGCCACCTGTGTCTAGTTTACGTAGGCTTCCGGACGCAGGTGCTGTTCAAAGAGTCAGGGTTTCAGTGTGAATTAAATTCCACTACACATGCCGCTCAGCAGCCTTTGACTATTTATGCACGCTTTGTACCAAAGAGCATGCTCACTTTGCATGCTAAAACTTAGAGTTTAAATTGCCCGTTTGAAAAGAACTGCACATTGTTGGGTAATCAAGAGGATTTTTGCTCAGCGCCAGGACTGCTGGCGCCATCGGTTGTTGACTACTAGTACACCTGAAAGGCACACCTGAAATGCACACCTGAAATACCTTTTTTTTACATTGCGCAGGAATACATGCGAACAGACTTCAGCCCTTCAGCCGCCGCCGGTTCACGCTTTACTAGCTTGTTCTCAGGGCATCTGTAGGGGCCAGTTGGTGCTGCATACCTTGTATGCAGAGCGCTTAAACTTTGACTATACTCGGTTACAAGTTAAGAACCGCACCACCTCATGTAGTGTATCACTCCGCTGAAGCACCGGACCCGGGACGTCAGTGCGTGCGCGTTTTGAAAGAGGATCGCGGTAAATGCGTGACATCATCTGCTTTTCTCACCGAGTTTGTTTGTCGTCACTGCAGCAATTTATAGACAGATTAATTCCGAAAAGTCATGGAAACGACTCGTGTCCGGTGTGGTTATTGTGTGCGTGCGCTAGCTTTGACTGCTATCGATTGTTTATCTTGCGTCTATCATTTTAGAATTGTTCGATTGTCCACACCTCACCCCACCAGTTCGTGGACGGCGCGAGATTTCGTAACTATGCCATACGAATGAACAGATAAGTTTTATTATAGCGCGCAAAACAGCGAGTGCGTCGTTAATTGGTATAAGATTCACCATGTTACAAAGATCGATGCAGTTATACGTGCGTGAAGTACTCGATGTGCTGAAGCATTAATTTTGCAAGGTACGCAACATTATGCGCGTTCGACGACGACGCGGAGAACAATTTTAGATTTTTAGGTAATACTGATGGGTAATAACAATGGCATCAAACACTCTTGTGTTGATTAATGTGTGCACAAAAGCCACTCCAATCGGAGGTGCACATAGGGAGCGCGCTGTGTGTAAATAGAAAAACAATAACATAATTGCTGCTTTCAGATCACACGTGAAAAATAACTTCGCTTCTGCTTCGTTATTACGCCTGAGTTTATTACTCTCTATTCCTATTTATAGCTCCTTACATGTGCATTGCCTGAGCACTGCCGGCATTTCTACGACTGTCCTTAATACCGCGCTGTTACGCGTTTTTTTTACGCAGTCTTGACAAGAAAGCCTGCAGTTTACAGGAAGCGAACATGAAGTGTCTGCGCGTAAAAATCGTGCTTCACGGCGCTGCACATTTTTGGGAAAAAGTCCCTTTAAGCTTAATTCTGCTCAAGTCTCAACGCAATGCAATTCTGATCGTGTCTACGCAGGCGTTTCCGAATGGATGGAAAATTCTCAATTCCAGAAAAATGCTCTTTCAGAGCTGCCATGGCAATTGCGACTTCGAGAAGACCAATATAGGTTATAACAGGCAATTATAACAGGTTATAACAGATTATAACAGGCGTCATAGTTACAGCTCACCTTTTTATGCCCATTGCTTGAATTTACATTTTCTGGGGCAAGCTCAAAGAAATCGCAGTCCAAACATCAGAAACGTTTGCTTTCCTCTTAATTATATGTGGGAGTGAATTATTCACACATAATTTGGCTAGAGAACCGCCACTTATAAACAGCATTTGTGTTTATTCCCTGATGCGCAGAAATGTTTATGAGTGGAAAGTCGTAGTGTCTTCTATGCTAATTCAAGCGCCAAAACAAGGGCATGATGCAGACATACTCGTAGATACGAGCTTGAGGTACCAATTTACAAATAGAAAAGGTTATTAGAACCCAGAAACATTATCAGGCGCCTCCCCTACGCTACCCAAAATAAGTTGGGCTAAAACGTGTTGTGTGGTTATGACATGGAGCTTCACTGAACACCAGAATACCGAGTGTGACAGGTGATTCCCTGCAGGCCTTCCATCTGGATTTACCACTAGGGCACTACCGCAGGTGTATAAAGACATTCACAGTACCCGTACGCAATTTTGTTCAATGTTTCCTCCACATTATCACAATACCGCACTGCTAAGAACCTCAATATCTCACATTTCTCTTTGTAGTATGGTTTACAGCCCAGATGTTGAAACAGCTGCTTACACTTCTGTTCAGCTGCTTATTTATATACGTGAGGCACTTTCGACAAACTTTACACTCAGTCTTCTTTATCACATCAAAACAAAGTTTTATTTAATGAAAACAAAGCTGCATTCAATGACCTCCCCATGCCCATAATATGACAGTCACATTTTATCATGTCCTACAATGAGCCTGAGATTATTATACATGCATTCATTATAAGCAGTGTACTCTATGTGCACAAAACTCCCCACGGCTGCTTTTCTGATACCATTCAACACGACACCAAGCCAGGGATGTGTTGCAAAACTGCAAATTCACCGTCAATTGTAATTTTTTTAATTACATATTACATACATTGAATTACACTGCAAGCTTTGACCTAAAATCACATACCAGCACACCTGTAGTGAGAGGAAAATGTACACATCCTCAGTGAAAGAACAAAACATCCCATACGTGGCGCTGCCATGAGAAGTCAATTCAAGCACATAAGTAGCATATGATGCCACTTAGAACACTGCAGTGATTTCCCTTATACCTTACTTCCAAATGCTGCCGGCGCAAAGGGGCTTAGTGAGATGGTTATACAAGTCGTTTTTTGCCTCAGCACCTCGGCAACTCTTCATTGCCAGCAGTTTCAAATGAAATAAAATCACTGTCTCGTCCCTCCAAGCCTTCGTCACGGTGTGGCCAGCGTTTACCCAAGTTTCGTCTGTGTAGAACACCTTGCGGTGCTGCTGCCTGTACTCAGCGATCTGACGAAGGTACCTCTGTCGCCAAATCAGCACGTCCTGACGCTCGATCATCATCGAATTTCGTTCGCGTTTCTCGAAGACGAAGCCGATGTCACTCAGGAGGCAACGGATGGTCCACGTTCGAAGGCTGGGGAGATGCACACTCCTCCGAAATTCTTCCGCAATCTTCTGTGCAGTAGGAGGCTCGTTGCAGCGGAAGAGATCGTGCAAAATGTTTCTCAGCGCGCACAAAGTGAAGCCGTCATACATCGCAGTGCGGCGTCTGCGGTTCTCGCTTCCGGGCCTTTTCCGCGAAGGTGTTGTCAGCTTCCCGCCCGTCGCCTTCGCTTTGAATTTGATGTCCAAAATCTTCGGGGAACTGACACCGGTGTACTCACTTGTCGTTCTGCAAGTTTCTTTCACGCCAACGTGCGGGTGCTCCTCTTGCCGCTTCATGTAGACGTTCAAAACTGTACACTGAACGTGGCGACAAAGAACAATGCCGCTGCAGTTCTTCTTTACATATGCTTCGGCGTTGATGGGCTCTTTGGGGGAGGTGAACTCGCCCCAGACCGCAAACGCGACGAACAATCTGG
The DNA here is from genome assembly GCA_013339765.2 of Haemaphysalis longicornis. Classification (NCBI taxonomy): domain Eukaryota; kingdom Metazoa; phylum Arthropoda; class Arachnida; order Ixodida; family Ixodidae; genus Haemaphysalis; species Haemaphysalis longicornis. The sequence continues at coordinate 146,493,260 of CM023451.1, read as the reverse complement.
AGTCGAAGAAACAGTAACAAATGCGGCTGCAGGTGGCACTGCGTAGTCATGCATGCTCCGCCAAAAAATCGACCAGGTACAAGACGTCCATGTTGGAGAATGAGATGGCGGAAAATGTGGGGACAAAAATACAATGCGCGAAGCTAATACTTCGTAATTTCAAAGCTAGTGAATAATGCATACGTGTGTAAAATACAACACGTAAGCCATAAAAAGTAAACTGAACATCGTTATTTTTTTGTTCATAAGGTTCTGTTTTGTCATTTTTGCACCGGGTTTTGACTGGGAATGGCAATTTTTTATGATATTATTACGTTTTGATACACGTTAGTTGTGATAATGTATCTCACATTGAAATTTGAAAATCGCAAGAACATTAAGTTTACTTGTTTTGTTTTGAGGGGTTCTTTTATTTTGTGCTTGCAAAAATATTCGCAGTAGCGCACTCTTTGCGCCAAGCGGAGGAACAGTAGGTTGCGGTGATGAGGCTCAAGGGCAACTTCTCGTTAATCAGCTACATAAATATGCAAGGAGGCAGAAAGCCAGATAAATGGGTGGAAATTCAAAAGCAACTTGAACGGGAAGGAATAGACGTGTACGCTTTAGCCAGACTCACCTCCGGGACCTAGAAGCCCCACCTATCATAGACAATTATGTCTGGGAAGGTTGCAACAGGACCACAGGAATGAGAAATGGGGAGGTGTTGGCATGCTCATTAAACAACGGACCGACTGGCAGAGAGTGCATGAAAGCTGTAAAGAGCATCTATGGGTTAGAGGCACCATAGAGAGGAAAAATACATGGTTAGGAGTAGTGTATCTGTGGACCGGAAGTAGTGCTAGGGAGGAAATGAGGAAATGGTAAACTGTTTGAGAAGAGATATAAACGAGTTCAAGGGTTCGGGCGAAATAATCATAGTTGGAGATATGAATGCCATATAGAAGGTTTGGATGGATACACAGACCACAACGGTTTTCTAGTGATAGATCTATGTCAGGAAAACCGGCTTGTAATAGTAAAACACGGAAAGCAAGTGTGACGGACAAATAACGTGGGAAAGCGGTAACAGACAGTCCAGCATAGACTACAGTTTAGTATCCGAGACAGTATACGGAAGGCTGCGGGAAATGAGGATAGATGAAAATGGAACAGACAGCTTAGGAAGCGGCCACAAGCGGTTTAGCTTGCACTTTGGAGGCGCAACCCAGACAAATGTAGAAATAGGTACAATAGGAGGAACTAATTGATTAATGAGCAGTTAAGAACATCGCTGATAGATTGGAAGATGAAAATCAATAAATACCCAGGCACAAATTGGAATTACGACGAAATGATTGCGTTCATAAAGGGTAAGATGAATAAAGCAAAGCAACGAAACCAATGGAAAGGGAAGAGAAAGCCGAGAAGCTGGTGGAATAAGGAAATAAAAGAGGCTATTGATCAGCGAAGAAAGGCGTCGAGAGAACATAGAGAAGCAAAAAGAACTGGTATGGAACCCGAGGTAGTGAAGGAGAAATGGGATATCTACCGTGGGAAAAAACTAGAAGTGCAGAAAATGGTGCAAGCAAAGATCAAGCAGAAAAGCGAACAATGGATGGCAGAAATACGGAAGAAGGACAAAAGCGCATCCAAGAAGTTTTGGAACCATGTAAAATCACTAAGCTCAAAAAACGAAAACCATCAAACATTCCTGATTGATGAGGAGGGGGAACATTTAGAAGGAGAGCACGCGTTGGCGCATATTCATCGAGTGATTAGTGAGAAGTTTAGGACAATAGTGGTAGGGAAACCAGCACCGATAACATCAGCGCCACAGAAGACTGCGGAAAGCGAAATAAGTGTGAGCACCTTGATTGGAAAAAAAGCAGAGCAAAAGGTTTCCCCCAGACAGCAGTGGGCCCGGACGGAATACCAATGCAACTGATAAACCTGCTTGGACCTAAAAGTAAGGAATCGTTTAGGAGGGCAATAGATAAGATGATAGAAACCAAAATACCAGAGGACTGGTTAGAAAGTAGGATGAATTTAATATATAAAGGCAGAGGAGACAAAGCCAGTATTGATTCATACAGACCACTCACAGTAACGTCAGATGGTGTATAGATTCGTAATGCAGGCGATAAAATCAGAAATTCAACCATTGATGGAAGAAAATGAAATACTTGGGGAACTGCAGAATGGATTTAGACAAGACAGGCGACTGGATGACAATTTGTTCGTGATAACGCAATGCATTGAAATTGCGAAAGCAGAGGATAGACCACTATGGATTACGTTCTTTGGACATTAAAGGGGCATATGACAACGTAAAACAGAGAACGGCCGTGGGGAACGCTGAAACTCCAGGAATTAGATGACGAGTTAGTACAGTTCCTTATAGAAATCTATAAAGTCAATAGAGTGCACCTTACTTTGGAAAGACAGAAATGCGCCCAGCAGGTCAACATCCATCGGGGACTGAAACAGGGATGTTCTTTGAGCCCAATACAGTTCATGCTTTACATGGCAGGGATAGAAAAGAAACTATAAGAAAGTCAAGTAGGGTTTAGCCTAACCCATATGCTGCAAGGCGAAGTGGTACAACAGCACATTCCGGAATGTTATATGCAGACGACATTGTTCTTTAGCTGATAACCAAACCGATATGCAGCGGCTAATAAATATTAGCGGCGAGGAAGCCACCGACCTCTTGTTAGATTTCAGTGCAGAAAAGTCAGGAATAATGGTTTTCAATGACGCTACCATTGATGTAGTGTCTATCCAGCAAGGGGAATTACCTAGAGTGAAGGAATATAAATATTTGGGAGTGTGTATAAACGAAGGGGATAACTACTTAAGAACTCACGAGGAGCAACTTAAGGTTAATGGAAAGCGACACGCAGCTATAATGAAGCATAGAGCTCTGTGGGGGTATAACAGATATGAAGTAGTAAGAGGAATGTGGAAAGGAGTAATGGTTCCGGATCGCACGTTTGCGAATGCTGTACTCTGCTTAAAATCAGATGTTCTATCAGGCCTTGAAGTAAACCAGAGAACGATAGGACGTTTGGCCTTAGGCGCGCATGGAAAAACAACTAACGAAGCAGTTCAGGGAGATATGGGCTGGGCGTCGTTTGAAGTTAGAGAAGCACAGAGTAAAATATGCTTTGAGATGAGGTTGAGGGAAATGGATCAACGAAGGTGGGCTGCTAAGGTTTTTAGGTACCTATACTTGAAAAGCGTGGACACGCAGTGGTTAAGAAAGACTCGAAGGCTAACGATGAAAGACGGAAAGAACAGCGGAGAATCCAAAACAGCCAAGGTAACCAAATAGATGCAGGGCAGATTGAAACGAATAAATATAGGGAAAAAATGGAAGCTAAAACGTCGTTAGAGATGTACAGGGCTGAGAAATTTAACATCAGAAAGGAAAATTTCTACGATAATTCCAGGGCAGTGCTTTGCTTTTGAGGCTAGAGCAGGTTGCCTGCGAACTAAGAGTTTTGTGGGGAAGTATTCACAAAATGATGAGGTATGCGCGGTCTGCGGAAAAGAAACAAAAACTATGCGGCACATAGTGTTAGAATGTGAGGGTATCCATCCAAATCTACATGAAGGGAATATTGGCTTCCAGAAGCCCTAGGATTTAAGGGGTATCAGAGAGGAAGTTAACTTCAAGGCTGTCGAGGGGACGAAAAGAAGATTAGAATGCTGGTGGACAAAAAGCAGAGAGGGGAATATTGCCTAGGACAGTTACCACCTGTAACAGGGGAAAAAGTATTTCGGGGCGTAATAAGCTTTAGTGCCTGACCTAAGCAGCGCTAGTACTAAACGAAGAGTGTAAAACATGGTTATATTAGCCCTTTTTGGTAAGATGACATGTCATCACCCCGCTTCAAAGGGGAAACCAACAGCAATCATCATCATCATCATCGTGCCCTTCTTAAGTTGTAACCGAGTATAGTAAACAAGGATGAGAAACACTGCAACACAAGACGAAGCGCAAACTAACAACGGATTTATTAACGTAGATGAACATATATATATATACACGTGCTTGAATGAAAAAAAGATACAAAAAGATGCAAAAAGTTTGAACGTATGTGTTTACAACTGCACACGGTGTTACAAGGAGCGCATGCTCAGTTCTTAGCGCGACAAGAAGTCTATTTCTCTTTTTTGACAATGTAATACATGGTGCGCTGCCGTATTCCCTTTCTTTTCCAGACACCATGCTGTAGGTTTCCCATATCTCGCGCTGCATCTTGACTCTAGACTTCAAGCACTGACGTTTTATGGTAGTCCGGCGTGAATCCAGACGTTGCACAATGCTGTGCCAAGTTGCATGGCGCATTTGTCAACGAGCACGCGTACTTGTGCTCCCGGAGCCGTTCATTGAGGCAGCGACCTGCCTGGCCGATGCATGACTTGCCACCAGGAAGGGAAAGTTTGTACAAAACACCTGTTCACATTTAACAAACTTCTGCACGTGCTTTACACCACAGCTCCTGAGGTGCTGCCTGAGGTCTAAAATGAAGATGCGGCGCGAGTAATGGGAAACCTACAGCATGGTGTCTGGAAAAGAAGGGGAATACGTCAGCGCACCATCTATCACATTTTAAAAAAGAAAAATAGATTTCTTGTCGCGCTAAGAACTGAGCATGCGCTCCTTGTAACACCGTGTGCAGTTGTAATCACACACGTTCAAACTTTTTTGTATCTTTTTGTATCTTTTTTGTATCATTTTTCATTCAAGCACGTGTACATATATGTTCATCTACGTTAATAAATCAGTTGTTAGTTTGCGCTTCCTCCTGTGTTGCAATCTTTTTCGTCCTTGTTTACTAGTCAAAGTTTAAGCGCTCTCCAATCAAGCTAGCTTGTTCTCACAGAGTATTCTTTCCTGTATGCTCCCTCGTGTTTTATGAATTGGATTGGAAGCAATCCAGGATGCTTGTGGCTTGCGGTAACATGACTCCGTAAATTTGAACGTAAATCCAAGGATGTGATAGGGGCAATTTTATAAAGCAACAACAAACAATAAATGATGCGGGGTTGGTTTTACTGACATTATTTTTCTTTTTTACTTCCAGGACTCATAAAATTCCCTGAATTATTAAGGATCCCCGTTTTTTTCTTTTGGCTAAACTTACATCCGATAATTTCCCGAAAAAGGGGAAATTCCCCGCACGGAACATTACTGAAAGGAGGTACCGTCAAGGACTTCAAGGTCATTAAATATAAACTTGATCGGCCACACCAACCAGCCGTGTAAAGACCTCAAACTTATCTGCGTGCGAATTCAAGTAGATTTCAAGAACACTGTCCCTGGTGAATCACATCACCTGAAGCACTCAGCATAAACAAGTAACGCCCATCATTCACAGAATCTCCCTCAGACAGCACCGCCTGAATGAGCAATACACAGTCCGACTCGTGCAAGCGTTGCCATCTCCCGGATAACGTACGCAACACCCTTCCACAATCCTCTCCAAGGCAGAAATAAAAAATTAGACGTTATTTGGAGACACTACAAGCAGGCCTTGGAATTACCCGTGAGTGCCTCCAGGGCCCCCCTGCTCAATCTCCGCCTCCTGCAACACGGCCGAAGGACGTACTGAGGCCCAAATCGCGGGACTTAACCAACGATTAGGCTTGTCCCCTTGGTGGCGACTACTGTTGGCAACATATAAACCGCAGGCTCAGAGGCGACAGCAATCACAGAAGCGTCCACCAAAAATCACAACGTCTACGTCCCAAACCTCCCAAAATTATTCCCCGAAGAGTGCTGCCATGAGGCAAGGAGAAAAGTCACTTTGGATGCACTCGACAAGCGCTATTTCGAAGATTCCACATCAGTTTACACTGATGCTGCCCCGTGCCACCAATCTCGAGGAGCAGCGGTAGTAGTGGTCACCCCAAGGGATAAACCACTCATGAGTGTCACAATCAAGACCGACTCCATCCAGGATGGGCAAGAAGTAGCCATCGCCTTGGCTATAATTCAAACCACGTGTGATTAACGTAATCACCGTCTGTCCAAGCGGCCTGCAGAAGATACGTAGGTAGTAAAGTTTCTTTAACAACACTGGGTTTCCTGAGCAAACCCCTCCCTCTCGTACGGTCATAATCATGTGGACCCCTGCCTACATTTCTCTCCCGGTCGATGACACTGCCCAATGCTTTCCCCCGCGCTATGTCCACCCGGGCCCAAGAGCAGGAGCACAGCTCAACACCGATTAAGACATACCAAAAAATACGCAATGTTAGAGACTAGGTACGACAAACTTTCCCCCACCCAACCGGATTTGTCTAAAAGGCAGAACGCATTACGGCGATTTCAAAAAATTAGCGCCAATCCACCCTTTCTGTGAATGGGGTTGGAAACCAAAGCTGCAAACGGCACCCACAACGATTACCCATGCAACGTCACTTAAATTCACTCACGTCGCTGTACAAATAGTGAAACCAGAGAGAAGTGAAATTCACTTAACCACACCCTCTATTACTTCAAAAAGATATTCTTGGTAAGGGTACATAATGCATGATGCATGAACGGTGGTTGGTTGAGTTGTATTGGTGTAGCACATGAGTGGAAACTCTGTTTTTATAAAATTCAAGCTCAAACCCGGTGTTAGAAGATCCCGCTTCTCCGTCTTTGCCGTCGCGGACGGAGGCGACGAGATCTGGCGGCAGAGACAGAGGAGGAGCAAGCGGAGGAGGAGGAAATACTTCTATTTAGATTTCTGAACGGCCCAGAGTGCGGCCCTAGGAGAGTGATTCCTTCTTCGCTGTAGTCCATATTCAGTCCGCGCCGCCTGTTCTCTGTCCACCAGCTGAAGCTGGGTAGGCAGAGACGGGCTGGACAGCAAGATCTCCCGTTCCTCTTGTTCGGTAGTTGACGGAAAGAGAGGAGGGTCTCAGGGCTAAAGTCGCACACCCCGACTATGTGGCAGAGTGTTCCTACATCTGAGCAAAATTTACATTTAGCGTCGTAGCCATTCGGGTGCGTTAAGTGAAGACGCGTCGGGTGCGGGAAGGAGCCGGATTGAAGGAGCCGTAGGGTAGTTTGTTGTTCTATGGAAAGGTCAGAATAGGGCGATGGTAGGGTCTGTCCTCAGCAGGCGATAATGCTGGGTTATGTCCCTGAACGAGACAAGCGGGTGACTGTCCTCGTGCAGCTCCATAGCTGGGCAGTAAAAGTGCAGGCTTGTTGGCGGGCGTATTCGTTGCCATCCATGGAAGCGTGAGCGGCCGTCCAGATGAGCTGAATAGAACAGGTTGGGGAGTGTAGCTCGGCACACGCAGTGCAGCTCGAGACACCCACCCTGACTGGTAATTCTGTTAGGCTTGTTGGGAATCGGTGACTACCTTCCGAACCCCTGGCTGAGTGAGAGACGAGGCGATGGCGGCCTCTTCTGCTGCCTTCATGTCTTGGGTCTTGAGTGAGCCACACGCAAAGAGGTTGGTTCTGGGAGTGACCACGATGATGGCATACTGCTGCCCTCGATGTTGGGAGGTGGTTGTGTAGATAACTGCATGATCCCCGCCGAGGGTGGTGTTGAGCGCTTGAGCCCGTGCTTGTCGGCGACCCTCTTAGGGTGAGGGGTTCATATTTTTAGGTAAATGAAGCATCTTTTGATCTTGTCCGGGAGTACATCACGCAAAGTGATATTCAGTGATGTCCAGGCAATCTGGTGAAGGATGCGGTGACCCACTGAAGTTCTGCACAAACGGAGCTTCTGGTTAGAAAGATGGCCCTCTATCAGCTCTTCCACCGTGTGGTGAAGCCCCATCCTAAGCAGCCTCTTCATGGATGCACTTAAGGTAAGAACAATGGCTTGCTAAACCACCTTTCTAATCTTTGCATCAAGCATCTTTATGTCCTCCTTGCCGAGAAGATAAGGGGTGATTTAGGCGATTCTCTAAAGGAAGAAAGCTTGTATTAATCGAAGGGTATCGGCTGCCTTGAGGCCTCGCTTCTTGGTGGCAACTCGCCTGATCATGGGTATGGTTTGATTAATGTTTTGTTTGAGGCACTGCAAGGATATGTCGCTCTTGGTGTTGGTCTGGAGATGTAGGCCCAGGATCTTGATGCTGGGTCTTGCAGTGATGGTCTGGCCATCAAGGAGTATTTTAATGTCTTCCTTGATGTGGTGCTTGGCGTGAGGGCGGACGACAAGGAGCTCTGATTTTTGAGGGAAAAAGTGGAGACTACAGACTTTAGCATATTGGCGTACTAGAATTGAGATTTGATGCGTTGGTGTGAGCTTCCTTTAATTTTTGTAACTCCTAGAGCATGCGCAAAGCGCTCACGCGGCCGCTACACGCGCCGTGGGTTGAGGGCACAGACGCGCGAGAGGTCGCGTCACGCCATCACGTGGCATTCAGCTAGAACACAGAGGGTAAACTGGCCGATGTTCTTGGTGAGTGCGCCGCCTGTCTTCCTCGTCTCTACGTGCCCTGTAGCTCAATCGGTAAGGCAACGGGCTCTCGCTCCGTTACTCAATTAGATCCGTGTTCGAATCGTAGCGGTGCCAGTAACTTCTTTTATTTGTTCGCGGGAGTTTTCTGTTGACACCAACGGTCGCGAAAGAACCCTTGGGGGGTAGAAGTAAAAAGCTTTGCTTTAAAATGGCTATGGTGTGGAATTTCATGATTCGAATGTTTTAGTGCAACCACGTTTCAGTTAGTACGATGATGTCAGCGTTACAAGGGTCAATGACAGATGTTAAAGCATCCCGTTTGTAATAATTCTGGGAACATTCGTGAAAAGCTTTGTTCCGTTGCCCCTCTCGCGCCTTTATGTTAAGACACGTGTTGGCGCTGGATGGGATAGCACCTGGTTATCTTGTTTCTGCCGCCTCACTTCATTTATGCTGTCAGTGGAAGGGTTGTACGTGCAGTACGTTTTGTCTATTATGAACTTGGCATGGTGTAGCTTAAATGGCGGTGATCCGGGTTGGCTTTTGGCAAAGGCCACAAGCTTACCCCGAGCCTGACACGTAGTGGGAGAAAAATCTTCGGTTACGGCGACGTTTAGTTCTTTTAATTTAGTACGAGAGGAAAGAACTTTGTCTTTCGTTTTGTAGTTTGGAAACTTGACTATAATGAGGCGGGATTTGCTTTCTTTGTAAGCCCCTAAGCGATGGGCGCGCTCGATGTCGCAATCTGCTAGGGTAATAGCTTCATTAGACAGTACTTGTGTTATACGCTGTTCCGATTGTTCCCACGTGTCCCTCGAGTCTGGTAGATCATGAAAAATTAAGTTGTTGCGTCGGGACCGATCTTCAAGTTCGTCGAGACGAGCTTGTATTAATTCGTGTTGGGTGCCCAGTGTTTCCACATACACTTGTATAGTGGTCATATCCTGTTCGAAGTGATCCACTGTCTTTGTTTTTTCTTCGAGTGTGTCCAAGCGTTTTAAAGCAAAGCTTTTTACCTCTACCCCCAAGGGTTCTTTCGCGACCGTTGGTGTCAATCGAAAACTCCCGCGAACAAATAAAAGAAGTTACTGGCACCGCCAGGAATCGAACCTGGAACTAATACGGTAACGGAGCGTCGGCCTGTTGTCTTTCCGATTGAGCTACGAGACAACGTGGGAACGGGGAAGACCGGCGGTGCACTCACCATGCCCATCTGCGGATTTACCCCCTGCGTTTTCACTGCATGCCACGTGATACGGTCATTCGACCTCTCGCACCACTGTGCGCTCCACCCGCGGCACATGTGGCGGCCGTGTACGCACCTCCAGCATGCGCTAGGACTTGCAAAAATTAAAGGAAGCTCACACCAACGCATGCAATCTCACTTCTAGTACGTCATTATGCTAAAGCCTGTGGCCTCCAGTGTTCACCTCAAAAATCAGAGCTCCTTGCCGTCCGCCCTCGCGCCAAACGACGCATCAAGCAACACACTCAAATACTCCTTGATGGTCAGGCCATCACCCCAAGCCCCATCATCAACATCCTCGGCCTACATCTCCAGGCCAACACCCAGAGTGATATACCCTTGCAGCGCCTAAAACACAGCGTCAATCAAATCATACACATGATCAGGCGAGTTGCCACCCAGACGCGAGGCCTCCAGGAAGCCAATACCCTTTGAATAATTCAAGCTGTTGTCCTCTAAATAATCACTTACGTCACCCCTATCTTCTCGGCAAGGAGGACATAAAGATGCTTGATATAATGAATATAAATGCGGTTAAGCGGACCATTGGTCTTCCCATGAGTGCGTCCACAATGTGCGTCCGCGGACGGCGTCCACGGACAGGCTGCTTAGGATGGGGCTCCTTTACACGTTGGAAGAGCTTATAGAGGGCCATCTTACTAACCAGAAGCTCCGAGTGAGCAGAACTTTACTGGGTCGCCGCATCCTTCCCCGGATTGGTTGGGTAGCACAAAATGTCACTCCACGGTGATGTACTCCCGGACTCTTGCCAACAAGAACTAAGGTGCTCCCTCCTTTACCTAGAAATATGAACCCCTCACACCACGAGGGTCGCCGACAAGCACGAGCACAAGCTCTAAGCACCACCCCCGGCATGGATCATGCAGTTATCTACACAGACGCGTCCCAACATCGAGGGAGCAGTACGCCATCATCGTGACTACCACCACAAGCAACCTCCTTGCGTGTGCCTCACTCAAGACCTAAGATATGACAACCTTACGAAACCATGGGTTCGTAAGGTAGTCACCGATTCCCAACAAGCCTAGGAGAAATACTAGTCAGGGTGGGTGTCCCGAGCTGCACTACGTGTGGGAAAAAACCATGCCCAACCGGTTCATTCAGCTCAACTAGACGCCTGCTCACGTTTCCAAGGAGGGCAACGACTACCCCACCAACGAAGGCTTGCGCTTTTACCCCCTCGCCTCCCCCCCCCATGCTATGGAGCTGCACGAGGACAGTACCCGCTTGTCACCTTCAGGACATAACCCGCATTATGGGCCTTCAGAGACCGACCCTACTCTAACATCACCCTGAACTTTCCACGGAACAACTACCCTACGCGCTCATACCATCCGACGCGTCTTCACTCAATGCGCCGTAATCGCCACGACGCTGAATGTAAATTTTGCTCAGCAGTAGAAACACTCTGCCATATAATCGAGGTGTGCAACTTCATCCCGTAGCACCCACCTCTTTCACCGTCAACTCCACAACAACAGCAACGGGAGATGTTGCTGACCAGCTCTCTCTCCCTACCCAGCTTCAGCTGGTGGACAGAGCACAGGCGGCGCGGGATGCATATGGGGCTTCAATGAAGGCGGAACCACTCTCCTGCCCCTCCTCGCCCCCCTGGGCCGTTCAGAAACCTGAATAAAAAGTATTCCCTCGTTCGCCCTCCTCCTCCATGTCTCGCCGATTTCGTCGCCTTTTCGGCGGCGGCAGAGACGGAGAAGGGACATCGTCTAACACCAGGTCTGAGTTTCCTTTATTTTATAAAAAAAAGAGTTTCCACTCACGTGCTACACCAATACAACTCAACCAACCACCGTTCCTCCATCATGCATTGATTTAACCTTAGCAAAGAATATCTCTTTGAGGTAATAAAGAGTGTGGTTAAGTGCATTTCACTTGTCTCTGGTTTGACTATTTGTAGAGCTATGTGAGTGAATTTAAGTTGTGTCCGCATGGCTAATCGTTGTGGGGCCTGCTTAGAGCTTGTCTTTCCCAGCACATTCACAGGGTGGATCGGCGCTCATTTTTTTTCGATTGAGCCAATGTTGTCCTCAAATATTTTTCTGACTTGTTTTGATTTCTCCTTAAGGTCGGGGGCTAGATCAGCCTGGCTTTTAGATGACTCAAGCGTAGCGCACCTGTATACCTTGGAGGAATGCGAAAAACTGCTGCATTTGCTCCGAAGGATCTGTCGGCAAAGACTCAGAAGTCAGCGAGCTGCTGGAACTAAGTGTCAGGTCCTATATTACTTTCAATATCCCCGGCGCGCAAAAGCAAACAACAGCATTGAAACACAATCACTCGCGATGTAACACAGAACTCCGGGGCATGGGAGCAGAAATAGGCAATGATTATCACTTTGTCTACTGAACAGCGAAAAGTTGTTACGAACCTATAACGGGTAAATGCGCGACATGTCAGATGACCTTGTCGAAGCTGCTCCCATGCTCACTGAAACAGTAAACGCTCGGATGGGTCTTAAATCCAATCAGCAACCGACGTCACCGAGACTTCGATGGCGCAGACTGTGGCCTGGCGCAACCGCGGGCAGATCAAGAAAAGGGCTTGTTCTAGGTGACTGGCTGGTTGGTGTCCGGCTTCCACGGTAATCAGTGCTGCTAATTTGACAGTAGCTCGCGCTGGAGGCCATAGCAAAACACAGAGAAAGGAAAGCCTGTAACGGGCAAACGCGCGCATGGTCAGATGAGCTGTCGACGCTGCTCCCATGCGCACTCCAGGCGAAGCGCCTTGAGCATTTCACGGACCTTCAGATTCTGCTTTTCCCAGTAGCTTGCTCTCGGAAAATCATCTCGTCTTGGTCTCGAAGGACGGGGAAAATGTGGCACGTAATTTTTTCCACCATCGATGTGAGAAACGACGCGTTTGTGTTTCATGGGTGAATTATGCGATCGCATAAAAAAGCGTTCTTAAAACTTCATAGGTGGTAGTACGCCGGTAGCGAGGATACCCTCCACGGCATATATTAGTAATACCTGGGCAATATGAAAAAGCAAAAGAAACAAGAAGTACAAAAGTTAGTTAGCATTGTACCGCGTGTTTTTTGTCTTTGGTGGCAGAATGGCTGCTTTTTGTTCGCTTGGAAATTCCAAACGGAAACCAATGCCTTTTCTTTCTTGCAGCTTCGGCTATTAGCAGAGTCTCTGGAAGAAATAAATTCATCTTGTTGCAAGACAGGCGTTTTTGTGGCGTTCTTGCCAACGAGGTGTTCGTCGAGAAACTAACCGTGCAAAATTTTGTATGAAACACACAGGCATGCACATTCGGAAACGACTTTCTGTGTCGCTCCTCTGTCTCCATCTCTTTCCCTGCCTCCTCTCTCTGTCCAGTCCTACAGCGGCGTCCCTCCGAGTGAACTTCCTTAGACACTGCGCTCTGCCGTTGTTGGTGCTGTTCTATTAAAGCGCTTCGTAAGTGCTTTTTTGTAGGGTTTTGGACGCCTGAGAGGCCCTTGGAGCAAGTGCAGTCAGCGTGTCGCGTCCGCAGATTAGGTGAGGTAGCACGCAATACCTAAGGTAACTCAGAAACTCGCTCAGTCTTCTGTCTTTCTGCAGGTGTTCCTTGAAGTCCCGGCAATCTTTTCGGGCTTATGTGACGCCCCGGAAGCAATATCCGCGTTGTTGGTGGGCTTCCATTTAAGCCCAGAAGTAAAGAGGATGGTAGCCGGTTGAAATAAAATCCCAACGATTGCGAAGCAAAATCAAGAGGAGCTATCCTCTGCACCGAGTGTCGTTTGCTGCTAGCGAACACTGAAGCTTAGGCAGGGGTGCCAGGAACCGAATAAAAGAGAAAGTGATATGAGTATGATTTTTCCTGCAACGCCCCTTTAAGGCAGTAAACCAACGGGCAGTCACGCGGATGGTTAACAAACAAGGCGAATGTGCATAGTACGCGGTGTAACATAGTTTATAATAATTTAAAACCGACTCGCTAAAAGTAAGCCATATAAAACGTTTTAAACCGACGGAACACCCCAGAACTCATTCTCTCGGCAATCAGTGGCTAAGGCGTTGTGCTGCTGAGCTTAGGGAATCTGGTGCGATTCCCGGCTGCGACGACGGCTTTTCTGGTAGAGGCGGAAAGCGAAAACACCCGTGTGTCGACATTTCGGCGCAGGTTAACGTCCAAGGTGGTGAAAATAATCTGGAGCCCTCTACTACGGCGCGCCTCATAGCGTAGGTGCAGCCTCAGCAAATTAAACCCCAAAAATCAAAAATAATTTTATTGGCGAAATCATACGGCTTAAAAAACACACCCCTTGAAACTATTACGCTAAGTCCCATCGCCTGAAATACATCTGCCGAAACTGTGCTACAAAAATGATTTCTTCCTTGCAGAAAGCTGCAGGCCTACAAATGCACTCACAACACCCTTTTCCATTCAATGTTCCCCACACACTACACCGCTACATATGACCTCTGCCCACAATAATAGCACCCTTTTACACGTGACAGCTGCAACGCTCATACACACCAACTCTCCCACCTTCCCTAACATTAAATCAAAGCCGTGGTGCTGGCAGCTCGGCACTAGCCGTAGATCCCATGTTGGTGTAGGGGGGCCCATCTCGCCAGCAAGCACCGAAGTATTAATGCATAGAATTTTTCTCCGAGTACCCCCACAGCCAGGACCGTGTAACGCGGTGCATTTCCGCAAAATTGCAGATATCGTGGAAGTTCCACGTGTAACCGCAATAATGGCGTAAATGTAAATAATTGGTCGAACGATATTTTGAAGAACTACAAAATTTAAAAATATGTAAAATAATTACAGAAAATTATGAACCGTGTAACGCCCTGACATTTTCATAATAATGCAGATTTCCCCGGAAATTCCTGATGCAATCCATATATTAATGTAAATCGAGATGATTGATCGGACGAAATTTTGAAAAACTAAAAAAATAGGAAAAGATAATAAAGAAGTACGTAAATAGGCAAAACGTATAACGCATGGCATTTTCACAATAATGCAGATTTCCCTCAAGTTGCACTTATAATCGTTACAATAGCCTAAATGGTAATAATTGGCTGGACAGGATTTAGAAAAACCAAAACATGTGGCTGGAAAACACTCACACTCAAGACAAGCGGCATAAGAATACGACGCAGTAGTAAATATTTCTCTGAATTTCTCCAGAATTTTTTAGACGGAGGTAACTGACGCAAGTTTTCTAAGCGCAAAACAAATATGACCGGACACAGAATAGAATAAAGTTCCATCCGCATTGCTCTCTGCGTTCGCGTCGCTTTTGTAGATATAGGAAACTTGCGTCCGTTATACCAGTAACAACTTGCCCAACTTTCCGCACTAATTTAGGCGGAGGACACGTCTTACCGGAAGAGTGCCTAAAGATCGCGCTTGCTGTTGCATAAAGTGTATTATGTAACTCCTGGAAGGGGGAGGGGGCATTATTACACGCCGACAGCACACCTGGAATACGACGCATGGCGTTGTGGAGTGCTACGACATAATTTAGTTCACCTGAGAATCTTGATTGTGGGTTCAAAGCTCAAGACACGAGTGGTAGCGTCTTCCGCTTGCAGAAAAAAGATATACCCGGGTGCTTCGAAGTTTCTAAGAATGTGATGATGGAAGTATAGTTGGACCTTTTGTTAACTGCTGTTGAACTTTACCTTATAAGAGACACTGAAGTGACTTTGTCAAACATCTGTTTTTGTTTGCACTTAATAGAGTGGATGAAATTAAAACACATTTCATCGTTTGTCCGGGTGATAAACGAGTATTTATTTTATAAGGCCTGAAAGAATCAAAATACCATCGGATATTTGCGGCGGCCGCAACACCTAACAACGGGGACGTGTGTTAGGAGTGCGATGTAATTCGACAAACTCTAGGATTTGAATTCATGCGTGTTTTAATTTTAATGCAGTGCAACATGTTTGGCATCTTACATTACCGTTGTTTGGGCATTCTTGATATTGTAGGAATTGGCATACCATCCTTCTGTCATGTTTTCGATGATAGAATGGATCAGATAAGCCTGCCAGCAACACTTAGAATTGTAACCTTCACTAGCCGAGGCGTACGCTGTGCCTGTGGCTGAAACTTCGCTACGTCATCGGAGACGATCAACTGCAAGGCGCCTCGCCCCCACCTTCAAAGCTCGCCTGGCTCGTCCCTGTGTCGTAAGAGGCGTGTTCGCACCAGGGCGAGAGTCCACTGATTCGGCATTGTGCTCGCAAGCATTCGGTGCTTATGTCGACGAGAAACCACCACGTCAACGAGAACTCGCCAGCGGGTCAGCATCAGTCTGCACACTCGCTGGTGGAGCAGTAAAGGTTTAAGCGCAAAATGCGGAATATAGAATAAAAAACATTACCTTAGTACAACAATATCCAATAAAAAAGTACAAGTTGTATCGGGTGTTCGAACATGCTAATTGCGACGCACTGCACCCAGTGCTTTAGACCAGTCAGCTATAGCCCCTTCTTTTTTTTATTACCTGCTTAACGACATAGGAAAACGCACTGTCCAGTACACTAATTAAAAGGCGTAGCCTCCAGTCGGCTGAAGTGGGTGGCTTGAAACTCCTTCAACTGCGCTGGTACATCCAGAACGGGTAACCACTCAGGTTCTCCCGGCATCCCTTTATGAACTTCTCTTATATAAGCAACACTTTCAATCAAATGCTCTCGTACTGCACGACCATCTTGGTCTGCGTTTGAATTGCCATGCGCGTTTTGCACATAAAATGCAGATTAGGCGTCACGAACATGTCACAGGGCATGACCCCGTCATTGCCAGCTGGCAAAAACCGAATGTCATCAGGCATAAAGGCAGGGCTTTTTCAACGTTTATTGGAGGGTGTCTCCACTGTGACACCTCATCCGAACAGTTCAAAATGTCTGCTCAATAGTTTCAAGTTTTTTTTACATAACTGGCATTTCAATATTCATGGGTGTACGGCCCTCAATTAATGGCCCTTTGTTCTGTAACCAGGGTTCGCTGGGAGCGTGCCGCTACGAAGTTTGAAGAAGGAACATTTACGGAGGAACGCAATGGCATCTGTTTCACTCTTTTAGAACTTTTTGTCTTGTACCTACTGCACAGAACCGAACCTGCGATAAACATGACACGTAGAAAAACATCAATCATATCATTGGACAAACGCTTACCGCGGGTACACTACTCAAATACTCCAAGAAAAATCTGACTTGCGAAATGCTTATAGCCATAGCGCTGTCGATTGTGGAAATGTAAGGTATAGTGGTGTATGCACTGGACTGTCAACCGCACGGTGGCCCTAGCAGCGGGGCGCCGCCGACTCCATTTGTACGGTTGCGCGTTGTAGTACGGAAAGCGCGCTTCCTTACGCGAAATGTGGTTAGCCCCGTAGTGTTGGCATGTCAGGTCGTTTGTGTGGGCGGTATTTTTGTTGCGTGATTCATGGACTTGTAAATGATGGGCCGTAAGGAGTAGCTTGCAGTGTTCAGGCTTCGAAATGGTGGGCTGCGCTGTTTAAACTTGCTGTTTAGGCTTGCTACGACGAAAGCCCCACGCTCGTCAGCTTCTTTGCTGTTACAAAGGAAAGTCTACGGCAGTGCTCGAAAGAGTTTTGCCTGCAGTAATAAACTCACAGGGGAGATATCAATGATGGCACAAATCAGTGCTGAATCTGTGACGTTCATTTCATTGCTGGTGACGTTGAAGCTATGAAGCTGTCATCTCGCGCCTAGTCACATAGTTGAGGCTTTAGGTAGTGCTTGAAAGTTTCGCTATTGATGCCAGTCAGAATATTTATACGTGAAACAAGCCAAATTGAGCGCTCAGCCTCAACCTGGGCTACTTTGAGGGACTTTGAGGTAAACGCGCTGAACAAAGCCACTTGACAGGTAATTGTGTGATTCTAAGAATTGCATGCCCTTCGACTGTTCTCGAAGGGCATGCAATGTTTTCTCAACCATGCAATGGTTGAAGGGCATGCAATGTTTTGTTTTGAAGGGCATGCAATGTTCCCTCAATGTTGAAGGGCATGCATGTTGAAGGGCATGCAATGTTTTTGTTTTGAAGGGCATGCAATGTTCCCTCAAGTAGCCTCAACCTGGGCTACTTTGAGGAACTTTGAGGTAAACGCGCTGAACAAAGCCACTTGACAGGTAATTGTGTGATTCTAAGAATTGCGTGCCCTTCGAGTGTTCTCCAATCACCAACGTGCTCCGTAAGCGTGTTCCGTATTTAATTTGTGTTTCGCCTACTAAACAAAAACGAACGTGATCAATGGAATCATCGTCTCTTCGGGTCTGGGAAGGATCCTTCGGCCCTGGGAACGAAAGAGTTTCGTAGCTCCAGCCGCAGCCACTTGACACCGAGCTAGGGCGAAGACGCCCGTGTGTTCGAGATTTAGGCGCACGTTAAACATTCCCAGGTGGTTAAAATTTATCCGGAGCCCTCAACTAAGGAGCTCCTCATCTCCTGTGTACCGTCAGTGCGTGAGAATGCATGATCAAATCGAACTGAATCTAGCCATGGATAAGCTAGTGGCTCTAGTCCAAGCGAAACACGTTATCCGCGCCGCTGTCCGCGCAACTTCGCTCAACCGTATAAATGGAGTAGGCGCTGCCGCACCGGTAGCGCCACCGGCCTCCATGTTGCCCAATGCATACATCCTATACAGGTTGTCCCCACTATCATGCACCAAGATTGTAAAACATAGCAATGGCGTTACTCTGAAAAAGCCTAGTGAATAAAGTTTGCCGTACTGGTGACAGTAATGTTTGGTTAATGAGACCTAATTATTAATTTTATTAATTATCTATCTTGACAAGTACTCTCCTAATCATTAAAGCATCAATAAGGCACTTCTACGTACCCACGAGAGGCATCTAACTGCGGTATTTCCTGCGACGAACTAATTGCTTACTCATGTATTCTGAGTGATAAAGAATCCGTGCGAAATGTGAAAAAATACCACGTGACAGCACTCCCGCCCGCATCATACAGCAGTACCCTCAAATAAGCTGATTCAAAACAACTGCTTCGCCTGTCACCCGCCTGAAGAGACAGCGCATCACCTTGACCATGGCATACAAGGAAGGAGCAGCCACAGAACGTTTTGAGGGGCGCGTGTGGTAGATAAAGCGCAAACTCGGTCACGATTGCTTCTTTCTTTCTTTTCTTTATTTCATTCTGGGTAGCTCAGAGGCAGCCTGCTTCCGGCATCTTGTTTTTTACGCTTAAAACTAAACGTTTTGGTTGATTTTAATTCCTTAGTACCTATATGAGCTTCGCTGACTCTTTACCCGCCTTTAACTGCATGACCTTTGATTTTCTCAGAGCGTACTAGCCATCGAATGGCCTGTGCGCTTGTGGGAAGATAGTTTGACTACATAACTTTACTAAGCTTGATAGAGTCTGCAATGTAACAACTAAAGGCAGATTCTTTCAGGCAAACATCGGGGCGTGCCTCAGTTTTAACAGTGCCGGCCGGAGGCCGACCAACGGACTCTATCGGAAGGTCGGCGAACCGCGCAGTAGCCCAGTCAAGCCAAGGCTGCCTCCAGTAAGCGTCATAGGAAACGTAATGCAAATCAGCGAGGAGGATGCAGAGAGGACTGCACTTCAGAATTGATAAATAAGTCACGTAAATGCATCGAGATTGATGGAAACGTGGCCTAGGGACTCCAGATTAAAATTTTCGCAAGTCACCCGCCACGGGGGCTCAGTGGCTAAGGCGTTGCGCTGCTGAGCACAAGGTCGAGGGTTCGATTCCCGACCGCGGCGGCCGCTTTTCTGATGGAGGCGAAAAGCAAAAATGCCCGTGTGTGCGAGATTTAGGCGCACGTTAAAGATCCCCAGGTGGGCAAAATTAATCCGGAGCCCTCCACTACGGCGCGCCTCATCGCCTGCGGTGCGTCGGCGCGTTAACCCAATACAACCTCCTTGGTTAAACCCTACAATCAATTTTCGCAAGTAAGCCTGGAATGCTTACTAATCCATTCGGTGCCCTTTCTCAAAACGTCCCCTCCTTCGTCCCCCAGCTATGCTACTTTTTCTAACCAGCGTTTCTCGTTCTGTTAGTTGGTAAGACATTTTTATGGAGCTTTCGGGGGCTTCCAGTCGATCTCTCGTCGTTCAATTACAGATATTCTGAGGCTCAGGGAGGTGGGAGGGAACTGGAGGCTGGTTGCCAGTCGCCAGGTGCCCAGATACTGACGCGTGCTCGGAGTTGGGAGTTGGCAATCTGGCTCTCCAACTCCATTTTCGGTACCTTACGATTTCTCATACGACACAGGATATTTTATGAAACAGAGATCCAAGGATTTCGCCTTGAAAAATAATGAACCACCATTGCTGGGATTAAACCCAGCGCAATGCTCAGCAGCACAACGCCTGAGTTTTTGATCCACTGCAGTGGGCCAAAGAGAATTTTTTTACTAATGCGAGCCTCACAAACCACACATAAGTATTTACTACACTGCGTGACAGCGCAGGCTTCTTGATTTTTTTTTATTTCCGCGAGGGGCAAAAATTTTCGCGCCAGTAATATATATGCTAATATACCACACAACCAGATGAAAGCAAGACAGGCCATGGCGAGCCTACATATTATACGGTATTCATAGCGAGGTGCGCATGCAGGCAACCAGTGTGAATGCGCTGTCCACTGTGTTACGTCGGGGCTCCGCGAGAGTGGGGTACTTGTCCGTGTCCGTGCTAAGCGCATTATATGGGATGGACATTCCAACCTTTAGCCTGCCGAACGCAAATAATTGCCTCGACTCAAATGTGAGTGCGATAAATAACAACTCTGTTGGCACCACCATTGAGAATCTGGTAGAAACGGAGCAGACGGACGCACGCCAGTGCATAAGCCGCGCCATGTGGTGTGGCGCTTCGGCCAGGACTGTGGCCATTTCAGTGCTGCCAAATGATGAAATTGACAGCAAAACTATTTCAATGAATACCGGCTATACAACATCAAGCTAAAAAAAACATTATTACAGCTCTATTTCACAAAACTCCGCAAACCAACTTTAACTATTCAGGACGTCTGAAATAATTGCGCATAGCATTATCTCGTGTGGCAATGCCCGTATTCATGTTTGCGACACCTCCTGGTTTATCAAGTTTTCCGACTTCGGTTTATTTCGCAAACCAGTCACGCTAACCTAACGGAGTAAACAAACTGGTTTCTTGTTTTTAGTCTCCCTACATCGATTCCATTGCATCCCTCCTCTTTCAGGAAATGGGCACGCTTTGGGCAATAACGTGAAAAGGCGACGACATGTCACTGATATCACACGATTAAAAAAAGCACAACATATTAAAGAGTTAGAGTGAAAGCGGCAGAGGGCGCCATTTTTTTCTCTTCGGGATAAAGGCTTGTGTGCCGTCAAGGTGGAAGCACTGTGTAACATTCTTCCCGAGCACAGTCTTGACGCTGCTCTGGGAGTGGATCTTTCTTTCACTGCGGCAGAAGAAGTGGACCTCTGTATGACAGGCAGTCAATATTAGACGTATTATTTGGTCAATAAAGTTCGTTTGGTGCCTGTTACAGCCATTCTTTTGACGTAGCCAGGGTTATGGATTGCGAGAAAGTGACGGACGCTTTGTTCATACTCGCAGTACGCGAACGAGACAGTTATATCGCCTACTCTGCGTCCTTAATATGCCGGAGTGAAGCTCTTTCATTTGTGCCACAATATGTTTGGTGGCCCTTTGTGTGCTTTCCAGCCTTTGTCCCTTTATCTGTTTATGTGGTCAGGGGTCAAGTGTACAGCAAGAATCAGCAGGGGCCTGCAGGGTAGTAATAGGGGTGGTGTTCTCCAATGTATTCCTCCGGTTCCCAAGTTGCGATCCTAGTGTACCTAGTTCCTGTCTGGGGACGCATAGACGAGATTTCAGATGCGACTGCATCTCATTCACTCGCCTTGTCCCTCCATACGGCGTCGTTGTCCGTCTACACCCCTCCCCCATTCTCCTCGGCGCGCGAGCTGCGCTCTCCGCCGCTCACCCCCTCTCCTCTCTGATAGCGAACACTCTCTCACGACGGACATTGGATTGGATTCGATTGGACTGGCTTGGCTTGGCTTGGCTTGGATTGGATTTGGATTGGATTGGATTAAAGTGGATTGTGTTGCGTCATAGCCGCGCCACGTTGCGTCATAGCCGCGGCAGGGGGTTCACGGCACGTTTCACGCGATGGGAGAATCAACCTAACGGAAACAACAACGGAACCCCCTATGCGTCGCATCTACACAGGGGTTCCCGCGAGGGTAGGTGGGAGTAATTTTTTTGCGCTTGTGCGCGCTATGTGTATGGAGCAATGGTAGTAGACTCCCATCATTGAATAGCGGACGTGATTTTGGAGCCCTAGGGGCTGGTTTTCTAATATATTTTTTGACTGCGTGTCATTCGCAAAGAAGGAGTTGCGTACATTATTGTGGGAGGATCAACGTCTAGATAACCTGGAGTAATTATTTTTCTGTGGCTTTCTGACTCTCTGACGCTTCCTTTATATATGCATTCTCCTTAGCTCCGTCTGTTCGAGTTAACAAGAAATTTGTTTAACCCAAGGCCGGCTTTGAGAAGTAGGTAGAGCCAGAAGCCATGACTCGGATTACTTCCTTTTCTTTGCTAAGGTGGCATCATTTAGTGTGCCATAAGGTTAGGATTGGGGTGAGGCAGCCGGCTGGGTCGTTCCACACAACGATATATCGGCCTGAGGCCGGGCGCAGCTGAGACCAACGTCTTGAATGCATGCGGCTATTGCATTTTACTGAAGCTCATGGTTTCCTGGGAAGCACTGGCAGCACCACAAAATGACCCCATAGGCGTAGACATTGCGGAGGACGTTAGCTTTTGGTTCTAGCTTAGCTGGAAGATTCTTAAGATTTAGGAACTAGGGTTGCAGACAGAATTAATGATCGCGGAACACCCTCTTGGTTCAGAGAGGACTACCAAGGTGCGGTCTATTACCAGCTCCGTTTTGCGGTGGCTCAGAAATCATTTTATGTAGTTATTTGATGCTTGTCGTCTTTAATTGGCTTTTTTTTCTCGAACACACCTTCATAGCTTGCGTTGTGTAATGCCTTGTATATACAGGTAGGATTGTCTGCAATTGTGCTTCGAGGGAGAGGGTAAAGCACTGTTCTTGATACACAGATTGCAGTTTTGAGCCGATGCGTGCCGCGTAAAGGCTACCTTGTGTCGGTAAAGCACCTCCTTGCGGTTTATAACACACAGTGGCGCTGTAGTATCATCATCTAGGTAACTTTGGTGCAGCATGACCTGACGGGTATTGGGCGGCGATGCTCAAGGCAATATACAGGGAGTTTGCAGGAATTTGGTTAGGTGTCATGGCTATTTAACTGCATTATTTGGGAAAGAAATGGATTATCTATGCCTCGGTTTTGAAGAATAGTAGTTTTCCTTTCACATTTTTCAGTAGATCTTTGCGGAGTATCTGATCAAGTCCGTGGCTGTGCAGAGTTCATTTTATTTTGGTTAAGCCTGCTTAACGAAAACAACATGAATATTAATGCTAACTGCATTTAAGTAAGTTAGATAATTGGAAAAGTAGGAGAATAAGCATGATTGCCTCGCCGTGTTAGTGCACCGGCATTAATTCTTCATTGGAGCTCCAGCCTGATTATAACGTTCACCGCAGTGGAGCAGTACGGATTAATTTAGACCACCTGAGGATCTGTAAAGACTTGATGAATTATGCAAGCATATTCAGGTTTCGCCTCCATTAGAAACGTGCCCACTGCGTCGAGAATTGAATAGGCGTTCTTGTCTCCCCAGCACAATGTCCTGTTCGCTGAGCCAGCATGGAGGGCCACATGTAGAAGTTCCTATTAATGGTGTTTTGCTTGCCGAAGCTGCACTTGCGCTATCAGGAAGGCCGTAAAAAGGCCTAGTATCAGTTAACACATACATTTGAATTGAGCGGGTGCTTTCGTTTTCATCTCCATGATAGAAATAGCCGCCGCCCCTGAAATCTCTCCCCTATCGTCACCCTCAGTAGCACAATGTCTTAGCCAGCAATGCCACACCTCGGGTATGAGGTGAGCTGGCGCACCATCTGGTACAACTTATAAGTTGTGTCAAATCTCGCGCACCCAATACTTTTAAGGCGAAAGCTTCATTACGGCAGGCACAAACCCAGAAATTTGCTTATTCCTCGTAGCGTCGATTAGACTTTGATGGTTAATGGTGAGGTTTTAGGCGCCGAAGCTACGCCTGGGCTAGCAAGCGCGCCGTGGCGGAGTGCTCCACAATAATATTGACCCCCCGCACGGAATCTTTAACGTATGCCGAAATCTCGGTACACGGGAATTTTTTGGCTTTTATTCTCAAACCTGCACCACACTGTCTTAGCCACTGAGCCGCCATGGCGGGTGTCAATTTAACCTTCAAGGTTCACCAAAATCAGACCAGCCTTTTATAACCTTGGCAGCGAAGGCGTCTCTCAGTTCTGTAGTCACTTGAGTTATTCAGATATCAGGGTCTTGTGGAAGATTATGCTGGGGCTTGCTTTAGTGCTGCTTACTTTACTTCTCTTGTTCTTCATTATGCTTCAGCCTGTAACATTGTTGGTCATCACAAAGAATGTTTCTGTGATTTTCAATTTTTCCAACCTGTATCTTGGTCAACCAGATGTTAATAATAATACTGTAAAACATTATAGTCAGAACCGCAATAAAGCAGCCTAACATCACAGCATTTTTCTTTAGAGCGCCTGTACTCTATTTGGTTCCTTGTCTTCTAATGCTTGAACATGGGTTGTAATCAGTGCCTGGGTTCCACTTCCCCTTTTTCATGATTTCTGCACAATTCTGTGCTCTCTTTGTGCGGGTAATTGTCAGGCTGCATTGGTTTTCGCAGTGACTTCGTCTACTATGTTAGGGGACTTCGGGAAGCAGCTAGTTGAAGAGTGGCATAACTATGTTTACATTATAATGTTCTGATTATTACTCTTTTTTTTCTTTACCGCTTGCTCATCACTTGTAAGCCTTTGTGTATCCTCCTCTTCTCCTTCTTTGTGGGGTGTATTTATTTTTCTGTGTGTATGTGGATACATGCGTGTGTGCTCTTAGCATTAACGTGTTCTTTTTTGTTTTTTAAGCATGCTCATCATATGTAAGCATTAGCGTATACTGCCCCCCCCGCCCTTCTTTGTGCTGTGTAAATATGTATTTTTGTATGTATAAAAATACATGCTTGTGTGTATTTTTTCCTCCCGTTTCTGCATTATCTTTTGCAGCATCGATCTGGTTTTCTGGAGTGCTTAAAGCCTGTTGGCTTGAAACGTTTTCTTTTTATGCTTGTTCATCAGTTGTGAGCTTTCGTGTCCAGCTTCTCACTTCCTTTTTTTATTTTTTACTATAAACTTTGTGTCTCTTTATATGTACATACTTGGAGATTTATCATGGTGTGAAGCGCAATAAAAAATACGGATGGCAAACACAGCACCAGTGATTTCTCAGTGCTAGACTGGCATCCTTTGTATTGGCCTTCTGTGTTTTTCCCGCTTCGCTCCACGAAATGAGGTATCATGTTGCTCAAATGCTTTTTTCCCTGCAATCATATTGACTGAGTTCACATTAATTCGGAAAGCAGCAACTTGTTGCAGCAAACCCTTTTGCGCTGAAGTATTCTGGTAACGTGACGAGTGACATCAGTTGGAACCTTTTCCCGTCCGCCCCCTTCTCCCCTCACGGTTTTTGTTTTCTTTTGTTGTGGAATTCTGGGTGACTATGTACCGTCATGGACAAATGAAATGAGAACACAGAAATATTAACCGAAACCCGCAAAATCGTAAATTTTGGATAGTGGAGATATAATAATGGCTGGATATCGGTGGACACATCTTCAATCGTTGTTACTGCAATAAGACACGCGACAATTTCACTCGCATAGAAGAAACGCTCTATCGGTGTGTTCTGGCTCATATTTTCGTGCTCGCGTTACATTTGTCTCTGACTGTATATGTGTATTTGGCACGTTGTTGCCTAGAGTTCTCCAGTGACTATGTAGACTACATAGACATACGAGGAAAGCAGGTAGCTGAGTACAGTGGGATAAACCTGTTTTCATTGGGAATTTCTTTCTGGGGCTTGCACATCGATTGGAAGCTGTTTGTGCCTCAACATTCCTTCCTTTCCCCGCGTTTTGCAGGGAAGTTGTGTGTATTTATCTAAATGTGTGTTCATCCTGCATTGTTTTCTGCAGCGACTATATTGGATGTGAATTGTGAAATGACTCGTGCAGGTTTTGGAAACAGCACAGTGCTAAAGTTATACTTACACAGTACCACTTAAGGTCTGTCATGCCCTGCTGTATTTCCAAAGGCAGAACACTGTTATTGTTGCTGTTGAACCTTGGCAACATTGGCATTCAAAAAGGAACATTTCAGGCTTTTGTGTGCGTCGACGTATGCGTGGGGTATTGTGTGAGTTTTGGTGTGCGCTCTGTTTTTATGCCTTCTGTTCTATTCAATATGCTTGAAATACGGATCTTGTATGTATGAAAGGGCATGTGGATAAATTAAATATTAAATTGTAGCTCTAGTGCCGTGTATTTTCGTTTTCCCACTGTTTTTCTTGTAGCCTAATTGTTGCTTCAAATGAAGGTTTTTTTTAATAAATATTTGTATCAGACATTATCACATCATCTTGTTACAGAAAGTTCTGAAAAATTATGGATGTTCACGTATAAAGGAAATTAGTTGTGGCTGCCGAAAATGGCGTACCATCTCAGAGGTTTTTCCAGCCATATATAAATGGCTTTCCTAACAGCATGACAACATTTGAAAGAGGAAGAATAACAAGTCATACTATAAAAAAATAACTTCTGCTGTGTTTACAAAGGAGTACTGGGGTTTTGGGGGAGCCCAAGTCATCTAATTTCCTCACCCGTTGCAATATTATAGCCTTTTCCTTAAAATCGACACAATATTATCACATGCGGAAACAGCTGGTTAGGTTTTATTGGTTTAATTGGCAATCCCCAAGTCACAGTTTGTGCATGGCAGTCTTGAGGAAGGCCGCTCCCTGCTTAGTTTTTGTTGCAGTTACAAAGGTGTCACAAGGTTACCCTTGCAATGTTGATTATGGAAGAGGAGACTGGTTTTTTGGCAACTATCCTTTCAAACAATATTTCATCACTGAGGACGGTATTTTCTGGTGAACAGCAGTGTAGTTAAGTATAGGTGCCACATCTTTCGAAAAAAAATCAGTTGCGTGTTGTTACCCTACCCACAATAAGAGCTGCTATTCGTCTTTGAAAGGTTATTTAAAAATTGTGAATAGGATATACACGAAGTGATTGTGAGGCAATCGTACTATTATGGGCATCGAAAAAGCTAACAAAATTTTTTTCGCACTAGTTGATTGATGTGTCAGGAAATGACGCACCAGCATAATACATTGAGAGAAGCGCCTCACAAACCTATGAACAAAGTGCTCATGCTTTTGCTCCATACATGTGATGTCACAGGGTACAGTGCGCAATTTGGTACCTATTTAGAAATAATCATAATTTAACTTTCTATAAACCGAAGAAAATACAGGCAGTTTATGACTTCAGGCCTGTTTGCAATAGTATATACATAGTCCATAGACATTTTTGTTTTAGTCTGTTCAAAGAACAAGAGAAGCCAAAAAACGCTTTCTAAAGTATAATGTTGAAAGCCATAACTTAAGAAGAACCAAAAGTAGCTGCCATCTTGCAGAACGACAGTGTGATGTTTGCTACGTAGAATGGTTCAAAAGCAATTCTCTTTGCAACTTTTTGAGTTAGTTTATGCAATGATGACTACCGTGCAGCCATAACTCGCACGATTCTCAACCTTAAGTAATATGCCTGTCATTACAATGTAATGAGCTGATAGTTGGTGAAAGCTCAGTGGTACCGGTAGTGATTAATTACATTGTTCAAATTATGTCTAGGTTGAAAGATAAAGTGACTTTCTGTGCCACCGAACGAGGGGAAATTTGGGAAATAGTCCTAGCTAAGTTACTTCAGAGCAATGATGTCTTGAATGATTATGTGGCCACCCCGCAAAGCAATAAAGAGTGCTTAAAAGATTATGCAGCTCTTTAGGATGTGACTGGAAATAATTCTGATGAGGCAGAAGGCGTATTACTGTGACATTTAAATAACAAGAATGGGTACGCCCTTTTGCTTCTTATGTGTAGTCACAAAAAAAAGTGCAGTTAACTTTTTCAGAGTTGGGACTTAGCGTGATCTGGCATGGCTTTATTTTCTATACAGTAAAGGACGAACGGAGGCAGTTCATGAACTCCTGTTTCCAACAGTGTATACAAAGTCTATTGACTTATGGTTTCCTGTAGCCAACTCAAAGGAGAACAAGGACACAATGTTGTAGGAAAAAAACGACGTGCCAAATTATAATGATTGCGCCCAAAAAAAACAAACTGCCCTATTTCCTTCTGGGACGGTGCACAGGAAAAGAAAGGATAGCAAAGAACCTTATATATATACCAACAAACACTTTTTTTAGACTAAGTAGTCTTCACTACAGAGATTCTGAAACGCTTAATAATAAGAACGTGTGCCCATTCTTACTTTACATACGTGGTGGCCCACAGACCAAAGTGGAATTTTCTTTTTAGAAGCAGTTACATACAATAATTCGACATCATTTTACTTCTTATAAAATGCAGGAAAAGCATGTAATTTAGGCATTCCTGTTTCCCACGGTTTATACAGAGGCTCTAGGCTGTTTATTTCTTTGGTCAATTGAAAGAAAAAAGAAACTCAGTAAACACAAAAAAGCAAAAAGGAAACGTTCATTTCCGTAAGGGTTTCAGGAAGAAGGGAATAACAATATCAATCAATCAATCAATCAATCAATCACATCAATCAATCAATCAATAGACCTAGAAACTCCACCGTCTGCAGCCGTTCTATAAAAAGCTAAACGTTGCAGCTATTTTAGAATGCTGTCTATTGCTGTGGAGCATATCTCACTTCGCCTTTCTTTGGTCTGCATGAGCGTTTTGCGAAATAATGAGCATTCCAAGTATTTCAGTAGTTTGAACTGCGAATGCGAAGCGCAAACACAAAACATAGGTGATTGGTCAACATTTGCATTGTCAGAATTTTTCTTGCGTATTATCGGAAGCACTAGAGAAGAGAAAGCTAGAGAAAAGTTATGGAAAAAAAATCGCACAAACATGACAGATATTTACGCAGCCGTCACTGAAATATTTAAATCTCAGAGTAGCCTGTCTTAATTCCCCTAAATGTGTTAAAACACCACTTAGGCTATGTTCAGACTACCGACGCAAAAGACATATCATGATATATGGACGTAAAAAGACGGCCTTTCACGTGGTTCGGTTGGCTGAGACGTGAAATGACATCATTCTTTAAGGTTAATTACGACAGTTGCGGCAATAACCCGGCCTTAGCTTTCAACAGGGTGAGATGGTAGACGTGATGGACTCGCTAATACTGAGTGCAAATTTGGGCTTGTTGGTGATGCATTCTTGTAGGCTAAGCGCGAAGCAGACCCAGGACGAGACAAGAGATGAGACGAGGACGGGGATGAGACGAGTACGAGACAAGAGATTAGACGAGCACGAGGTCGTCCTCGTTTATCGCTTGTCTCGTCCTGTGTCTGCCTCGCGCTTCGCCTACAAGATCGCTAATCCTGTTTGCTTTACTCCACTTCAAAAGGAAATCAGAAATGGCGAATGGGCGGCAGCCCCTCAAGTAGAAGAAAAACGAAGTGAGCCTGCCGCATAGCCTTTAAAACCAATCACTATAGCTGCTGCTTTTAAAGATTTTGTTTTCGCACAAGAGTTTTTTCTTCGCTTGTCAGTTTCGAAGCTCTGAACCAAGACCTCGTCCTTGGAAGCGAAAATGCGGTACACGGACCTCTCCGGGAAGAGCAGGGAGCACGCGAGTACCAGTTAAATCAAGGGAGCGGTCGCAAGTCGGCGCGACGAGGGGACTTCGGACGACGATGAAGAGGAACAACAATAATAAACGCAACTGTGGGGGGGAGACCACGATCTTTTACCAATAGAACTGCAGGAGAATCAAGAACAAATCGGCAGAACTTCAATTACACATCGAGAGGCTCGACCAGAAGCTGGACGTGATCGCTCTCCAGGAGACCCGTGGCAGACCCAGAATCCCGGGATACGTCACTTACGCGGACCCGTCGGAAGAAGGGATGGCGGTGCTGGTACGCAGCAACGTGGCGGCCACCCAGCACCTCACGGCCCAGAAGGGCTGCGAACACACCCTGGCCGAGATACACACGAGAACCATAGGCAGCGCAGGAAACCTGTTCGTGATGAGCGCCTACTGCAGGCCGTCACGCAGGGACTTCGATTTCGACGAGACGGCCGGTCAGGCGAAGCAGCTGGCGGGGAACAGGCCACTCCTGGTCCTCGGAGACTTCAACGCCCCGCACACCACGTGGGGTTACAAGTTTCAATCCAAGCGGGGCAAGGCCCTCGTGAAGACGATGGGAGACCTGGAACTGGCGCTCCTCAACGAGCCTGGGGTAGCGACCTGAAGGGGAACCGGCACGAACCGGGACACCGTCCCGGACCTCTCGTGGCTCGCGGGGACTGTCGACGCGACCTGGCGCAATGACGACGTCAGCCTGGGAACCGACCACGACATCCTGAGCGTGAAGATCAGAAGACCCACGTTCAGAGCGGAAACCGGCACGGCGAGGATCACCGACTGGGACCGCAGGTGCAAGTGCGGGGCAGAAGCGGCATGGTACGGAACGGTCCCATCGGGCGAGGGGGAAACGTACTCTCGGACTCAGCGGCCGCGGCGCGCGGACCGCCTTTCCCCCTCTCTGGAGTGTGCGCGCCGATCACGGCGGGCCTGGCGCGGCTGCTCCTTTGCCTTGACTACGATTTGTAGACATCGCGCGTGCGGGTTTACCACTAATTTACGCATTAATTTAATGAAATGTTATTAATAAATGAGCCAAACTAGCAGCTTGTGAGTTGCGCACTTAATAGCACACAAGATGTTTGGCAATTTTGTTCTTCTGAGCTCTTTCTGTACACTCCTACCTTGGAGTAGTGGCAGAAAATTCTTCTACCTTCTTTCCAAACTAAAATGGGTCACTGAAACTTGCCTGTGCCGCAGATGGTATTAGTTCCATCTCCACTGCTGCTGCGGTCACATTGCGGCATACCCGGCTCCAGGTATTACGTGGGCTGGCGTTGGCGATTTTCACAGTGACACCTCCCTAGGTTGTCCCTTTCCCCAGCCAATCTGAGCCAAAGGAGGATGGGACTACTGAAGGGGGTTCCACCTCCCTTATTCCCCCATCCCCGACTCGGGCAAAATAAAGTTGTTCACTTGCTCACTTCAGCCAAGAGTTCAGTCTAGTACCCAAATATGATGTCTCTTTGTCGGAAACATCAAACCTAGTTAAAGCAACGCAAAAGCGAAATCTTGTCTGGTTGCCAACAGCGGACGCTTAACAAGATGCTTAATAAAAAGTTGCCCAACGACGGACTCTCTCCAGGAGCTGTGTTGTTCATTTTATTTATGTTGTACTTTAGTACTGCAGAGCAGCTTGAAATTCTAGAGAGAGGAAGATTTGTTTATAGTTGGCGACAGTGGTGGCTGAGGGTGAGGTGTTGATATATCGATAATATTTAATACAAACTATGTAATATGCCAAATACTTACTAAGTCCACCCAAAACAACCTGTATTAAACCCTGCAGGGATATGAAGCCAGAAGTTTGTTACACTTACGCCGACACGCACTTCTGCTTGTTTCCCATGGGCGCCGGGCGTATCACGGTTAGATCGTTTTAATAAACATCAGTTTTTGCAGTAAAGTGATAAAAATACCCGCTTTACGCGATCCCGGACACAGACACGCAAACAAAAAAATTGTGACGAAGTATTGCAAACATATGTTCGACACGGCATCGTTTACCCACCGTGGACCACGCTACCTCGAGGCGAATTTCAGCTCCACCGCGGCCCGAAAAGCCGCCAATTTAAGCCAGATCGCTTAAACTGGTCCTATGCAACAACTTTCCATTTAAAGTGTATTACGGAAAAGAACGCACAACGCGCTACAACGAAAAATTCACCGAGCCGCCGTTGGCGCCCATGCGCCGCGGAGCAAACGCCCAAGCCAGCGAATCGGCCAGCTACGAGAGGGCGCTGCGCACGCAAGATGGCGGCGCCCTCGTTGGAATGGTCTATAGGCGCGACCATAAGCTGCTACGCATATAATAATACAACGCTTCGCTCTACTCCCACGACAACGTTCGAGTCCTGGTACCAAGCCACTCCGTATGCGCCCACCACATGTGCTGGTTAGTCCGAGCTGGCCAGGGGTCTAGAAGAACTTGTTGTTGGGCGAGTTGGTGCATCTTGGTGAATGAACACGGGCCTTACGCGAAAAAGACACCACACACAGGACGGCCGGGACTTGCGCTCGTCCCGTCCGTCCTGTGTGTGGTTTCTTTTTCGCGCAAGGCCCGTGTTCATTGGCCAGGGGTCGTCGTTGCCGTTATCTGCCCCTTGCTGCTCCCGTCCTGGTTCTACTGCCACCGAGCTGTTCCGTCGAACTCCCCCCTACCGCACCCGTGAAAGCAGTGTTTATACCAGACGGGGCCGTTGTGTGCATGTTCCGGGCTTGGTAAGCACCACACGTGTTCCATTGTCGGCTAACTGTTTATCGCACACGCACGCACGGGCGCATGACGCACTGACGTCACTATCTCGGTCCGACGCGCGCTCGCTGCACTGCAATCACCATACGCGGGCGCACGTAGAGGCTGAATTCCTACACTGTGGGAATCTTGATCGTCAGGCATTTTTCCCTTGTGTCATCGTTCGTCTACACAAATTTATATGCCATGCATAAACCGGAAGGAAGAGAAATTGCGCAGATCAACATCTGTGATTACGTTGCAAGCTTCGCATTAAAATTTAGACTGATTTTCCTGTTTTTCTATACTTGCGAACAAAAATCGCGTACGGGTTTCGAGACATGTTTTCTTTTACTTGATCAGTGACTGTTTTACTGTTTCTTATAATAATGCCTGACTAGAGAAACTTCCGCGAACCCCTGACCTGAAGCGGCCTTGTGTACAAATGTCCTCCATTGAGTACTGTGGCTGCACGTAGCCTGCTGGAAGTCAGTTTTAAGCTGTGCCACTGGGTGGCTAATTTCAATAAACGTAGGCTGAATTGTTGGGGACGTTCTAACTTACCGGAATGACGTATCACCGAGAGCGCTTGGCTCACGCCAACCGAAACCTTTAATTCACTGGTTTACAATTGCTACGTGCGCTCAGGTGTCAAAGTCGAGCATTGTTATTGCTTTTTTCAGACCTGAGGCAGTTGACTGGCCTTCGATTTTATCCCCTCGACACCGTCTGTCTCCACGTGGCACTATACATTGGAACAATAAAGGTCCGGTCAACTTTTCCCCGCCATTCGCAAGTTTCCAGTTACGGAAGATCCAACGGAAGAGCAGAAAAAATACGCGAAACAATACGGCACGTGGAGCCATCTGTTTGCGAGCCGATCCAGCTTTTCAGAACAGGCCGAGTGTTACGGAAACACTGTTGTGCAGTCCGTCGTGAGATGACACTCCCCTTTTCCTGTTTTCGTTAAACCCCAGAATCAAGTGCCATGAAACTATCTGTCGCTCACTCTCGCCTCCGGGAGCGAGTTTTGGACGCTGTTTTAATTGGTCGGTAATTGCCGCGTAAGTTGAAAAGTTTTCCGCTGTCCTGATCACAAAAGGTCATCTACTTGGCGGGCTAGTTTGAAAGGGAAGAGATAGAGAGAAAACCGAACTTCTTTTTTGCGCATTGTCTTCGGTAGAAGTGGCTTCTGATTTTGAAATTGTATGTGCCATCTCAAAGCTCCTACAAAAGAGACGGAGGCAGAAAGACGACACGGCACCTTCTCCCTTCGTTCCTGTTTTGATAGGGCTTTGGGCAACGATATTAATTGATTGTAGGGATTAACGCGCCGACGCAAAGCAGGCGATGAGGCGCAGTAGTGGACGGCTCCGGATTAATTTTGACCATCTGGGGATCTTTAACGTGCACCGAAATCTCGTACACACGGGCGTTTTTGCTTTTCGCCTCCATCAGAAAAGCAGCCACCACTGCCGGGAATCAAAACCCACGACCTCGTGCTCTGCAGCGCAACGCCTAGCCACTGAGCCACCATGGCGGGTTGACAAACGATATTAACACCTACGAACTAGCCAAGTGGCCAGTTGAGTGCCATCATGTGCCATCACCTCCATGTACTACCTTGACCAGGAAAGCTCTCGACCAGAAAGTACTGGTCGGGAAAGTGCGAGCTAGACAGCATTACGTCCCCATTGTTCAGGCTAGGCAAAAGGGAAGGTTGGTGGTGGCAAATCTGTGTTGTGCCCGCACTCCAAGACGATGTAATAAAATATGCATGGGGTGTCCGCAAAATTTCACTAGTGCATCGCATCGGTCGTGAAAGAGCTAGTTTATTGTAATGCGGCGAGGAAGAGTATTGGTTTAAAGAAACCCGGGCGTGTCCTTCTACGTTTTCGTGACGTGTGGGTGCTTTGTCGGGACTCTTGCTGATAAGTCTGCGATGTTGGGTCATTTCGTGGTAGGTGACGAGGGATGCAGGGGACTCTAGCTCTTCTTAAGTGGCCTACTGGCCACGGCGTTTCCCAAAAATAAGTAGACAGATAGACTTTTATGTAAAAGTAGCGCGGGTGGCAGACGATCTCCACCTTCGCGTTGGATGGTTTCCCCTGCGGGATGCGGACTGCTGCTCATCCCACCAGACCCGACGTGAAACTTTTGCGACCGCTCAAGTCTACAGAGTCCTGTAGAGGGACCGCAGTGGATCTGTCTGTTTGTGTTAGTGATAGTTGATTTAAAATGATACCCACAACGACTTCGTCCACGGTATTGCGCAACCCAGCTTGAGTGATATAGGGACCGAGGCTCTCATGGGTAGCCGAAATCGTTTTTGTTGCTTTTTTGCAGTATCAAGCCTGTTTTGTTCGTTTCAGTCCAATTTAACGTTGCCTATTGGGCTGCGTACATTAAACTTGGCTGGACAAATGGTTACACAAGCATGCCGGTAAAATGGTATAACGTTTCTTATCCCTTTGTGCCTGAAAGAAGTTGGACAAATGACATTTGGGACTTGACCCGTAGTCTTGCTTCGATGTTGAAGCTGAATCAAGGTACAGACAGACAGACAGACAGACAGACAGACAGACAGACAGACAGACAGACAGACAGACAGACAGACAGACGGGGGAATGGATGATTGGAATAAATTTTCCCGTTACGTTATTTTAAGAAAGGCGATTGTCTTTAAAAAGGGCATTAGCAGTAATTAAATGCGTAATATACAGTCGGAAACTTCGGCAACCTTCGCAATTGACATGCGAATTCAGGCTGAGGAAACATCGGGGCTGGCGGTCTTCACTAGCTTCAACTTGGCTTCCTGCATTTGTTTGAGAAAAAGTTAGTTAAAAACGTAGCTTTCTTAATGCAAACTGAGTTAAATAAAAGTCCACAATTCACTGTCCTAAAATAAAAAAACAACCAAATCACAAGCCAAAGTCTATGCCAACTCAGCCAAAGTCCAGAGCCAACGCCCGCGCTATGACAACGCGAGGGACCTAGGTTTGAGTCAGACGACGTGGAGCATTTTGTTTTTTGTTCCAACGGCCGGCACGTGTTTTTTTTTTTTTTCAACCGCTGATAACCCGTTACCCCTCGGGCCACTGAGGTAGCCCAATGGTTAGGCGTAAAGGTCTCGGGTTCGAAAGCTTCCTAACTACAATTTTTTTTAGGTGTACACCCCCAAGTCCTGCTCGTGGGCTCCTTGCTTCCTCGCCACCTTCCCTCACACTTTTGTGCCCTAGCAACTTCGCCCTCTACATTTAGCTGCTGATGATAGCATTCTTTTTAAGATTCGCGAGGACATAGCCCGAGCTTGAACAGCTATACCGTTAACAGAAGTTGCTGGCATTCACGTTAACGGGAATTTTAGCGTAGATTTACAGCTATGTATGATGAAGAGCAACTCAATTATCATTAAATGTGTTTACGTCTTTTGACAGGACAAATCTTAAAGAGTGAGTTGGTACGCTCCAATAACGAGTGCAGAACAACATTTACGGCTACAGTGTATGTTAGCTGCCGTGTGTAACATTCTGTGCCTTACTTTGCCTTTAGCTGTTAGCTTTCAGCTGTTACATTTTTAACTAAGTCTGTCTGCATTGATTACTAGAGCTATGTTGGCTGGCGGATACAAATGGCGGTCGGATGTGCCTGCTGGCTCTTGTCCCACCGGTAACGGTCCACCTCACCCAGGGGAAAAAAAGAAAAAAAAGGTCCGTGCAAGGTGTGGAGTAGAAAAAACTGATATAAAAGGCAAACTGAGCAAAGTTGGCCCATAAATTTGCGTTCCGATGAACGCCCATGAAATCTTAACATTAAGCATCAAACAACTACGTCCAGAAGCAACAAAAAGTCGATATATCTAAAATTTATACCACATGAGCGGACAGACCATATGTTGTCGAAGCGGTTTCATAAATATTTACGCAAGAACACTTGACTACACCATTTATAATTTTTATTTAGATATTTCAGTACACAAAAGATTAAAAATAGCTTTTCCTCTGATGAAGGTTCTTGTTCCGTTATTGGAGTGGGTGACTTCAGGATAAGTATGCTCATACTCCCGAACCCTGACAGCTTGTCATACCTAATAAAAAATGTCCAGCATGCGCGTGTCTACCCAGTTTACAAGTCGGGTTTTAATATGGCTACACCGCCCACGCGTTGTTGAACGTGTGGAACACCTTTTTTATACTTGCATGAATATAGCTTGGCTAAGATTGTAGTCGACGCGTGGAAGTTTTGTGGTTAATTCTTATGCATCGAGAGAAAATTGGGCGCACCATAAAGGTAAGCCTTCTCGGTGCACTGCGTCTGCATCGGACATTGCTTCTCTTTGTTCGCGGCAGCGTTGTAAATTTTTGGGATGAGAGATTACACGCGTTGAAAGGAACACTGAATGCAATTTGCGTTTGCAATGCATATACCAGATCAAATAAACTCACTTTTCATCGTTTATGCGGTCGATAAAGCATTATTAGTTTTAACAGCAAAACTGTGTAGAAAATCGTTATTTTTCTTGTCCGCAGCAAAAAATTGCAAGAAAATGCCGAAAGCACGTGAGCGCGCACACGCGAGCGCGCGTCTCGGGGCTACCGCCCGGGAGGTACAGTAACACAAATAAATAATTCCGAGCGCTCTTGTGTGGGTGCCTGGCGACGACTTTCCAGCGACCCCTGCGCGCGTTTGTCAAGCAAAGCATACCGACTTAAGGAGATTGGTCAAGATTGCGGTGTCTGCAAGTGTACCTATTTAGTCAAATTGGCCAAGATTGCGGCGACTGCCCGGTATATAAAAAACGAAGAAATTACCGAACGCTCGCTTGTGCGTGCCTCACGGCGACCACCCAGCGTCTCCGGCGCACGTTTGTCAAGCCAAGCATACGCAGTTAGAGAGATTGGCCGACATTGACCAAAAGAACAAAACTCCAGCGTTCGCTGCAATCGTGGCAATACCTGCTCAAAACTAGAAGGATGCCATAGCGTAGGCGTCTGCAAGGGGATGTCCAATGATTA
Organism: Haemaphysalis longicornis; assembly: GCA_013339765.2. Classification (NCBI taxonomy): domain Eukaryota; kingdom Metazoa; phylum Arthropoda; class Arachnida; order Ixodida; family Ixodidae; genus Haemaphysalis; species Haemaphysalis longicornis. Next base: position 146,455,910 of record CM023451.1, on the reverse strand, counting down.
TCACTTCGAGGTGTCCATTATTTGGCGTGAGTTTCTTCGCGTCACTTTACTGGTTTTGCTTTTTCGGCTTCGCTATCCTAAAGCCAACATCACGGGGTTATTCTCTTGCGAAAAAAATATTAAATAACAATGAGTGCGAACAAAAGAACTATACAGGAAGACGACTTCAGAAACAAGCACTCGTAGCATACGTAAAAGCTGCTTATCGCTAGAGCAACATTAGGCCGTTTTGATGCAAAATTTCAGCGGACGCCATGAAATAGCAGCATACCTCCAGGTAAAAACAATGATGGAACTGTCTTTTACAAAGGTAAATCATACCAATTACCCATATATTAAAATAACTGCATGGGCCACTTCAGTCTATTTAGGATCTCTGAAGAAGGAAAAATTTCTGCTTCACACGGCGAGGCTTATCAAAAAAATTCTTTAGGGCGAAGCTTTTTAGCAAATCGTAATCTTTCGTGTCCGCAGTTAAAAATACCAACAAATTACCGCGCGTGAGCACGTGAGCGCGGGCCTCACGGCGAACGCCCACCATCCCTTGGGCACGTTTGTCGAGCCAAGCATACCCACTTAGGGAGATTGGCTGAGATTGCGGCAACCGCCCGGCAGTTAAAAAACCAAGGAAATGCCGACCGCTCGTGCATGCGTGTCTCGCGGCGACCGTGGAGCGTCATCGGCGCACGTTCGCAAGCCAAGAACTTTGGAGATCGGCCAAGAGGGGAAAAAATACTCCAGCGTTCGCCGTAATCGTGGCGGCACTTGCTCGGAGCGAAAAACATACGTCATGCCTCTCAAAGGTGAGGTCCAATGATTATCACGTTCAGAAAAATGAGGGAAGATCACACTTTCAGCAAAAATGATGTAGTAAAGGTCGTTGCGGCTACGAAGGAGAAGCAAATCGTCTGCAGTCGTGGACTTAAACAATCATGATGGTCGTGAAGGCTGCGTACAGCTTCGCTACATTAAGTCTTGCACGTTAGTTTGAGCTTCCTGCATTCCTTATCAAGCCTGAAAAAGAAAAAAAAAATACCATGCGTCGTCTTTGCGGCCGCAACAACTGCAGCAGTAACATGAAATGACATTTGGTGACCTAAAGAGCTCAAAACTCGCCCAATCACCTTACAGCATCCCATGTGCACTCTGGAAAGCATTGGAGACTGTTGTGCTGCTTTACAGGGGTCCGTCGGGAGTTGTTGCTAACCTATTCTGACCTTCGCTATCTTTAGCGAGCTGCTAGAAAATTTCTTCATGGTGGCGCGCTGGCGAGAAAGAATGCTGTATAACAGGCATGTTATGAGTGGCCACTCTTGTTGGCAATAACACTTTGTGCACACGGATGTCACCATAACAGCCGTAGGATTACGCGCAGTACCGGCATTTCCCTGAATGAGAGTAAAGGTCTGTCAAATTGGGTTTTTACGGAGACACCCGGAAAAATAACACCTCGTTTTAAGAGTCTGCGTGTACAACCGTTTGGCGTTCAACAGCAATTTCCCCTTTCTACGTAGGCCATGTCAAGTATTCCCGAAATCAAGGCTAACCCCGTACGGACCTGCTGAACGAACCTAACCTTGCTTACTTTCCTACCCCCGCTGGCCTTCCATCACATTAAAGCTTGCACAACCACCCCCAAAAGCGTGCTCGCACGATTCGGTCAGCATGAGCGGGGCTTCGGGGCTGTACCTGCACAACAGTGTTTCTAGAGCGTGCCCTTTTAATTACCAATGTGCCTCCTAAATAGCGTGTCAAGTTGCTGGCGTGCACACATGCCAGCGAGCCCGGGATTGGGAAGGTGCGTAAGTATCGCAATAGTCAAGACAGGTTCACAAGAATTCGTGCCTGCACACGTTGGAACGATGCCATGGTGCGGACACGAATTTCCGGCAAGAGATTGGCACTGTTGAACCCCTGACAAGCTCCACCGTTCAGTACAGCGCACAACGTGACGGGGACCCCAGACAAGGCAATGCAATGACCGACGCCAATTGGTCTTCCGGAAGTATGGGGAAGTTTTTACTAGCTTGCCCAGGGCGGTACGAAACCATGGTTTGTTTGGCCCGACAGTTTTTTGTTATTCATCATAAATACTGTTATTTCTATGGAATAAATAAGGTCTTCTCAGTGGTGGGTGGTACGCACGCCGTGAACGTCCACTGCGGAATGTTTTTACACGACACAAATATAGAAGTAATGCGAGGCTCGATATGGCACATGAGCTAGAGAGAGAGAGAGAGAGAGAGAGAGAGAGAGAGAGAGAGAGAGAGAGAGAGAGAGAGAGAGAGGAGAGGGAGACAAAACTACCTGGAACAGGTCCCAACATATTCATTTCACACTATTATGCACCTGTACTGGCAGCAAAACATTACTAAAAAAAGCAAGAGGTGGATGCGCGCGCACACAAACTAAAAATGTACTTAAAGCAAGTTATATTGCTAATAATGGCTTGATGGAATAGAATTTTGGTGATTCCACCACGCCGACTTGCTCTTTTTGAAAATGTATGCAGCGTAGTGCACGTAATAAATTTCTGTAACTGTTTATAGGTATTGTACGTATGCTACGACCGAGCATTCACGAGGACAGTATGATCAACGTATTGCCTTACTTTTCTCGAGGGCAGATGCTTGCACCGCCCGGCGCTATTGCAGCTGACTAAAAAAACCGTTTCCCCTTAAACCCCAATGGATGGAAAAGTCCCATGCTTGCAAAGCTGGATCGTTCTAGGCATGAGATGTTATTGGAAGCATGAACTTAGATTTGCTTTGCATGCTCGCTGCGTCTCTGGAAAGTTTTCGGCTCAGTTTTGGTGGTGTAAGATTGTTTCCGCCCTGATTTAACCACGCGTGTTTTGACAGCGGATCAGTCGTGTGCGCCATCAGAATTCGCATTCGCTTGCTTGAGCGCGTTTGCTCCCGTAAAATGGGGTCTTTCCAAGTGTACGATGTCGTTTTCCCCGGGGCTTACACAACACAAAGTGGGGGAAAGCTTACACCAAGGGAATTGGTCTATGTTTCCCTACGATTGAGAGGGCTCTGCCGTCGGAGAGAAAGAAGTCTTATTGAATTGAAGTGAACATTTCAAGCCTGTTCAAAAACGGCCAAAAACAAAAAACACCCAATACCTTCTTGCGTGCTGGCTTATAAGGCATGCCGAACAACATAGACCGTTTCGTTCCAGGAAGCAGGTATGGCGTGTATCGAAGAGTGAGACGCCGCTATGAAGCGTGGGATTCAAAATTCTCTCTGAGGCATACAAAAAAATATTGCTATTCAGAGGAGCATAATCTACTGTAAGAAGCAGCGTTTTGCATCCATTTTCCTGGAAGAAAACATTGGGTCCTTGAAGCGTGTGTCAGGATTTAAAACAGTATGGAATGAAGCGGAGACAGCGAGTGGCGTTATGTTACCTAATGAGTTTTTCAAGGGAAAAAATAGGCGAGGTAACTCGGAATAAATTGGCAATAACAGTGTGCGAAAACAGCGCGATTAGAAAGCGATGCAGGTTCATTCGAAATGGAAGTGGCGCCAAGTCCTCACCGCAACTTTCTTCTGAAATGCGTCTAGTTTTTACGGGGTTGTTGGGATGAACGTATATAGTGAAAGGGAACGTAGATAAAAAGGACGACGATGTCGTTGTTATAAATGTCGGTTATTTCTAATATTTCCTGCCCTCTAAAATGATCGTCCAGGTTGTATTGAACGATCGAAAAACCAGAAAAACAAAACAAAAATTGACTTGTTTGCTACGTAGCTTTGAAGTAACTAAAAAGCCAGCCATTCCTGTTTCTACAAGCTCTTACACATTCATACTACGAGGAGAGGCAAACAGGGGGAGTTTGAGAAGCAAATGCTCAGGCGCTTTATTGCCTTGACTTAAGTTCCCATATTCGCATATATCATTTGTCGTAGCTTGCAAACATTGAACTAGTTTGAAAATACGCGTGCTACAATACAAACACTTTTTTCCTCAAATGCGCACAATTTCCTGAAAAAAAAACAAAAAAAAAACTCGCTCATAACACCCAAACTGTCTGTTGTGCTCATATTCATCCTGGTTTTCGGGCGTGTTGTACTGGCAACATTTCCAAATGGGTTAGTTTTACGCTCTCTTTAAGTTGTATGGGGGGCGAGATACGTTGGTAGAGCAGCTGATAACTTGATTCAGTTTGTTCGTGAGAGACTGCAAAGTTTTAATGCCGCGGAAAATTTGAATGAATTTGCACTGAATATCTGCTCGAGAGTTGTAGTTTTTGCACAATATCTTGAGAATATAATTAATACTTCTGATTTGATGTAGGATATTTGGAAGATCAGCTTTACACGCTTCCTGTAGGGTTAGGGCATTGACGGTCGTCTGGCGTAGACTTTAGAAACGACTTAAGAATGGTGGCCGCTTTTTCTTGGCTAAGTAAATAGAATTACACGTTATCAAGCTTACGTGTGCAACACGGTTCACATTTGGAAGCTTGCTGGTGTTTGGCTTAGTGAGTAGGGATCGGAGAATGTCCAACAAATGCAATCTTTTTCCTAACGCAGTGACAGCCTCCGTGAATGAAAAGTGCTGTTTTAAAACCCTGCCATGTAATAAAGCACTAAAGAGGCGTTGTTGTGTGTTTATGGTTATTTAAAGAGGGTTTGAAATTCTGTCACTATTTTCTGCGCCAGTAAATTGATTAGATCACTTTTTGTGTATAGTACAAACTCTATTTAACGAAACCCGATCTTACGAAGAAATTCGGATTCCCCCGCAAGTGCCCGTACAGCTCAACGCTTGCACGAACTCGAACTAGCGAAATAGATTCAGCGCCATTGCCTATTTAACGAAGTATATAGAATTCCGTAAGCGCTCAACACGAGCACGAAGGAGAACTCCTGCCCAGGTCTCAGGAATAGCTTACATGGTTTATATGGTTCTTACATGGTTTATATATTAAAAAGTACGCAAACTACCGGGCCACAGTACTACTGGCTACATATGCCTGACAACGTACTCGAGAAAACGCAGCACTGGCTCGTGTTTTCTTTTTGGTAAAATCAAATAAGCAAAAGTCAACAGTCAAAATGGTGTTTCACAAGCCGAATCCTCTCGCTTATCGATGCATCGAGAGCTACAGATGTCTCAGACGGCACTCGAGGTGTGGACAGGGACGCCTCATTTCTACCCAACAGCTCAGCAGAGAATAGCGTTGCACCAATTACATAACGGCCTCTTTTGTCTTGTTATTTTGTACTCCTAATTTTTTGTCGCACTGATATAATCGAACAGCAGGTACAATTCTACATAAAAGGAAAGACGAAAGCATACTTGTCGATATGAGAGCAAGTATTTCATATGTTACAGACTATCGACTGACTGCCCTTCCGCCTGCAGGCATATCGAGCCACCGTTGCGTAATTGTCAAACACAGGGGGAATTACACGCTTTTTCGTTCCTTGTGGAAGGTCGGCCAATGACATCATACAGGCACCGGGCTATGTTGGTAAGGAAAGTACCAAGATCATTGCGTCTTTTTCAGCGAGAGCTCGCTGCAACAGTTCAGATACGGGTTACGAGAATCTGCCATCACCACACGTCGTTCGAATTCCCTTCGCTCGGTTTACTGAGCTCGAGTCCGCCGTTGGGTGCTAATTTCACACTGAAATGACGCAAGTAGAAGCAGCTATCCAGCTTTTGTTTCATCTATTACTTCTTGTGCCTGGGTTTGCGTTCTCAGATGACCACTTACTGCAGGTCTTGCTCGCACATGTCACTGCACTTGCTGCTTTGGAGGTCTGTATTGAGGCAGCGCACACCATTAGAGTGTCTTGGTTTTTCATTCTTACTTGTTGCACAACTTTTTTGCGCTGCCTCATTGTCCTATCCTAAATATGGCACGTCTCTCTCTCTCTCTCTCTCTCTCTCTCTCTCTCTCTCTCTCAACGGCGCTAGCACCGTTATCAGCCGAATCGCAATTCATGAAACGAGAACTGGTGGTGGTGAGGTGTATAAGAATTGTAAAAAAGGCGTCGGCGCTGCCGGGAAGGAGAGGAGAAACGGTGCCCATTAAAACGGGTTCACGAGACCAAGAACTGGTGGGGTGGGGGTGCGGTTACACATATATGGCTTCGCTGTAGAACCCGCGCAGTTTGATCTAGTGAATGGTAGAGAAGGCGCTCATAGTCTAACTTCGAAATTTTGTACGATCGTGTCTTTTATTACAAGATTTTAGCTGGAAGGATCCAATAGAATAAAAGGTTGCGTTACTTGAAATAATGTATATTACATACAGTACGAAAAAGAAAGAAGGGGATAACAAAAAAAAATAAAAATAAAAATAAAAAATATTAGGGTCAGGAAAAACAACAACAAAAACGAAATGCGGTGACTAACTTTTATGTATTGAACTAGCTGTTTTTTTAGTTCGCCACAAGCGTTGCAAAATTAATTTTGTCTACCGTAATTGCAATCAGGCTTGAAATTCTCGCGATACTTATGCTTCGCTGGTTAAAGCAAAATATTTATCGCCGCTCTTAATCTGAAGAAAACTGCAATCAATTGCCTCGCCTCCAGTGGCTCTCCATAATTCCTTACTCCCTCTGGAACCGGGAAACTTTGGCCAGAAAGGGGAAATGCACGGGCGACCTCGAGCCGCACTCCAACCTTTTCTTAGGCGACTAGGTTCCGCTGATAACTCATTGCTCTAACGCCCTAATGATATTATCAATATTGATCTCAGTATCATGAGTAGAAACGATAGAACATGTTGTCCTCCACAGCAGCCATTGGTACACGTCTTACCAGTTTTAACACGTAAGCATTCTTTGCTGATCGGAAGCGAACACCAGTCTGCCTCAAATAAGACTCAGCATCACACATTAGCTGCACAATACAAGACTTTAACAAGACTATAGGCTTTCATACCTACGAGGCCCTTAAAAGGTTCCTTTTTAACTTGCGTATAACGAATAAAGGCAACTTTAGAGTTGGTACGCTTGACCTGTTATGGGAAACTTGATAAAAAGGATTTAGGGAATTCATAATAGATACCACACTGGTTATATTGCCTACTGTAAAAAATGCGTACTTACCAGTGTATCACAGTAGTGAAGGCCCTTTTAAATGGGGTATTGTGCAGTGTTGTACACGTTCCTCCAAAATAGGAACGAAAGCTCGTTCCTCGTTCCTTGCCAATTAAGAACGAGTTCCCGTTACAAGTTCCTTTATTGCGAAAGGAACGCGTTCCAGTTCCACTTCGAAAATTAGAACGTGTGGTTACATTAACGTTAAATTAGTTTTTAAATTAAAATATAGTGTCGGATAATACTGGGACAAAATTAAGTGAGACATTTAAAACTCACATCGAACTACGTATATTATACGAATATTAACACCACCGGCAGCAGATTATCTGGAGATAAAGATAATCAAAAGAAACGCTCCTAGGCGAATTTTTTCAGGGAGCACCGGACAAACTCCAGACGGCTCGAGGACATTTCGGTGCAGGATATTTCGGTGCGGAAATTTCGGTGTACGGACATATCTGTGTACGGGAGTTTCGGTGCACGCACATTTCGGTGTACGGACATTTCGGTGTACGGACATTTCGGCGACCAAATTATCCGGTGCTTGCCTGTTTGCGACAGCCGTTATATTTTTATTTCCGCTTAACGTGGGTTATGGACAACAATCTGGAGCAGTGAATTTATTTTTTTGATTGATGCCATGTTCGATCTTTGCCAGGTATTTTAAGAAATTCTACATTTATATATTTTTGTTTAATACCTCTTCCTGGGGACACCTGTTATGCAGCCGATTGAATTTTTAGCCCACGTTTTTTTTTTTCATTTATGACAGGTTATTAATTTATATTCGCTCTTGTTTAGCTAAGACAATTACCAGTGTTTACGATGGTCTACCGCCTCTTTTGTATTTTTTAATTACACACCCTCAAATTACATAAATATAGATGCACACTCTCAATATCCAAAAAGTAACAAACATTAGCTAGCGCCCCAGAATGAAGAAAACCTTATGAAGAGTATTACGTAGGCTGGGCTGCCTTGCTAAAATGAATTCGCGAACACTGGTCTAGGATATTGTCGGGGAGGAAAAACGGGCCTTTTGGAAAAGAGCCGCAGGTTCTAATGTCCTAAATGCTGATTAAGCGCGTACCGGTTGTGCATACAAATTCCACCCATTGTGTTCGGGACAACCAACCTTCGTTTAATGTTTACAAGCCTACTTTTACCACATTTTAATTCTTTGTTCTAGCGCCCCCCCCCCTTTCCTTTCCCGCCTGTACGCTCGAATCTCGACCAGATTTTTTTCAGCCATATTATTTTCGGTTTCCCCTGAAAATCCTACTGGCGTGGTGGAGTTCACGGTCTCCGAAGCGTCACCGCAGTGATTTTTTATTTATAACATGCTGCTAGCCTCTTAGTGGAGGCTTTTGCAGGAATTGGGTGATACATTCAGAACAATGACATAGCACACTTCGCGTTTAAAACAGAGAAAAAGCTCTACATTCACCATGGGCGCACGAAACCTCTATAATGTGACACAAAAAACCACCCAAAAAACCGCTGAGAACACAATGGCCACTATCGTTTGCTGGCTACGCCCTTCCGCGCGTCGCGGTCATATCGACGGCGCCCCCACTCCAGGAATCTCTCTTTCTGCGCCTTCAGTCGCCCCCTTGGGAATTAACTCATCAAGTCGCGCATATCATGGACACCTCAGGTATACATCGCTTCCTCCCATTATAAGGAGCACAAAAAAAATGAATAGGCTAGTGTGACGAGAGCGGCAACAGTCGTCTTCAAGTTTTCGAAGTCCAGTCGACGCAATGGTGAAGCACAAGTGACACCCTCTCTCTCTACTTAGGGGGATGATTGCCGGCGGGGATCAGCTTTCCCCTCCCCTAAGTAACGCCACCGTAAGTGCGATCGTTGGTTGTTAGTTTTAAGTATAACTGACAACGAATGCAACGACGGCGAGATTGATTGAGAGAATAATTAAAACGAAATGCACACGCGCTTAATCGACCTCGTTTTTCTGTTGTTTTTTCGCGGAAGTTTTGCTGGGGGTGGGAGGAATAGACTAAAAGCAGCAGCGTCTTGCACCGTTGGGTGAAGTGAAAGGAAAGCGTTTGGTAACACTTAAAGTATTAGGGTTGTTCACATGAATGTTAAAATAACAAAAATGTTGAACGAATCCAAATTAACAACGTTATTTTTACCATCTGCTACAGAAATTGGGTTTCACGTGGCAATGCTCCGCCAGGGTTTAGCGTTCGTTTCCACGACGGCGGCGCCAAGCACAAGTCTCGAACGTAAAATCATATCAAGTCACGAAATTACAATATTAAAGCTAAAATGTTCAAGAATGTCTGGGACATCCCCTCACTCAAATGTCTGGGCCAAGACGTGTGCACCAAATGTCCGTGCACAGAAATGTCCACACCGAAACGTCCTGGACCGAAATGTCCGACACCGAAATGTCCGGATCCCGTTTAAGCGGGATTCACACGACGGAGAAACCCTCTCTTTTTGGCCCACGGGACCCGCTCACGTGACCGGTTTTAGGCTCCGCCCCTCGGTGTGGATAGCCCGCGGTGGCTCCGCGAAAGAAAATGCCTCCGCATGTTTTCGCTCGACGGCGGTGGCCCTCGGCGGGGAATGGAACCTGTTCCTCGGCGTGTCGTCTGCTAGTCACTCCGCGTAGCTCCGCACGTGTGGATGCGCCGCCAGGCCGGATAATCCGGTCACGTGCTGTTGACGTCACATATCCGTCCGCCTCCGTGAGAGGGTTTCTCCGTCGTGTTAAACCCGTTTAGCAGTCCGTCCGTTTCGTTGGCTACGTTGTTACCGGGGTTTACCGGGACCGGTCTGCTCCTGAGCGCGCGGAAGGGCGAGTAGGAAGGGTGCGGAGGCACGGACATGGCGAAGGCAGGCCCGCGGAACTAATCCCCCTACCGCGACGAATGCCCCAAATGCCCAGCCGGGTCCCGGCAACGCCAGTAACAACGCATACGACAGAACGGACGGACTGCTAAAACTCTGTATTCTTTCCCTGCCAGGGAACAATTCTATCGGCCAGACGCGCATTCTGGCCTCCCCAGACAAACGATGAAGGGGGAAAAACATTCTCGCGGCTACACTATTCACCCGTCGAACGCCGCGTAAGCAACCAGCATGAAAGCAAGCACAAGCTGCGGCCTGCTGCGTGGTTATTCTTCTGCCTTGGACCTTCGAGGAAACACGCACGGCTGAAGGGCGGGCAAACTGACCATCTTATAGGAAGAGAAACGCAGTAGCGCTTTGTGGATTTTTGTACTCGAGCCTTGGCATCAAAAACAGCCAAATCTAGCGATGTAATGGCAGGAACGCCGTTCCTGCCGTTCCTTCAAAAACGTAACGAGTTTTCCGTCACAGTTCCACCGACCCTTAAGGAACGGTGGCTTTCCTTCGTTCCTCCAAAAAGGAACTAAGAAACACTGGTATTGTGACACCAGCGAGCAATGAAAGAATTTGGCTCTTTATATGACGATTTCCTTTTGTAAGTGTGTGGAAATTTTGGACACCTTGACAGCGCATATGGTGGCACGAAGCTTAAGGTGCTTTCCTACTAACGTCTACTGCTGCCACCTAAATGCGCGTCTTAATAAAATTTTTCATGACGTGTTTATTGGCGTGCTTTAGTTAAATAAAGTTACGCTACAAAGTTCTGTTGAATGCACCGATGCTGCAATTATACGGCATGTTAGAAGCTTTTGCAAGCATAATAATGCTGCTAATGGCATAAATGAAAACCGTTCTTGCTGCAATACTTGTACTATCATGAAAATCAATGAACCTAAAAAAACGCTCACAATTCAATTGGCGATGTGTCCATTAATTTTCAGTTTTGGTGGCTTGTCTTTTGCACTGCAGTTCTCCTAGGTCCTGGCTAACTACCGTTGTTCGCCACAGTGGTTGCTAGCTCACAAGTCCTACTTTGCTCCCAGAAAACTACAAAATTGGTGCCGCTTTTGTAAGCTAAGCCGTTCTAGACAAGCTAAGAAGTTCAATGTTAGCACATTGCTTGCTTAATCCTCATCAGTGACGGCCGAGGACATTAAGGAAAGTGGCATAGGTGCCTACCGGCACCACCAGAGTATAATCGGTGAAACTTCTACCAACACATGTGCTTATTACAGATGTTACTATTGCGGTAGGGTAAAAAACCGAGTCATGCGCACTTCAGGCATTGCGGTGAGCATCGTTCCGCAGATGAAGGCACGCGCATGCGTTAAAGGTTGGTGAAATATATCTTAAGATATATACGCATGCGAAATTAGCCGACTTCAAATATTGAAGCGCATATAAGTTTTATTATGCTTGAAAAAGGGCAGCTTTAGAAGCATCTGCGCTTCCCATGTTACACAACTCTAAGCTCACAGATGAAGATGCATTCAGAAGAAACAGATGGTGAGCTAGACATACGAAAAGGACTAGTCTCATTCAACTACGTCAGGTCCCCTAAACGTTCAGGCGATTTCGCTTTCACAGAAACGAAAAGCGGCATCCGCTCTAAACAATGGACAACGCTCTCCTCCCTCTCCTTTTCTGCCTCTGTTTTTATCTCCCACATTTCTGAAACAGTAGCTACTAGCACATGACACGAGTTTCCCAGAGAAAGGTCGCTGCGCCGATTTTCCTTTAAAAACAACCTTGGCTTCTAGGCGTTCCAACGATGGCGTATACTACTGCTTCTTTTTGTCTGCATAAGCATTATCTTTCTCGTGGACCTTCCTGTGGCCAGGAATTCGGCATGCCCACGAGCCCTTCTGTCGCGGCCGTTTTGTACGCAGCAGGTTCTCAGCCTTCGTGGTTTCTATGACAACCACTTAGGTTCTTGTTTTCAAAGATAGACACACGTAAAGAGCGCTCGCACTAAGCGGAGGAAACAGATTGTTTTTGTCCGCTCCAGGTTGTTGCGAGGCCCCATCAACCTGTTCAGAGAGGGGAAATAAATGGTCGATCTGGGGTGACCCACACGGCGATTTGTGAAAGCGCTTTTCACGCCACGTGTCGCTGTGAAACGCGTGGGCCTATAGGTTCGAATGAACTCCCGATGAACAAGACAGCGGAAGGCCGATCCATTGGAATTTGGCTTTAGCAATTCCATTTTATATGAGGGCCACGTGTCGGGGGACGCCGGTAAGTGTTTTGCGCGCTTTTTACACCGGTCTCCACTCCCGGGGTACCGTATACCTCGTCAAAGAGCACGTCGGGAATATAGAAGAGAACAAACATGAACTATGTATGCGCGAGACCTTTCCAAGCTACAAATTACGTTGGTGGCCCGGCTCATGCCTGCCAACACCGCTTCGCGCTAAGAAAGAGCTTAGACGGAATTAAGGTGAACCATAAAGACATAACGAAAAATACCAGCGTTTTTATAAATAAAAATATCTGGTGGAGCGGTTCTTTCGAAAACAAGTCGCCCAAGGACGCGGGTTCGATTACCGGCCGCGGCGGCCGCGTTTCTGATGGAGGCGAAAAGCTATAGCCACCTTGTGTTCGAGGTTTCGGCGCATCTTAATAATCCACAGGTGGTCAAAATTAATCCGGAGCAATCCACTACGGCGCACCTCGTCGCCTTTGTAGCGTCGGCGCGTTAAACCTCATAATTATGAATCAATCAAAACAAGTCGAAAATTAGCTGGAATAGGGATCTGTGTCAGAGAGAGGCAATATAAAAGCAAACACTGAAGAAAATCGGCGCGAGTTATTTCAAGCAGAACAGAAACAAAGTGTACCAACAGATGGCGTGTGAGCAGTGCCAACGCCAGAAAATGCACTTGAAGTGGAGAAACCTTTATTGGATTCACCATGTGAGACGCGGGAGAGAAGGTGAAAAGCGGGACAAATCCGAGAGAAAACCACGAGGAAGAGTTACGTGGAAGCTACGGCAGATGACTGTCGTCTTTCGGGGACATTTGCAGTGGTGCAAGCAGATACACGGGCAATTGGTGGGGCGGTTGAATTAAGGATGAACAGATAGACCGACCGACCAAAATTCTAGCGTTTAGGTAGCCAAAGGATGAAAATCGCCTCCAAAATAAAACACAACGAAGAGGTGGTGAGTGTCCCTAGTTTCGTCCCTACGGATAAATCGTTTAAGTAAGCAGTTAGGCCCACCCAAAACAGATGGCGCTGGAAGGGCATTTGCCATTGAATGTCTTCTGGGGCGTGGCAGTTTAATTTTCGGGCGTAGACGAGTCATGGTGGTCTTTAAAGTGTGCCGCTCGCAAAATGTGGTAGGAATGAGGAAGAAACTGCGCGTAAGTACGTTGTATGAGCAGTGATTGGGACCTGAAGCGGTGGAACGATTAGCCCCTACTGGTCGTAAATACACAACGATTTCTTGTGTTTGAGGTTCGCAATGTTTTGGTTTCCTCGAAGCGAATCCAGTGATAGCCAGCGAAGAAACGTTTGTATTTATCTACTGCAACAGTGGCTCGGACGCACCTCACCAAATCTACCCTCGCAGACTGAAGAATCTGTGAAATATTGCGCGAAAAATTTCGTTGCGTGACTCCCTCCGTAAGGGTTTATTATCTGGGTTGGGTCGGGGGGAGAAGGGGGTAGTCTGCGGTTGCATTTTAGGCGTACACCAACGCACCGCCACAGCTAAGGAGCTCCCATAACTGTTAAGTTTGTCACCTGAACTTTAAACAATGAAATCTTATCCCGGAATATGAAAGCAATGAAGGAATATTAAGGCAAAACACGCATTTGGTTTATTCGAAAGATTGGACATGGTGAATAAAAGCGATGCCAGTTGAGTAGCAAACAATAAAGAAATAATCTTTGTCATGAGGAAAGCAGATGAAAGAAGGTCTACATACCAGCCACTTGCATGTACTTCCCCTGTGGCGCCACAAAGACAAACTAGTTTGCGTGATTGGATGTCGCCGCTAAAAGCTACTGCATACGAACATTGCCATGAAATTGCATGGTCTGTATGTGGTTTCGTCTCCTCAAATCCACAGTGTTAGTATCGGCTTAACTGATTGATTAATCTGCTTTTATTACGTCAGCAATGATATTCTTACGCGCTGGAAGGACACGAACCATGAATGATTATGCGTGATTCATTTACAATATTTAGCAGCGGCCATGTCTGATGCCGCGCAAGTTGCATGCCCGCCAGTTCCTCATCTTCTTCAATGCTGGGCCATGGCACCATGGTGCATTGGCAACCGGTACAGGCAAGATATTACTAGTGTCGTTGCGTAAAAAACAATTGCAACTAGGGTATCACTACCTGCGATGTTTTTCTTTTTTGGAGGGGGAAGGGGTGAGGGAGTACATTGGGAGATGGAATCGAGCCAGATGAGTTATCAAGGGCAGGCTATTTGAAATCAAACGAGAATATATGCTGCATTTAACAGCCTTTAGAAACACTGTAGAGGGAAAATGCTCTGGAAATATCAGAAAATCTGGATGTGTCTAGAAATGGAAAGGGGTGCTGTCTCCTCTCCAATTGTTATCCGGATGCTAAAGTTCATTGAACAAGATCTTTCGTTTTTCTCGGGGGTTTTATGTATAAACATTAGTGGCAGCGTCAAACTGCCACCGTAAACTATTTCAATTTTGTAATTCTTAATTGCATATTCATATATATGTGTCGTGTTCTATTATTGCTGTCTTCTCTTAAAGGGTGTAAAATGGTTTTGCCAATAAAATACTGAACCGATTGTGCAGACTTTTGTATAAAAAGCCGGAAAAAAGACGAAGTTTTTAGATCAGGAAGAGTAAGCCATAAGGATTGAACTAGCTGCTGGTAAAAAGACAAAAATGAATTGGCTTAAGAAGCTTAAGGCAACAGCTCGAAAACATAAGTGCCAACTAGCAAAAAATGAAAACAACCTTCTATGAACATAAATAGAGATTTTTAAATTCATAGGTTTTTTATTTTGCAAACTGTGAAGGGGTGTACAGAACATGCGCACATAGGACGTTTTGAAACCGAATTGAGTGTAGGCACCACGCGTTCGACAAGGTTTCGCATAAGCGTATTGCTCCACCTCAAAAAAGAGGCCTCTTTTAATAATTCCATCATTATCAAATATCCAGTGAGGCTTTCAGCGCAGGATGACCTTAAAACGTATTGGTATGGTCCGAAGGTTTTAGTTCGGGTTTGCATTAGGCTTAGGACAAACAAAACGCCTACTCAGCAGAGTATCCGCCTGTGGTTCATTTTCGGATAAAAATTCTGTGTAGATGTGCCCCAAATTTAACAAGACTCTCACTTCGTGATTCTTGTAATCCCAATAATGCGAACTTCTGCCTATCAGGGAGATAGGGTTGTTCCCTGCTAGCAAGCTGCGGGAACTTTATGGGTGTGCGATCGGTAATGCGGAACCAACCTAATCTCCCGATTTAGCAACTTCGCTAATGGCGAAGTTTGGCTCTCCGGTAAGCTCAAGTGGTGAGCTCTCGTTCGTCTAGCGTACAGCAGTGTTCATTAGTGGGTAACGGAAAAACTTTAGTCTGCTTAGTCAGGTGATGTGTCAACGAAACCCATGACTCAAAGAACGAAAACCCAAGCGCTGCATCTTCAGCACTGTCGTAATCCGTGCCCAACATAGGTACTAAAGAATACTAGGTATATTATGATCATTGCAGTGACATGCAGTGATGTTTCGCACGGAGACCAGATATCGTACACCTCGAATGAGCCAATCTCTTATTGTTAGACCTTTTGCCTTATGACTCAATATTTGGTGTATACAACTTCCACAGAGAAGTACGCAGTACTGCTTACGACCGATTACCCGTAGAAAGTTTATGAACCTTAGCCGCTTTTCTGATGGAGGCGAAAAGCAAAAACGCCCATGTGTGCGAAATTTCGGCGCACGTTAAACATCCCCAGGTGGTCAAAATTATTCCGGAGCCCTCCACTACGGCGCGCCTCATCGCCTGCATTGCGTCGGCGCGTTAAACCCCACAATCAATCAATCAATCAACAATCAATAATCAATCAATCAAACAATCAATCAATCAATCAATCAATCAATCAATCAATCAATCAATCAAAATTTATGAATCATAAAAATGCAGATTCCTGTTTCCAAAACGTCGTACGAGCAAGGAAGTTGATACAGTTATGGGTAAACAACCCAGCGTCTAATGGCTCAGAAAATTTGTCATATACTTGATCAGTTCCTCTGAAGACCTTTGGATAATGCTAAACTTTTCCTAGTTCGCGTTCTACAGAATCCCAAAATTGCACGGACATAACTCTCTTCCGCTAGTTTCTAAAGAAAAGGACGGAAGTACGGACAGAAACTTTGCGTTAGGCGTTACAAAGAGAAGGGGGCAAATGTTTTCTACCAGGGGTAATTTTATACCGAGGATGCCATTTCATCTTTGTAGGGAGTCTCGAGAAAGTCCGTTAAGAACTGAGCTTGAAGGAATGTTCATGCATCTTCTCAAACGCATTGTTCGTCTGCTGTCGCCGTAGTGATGGCTCAGAAGTACAGCACTCGCCTCGTATGTGGAACATACCGGGTTCGAATCCGCGCACCGCCGGGTACCCATCGGTTTCTTTAATGGGTACATGCGTCCCTGGTCCAGTGGGGACCCTTGAAACGGGCATTCGTGCCTGGACAGCTGCCTTTACTCTTGCGAGAGGCCCATGACCCTTGTCCACCTGGCGGGGCCCCCGGCCATCATGCCACGTTACCGCACAGCAGAGAGTGAAAGAGTCGGCGGCATGTCCTGCAACAGGCGGTTACCGAATTGAGCCTCCACCGTGGCTGTGGAAGTCACCATGTGCATTCGTGTACCTCAGTGGCGTCGTGCACGTACCGGTAAAATTGGTACAAGCGATTCCTCATCCTGGAGCTCAGCTCTTGTGCGAGACTACAACGCTTGGGAAGTTCACCCGGCTTGTACAGGAAATCGCACCTATGGAATGGGGCGTCTGCAAAAATGCAGGATTAGGGTTCACATGGTAGTCTTAGCCGGGAACTCGGTGCGCGTGGCCCACGTACGGCTGGAGCACCGACCGTGCGAAGGCAACCAGGAGCAACACCGAAACGGGTGTCATGTTGAAGCAGGAAGGCTGGTCCTGCGCGCCGCTGTTGTCTTTCCAGGCAAACTGAAATTCTGGAAGGATGACCTCCTTGGGATGCAATCAAATTTTATTTTCGTACCGGCGATGGAGGTAACAGGAAAAAAGAAGTGTCCGTGCCTTAGTGTCCTTTACTTTTGATGAATAAAAAGTTAAAGCCCCTTTCTTAAGAGAGAGGTGGTTAAACGCAAAGCTTTCTCCCATTTAATCTGAGCGAAAGTCAAAGTTTAAAATACAAACTGGTTCTACTATGTAGGAATAGGTCAATGGGATACACGTCGGCTTCAGAAAGCGAGGATCCAGATTTGATTCCAAGCACAGGAAGTGTTTTTTTTTTGAAGCGCTAGAAGTGCTTTTGTGGAAACACAATGCGTAAATTGGCTTTACTGGAGTGCGTTTTTGGACTTACGATGGAGGGCGCACCTGTGTGGCCCAGAAAGCTTCGCTTGAAAATCAACAATCAATCGATCCCACGGATGGCTCTCCATTGTAGCTTTAGTGCATTTAGTCGCAAACGTAAAAGTAATATAGACTCTTTACTGACATATCAAATGCAATGTCATTAACCACGGCCTCCCTTCTGCAGCCTATACCTAGCGTCTAGTGCAACAAGTGCGCTCGAATACGGGTTGCGCAACATAACCACGGTCGTGGGTAGCCGCCTTCATATTGAGGGCTAACGCCAGCCTTTATGAACGCGCTAAATCATGGCGGGAAGTAGTCCGTTTCCAGTTAAAAAAGAACTTGACTCGAAACGCCACGACTGGTACAGCTTGTATTCACTGGCGAGGCGCGCATGCAGGCAGCCATGTTCGTGCGCCCGTGGCCTCCGCGATTTGCTGCCGGCGGCGCGCCGTTGCTCCGCCGTCCCATTCGGCGCTGAAGCAAGGAAGCGGTGCTTTTAATTTCGCTAACTCCGACACACGCCGAGAGGCGGCGCCGTTAGCCTAAGGTTGAGGCGAGGCTCGTCTGGCCGACGCTGCCTGCGCAATGAGTTGTAATCAGCCTTCGTTGTCGCGTCTTGGGATAGAAAACTTGAATATATGGTCTAGTATTTTGACTCGATCCTACAAGTACAAAGTTGTTTAACGTACGTTGTTTAACACCCACGATTGATTTGCACGCAGCTTTAGTGGTCGTTTGCTTGAAAGGCGAATGCCGAGAAGGGTTCTGTCATCTCGGGCAGAGTGAATGCCAGCGCGCTGAATCCTTTTTTCGCTGCTACATCATTTTCGCGCGATATCGCTGCGCGAAAATATGCTTTTTTGCCTTTAAGTTGTTTCAAACGCTCTGGGTATCCGTTGTGCGTGTGCGGTGTGTGCGTGGTGTGTGTGTGTGTGGTGGTGGTGTGTGTGTGTGTGTGTGTGTGTGTGTGTGTGTGTGGTGTGGTGTGTGTGTGTGTGTGTTTTGATTGATTGTAGAGTTTAACGCGCCGACGCAACGCAGGCGATGAGGCGCGCCGTAGTGGAGGGCTCCGGATTAATTTTGACCACCTGGGGATCTTTATCGTGCGCCGAAATGTCGTACACACGGGCGTTTTTGCTTTCGCCTCCATCAGAAAAGCGGCCGCCGCGGCCGGGAATCGAACCCGCGACCTCGTGTCAGCAGCGCAACGCCTTAGCCACTGAGCCACCACGGCGGGTGTGTGTGTGTGTGTGTGTGTGTGTGTGTGTGTGTGTGTGTGTGTGTGTGTGTGTTGTGCGTGCGTGCGTGTGTGTGCGTGTGTGTGCGTGCGTGAGTGCGCGCGCGAAAACAGCGTAATACCGATAAGCTCTCGTGTATTGTTTATAGGCAGGCGACTGCGATAGTCAAATAATCTGTTAGGTTTCCACGGGTACGAATCAATCATATTTTTGCGTTTTATTTAATATGCTTAGGGTTTCAAGTACCTACTGCAATCACGCTACCAAATTATTTACCGTGAGTGAAAAAGTCATGATATTCCGCGATGTCTTTCATATCGCTATCGACTCTACATATGTATTTTTTGAAAGACTGTTTCTGAATTTCTAGATTTGCTAATTTGTTGTCATGACATATTAAGGGCTAATTTTTTTTCGGTGAGCAGTTCAGCTGATCACTAATATCTGTATGCACAACATCGGCTGTAAGTAAGTTGTTCGGGATATTAGTGAACAAACACATCAAGTGGAGAACTATACGTAACTCGGGTAAAGATTTTTATTACATCACTTAGACCACGTCCATTTATGGTAGACTGGAAGTCTCTCTGTACGTTTGTATATGCAAGCATGCATGCCAATAACGGCACCAGCACGTTACCCTGCCTATTGCGGAAGAAATACCGATAGCCATTTGGATTGATTGATTGATTGATTGTAGGGTTTAACGCGGCCGACGCAACGCAGGCGATGAGGCGCGCCGTAGTGGAGGGCTCCGGATTAATTTGACCACCTGGGGATCTTTAACGTGCGCCGAAATCTCGTACACACGGGCGTTTTTGCTTTTTCGCCTCCATCAGAAAAGCGGCCGCCGCGGCCGGGAATCGAACCCGCGACCGATAGCCATTTGGACAGTATACACTTCAGATGCTGAAGTATACGACGTCTCTGTTAATAGTATCGCGGTAAAAGTTACGCCAAACGTTTCAAGTAGTGTTGCCATGTCATCTACTTATCTGTCAAAGACAGCGGTTTAAAGAAGAAAAAAGGAAACGACATAGGGGGTATTTCGTGTTTACTAATGGTTGGTTTTCGGTCGGTTAAATTTCCCCATAATTTGTTTCTTGCTTGGAACGCACGGAATATGCGTTCCGTGTGTTCCAAACAACTGATTTTAGAAAAAAACCGGAAAACGTGTTGTGTTTTGGAACCATGCGTGACTACAAAAAAGAATACTGCTGTGCAATGAATTCACTTATGCATCACCCCGGGATAGTCTACGCCCAAAATTCAAAGCACCAGTAAATACCCTAATGGCACCAGTAACTACTTCTACCTTTCACCTGCATTGGTGTGCGGTAACTTTTTTATTAAACGTCGCAACAGGCTGCGAAGGCCGAGTTTTCGTCCTCCGCACCCGCCCGCGCCAGGGAAAACGACCTTAGGCTAGCGCGTGCCGCGGTGCGGCGGAAAAGGCGCAACAGCTCTTCGAATTACGCTCTCTCCCGGGGGATTGGAACGGCCGGAGCAACGGCGCGCCGCCTGTAGCCGATCGCGGAGGCCACGGTGCGCCGTCACTGGTTACGACGGGCTCCGCGAGATGGAGGTACTTGTCCGTGTTAAGCACATGATTTGTGTAGGACGTTCCAAACTCAACCCCCCCCCCCCCCCCCCCCCAACACAAAGTAATGTCTCTAGTCCAATGTGAGTGCGATTAATAGCATTTCTGTTGACACCACCATTGAAAATCGGGTCGAAACGCAGCAGACGACGCACGCCAGTGTTTTTGTCTCCTTTTTGGTGCGTGCGCAGGGGCACAAACCGCGCCATGTCCGTGGCGCAGCGGCGATGTCCGTGGCCGTTTCCAGTGGTTCCAAGCGAAGAAATTGACAGCTAAACTTTTCGATAAATATCACCCATAACAAAAATCATGCACTCCTCCGTCTAAGGACGACGATGCTTGAACGCGAAGCTTTCTCGTTATGGATTATTTAGTTGGCAAATTCCACCCTGCGAATATGTGCTACTCTGCAGGTACGCGCCACGTTTCCAGAATGAATGAATCAATAAAATCTTTATTGAGCAATAGGTGCTGCTGTTAAGGCAACCGCCCGGTGAAGGGGATCCTCAGCCCGGGATCCCCTGGCTCTGGCTGGCTGCGCGGGCCCTGCTCACCACGGCAACTTTCAGGTGTGCACTCCGTAGGCCTAACGTTCGGGTTTGGGTGTGCGGCGGCAATCGGTACTTCCTGCTTGGCGTTCGATTCGACCGCAGAAGGTTATGGTGGAAACCGAGTATGGTGGGCAATGCTATTCTGATACCGGCAGTATACTTGTAGCATTTCGCTTCAATTACGAAACACTGTTTAAAGGGGCCCTGAAAGGCGTTTTGTGCACACTAAATGAACTAGCGCAATCGTTAGATTGGGTCGTGAACGTCATCTGTGCCAAGTATTACTCTTTTACGCGCAGCGGAAAGCTCACACTTTTGTTGCAAAGTTGGTCGCTTTTTTCTCACCCTTCCCTTCGTGTTTTTGGACGCCGCCATCTTCACATGTCTACATCATCGATTCCCAGATGTTCGTCATGAGCTAGACATCCTGCTATAGGGCGGCTTTTTCACGCACTTCTCGCAACGAGATGAGTCGTCTGCTCAGCGGCGGCTCGCCGGCTGATTTGCCAGCGGAGTGCCGGAGTGCTTGGACATTTTACGACAAACGAAACAAGTGTAAAGAAACGCTTAACCGTTTGTATTGAATGCAACACGGCCATACCACGACATGGATATTCTCTTACCTGAGTACGTTCCGTAAAGAAAGCGTTGAAGCCCCGTGGCACAATTCTTTCGTGCAATCGCAGAGAACGGCCTGAACCGAATGCCCGGGTTTGACGCACACATTTTATTCAACTTCAAAACAATCCAGAGATGCGTTTCGAACAAACACAACGTCACAACATGCGTTGCAAGTCTGAACCGCGATTGACAGACGATGAGTTGCCTCCTCCTGCCCGTCGTAAATTCGGCACTCACCTCGCGCGTGGTTTGCGGGGACGAACGGCAAGTCACTTAACTCTCGCGCACAAGCCGAGATGGCTTTTAGCCACGCACACTGCACATACCCCATGCGAGGTTGAGTCGTACGTCGTTCGAGAAAGATAATCCAGACCATGGGAAGCAATATCAACCTAGAAGCACAAGGTCGCATTTCATCGCGAAACAAAGGCGTCCACAACACGCACACTATCGCCTCCTGTAATGCCAAACGCATCTCGCACTTCCCAATGGGAGTGAGTGGTCATGGCCTCTGTGATCGGCTGCCGGTGGCGCGCCGTTGCTCCGGCCGTCCCATTCGGCGCGTCCCCCAGCAAAAACCTGTAATTTGGGTAACTCCGCAACGCGCCGCGAGGTGGCGGTGTTTGCCGATGGTTCGGCAGCTTGCACTCACTCCTCTCCACGGCTTTGCGGGGCCTCGGTTGCTGCGTCTCTTCGCTGCCGGAATTCGCGTAACTGTGTTGTGTCAGAAGCTTCGAGGAAACCATGCAAGATATGCCACTGTACGGCGAAAAGTTAATCGCGTTTTAAATGCAGAGCATTTCAGTAACTCACGATGTCACCCGCGTTGTCCTGTCGTAGTCCGCACCGTCGTTGTCCGCACCCTTCCCCCTACACTATATAAAAGAAAATACTATCCGGCGCCTGGTTTCGATCCCTCGACCCTGCGGGCGGAACGCAATGTAAATGGTGCTCTACCCACTGCGCCACAAAGCCGACACAGATGGGACGCTACGAACGCGCCTTATATCGTTGTCTCATTCAAATTACTGCTGACGAGCACTCTCTCGTCACCAATTGCCACAAGTGCAACAACATTAACGTAGCGCAAACTACTTAACGTCGTGCGCCCCCGGAAATGCTCTGCATATGATCGTGCCCCTCGCGAGGGGGATGTTTCACTGCGTCGCCATGCGAACAGTTTGCCACGCTTTAGTTTCAGTTCTTTCTTTGCTGGGGTGCCGACGAGCGGCGCCACCTCCTCGCACTTCGCCGCGGGAGGATCCGCGGCTGGGGCGAGAGATGGCGCTGGCGTCTCCGCGGCCGCGTCTGCGGCCTCCGCGGGCACCGGCGCCGGCGCGGGGTTTCTTTTTGCTTGTTGGGCTTGATTTGATCGGTGCAGGACATTTCGGAGCAGGACGTTTCGGTGCGGACATTCCGGTGCGCGGACATTTGGGTGCAGAAACTTTTCGGCGACAGATTTATCGGGTGCTTGCTTGTTGGAACAGCCGTTATATTTTTTCGCGTAAGGTGGGTTATGGACAACAATCGAGAGCAGTCATTGCATTTTTATATTGACGCCGTGTTTGATTTTTTCCAGTTATTTTTAGAACTTGACCATTTCTATTTTTTTTTGATACCTCGTTCAGGGTACACCTGCTATGCAGCCTACTGATTATGTTCTTGCGCTCATGCTTTTTTAAATTTACTACAAGTTTTAATTTATATTCGTTTTCTTGGACATGCAATTCAGCTAAGACAATTAGCCGCCGTTTACAATGGTATGATTCATAATTCTTTATTCAGTTTTCTCTAAATAAAAGGCGCACTGTCACTATCCAAAGAAAGCAGCTTTACTAGCATTCGGTTGCACCCCACAACGCAGAAAATCTGATGAGAAGTTTTATGTAGGTTGTGCTGTCAAACTAAAATGATTTTGCAAACACTGTTGTCGCCAGCATTTTTTTTTTCATACGGACAGGTCTGCGATGTTGTCATGGAGGGAGTATTCTCTTTGAAAATAGCTGCAGCTTCTTTTTATCCTAAATGCTGATAAAGCGCGTGCTGCTTGTGCGTACAAAGCAATGATTTTGCCTCATCTAAAACGTTGTCTTCTGTTCACGTGTACAGCAAGATATGAGGAACGTATGCTACCATCGCTCTGTCCATAGTGATTGTGGGGTCACTGCTTGCCAATGTTGGTGCAACTGTCACGAACAATGCTGTATTCAGCAAAAAAAAAACTGGTTTCCAAGCCCCTGCATCGCAAAGTGCTTCATGTGTGAATTATTCTGCTTGTCAAGACAAGCAGATCAGAAATGTACAGTCTTTGTCAAAATTTTGTGGGCCACGGCGACCGTTGCCAGGGCAGGCGCGCGGCCGAGCAGGGGCACTGCGCTTGCCACTGCCGGCTGGTTACGCGGCTAAAGAGAGTGAGGGGAACTTTCTCGCTTCCTTTCGTAGCGCGATAAGTGCAGCGAGGCCGGTTTCTCAGAGCAGGCGCACTTCGCTTCAGCGCAGGCACTTTGCGCAGCTCTTGTAGCGCCCGACACACTACAAAAGCAAGAGCAAAAGTTCCCCTCGCTCTTTTATCCGCGCAACAAGCCGACCGCGGCAAGCGCAGCGCCCCTGCTCGGCCGCGCGCCTGCTCCGGCCACGGTCGCCGTGGCCCACAAAATTTTGACAAAGTCTGTACGCTTTCAAGGGATCGATGCCTTGAAAGCGTACATTTGTGAATATAAGTGCAGTTGTTGTAAATAGACGTTCAATAAATTATTCAGCTCTTGGACGAGCGTTAAGTACATGCAGATTTGGCTCCCAACTTTTAGTGTGTACATATAACTGGATATTGTCCAAAGCAAACATGAAAGCGGTCATCATTGCTTAACACATGGACATGTGCTTCGAAATCAGTAATTGAAAATTTAAATGTCTTGGCTATTCATTCCAAAATAGGCAAAATTGGGCTTGCCTGTGGCCAACGAATTAAGTTCAAGAATATAATGAAATCGGGGTACATCTGACTTCAAGTTTTTTATTTGTTGCGACTGAAATTGGAACCGTAACTTGCTTAACGCGCTTGTGTAAAACAGATTGCCGCATCCTTGAGGCTATCGCTCAGGGTAACACTCCTTAAACGTGTTAATCCTAAAAATAGGATGGGTCCCTTCTACCCAACAGCCATTAATTCAAAGGCTAGATAAAAGCACAGCCATTCGTCACGGGTATGACGCTCTAATGAACTGCATTGACCATGCAGATTATATAAAGTACATTACACGTTATAACGCATTAAGTACGTTATAAAGCAAACTGAACGTTATTTAAGCGCCACAAATTTTCTATTGGCAGCAGCGAATATTGTCCGTGTGTCGAGGGCGTCATGCGGCACATTGTAAAGAAGTCGCATAGCTGCAATCCTAGCTAAAATAATGCATTATCAGGTTCTATGAGTCGCTTTGCATCCATTACACCAGGTATGCTTTCTTTTTATTGCGATACAAAGCGCGAAAGCTGACGAAACGCCATTTCGAGGAGCGCTGCAGCATACACGCCTTTCGTTTCAACCATCGGCTCCGCGCGCCGCTTTGCGGCGGAAAACGGCGACATGGCCTCTTCGGAATTACGCTCTCTCCGGGCGATCGGGCCGGCCGGAGCAACGGCGCGCCGCCGGAAGCCGATCGCGGAGGCCGTGGAGTGGTACGCCTGCAGTGCCCACATGTCGCGAGGTGGGGCCCCGAACTGAACCGGGATCACGGAACCGTAACTGACTTCTAGAGTGGTTTGTGCCTTGTTGCCACGGCAACCGATGTTTGAGATTGTCAAAAAAAAATGGCGCTCGCTCCAGCTACAGTGTACTAGAATTCTAGTACACTGTACTC
Source organism: Haemaphysalis longicornis (assembly GCA_013339765.2). Classification (NCBI taxonomy): domain Eukaryota; kingdom Metazoa; phylum Arthropoda; class Arachnida; order Ixodida; family Ixodidae; genus Haemaphysalis; species Haemaphysalis longicornis. The sequence continues at coordinate 146,430,523 of CM023451.1, read as the reverse complement.
CAGCGCTGTAAAGCTCAGAGCCGCGGAGGAGCATATTTTGCCAACGTTGCCGCTCTCCACCACGCGTCGCCCCAAGCTGAACTGGTCACATGATTGAAGCGTTTTGTGCACGGGTCCTGTATCGGTTTAAAATGTCTTTTTTACATGCCGCCGGCATGAATTACCACCGCCTCAAAATAAGACCCGGCACCAGCGGGGCCACATCTGATACGGCGCTTTTTGGATAAACAGTGCGCGGTGCATTAAAGAGAACGAGCGCACGATCCTCCCCGTGCGGCTGCGAGTTCGCCGCCGATTGCAACTGCAGCAACGTACAGTGCGCGTCAGGCTTGTCTAGGGCAAGCGATCGCGCGGCTTCCGAGCATGCTGGCGACATCTGCTGATAGTGGCTGGGTTGGAGATAGCTTGCCATTGCGCGTGCGTGGATCTTGGACAGGCTCGGGTCGGTCGTCTTAGAGCATGGGCCTCTCAAACTTAAGAGACGCCCCGCCACACAAGGGGCGCTTTTATTCTGAAGTGCCAATCGTAGGCGGTGACATGGGGTAAGCGCGTAATTTGACGCCATGCATTATCAGTGCATTATTAATCGCACAAAAGTTTTGACGGAAAGCGCTGCAGTACGTTCTTGTTGCGTGCTTTTCGTTTGCTAAACATGAGATTCATAAGATTAGCGGAGGTCGTTTTCTGGCATTGCGTAACCGCCTGATGGGTTATTGCACCGCGTCGAAAGACGCGTCTATCTGACCAGTCAACGCTCCCGGCTGCCACTGTGAAAGACAATCGCCCCTCGAGGGTGGTGGCGTCTGCAAATTCCAGCGGCACATGCGAAACGAAGACCGGCATGACCCTGTCCGAGATCGGCGCACGCGCAATGGCAAGCTATCTCTAACCCAGCCGCTATCAGCAGATGTCGCCCTCGCGCTCCCAAGCCGCGCGCACGCTTGCCCTAGACAAGCCTGACGCGCACTGTACACCGCGAAAGGGCAAGGCCAGGCCGCCGCACACATGCTGCCAGATTTTTCGTTCACTTTTCCAGCCTTGAGCGGAGTGCGGGATTCATGGTGTCAACAAAGCTTGCCCGTAGCAGACGGCAGTATGAGCAGCGCAATAGCGGAAGTACGTCACCGCTGAGGAGCGCAGCATCATGGGAGGGAAGGCTCGCGCACCGTCAACAGCGGAGAGTAAGTTGAAAGGAGGAGGAAACGCGGCGCAACGATAATGCGCGGTTTTTGATTTATGATTTTTGAGCTAATACTCATCGTTTAACAAAATTCTTGCGGGAGGAGGTTGCTAATACATTGCTTTATTTGGTTACATGTACATCCATGAATCGGCGGAAGGTATTTCAGGACCCCTTTAATAGAAACACGGGCACCCGTAGTACGCCTGTTTTCAATGCATTCCTCCAGTCCTTTCCTAAGCTCAGTGACGATTAGCGGACGCTTGTAGAAGAACCAATTACGCTTGCAAAGTGAAAGCTGCCGTTTCAAACCTACAAAACCATAAATCACCCGGACGGGACGGCCTAGGTCACTCACGGGGTTCTTCCAAATATTGGCGAGTGTTCTTGCACCTGCCTTACATGAAGTATTTACGAAACGATATGAAGTTGACGTTCTGCCTCCTACATTTCACAAAGGTTATACTGTACTAATCCCCAAAAGTGACAATGCAGAAAAGTTAAAAAGCGTGGATGGCTACAGGTCGATATCCCTGTGCAACGTGGATTACAAGATATTCGCGAAGGTGCTGGCATGCAGGCTACAGATTGTAATCACAAGTGTGATAGGTTCACACCAGACTTGCGGGATTCAGGCAGGGGCCGGACAATTCGGCTAGTTTAGGTATTGCAAATAAAGTGCCGCCATGACGCTGATGGCCAAGCGAAAATTCAGCAACGTTTGCATACGTGGCTTTATGTTTCCAACATACGCAGCAATAAAGTGAAGTGATGCTATTATGTGGATAAATAAAATGTGTTCTTGCTATTTCCCGTTTGTTATGATACCCTATTTATTTGTTTAGTCACTTCATTCATTGCGCTAACGTTCGGCGCTTTCGCTCTTATCTCTTCTGCTGCCATGCTGCCCATCTGCTCCTGCCGCTTTCACTATGTACAAACGTAGAAGTTTTCTAGTATGGCTTGAAGGTGAAAATTTTGGTGTCTGTGAGTGCGAACGGGCTCAAAATGTCAGAGATACTAAAAAAAGGACGCAACGTGTGCTTCGCTGCTGTGCGGTGCGACAACTCAGGAAGGAATAGGACAGCGAAGTTCTTCCGCTTTCCCGCGGACGGTAGGTCAGGACACTTTTTATTTAGTCAAAGTGATGAAGACGAAAGCGCTATCCTTATCAAAAACATTGCAGGGCGAGCCGAAAAATCTTCTGCTGTTGCTGTACAACGAATTTATTTTTGTTCGGTACAAAGCATTTGTCAGTAATGTTGTAAGCATGTAAAGCCACTTGTCGACAGTTTCTCATGAGCCGATCGATGCCAGCGGACATGCTGACGCAAACTGCGGTTCGGTATCGGTTTGGTGAGCGGTTGCTCTTGGTTTTCTTTCCACCAGAGAAAATCTCTGAAATTAGGTTCGCGGAATGTGCTTAAATGGTTCTTTAACGAACTGGTTTGGCTTTAAAGCTTCCGACGATCAGTTTCTTATGGTGACATTACGACCTTCGAATGTTCATTAACACGAAAGAAGCCCCCAAAATTATTTACGTAGCAGCTGACCGCTTGCATTCCGTGTTACGAGAAGTTCGATTTACCTGCGCAATGGCCGAGCTGCGTTTCGCTTTCCACTAGCACAAATTTTGTGTACCTGGTTTGCACTTCCAATATTTCTTTCGCTTTTACGTGTTGTTTATTAATATCCATGGTGGTATTTCTACCATTTTCTAGACGTGACGTAGTTCTGAATTACTGAGAAAATTCGCTAGCTATAAAACCTTTTTTGGGTTGGCAAGTGTACAAGAATAAGAATATGGAGCGGTTGTTAATGGTGGCGAAATGGGCTGGTAATCTCACTTGATAATCAATTTATTATTCACGAACGCATGTGTTTTTGAAACGTCGCTGTAGAATGGCATACTGTACAGAAAATGAACGTGGTGGCCTCTGCAGCAATGTTCTGTATACGATGAATTGTACGAAGATGATCCCTATGCTGTGTAACCAACTCAGAATGCGGACATTTGTAGTTACTATAAGAGATATACAGCTCTGTGTTATTGTCGCATGTATTGAACTTGCCCTTGCGGTAACTTGCTAATAAATCAGTGAATAAATCACATTTCCCGCCTACTCCTTTTTCTTTGCCCAAACAAAAGTGTCACACTTAAGGGGTTGCTGGGTCTCGCGTATTGACTCAGAAAGATTTCACAATAAGTGTTTGTGCACGCGCTGATAGTCCAAGCAAATTAACAACTGAAAGCTGTCGAAAACAAGATGTTGCAGCAGCAACTAATCTAAAAACCAAAAAAAATAGGCCCCCCCGCTTATCTTCCCTCCTTTCGTTGCAGAACGTCGACAAAAGACGAAGGTCTCTTCTCGATGCATTTGCCAAGTAAATGCCGCCCTTCGCTTTCCCGCTCACTTCTCATGTTGTTTCCGCTTGCGTTAGCGCTCCTCCCAAGGGCAACACGCTAAAGGCTTGCCCTCAAGTCAATTTAAATTTACCGTTGTCCACTGCTCTAGGCCGGGTACTTCGATGCCAAGCGCTGCCGTACAGCGGAGGACCGCGCGTGAATCGAGGCGCCCTATTTTTAACGTTTATAGAACCGCGCTCCCCTAGTACACGTGCGTTCCAAGCAGAACCTGGAACCTATCTAGCGGAACCTGTTCTAACTGTTGGCGCTTGATTTCTTAAAATGCCGCCAGAAGCTATAGTGGCGCGGGCGATAGCAGGCAACTGTGTGATTTTTTTTTCTGCAGTGAATGTAGTATTTTATTTCGCAAAAATGAAGAACCTATGAATTTTGTTAAAGGAATACTGTAAATAGCCCGTGTGTATTAATTTTCTGCCTTATATTTGCGTAGTGTCTTGTTCTTGTTCAAAAATGTTGACAAGTATGAATACATAAACCGGACTTAGACGTTTAGATTTGGCTGTGAGTATATAAGACTATTGCGCAGGCTTCGTTTCACTTTGACCCGCTGCCTGAATCGAGTGACAGACAGGCAGACAGACAAACAGACATACAGACAAATTTCGGGGTTTAAGTAGCCCAAGAAAGACTGTCGTCATTGAAATGCCAGCGGTGTTTGTTCACGCTTGCGGCGCACAAACAGCCCATAGCAGACGATAAGCAGCGTGGCGTTTCCTCCTCACTCATCAACGAAAACGTTGCCATAGCAGCATCAGTAATTCTTTTTGTTGTTGTTTGTTTTGACAGTTTGGACTACCAAGCACCAGGGGACAAATTGACGCTAGCGACGCAATTATCGGTTACCTGGTGGTTTACCAGCTGATATAGCCGTTGTTACGATAGGTGTATTAGCATTGCGACGACCGTCTGCAATATTATCGGGTTCAATCACCCAATCCTCCCGTCGTACGATTTTCGCCGGTAACCCCCCTCATCGACGGTGGGCGATAGGGCTTTGTGCGCCAGGACGCGGGGGTGACTGACACTGCTGCTGGACAGAAGCCGCTTTCCGCGGCTTCACGGTAACCCAAGCTTCCGCCGGCGAGGCAAGTCACAATGAGCGAGAATTTTGCACGGAGGGATTGACAAAGGCGTCGTGCAGCATTGCTGTTTCGGCGGCAATCTTCAGCTGCGAGCCGCGCATCGTGGGGCCCCTTTGTTGCGGGTCTGCGCGCCCGACGCCGGATTACTGACCGGGCTCAGGTGTCCTGTTGTCGCTTCAACCTCGGATGTTCCTAAGGGATTCGACTTTAGGAAAATTGCATCACCTAAGTCAACCGGACGCTGACCTGTGCGAGTGGAAAAATGCCTTGTCTTTGTGAGTGTGTGGACGTCAAATTCAGTGCCATGGATTTTCGTGATTGGTGGGTTTCTGAAAGCAGCGGGAGAAATGTTGAAATGAGGCGGACACAGCCTGGTTATTTAATCACGCGCGCGGAGGAGCACAGAACCATGTTAACTCAGTCAAACGTTATGTAAATATCTGTACATAGTTTCTTTCTTCACCCTACTCGGCCCCAATTTTACCCCACCTCCGGACCAACGGAAGCCATCACCGGTGACGCTACCAGATCCGCAACACCGTGATTTAGGGGCGGAGCTTTTAGAAGAACATCCATATGCTCGTCAGTACTAGAGTACGTTGTGCGATTGTGGTGCGGGAGGTTGCGGGTCCTTTCCCATTGATCTGCTTGAACATTTGACAAGGTTACCCATCCTATCCTTTTTGTTGTTCTGGATTCAGCTGGGGCTTGGAGCCTTGTATAAAGTCATACCTCCTGTGTTGCAAAGCTCTACGAACCAGGTTGATCATGTACCGCAAACTCTCTAGACCTATTCCCATTAGGATCCTACGTACATACTAGGCTGCTAATTATCAACCCGTTTATTCGGTTTGTACCGTGATGCGCTGTGCATTAGTATTTTCCAAAGCGGTGTCACTCATGGTTTCTCCATGGCAATCTACGAAGTTAAAGATTTAGCCGATGTCGATGACCCTGCCTGCCTTTTTTTTTGTACGGACAAAAAAAAACGTGCTTTGCAGGCCATGACGCTGACACAATGGTTTTGCGGTGTAAGTACACCTGAGGTGAACCTGAAAAAATCAATACATTTTTGGTAGGGCTGGTGGTGTACGCCATCGTGTCAATATGGAGCCAAAACTTGGGATTCTGAAACAATACAGTACCTTGGGGCCCTTCTACATCAGATTACAAATAGTGTGCATCATTGGTCTTCTGCGCTTACTGTTGAGAAGTGTACAACGCAGGCATGGATGAGCCTGGAGCTGTCTATAATTGCGCAGGCGGAACTGTGTAATATATTTCTCGTTTTAAAACTTGTTTATGTTCTCCAAGTCCTTAGCTGTGCACAAAATAAGGATCAAGCATTTCATATTGTGTAGGCTACCTTCGTATGACAGTCCAAGGTGAAGCCCACGCATTGCGATCACCTTTTCCTACCGTTAAGGTCTGGTGGTGTTGGATTGGTGCATTTGTTCATACATCAGCTCGTCTCGCGGATCTTCTTTTTTTATAATTACTGATCATTCGTTGTTAAAGGTTTTTATTCAGCGTAAACTCAGTGCTTATTAGCCTTTTTTATTTGCTTCGTACCACCGCGAAAATACTTAGCCACCTTTAAGCTTTCTAAAAGAGTTGGCTGACACTTTGTAGTTTTTTATTTTGCGTTTTTTCTTGCGTGTACCTGCATGGTATATCCAGGGAGGAATTGGCGGGAGTTTTAATAGAAAGCTTATTTCCGGTAGTAGGCTTAAGGGAATAAATGCGATTTTGCATGGCAAAGGAGGCCTACACACTTTTAAAAGCACGCTCTGTTGAAATGCTACCGTTTCACTCCGAGCAAGTAAGCCGCACCTCTGTTACGTAAGCACTTCGATGCTTCCAAAAGCCGAAAGAGTAGCCAAAAAATGAATGAAGCTTACACTAATGCGTTAGACTTGAAGGAACCGAAACTCTACGCAGGCTCCACGACCAACACGACGGTTTAAGTGCACGATTACATCCGGTTTGCTTCTTCTTCAATGCCGCAACGACCTTCACGGCATCATTGTTGCTATAAGTGGGAGCTTCCTTCATTTTCTTTGGAAGTGATAATAATTGGACTTCACCTTGGAGGTGCGTATGCCGTGACGTGTCTTTCTCGTTCCGAGCAAGTGTTGCCATGATTACGGCGAATTAACGCTTTAGCTTTTTTCTTTTGGTCAATCTTCGCCAATCTCCCTAAGTGGGTATGCTTGGCTTGACAAACTTGCTCCAGGAACTATGGACAGTCGCCGCGAGCCACGCACACACGAGCACTCGGCATTTTCTTGGTTTTTTTTTAACTGGCAAGTGATCGCGGCAATTTCGGCCAGTTTCCCTATGTGGGTATGCGTGCCTTGACAAACGTTCCCCGGGGACGCATAGCGGTCGCCGCGAGGCACCCAAACAAACACTCACCATTTTCTTGTTCTGTTCACTGCTGGGTGGTCGACATATTCCTGGCATTTTTACCCGCGGACACCAAGCACTAACGATTAGCCAAACCGCTTCGCTGTTAAACGCCTTAGATGAAACTCTCCATTATTGAGATTTGTTGCATGCATGACCCGCTGAACGCATACGATAGCTGAGTTTACCATTTACGAAGACACTCGCCATACCATTCATTGCGCTGTGCACAATACGCTGAACGGGAATATAGAAGCTCAGCGTCGCGCTTCGAAACGACCAGAACAGAACGGTTGGGTACGTAGTTCAGGCTGGGTGCTGCAGCGGCAAGGGTCTCGAAGAACCAGGAAAAGCGAGGGACGAGCGGTATTAATGTTACAGGGGTCCTGAAAGGCTCTTTAGCACACTAAATGAACAATCGCAGTCGTTAGGCTGTGTTGTTAACGTGATCTGTGTCAAGTACACCTTTTCCTGCGCGCAGCGGAAAGCTCACACTTTCAATGAAAAGTGTGTTGCCTCTATCCCACCCTTTCCAGGCACATTTTGGGGACCGCCATTTAAATACATGTACGCCATCGATTCTCTCATGTGCACAACGAAGCAAAGATTCTGCTGTTGGACGGTTTTTTCTCGCACTTCTGGCGAAGAGAAGCGTCGTTTGCTCGGCGTCAGCGGGTTGCAGCGACACGTGCGGTTAATTACGCTTCCGGCAGCACGCTCACAGGCTATTGCGTTCGCTATACTTACCTTTTCTACTCTATTACATACGCATCTCGTTATAACGCGGTCACACTAGGCCGACCCGACGTCGTCGTGGACTCGTCGGCAAATTTCCGAGTTAATTTGGCAGACCGCATTACTTTACCACTACACCGACTGCGACATTTGCACGTCGGCCGATCGAAAATCCGTCCAGTGTGACTGGCTTGTTGACGGAAGACGCCGACAAAACGGATCGGCCGATGGTGCGTCGGCAATCTATCGCGCGCGAGAAGTTGAAAACGGAACCCCGACAACACCCCGTGACGTGTTGAAAGCGTTGAAAGCGGCTGTATTTTGTTGATTTCTGGAGTGGTTCCTTGCCACAAATTCCTCGTTCGTGTGAGAACGTCTGCTTGCACCTCGGCAAGCGTCACGTTTTCTTCGTAAACATTGGACAACACCACCAAAACGGTGGCAACGTCTTGCGTTGACGGTTGCGGGCAGACGGGGGTGTCTGTCGGAGTCAGAGTCGCAATGCGGCAGTGTGGTCACTTTGTGCACGATCTCGTCGTCCGTAAGCTCCGCGAACCACACTATGTTGCTGTCCCCTGCAGCAAACTCTAGAAATGTTGCGAAAAATCAAAGTTGGTTACCCCGGCGGGAGTAGAGCCAATCCGCACCCAATTCGAAGCAATCAAAGTAGTTAGGATTTAAAATGGCACTGTCCTGGAGTCGCCATACGGCTCTGTCGCGGGAAATTCTGTCCAGAAAATCGAACTTATGGCGTTATTTTTCCGACATAGCTCTTGTTCATATACGTTACTGCTATGGAAAAACTGGCGGTTCCTCGGAAAAGTCCAGAATATACAGCAAGTTCGAATTTTCGGATTCCGAAAAAAATGGTCGGCTCCTGTACACTGTACTTCGTCATTCTTCGTGAATAAACAAAAAAAAAAACTTCATGGCCACAAAAAGAGTGAGAATGGCTGACGGCAGGCAAGAGTAAGCAGCTGTAGTGCAACATAGAGACGCGAGCAAAGACTCTCGGTCTTTCTCAGCGCAGAGATTAATCTTATGCATTTTCCGGTAATACCAGGATTTTACGTATCAACGCGGATTGGAACAATGCGTCACCTCTGTGCTTTCTCACCTCCCAAATAAGCCAGTTTTCTTTCCCTTTCAACTTGATGAGCGGTTTGAGCGAAATACAGCTAGCCGCGTAATGAAGTAAAAAATATTGATTAAAAACTGCAAAGAATGCCTTGCTATATCGTACTGACACCGAAAGATTTCAAAGAATGCTACTTAAATAAGAGTGGAAGTTTTCCCGGTTCAATTTTCTCCCTCCTTGCTGCATCTAGTGTGAACTAAAACGCCCTTCATCGTACCGTTGACTCCTTTCCGGAACTGAAGTCAACTCTTCTTTCACATTTTCTTTGGCTTTTGTTTTTCTCAGCAGCCTGAGCCAACTCTCCAGTCTTGGTAGCTGAAAGGTTGCCCTAGTCTCTTTTCAGCTCGCCATACAAAGGCGGTCAACCATCAAAAAGCCAGTTGGGAGCCGACACAATCTTCTAGAAGTTGCTAGCGCTTGCTTTTCGTTGAATGGGATGCCACAGTCTCGGAACCTGCAATTTATAAAAGGGGAAAATAGAAGGAGCAGGACGGTTGAGAGCGAGACTTGCAGATGGAATATCGTTGTTGCGTAATGTTGTTTTGATAGGGCTTGTTTACCGGTTTCTTGAACGCAGTACTGTGGCAGGAAGGCCACTTTTCGAACACGTGTTCGAACCCGTAACCTGCTTAAGGCTAAATTTAAATTGCTGCTTCCTCTCCAATCTCGCATTGTTCAGAAAATTTTGTCTTAAAACGGGATGATAATAAACACAGGTAAAAACACCACGACAAACTTCCGAGAAGAAAACAATTCTGCAGAAATTCAGAGAATTGTCTACTAAAGCACGATATTCTTATGCCGCTTGTTTTGAGTGTTAACTTTCGCGAAATCCGCATTATTGTGGAAATGCAGGTCGCTGTACGGTATGCCGTTATACGGTTTTTTATATATTTATTTTTTTAGTGTTTTAAAATTTTGTTCGAGGAATTATCTCCATTTACGCTATCATAACGATTACATTCGAAACATTCGGGAAGTCTCCACTAATATGGAAATGTAGGGCGTTCTTCGGTTTGCCATTTTGCGTATATTTATATTTTTGTAATTTATTATTTTTCCAAATTTTCGTTCGACAAATCATCTTCTTTCACACTATTTTAACCGTTACAGGTAGAACTTTCGCGACAACTGCATTAGTGCTAAAGTGCAGGGCTTTACACGGTCGTGGCTGTGGAGGTGCTCTGCAAAGAATCATATGCATTAAAAATTTCCAGGCTCCGCATATCACTTGAAACGAGAGGTGTCCTGTAATGTGACGCATTGGAAAATAAACATCGCTGTGTGTGCTATATTAACTTGCTGTCCCCACTAAAGTCGCACACTGTGCAAAACATAATGTATATATCAAGGTGATAGTCGCATGACTGATATGTATCGTGAGTAGATTAGTTGATAACAGGAATCATTCGCAAGATAAAAACATAATTTAAGACCGGACGTTTCTATGTTTAATCACAAAAAGAAGCATTTTGTGAAGATTAGTTATAAATGGGGACCATTTTAGAGATCAGTAGAGTAAGATAGAGGGTGTGTGCGCGTGCGCGCGTGCGTGTGCGTGTGCGTCCTCGTGTAGGTGCATGCGGGTGTGTGTGCGTGTGTGTGTGTGAGTGTGCGTGCGTGCGTGCGTGTGTGAGCGTACGAGTGAGCGTGAGCTTGTGATCGCAATCAACGCTTAAGAGAAAGTTTGCTCATTCCATTCACCCTATTTCTGTGTCTCCTGTACGCCGCGTGCTAAAAAGCTCCGTTGGTAATCCGCCGTCATATATTTTAATGGCTGATGATTTTTTTTCGCCCAGTACACCGTAACACAAAGCATCTTCCTCCGCTTCCATATTTAACCAGGAAACGAAAGGGCGCCTTTCCATGCGGGTACACACCTGCCTGTTTTTTTATAAACGTTGCATAGCAAACTGGACTGGTTCGTCGACCTATGTGCGTCTGTACTCCTCTAGAGAACCAAATTCGGGTGTTAATGCGTTGAACGATATCCACAGTAGTGAACAGCTACGAACGGCATCTATATCATTTGAGATTCATAGATGTGCATCGAACGCTGGAACTTACGCGCGTTCCTGTTTTTTTCTTTTCAACCGCGAGGAGAAAAATCTGCGTCGGAAGGTGATTAATCATACCAGAAAAATCTCTGAAGGCCATGAAATTGTTCCCCTGTTTGTCATTTTTGACTGCACAGAACCGCCCGATAGCAGCTCCCTATTTCCTCCATAGAAATTGTATTGCGAAAGCAATCTTGTACTGACACTGAAAACCTACTACTGACTATGAAATAAAACGTACCGAAAGTATACCGAAAGTAATCTCCCCTGAGGTCTAGAAAGGAGTGCGAAGATTTGTCTTCATACAATCCCTTGTTCTTTTCTAACACGTATTGTTTCTTTCAACGCTCTACTTTGTAGAACGACACAGCACACACACAGAAAACATCTTTAAATGACGCCGCATTCGCTTTCGAAGGCCGATCCGTGCCGGCCGGGTATTTGATCTTCTCTGCCAAGTTCACCAACTGTAATGGCAAACCGCTAACAAGGTAGCTTTGAAAATTTGATTCGAGAAGTCATTTCTCACAGTGTGTTTTTGTTATATATTCATTCTGCCTAAACGTTTTCTGCATATGTGATTACTTTAGAAAGCAGCAGCGGCACACGCGAAATAAAAACTAATCAGAAGAAGCATTGGTAGCTCTCCATCATGACATTTCCTCTTCAGTTCTCGTATAATTTGAGCTGTGTCGCCTTGAAATAAAATATTGATGATAAGACCTCAACCGGAAGTGCCGCAGTAACACAAGAAACATAATTTTAGCTTGAACACAACCAAATGCGGCCCATTAAAAACGCAATGAAAAACCATAAATTATGCACGCGATGCTTGTGTACCCATTTCTTTATTATAGCATTTTTTCACTTTTTTTTTAAAGCTCATCGCTTCTTACCTGTCCCCGCCGGAGCACGGTAGAAAATCGCCTTAACGGTTGACAACATACTGCAGCCCCTGCTTTCCACCTGAGAGTCCACGGTCATAAATAAGGCAGCCGAACAAAAATTGGCGAATTCTCCTGGCTGCTTTAGGGTTTTTCCCCGTCGCAATAAATAACGCGTATTGTCCTTCCCTGTCAATAGCAACTCATGCAGATTAATTATTGCTGGTCTTTTATAGTATTTGTTTCATAATCGAGTTTCGGGAAGCTTATCGCTTTGAATGCTTCAGCTGTCCCAGCACAAGGATTGTTCGTTCTTTTTCCTTTGAAAACTTGCCGAGTTCCTGGCGGACGCTTTTGTAAGTATGTCGCTTTTGTCAATAAGGCGTGACAGCATTAGGCAAATTGTTTGTTTTTAGCCAAAGTAATGCTTGTTTTCCGATTTCAAGAAACCTCTTCCTTCTTTGCCTAATTAATTCTTTCCTAACAAAAGCTTCCCTTCGATTTCATCTTCACGCCTTTCTTGCTGTTTGCGAAAATTTTTCGGTTGACGCCAGGTATACTTGCCTCATAGATAAAGGGGTGACACTCTTGCGGTAATTGTAATAGTACGATGCTGTTATTTTCATCAAGAGAAATAATAAAAATTGCCATCAAAAATTTTTCTTTTGGTGGGTCCTGTAAGGTCAAATTATGAGATCAGCGGCCAGGCACCCGGGCTGTGCGTGAGAACCCGCCACTCTGTCTGGCGGCTCAGCACTGTGGACTCTACGCCGCAGCCATTGCCAATTCGTCCCGGCGCGCACGGGAGACGGATTGTCTGGCCCACCGAATACCACAGGGATAATCCCCCATTGAGAACGCAGACGGCGCCGCCGGGTTCCAAGGACCGTCGACGTGACGCGCGGAGGTGGTGGAATTACCGGCGTCGAAGCGCGCGCCGCGCGAGACACCATTGTTAACGCGCCCCTGGCGGCACAGTGCACTGTCGCCGCCTTTCGCTCTCACCCCGCGGGGTCGCGCGCACCTGCTTGTCCGCGAGCGTGCCGTTGACCCAAAGATAGCGGCGCCCCATTGAATATTCCGTAGCGCGCTGAGTGACAGCTGTCTGCGTGAATTTGGGCACTCCCTTACGCGTGTACGAACGCTACAGGGTCGTTCCCGAGAGAGGGTGATCTCGAGGTGTTATAAGGTCGTACTTGGCCGTTAGAAATAGTTCTTGTCTGAGCGCTGAGCTGGGAAGTTCCCGGCGGGACAAGGAGTCTCGACCGTTAAAGCTAGGTTGGGATTTGTGAGCCCCCTAGGCTAGAGGTTAAGATCGCGTCGGAGGTTTAGGGTACAGCGCCGTACCGGGAAACTAGACGGATCTTGCGGCGAGACAGAGTCCCAGCCGTCGGTTCTCGAGCGGTTTGTGTACGCTCCGAGAATAGGAGAGTTAGACGAAGTTGAGGAGCTCGAGTGATTTGTGCGCACTCGGATCTAGCGTCTAGCTGAAGTTTGAAGTTTTTCCTTTTTCTACTCATGTACCCAGTTTTCCTACTGTAAATAGCTGTATATAAACTCTTCGTTTCATTTAATCAACCTCAACGCCTCGAGTTCGTCAATTCGACCGCCATCTCCAAGAACTTCAACACCATCGCCCTGCCAGCCTCCTGCCAAATCAACCGGAGCCCGGGCGATTGGGTTCCTGATCGACACCGGGCTTCGGGCAAACGAACCACAACCATCCTTACTGGTCCCCAATCCCGGCAGCAGCGACGGCCGTTATAGAATAGTGATTAAAATCTTACACCTGAACAACTATTATGTAGATTTTGTTGCACCTTGTCAAGTGCGGAGTGGTCTATATTATCCGTGATCCGCCACTGTCGTTTCACGTCTCGAAGCCCGGAGGTCGAGTTTGCATGTAACGCACACAATTAGTAATATTCTAGATGATGGCGTAGCAGTACAATATATGCGTTTTGCGAAATTAGAAGCCATCCCACAGAACTAACCCGGGAATAACTCGTGCTTGGAAAATGATAATCCCCAATAATATGTGGCATAATAATCAGGCGGTTGAGGTTTAAATAAAGGACCGCAAAGAGGCACTCACATGGTGACTCTAAAAAGATCTAGGGAAGTTTGCACTCATGCGCTAAGCTTGAATCCCGAAGCTCTTGTAGGTGAGCATTGATTGACACAAAGTTAGTTTCAGTAGCTCACCCTGCCTTTCGGTTCGCAGCCTCTTCCTCGGCCATGCGGACTATCCGCGGCTGGGCCATGCGGATAACGGCGAGGTCACGAGGTCTCTTGTACGATACTGAGCGCATGCGCACGCTTCTCTCGAGTGTTGCGGTGGCCGCTATCACGTGTCTTCCCGTTGTAGAATGGGCAATGCGGCATCTACGCGACGCCAACGCAATAACATTTATCGCGGGGAGTTTTCAGCGCACACAGACCCCGAACTTGCGGCCAGTAACAACAGCTCGGCTGTTAAAAGTAGGTGTCGGTGATTTTTCGTGAAATCTCGGCTGCTCAGTCACTACAATAAAGATTAACAATTAGCGCTTAACGCTTACCCCAACGACCTGTGACATCTTTCTATTTTCGTTCATCAGAACGAAATAATAACTCCTTGGAGCAGTTAAGTCTGCTTACGTGCTTTTAAAGTGAAATCCTGGCTATAATTATTAACGACATTTTTACTGCTACATCGTATTTGCGTCTCATTCTTGCGTTTGTTTCTTTGTTTTTGGCATGAATTATTTCGGCCGGGTCTTTTTCTGCTACACCGTGTCTGCGTGTGTTTCTTTCGCTTTCATTTCTTCGTCTTACTGCGCAAATTACGCCTACAAGGAGAGCGGCACACGTCACAGTCTTGCTATAACCAGGGTTATTCGTAGCTTGGGTTCATCTGCTATACTAACGTGCCATAACGTTCAGGTATCACGTGGCATGCACTATTCTACAACTTTTACGTTTCAATTGAATGTTTTGTAAATTTTCTGAAGAAGGAAAAAAATGACAAAGGCGATAAGCAAAGCAATGAAAATAACCTTTGTTCTATGGCTCGCAACGTGATGTTTCTTCGCAGAGACGGCTTCGAATTCCACCGACCACAGATGGGATTTTTATTGAGTTACTCTTCATGACGTCAGCCATATTTGTGACCGGACAACAACAGCGCTTTGCAGCAGAACGTAGAACTTATGGCTTTCGCCTGAGGCTCTCGCCCCTCGGATACGTACAGGCCTTGTTATTTGGTTCTAGTTTGTTCTATCAGCACACCCGTTAGTGACAGGTTCCTCGTTACTCATTGCGATGACAGGGCCACAAACCTATCCACCCTAGTGGCTGTTACTGTTGTTCTTTTGGGTGCAGGCGTATGTTTGTGTGTGTGTGCGTCTGGGTATATGCGTTGTGCGTGTGCGTGCGTGTGCGGGCATACGTGCGTGCAAGTGGGCTTGCGGGCGTACGTGCCTGCGCGTGTGCGGACAAGCTTGCATCTCTTGTATCACCTGGGTGTTTAACCGCGGCGCTGCTGTATCTGGGCGTAATGTGTGGTGCGTAACGCGTAACGCATTAAAATTACCAAGACAATGTCGATCCCTCATGAGCACGTGCCTCACGGCGACCGCCAAGCATCCCCGGCTGGCGCACTGGCTTTAGCAAAAAAAAAAAAAAAGAACCAGCGAAAACTCCAAGGAGCGCCTCGCGCTGCCTAACAACCAAACAACGCCACAACTAACACAGCACCTGACCTACGGAACCTCGAGGATAATCCAGGACGGCCACGCATGCACCGTGCATGTACGCGCTGCCTCTGCGCCCCAGCTGTCGAACATACTATGCTTGGCATGAGGAACACGGTGACATCGACGCATATGACGATGACTGCTACTGGCACACTGCAAAGCGACGACGGAACATATAAATAAAAATTTCAAACTTGTACAATTGTGTGGTGATGTGTCCTTCAGTGCTCATCTAGAAAGAAACCCTGCAGATTCGCTATGGTTCAATCCTTGCGCGACTTAGTGCAAGCTTCGCCAGAATTTTTCGATGATGAGGCAACGACATCATGCCACGCCAGTGCAACTAATTAGACTTCCTATTTCGATGCCCGTAGTACTTCGTGTGGAGGCTGGTGGCTGCAGCCATTCATGCATAACTGTCCTAGACCATGCGCCGGCTCTATTAGCGCTGCTTCTTGCGTACCCCTTTTTCGACAGAAAAAAACTCATTTGTCTTTTGCAACCTGTACCTTTCAACTTTTTAATCAGTTCTCTCTGGTACAAATTAATGCCCTTTTCCTGCATGAAAGTGGTTAGGTTTCTAATTTAGAGCGGTTTTACGCGGGAGCATTAGCTCTACTTACGCCCGATTCCTGGCCAACCCCCAAGTGGGTATGCGCCATGGCACGACGTACAACAACAACAACGTGCAGGCATGAGCGCGCCTGCCTATGTGTGCGTGCGTGCAAGTGCGTAAACGGGCGCGCGCATTTGTAGCAAGCTAGAACACATACACACATACTGACGATGCTTTAGAGTAATATAACCAGTTACATGATGTTGTGTTGCAAAGTTATCACGGATTTTTGATGGACCTAAGAGTTAATCCCGCATGATTAATTCTCTTTAATACTAGGTTGACTTACTACCACTGGTATTTATGGGAAACATTTCGATGACATTCTAGAAGGTCCAAATCTAGTATCTTGCATCACCTACTAACAAGGATCCGCGCTTTCTATGCGTTTCAAAGATACGCACTGACTTGTCGTTACCGTGCAGATCTTACCCGGAAGAGACCGTTAAGGGTGATAACTATCGAGTGGCACTTGTTTATATGTGTACTGCAAGAACACAGTCTACATAATATCCCTCGCTTGCACACGTGGCGGAAATACTGAAAGAAGTACAGGACAACTCTATTGCCATCGATGGTAACTATATCGAACCGGGCCGCGTATTCGGAGGTAAGCCCATCCATTCGTGAAATCCCACTCTAAGTGGAGACTCGGTCACTGGATCTGATCCCAGTCACACAGTCTCAAGCCATGCAACACCCCCTTCCCGCCCCCTCCCCTAGCGTGTCCGGGGACGATACCTGATAACGGTAAGGCCAAGCCCAGAGGCCCAAGAAGCGAGTAATATAAGTGCTCGCAGACCAGACGAGGAGAAAACTTCTGTCTCAGGATGAGCCGAATCGTGAGCCGTCGCTAATGGCCCCCTAACGTCTACGCGCTGGCTTTTTCTGTTTACGTCTTATTGTGCGTGTCTGAGTTGGACAGCACGGCATTGCGCTGTCAATGACTCAAGCAGACAAACAAATAAAAGATAATTGCACCACACAAACCATGAAGCAGATAAAAGCAATTTTATGTCCTCAAGGCCCAGCACTCTCCTCAGATGCACAGAGTGCACCTTTCTTGCGATGTACCAGGAAATCAGCTACAAAAGCTAGTATTTTTCCTGTGTTGTTTTCATCCCTCCCTAATGGTACTTGAAATCCAGGGACTGTGCCAAAAAAAATTGTGAGAAAAAATTACGCCCATCTTCCCGCGAGGGAACCCTGGTGTGATGCGACGCATCGGGGGGTTCAATTGGTGTTTCCGTTGGGTTGATTCTCTAAATCGCGTGAAACGTGTTGTGAACGCGTATGATGCATTTCCATCACATGCGGGTGTTCCTATACGCGGGACGATGGCCGTAATTGTTGTGTCACACCACTCACTGAAGGGACCGTCGCTTCCATCACGTCTTCATCGGAAGAATCAAGTCAAGCACGAAGTAGTCAAAGCAAGGTCACGTCAGTGCAAGAGCGAGCGCTTGACTGAACCGCCGCGGCGCGATACCCGCTTTATATTCACAGCGATTGAAGGAGAGGAGACAACGGAGGAGAGTCGCGCATGCGCGCACCGGAGCAGTTGTTAACGCAGCGAAGCGCGCGCCAAACAAGCGCGCCAGCTGTGGTATGCTAATGAGCCGGAGTGAGAGTGTTGCACACAGCTGTGGGAGAGAAGAACGGAGGAGGGATGCGGACGGACGCCGCGATGACGACGCAGGAGGGACAAGCCGAGAGCAAGAGATGCGTCGCATCTAAAATATTGTGTTAGTCAATTACTGAGCACGAGACGACTGAAGCCCAGAGAAGTTCAGAAGACAACACCTTAACTCTCAGCCGCGATCTTTAATCGAAGTTTGCCATTTCGTTACTGCAACATATACGCAGACGCATTTTTCTCTTAAGAAAAATATTCTGAAAACCATTATCTTCGCTGGGATGCAATAAAATAATAAGTATAAATACAGCGTTATAGTAAATACGAAAAACGAGTTAAATTCACCTAAACGATAGTTACAGCCTGGATTTGGCGTTTCTTGTGGGGCGTTAGGGGTAAGCGATCAAAGTGTTCCCTTGGAGTGACCCAAGGTCCTGGAATCTTAGAAATCCTAGTAGTGAGAAAGGGAAAAAAGAAGGAAAACGAGAGGATAGGGGTACAGGGCAAACGAGGATTTGAGCCCAGTAGAAAAACATGTAATAAATACGGTTTATTAATTAAAGAAAACCAAATTGCAAAGCAGCCTTGCTCAAACCACGAAAGGCATTGTGGAAACTGAAGGGCATTAACGGTACGTCAGTGATTTGCCGGTGGCTAGACTGTACTGAAGTGTGCAAGAAGCGTTAAAGAGCTGCTGAATGGTGAATGCCTTCCGTTACGTAGATGAGTACTTAATAATTCACGAGGTTATGAGTGTCAGTGCGTGACAGAAGACGTAGTTGAAATTTTTGGTGTCTTCTCCTCTATAATGCGGCATTTTGTTCTCACCAGACACTTGGCGCTTGATGGCTAGTGAGGGTTACTTTTCTTGAGGCTGCTTATCAGTCCCAAGCATGTGTTTTCGGGGTATGTTTCGAGGTTTCCGAATCGCTGCTGTGGTATTCGTCGTCCCACTCGAAGCATGTTATGCGCGGAATGGCCGCAGAAGATTAGAAGAATGCCTTGTATGACCATGCTACCACAGGGTTGAGGCCATGTTCTGCGATCAGGCCCAGCTCTTCGAAGTAACGGGATACCCTAAGCACCCCCTTCGCAGGCTGTCCGTTCAGCTCCTGACACAGGAGAGGGTGGGAATTTGACCTGCAGCTTGGAAAAACTCCCAGGCCACGGTGGTTACCAGGTATGTGCATGGCGTTGCTCGCAGGCTCAACAGAGTGTGCGAATAGCATTTTCTGCCCCCAGCAAGCTCTTGAGGCTGTACAATAAAGTAAGTCCCCGAGATCCTTGGTCAAAAATCTGCGACAAGAAGCCCACCGGACCATTCAAACTCCCTGACTGAAGCTGTCTACAAGATACTTCCTGTCCTGTGGCAACTATACTGTGGGACAAACGGGACGTTGCGTCAATTGTCGCCTTGGTAAGCACGCTTCCTCTGTCAAACCATCTACGAGCATTACACTTGCAGCACATGTTTCCTCATGCGGGCGCGATCCTTTGTTCGAGCAGTGCAACAACTTAATACAATACCACAACCAGAGAAAGCGCAAGCTTTCTCAAGCGTTTTTTTGGCATAAGCGTGCAGGTGCGTGCGTGAGCATGCCCTTGGGGAATTTAGCGTACCTACGCAGTTACATTTTGTATCCTTGTGTTTTTAAAGACGATAGTCTTTCTTTGGATACTTGAACACAAAATTTTGTTCTCTCATTCTGTCTGTCAAAAAGAGAATTTATTATATCTAGTAACAGTTTAGACCCACTGTAGATAGCTACTACACGGGTCGGTAGGATGCTGCATATAGACAACGTGCTCTTGAAGAAAGAGAATAAACCGGACTCAAGTGCATGAAACACAAGGCCCACCACACCAAAGGCTATCTTCACACAGATGTTCACGTTACAAGGTTCAGTCACTGGAGTTCCCGCGTGGAAATAAACGTAAACGTCCCAACTGTTCCTACTCCTCAGTTTATATCTAGGACGATGCATCCAGGCATGTTAAGCCAAACTGCCTAGGCTGTGCCATGGCATCGGAACATACTACTTTCCTCACAGGGAAACACACAGGTGTTCCAACCTAATATGGAACTACAAACCATTGCATGGCGTTGTCGGCGACCTTGATGAAATGAGTCGACCACCGCAGAAGAAAACCTTCTTCTCCAAGCCCCACCAGAACATGCTGGAGGTGCTCCATGGCCATTTTACAAACGCTCCACTACAGGGGTTACATCGCACGCTGTGGTTGTGACTGCAAGGCGGCTACACCTCGCTGGCGCCAAACATCAAAGGCACCCACACACAGCATAAAGCTGACGAACGGATCTCTCGATTTCTTGTGGGCTCCCAGCCTAAGCTCAAACATTCTGCTGAGTAAAACCCAGAATGTGGCGGCCACACGACACTCAAAAAGATCGCCCGATGGCGCGGCTCGCTCTTCACGGGTTCCATATGCTTCCAGGGAGCTGGCCCCTGTGGATCAGTCGAGCTGGTCTTCCAGGGCGGGCTGGATAGCAAGATCTCCCATCGCTCGTCAACGGTGAACTGAACGCTGTGCGAGAAGCTAGAAGCTGAACCTCGAAGGTAACGGAAAAAACTAGGCATCTTTTGAGAGGAGTTCATGTCCTAACGTTGGTTTCAATGGGTAGAAGCATGGGAGAATGACGCGCACATTTGAGTTCCATTAACTGGGCCACAGCTTCCAAATGTAGCCGGGAGCTGAGCACATTAAAAAGACCGCTATGAAAAACTGCCTCATACAAAGTCCCCGGCGAACTCAACAACAAAACGAGATACCCGTATCTCTGTATTTTTAAAAACAAAAAAAAAAATTCAATAGACTACTGACACGTTAAGAATTTCTTTTTATGGTGTTTTTGTTTTACTTTCAACGGAAACACCATAGACTCCTCCAGGGTACTACCCTATCCAGACCAGTGCCGCCGCTTACTAGAATGAGAAGATTTTAGCACCATTGAATGCAATCCAAGTGCCAATGGATCTGTATGACTGATTACGGGGCCTATATAACCGTATCATCGAAAATCACACTATCAAGTTTGAAGGCGTTATGTTACAGCAGGAAGTAGTTCAAATTATTCAAATCATGGCGGTTAACGAGCCAAAGCCAGAACTGAGGTATGAGGTGCGCCATAGGAGAGCACTAAGGATCAATATTGACCCTGGGTTATTTAACGTGCGCCACCAAAGCTGCACACACACGGGTATTTCGCCTTCTGCCTCTATATGAAAGGACGGCCCGCACACAGCCGGCATCGAACCCGCGTCATTGGGTCGAAGCAAGAAGATAGAAGTAACTAGTACCAGTGCGCCGACCTCTTGTGGACACCAAGCTGGCCTCCAAATTTTTCTCCAAATATCACGCCGTCCAGATGTGATTGCTTTGGCACAAGTAAATAAATATATGTGACATGTAAGAGTGCGAAGCGCTGTTAGATAATTATGCGGGCTCAACGTTATAATCACGTGGCCGGGAAAGAAAAAAGCCACGTGCCAACCCGCTTTTGTTTAGGATAAATTAGCTGCCCCCGCAAGTGCAGTGTCCTGGACGCCAGCTTTTCCAATTATAATTTTCGCTTAAACGACAGTTCGTAATTTGTCTAAGTTAGGAACGTCAAAGGTACTTAAAATTTTCAAATTTTCTTGAGAGGCGTGAGATTACGGTCATTAGCCATACATGGAGGGGGGACAGTAATCAAACGCAAGCTAAATAAAATCTTGCACACGTTTTCCAATGCGAGGTATAAAGCTTGTTTTCAAACTTTTGATGCCGGTCTGGACAGCTAATTTCTGAGACATTTTTCTACGTGCAACAAAGAGAAAAAAAAATGTCCGAGGATGAGGCATTTCTGCCCGAAATGTATTGTGAAATTGGCTATTCCAGAACAGGCATATTTATTACACGTGCCTACGATCTTTCACATACACAAGAAAAAATAAGTGACCAAGCCAGAAGCTTAAAAGAAAGGCAAAAGAAGCAGGAAGGTACGACCAATACGACGGCCCAAACGGAGAAGTTATGGGGAGGCTCATAAGAATTACACAACAGCAAGCGTCGTCTGGTGCTCGATATAAACTGTCCCAATAGTCGTTAGCTTCCAGAAAGACAACCAGGTGAACAAGTTTTGTAAGAACAGACAAGAACTATCGTTCAAACACGGCTTCTGGAAGTCCCCACCGCGTTATTTATTTCCTGGTCCGGGAGGAAAAAAGCGGATCTCTAGATCTCTACTCAAAAATTTGCGCTTCCCTTTTTGCTATCCACTCCCTACTTCCCCCTTAAAACACAAAAAAACATTTTGCATTTCGTAACCAAAAAGTGGCGCAAGGAAAGCGCCTTTTTGCTTATTTTATGTCTAGAGCCGTTCGACTGTGTCGCTTCAAGTCCGAATAACTTCGCAGGAGGTTTCTAATACAGGCGCCCTCTGGTATCAATTCTATTACCCACGTCCTCGCTTCCAGAATGAATCTTAAAGTAAACGGATGCCCCTGATTTTTGAGCTGGCCTGCCAATTTTCTTTTGCTGGTGCATAAACCCTGTCGCACATTGCAAAAACGAAGTGTTTCCGTGTTATGAAGCAAATGCATTTTCACCGACTCAGACGCTTTTAAGGCGGTAAGCCTTAGAAACATTCGTAAGTGGCTAATGCTAAAATTTCTTTTACGGCCGCAGCCGTTTATGGCTAGGATAACACGGATATTTCATGCGCATAAGAGTCGCGACGGGTTTCATTGCGCGAGGCGTTCGTGTGTGAGCGTTTGTTTGTTTGTTTTGTTTTTATTTTTGTTTGTTGGTTTGTTTGTTTTTGTTTTGCTTGTTTGTTTGCTTGTTGTTTTGTTGTTGTTTGTTTGTTTGTTTGTTTGTTGTTTGTTTGTTTGGTTTGTTTGTTTGTTGTTTGTTTGTTGTTTGTTGTTTGTTTGTTTGTTGTTTGTTGTTTGTTGTCGGCTTGCCTTTATTGAATCTGTACTTGCTTGGTCTCGAAAGGTTTCTCAAGGATTTTGACTTTCACTTCTTTTCTGTTGTCATAATAGCGAGGCAGCGTCTATTCCATTCTCCTGAAGAGCAATGTCTTCATTAACAGCGACATGCGAGAGTACAACCGGTACCGGCGGCCGGCAAAAACCAATGAAGATACTGCAGACTAACACATGGGTAAACTAGACAAGATGACCCACCTCGCAGGGCATCTCCAGACCGGGCAACAAAGTGGCTTACGCAATTTGTGTTCCCAGCGCTTTGGTTTCATGAGCTGCACATATTGCGCACACCCTACCACTCAACACCGGCCGTGCGTAGCTTTTGCTCCGGATAAAAAGTGTCCACGGTTGCAACCCGAGCCGATCCATGTTTGCCAGTAGCGGATCACAAGCCGTCATCACCACCATAGCGCCAAAAATATGGACCCACCCCAACAAAGCCAAATAAAGACTACCATATATGACAATAAATTAGATCGTTTTCATGTGTCACCTACGTGGCGTGTGCTACACGGCTTCGCTGGTCATCCACCTTCCCAGACTTCAATGGCTCGGGATTTTTTTTCATCCATTCGATGACATCCTCGGAGAGCATCATAAATACCTTTCCCATTTTCCGAGAGGCCTTTTGCATTCTCAATAGAGTGCCCTGCGGTGGGCTTGTGGGATATCCCAGGTTCTTTGGACCCAGTGGGGCGGTTTTTGTATATTTTGACTGGACTCCGGTTTGGAGACTTCTGTGTCGTATGCAACGTTTGCAATTGAATTTTCAGGCATCAGTTCTTTTCCGGGTGCGGTCACAGCGCGTTTCGGAACCGTTTCAGAAGTGTTGCTTTGGAGGCTTGAGTTCTCGTTCTGTCGAACCCCAGTTTGCTGAATCTGTTTTTTTTTAAGTTCCTCTTTTTCGGAGGAACGCCCCAAGGATCAAAGTCATTGCCACTGCCAAGCCAGCCACCGACCGTTGAGACAGGCAGGATCGTGGAAGAAATTACAGTCATTTATTTATTTATTATTTATTTATTTATTTATTATTTATTTATTTTTATTTTTTATTTATTTATTATTTATTTATTTATTTATTTATTTATTTATTTATTTATTTAATCCAACATCCCTACAAAAACAATTATCGGACAATTAGCTGCTGAGACGGCTACATCACGGCGACTTTCATTTACTATAATAAGTAGCATGTTGACTGTTAAGTTGCAAAGGTCGTGGGATTCCCGTCTGCTGTCAATAGTTAGACTTCTACGGGAAGGAGACAGAATACCTTACGCTTGTATGCTAAGATAAGACGATAGTACTTCCAAGTTTTATTAAGTAATCACAAGGCCATAGTCACCACCATTATATAATGATGAGAAATATCAATACGTATACACTCTCTAACCACATGTAGGATGTGTATTTTATGCAACTTCGCTTGGTATCTTATCCACTTTCACAGAGTAAAATGGCTCTTTTAGGGCTTGTCAAGCTGTCTGGAGTGGCTTTTTTCCCAATAAATTCATTCTGAAATTATTTACATTTTATGGAAATAAAGCAATTCAATTCAATTTAATAATTTCTTTATTCCACGCACCAGACATATCGCATCAACCTTGTGCTTTTGCGGTGGGTGTAAACTGAATTCCACACAAATAAAATGGAAGAGAAACTGAACACGGCTTCCTAGAAATGTGGCGTAAGGGACATATGAGAAAAAGAGAGCGAGAAAGAGAAAGAAAGCGAGAGAAAGGTCTTTAATGAAACGAGAAGAGATGAGTTACGGAATAAATTTATCGATCGGAGTGCCACGCCAATGCACTCCCAATTAATTACGCACTGACGCAAAAACGTGCGCCGGGAGACGAGCAACGTGATTTTTAATACTTCCGGTTGCTGTAATAAAATCCACCTACGGTTGATGTTTGCTGCAGGGAATTTCTCGTCGTAGATTTTTTTGCGCGTCTTTTACTTTTTTGTGCTTTCCTTTTGATTTGCTGATCCGTCGACCGTGCCTATTAATTTCCTGCTCCAGCTAGCCTCATTATTGAACCAGATGACATTTTCCAAGGCTGCTTGAAAACGACTATCAACAAAGGTTTACAATTACAAAGGGCGAATCATTGCCAAGTGATTTGTTTGTGATCTAAGAAATATGAAAATATGCATTCCTTCACGTGCTAATGATTTAGAGGCAGCATACCTGGCACAAATCAATTTCTAGCTAGACCAAGAAAAGGTTTCTTGTGCGTGGGAAAGCTGTCTTCTTGTGGTTTTCTTTATCTATTTAGAAAACATAAGAACATGCGGCCTCCACCAGTGCATCACCAAAGCGCCTCACCACGCCCACGAATTCAGGTTGCACGGTAGTGAAACCTCCAAAATATTGGGATAAACCCGCATGCATTCCTGCATATAAAACGTCATCCAATACACCACCGCGGTATATGCGTTTTTTTTTTTTTTGTAAACATTAAGTTGCATCGCCGGATATGATAAAGGCCAAAAATGGAGATGGCGTGGAAGGGGTTGCGGAGGGGGTGGCGGTGGTAAGAATTTCATCGATCCAAAATTGAATAGAAATTGGCGCGGGCCAGGAGTACCGCCACACTGCAGTATCCTGGTCGTCGGCCAGGAGGCCGTAGGCTCTAGCGGTGAGTTCGGCCATCTAGATCACACTCTCTTGCCCTTCTGGGTCTAAGCTGAGCCGTGTAGCCTCCCATTGCTCTAGCGTGGTAAGGGGCAGGCACAAGTAGAAGGGGGGGGGGGGGGGGGTTTGCAGGGCAAGTGCCTACTATGTGGTGGAGGGAATTGCAAAGTGCGCCGCACCATGTGCACGTGTTGCAGTATCGCGTGAGGAAGTGGAGATGCCACAATTCAGTATGCGGGAAGGCGTTTGTCTGCACTCTACGCCACTGTACAGACTGTCTGCGCTTTAAGGTGGGGAGGGTCCTGGAAAGTGCTTCCGACTAAGGCAATAAAACTGCATTATGTCTAGATAGGTGACTAAGCGATCCTTCACATCACCCGAGTTGGAGAGGCAGCATTCAGTGCATGCCGGAAGCAGAAATGTCGGCGGTAACTCGTTAGCCAGCTTCTTATCCGGAAGGGACGAGAATGGGCCGTTATTCGTATCAAGCGTCGACAATGTTCAGGCGGATTAGGTGCAAGATGTGTGCAGTGATGAGGGATACACGGTTCGTCGCGAAGTTGCGAAGAGTCGTCTGCGAGTCGGAGATAATTGTGGTTGATGAAGTAGCGCTAAGGGCGATGGCAATGGCGACTTCTTCGCAAACTTCAGGGTGGGGCGTAGAGACCGAGCACGAGACAACAGCGTCTTCTTTCGAGTTGACGTATGAGAGGAGTTGGGTCACTTGTGGACAAAATTAACTCATTACAATAATAACCCTTTTGCGATACCACTCGGGTTGCCTGATTCTAAGGCGAAGAAACCTCATGTTCGATTATAGAGAGGTCTGATAGCTTCTCCAAAATTTGATGAACACAACCAAGTGTTGAAGTGGGTTGCCTGGTAATCTGAAAACTTAAGAGCCGTTTGCAACAAGCCACTTCCCACTTTTCTTCCTGAGGGACGTGTGTGAGGACTTACACCACCTCATATCAGAATGTGGGCGGTCGTCAGCTCCCAGAATGCGTCCCTCACAGTGTTTTTTGGCCAGCCGCTCTCCGTAATATTCCAACTGAGGGATGTGCTAGGCCTCCGGTCGAGCCCTAGACGCGTGCCCAGAATGACAAAGGCTCTACCGACTTCCCTGCGATGTACAGGACTATACTAGTTGCTGTGAATAACTCTGCGCAAGTATACCTTTCGTCGTCACCGCTGTCATAGTCATTACAAGAATATCGAAATTCATGATTAGTTTTTGCAGCCAAGTTGTATGTGTCTTATCCCCCTCGTTTACGCGCCCACGTGGAGCGAAAACTCGGCGCGTGAAACCAAACTTCAGCGAGTTGGTGTTAACGCATAGAAAAATTCCTAAAGAAATAAAACGGAAGCCTTCGTGCCTGGATATATTGATGTCTTAAATTGCCCCTGCAATTATGTTTTCCAGCAAAGCATTTGTGTAAAGAGGTCAGCCCACTTTAAGAAAATTGGTGCAAGTTTGCTCGCTGTAAGCTGACTGGCGGTGATGTATGGCCACCTACGGAGGAAGTATGGTTAGAGCCCCACGTTATATTCCTCTTCCCTTCCGACGCATCTTTCTCCCGAGTCGTGCATTCTGGTCGCCACGCGCGGCATCTATTTCCCCGCTGCCGTATTAATGCATCCATCAGTGTGGGGCAGGGGGGTGGCGTGCACGCGCATGCAGGCTTCATGCGCTCACCGTTGACATACCCGTTCTGCTGGGGAAAGATTCCAACGTGGGCGTCTCACTGCCCGCGCGACCTGACTGCTGTACTCCGTGGTCGAGTGGTTTATGTTGTTGTGTTACACATACGGTGAGATGCCTCGAGGCGGGAGGAGAAAAGAGCAGCCCCATGTTGGTCCCTTAAAGGAAACTGTAGTCCTTCATGGGCTGCCCTCACGGCACCCAGCGTCGCTGGTCGTACTTCTTCCCAGTATGGGAGCGCACTGACTTTTAACACGAAAGTGTTTTATGCCGGGGTCCACCAAGATCTAACTGACGTCATATTTGTCACGGAGATTACATCGCCAGAAAAACGTACTGACGCGGCGGTGCCCGGAATCGAGCCACGAACTCTTTTGCCGCGACGGGAGGTAACTAAACGCGCTCCAGACTGCGCTATGAACAGACGCCTGATAGGACGACAAACGCGCCTAATATCCTTCCTTCAGATGGTGCTGACAACTAGGAGAGAGTCGAAGCAAATAGTGCATCTTGACGCTAATGAGCGCCGACAGTTGGCGCCTCGATGCCAGCGCTACGTGTACGGCGGACGCGCAGGGCAAGCTGCGGAGAAGCCGACTTGGGATGTCGCGCTCGTGACGTGACGCGGTCTGCTGCTCCTTTCGCTGCAGCGGACCGTGTGTTTACCAAACGATTCGCTGATAACCCGTCTGGTTTCGTTCGCTCGGACGGTTTGCGAGCGCCTGTGGTTTCAGTGGGATTTACGCAATGCTCTGACGCGTGCAATACAGTGTCTAACGTTGATACGTCTAACGTTGCCGTACCGGCGAAATATAGACAGCGACGTGCAAGTTCATATCGGTGCACAATAAACATTCAACTGCTCCTGTGAAGGGACATTTCACTTTCGTGTTTTACCTGTTCCTATAGAAGATGGAACAACCACATTTTTTTTTGCTGTTTTACACCACTGTAGAATAGAGAGCTAGGCGTATGTGCCAGGCTAACATTATCGGTTTCATTTGTATCGTTCTCTCTCTCTTTGGCCGGTACTTGTGTGTAGTAACTTGGCGCGGATAGCGGGAAAGGCACGATGCCGGTTAATTACACTCTGTGTTTACAATATCCTGTGCAATATCCAATATTCCGGTTTCGGAAAAGTGTGAGTAAAAACATATTGGCGCAGCTTGCACTAGCGATGCAAGGGTGGGGAAGCAGCAGAGATGGCGGCCCCTCTCCCTTCGTCAGATCCCCGCTGTTTAATCACCATCACCAACCGCTCACTAGATCCCCTGCTAGACGAAATCTTCTCCCATCAACCTCCAATCCTTCCTGTCCCATGAAGCTCGATTCCAATCTTTGCCTCCCAATTTCCCTATTTCGCCCCTTAATCGAGTGACTGCCTTCCTCTTTTTCTAGGCCGTCTCTCAGAGTCCACTCGGTCACCCTGGTAGTCCATGGATTGTCATTTTACCTAATTATGGGGCCAGAAAAAGTCTATCTCTTTCTTTATTTGGACTATGATATCTACTCTGGTTTGTTCTCTGATCGACGAAGCTCGCTTCCTGTCTCGAAGTGGCGCTCCAATCCTTATGCGTTTCATGGCCCGCTGAGCAGACCTAAGTTTGCTTTAAAGTTGTTTAGTAATGCGCCAAGTTTCCGCGCCATATGTCATCACCTCACATTTTTTTCCGAACTCGCAGCTGAAAGTTCTTCATGACTTACAGGCCCGGATCGTTACGCCAAAGGCTTTCAAAAAAAAAAGTCTTACCCAGCTCGCGGGAATACCTGTTACGTAGATGCGACGCAATGGCGTAGCGGCTAAGGTTCCTGGTTTTATAGCGCGCAAACGTTCAGCTTACTGCGTAAAACGGTCCCATCCAATGACGACGTTGGCCACCAGTCCAGCGGCGTGGCACTCAGGTGTTTGAGCCAAGCGCAGCATGTTCCTTCGCCGGAGAACGCACATCGGTTATATGCGCAGCGCGCGCACGAAGGAGAGGGGAGAGGGAAACCGCGGAAGAGACAGACTGGGCATGCGCGGCCCCAGTGCGTCTGCCGCGGCTATGATGACAATCCAATCCAACACAATACACTATTATCCATCAAATCCAAATCAAATCACAATCAAAAATCAAGCCAAGCAATCCAAAATCCAAGCCAGCCAATCCAATCCATCCAATCCAATGCTCCCTCGCGAGATAGCGTTCGCGATCGGAAAGGGAGGGTGTGAGCGGGCGAGCGAGCTGGAGCGGCGGAGGAGAATGGGGGAGGGAGGCCAACGCGACGACGACGACGACGCCGGAGCCAAAGGCGAGTGCATAATTATGCTCTGCATCTAAAAATTAGCTAGAGTGGCTTCTTAGCGCGCTTTATACAGGAGATACGTAGCGTCAGAAGTCAGCTTTTTTCTTAATAACAGCTTTCTCGCTCAAAAATTCCAACCTCTCAGGAACCTTGGGGAACCACTTCAGGAGGTGCCGTTTGGCGTAAAGCCCGAATTCAACGTGAAGATGAAAAAAACTAACATTTTTTCAGAGGCTCCGAATATTTTTGGCACTTCGCTGTCAAATTACTCCCTATGCATTTTATGGGATAGTTTCCATGGATCAGGAACCTAGCCGCAAAGTGCAAGCTTGAAACTGTGGCCAAAGCAAGTTTTCACCCCCAATATTAGCAGCCCGAAATAACTTTCTCTTACGCTTAATAATTGCAAAGTAATCGCCGTTGAAAGGACTGCCATGAGAGGGAGCTACAATGCATAGGTTTCCTGGGGGTCTAGGATTAGCTGATTAGTATGCTTACTGCTGTAAAACGATTTACGATTCCAATCCAATCTAATCCAGTCCGATCCAATCCGATCCAGACGTCTTGCTACTCGCGCATGCGCAGCACGGCTCTTGTTCCCAACGAAAAACGGCTATCCGTGGCTCGGCGCAGCGTCAGACTTGTATACTGCCAACGGAGGGCACAAGCTGGCAGGAACCCGGCCGCCAGTGCGTCTGCCGCGGCTATGACGCCCTCATCTGGAATGCGCTTCCCGGCGAATGTGCAGACCCAATTCTTACACACCCGTACTCCAATTTGATGGGATTTCCAATCAAATCAGTAAATATTTAATTTAATCCAATCCATCCAATCCAATCCAAATCCAATCCACTTCAATCTAATCCAATCCAATCTAATGCTCCTCGCACTTGCGCAGCACGGCTCTTCAAGGTCCACGCGAAACTGCTCAACTCGGCCAGTGTAGCTTACGCTACAATATCTCCCAAAGTGGACCGGCTGGCGCACGCGCTAGAACTCGCGGCCAATTCCAGAGCCACGCCTGCGCTACGAACCCAAAGAAATGTTGTGCGCCCGGAATGCGACGAAAGCTCAATCGGATAGACGCCACTTCATTACGATACGGACCCAGGTATGTATCCGACAACGGAAACCGGTTTTTTTTTTTTTTTCAATGGGCTGCACATGTTATATTCCCACGCCTTTGCTAACCCAGTAAATCTTGGGCTTTTGGGGTGGCCCTATGATTAGGTTGCCGATTTTACGGCGTGTAAAGTACCCGGGTTCGATTCCTGCCGTCCCCCCCATCCCCCCCTAACCCATTTTTTTCATGAGGCTCCGAGGTGTTTGGGTACGCCGGAAAACTTCGTCGGCCTAACAGCTTTCCTGTTAAAAAAGTAATGGGTGTAAATGTAGGAGTTGTTTCAGCATAAGGAGCTTGAATTATTGCGCCTCTTTTTCCAAAGGTTGTACTGGGAAAGATGCTCTAGTTCTTTTATGGCTGTTACGTTTTGCCCATTTCTGAGAAATCAGTTTGTGGCTCTGGGTACTGTGCGAGAGATCGTGATTTACACAGGACGTATCATGCGTTCCTTCGAAAGGAACGGCTCTGCTGCAGTAGTATGGCTAAACCATCGCAAAAGTATTTATTTTGGCATGCCCAAGACGTTGTAGATTTTCCTGCTTGCGCTTTGTTCGATAACTTAAGAGTGACACTTCACAAAATTGTACCGTGTATACAATGATGGCGTCGTGGACTACGCTGCATAATGATCCTACGACAGCTTTGCTCTAAAACAGAACGGCAACAAACCTGAATCAGAGTGAAACAGAAACACCTACACCCGAACCCCAGCATCATTTGAACGGGAGCCCAGGAAATACCTGAACCAGAACCTGGTTAGGCGTGATTCCAGAACTGGTCATTCCTGCATGGCACAAAGCATCCATGTGATACAGTGATAGGCGGCACACTCGGCCCAAAGAAATATCAAGCATGCAGAACCACTGTTATTTAGAAAAAAAAATAGGCCCACGTTTTAATTAAAAGCAAACATCACTATACCAAAAAACCCCCAAAAATGTAGGATTTAGAGGGCACGGAGCCAGGCTGTCACGATTTAAACCAGAGACTCCACCTGGAAGTCACAAAGTTCCAACGGCGGGTCTTTCTAGTCGTAGGCCGAAAAAAGGTCACTCGAGTTGAAAGGCAACGAGCTAATGGCGCTAGGTGTTTTCGCTTCTGTACTGTCTACGAAATAAAATAACAAAACTTGGACATGTCACTCCGACACCTGCTTGTAACCCCTGCGTCAGTACAGCCCTTGCGGCCGTGACTTAAAAAGACACTTCCATTGACGTTGCGCTGCTGAAAAACGCCTGACTATCAAACATGGTATGACTAGTAGGATAAATTTCGTGACGTGTAGGCCATGCTGCCAGTTTTTTCGCTCGAGTTACGCACATTTTTAAGTGCTTTAGAAACTGGCGCTGTCCTCGCGTAATCCTTCGCGCCGATATTCTTACTTTAGCTATGACGAGACACTGGTGAGGCTGAAGGGCCAGATTTTGTAGGGATATTTAACTTGCAAAACCATAGATGAGCTGGGCCGCATGAGCCGGGAACCTGCAAAACCAGATCATGCGGAAATGAAAGTTAATACTACCCATGAAAAAGCAAAAGAGAAATCAGAATTCCGAAGGCTGAAATAACATGAAAACACATTATCAACCAGTTGGACCTCATGTATGGCCGCTGTTGGTGGGGTGGCCACGGAATGCGCATGTTGCTCTGATGGCACTCTTTACAGATGAACGATGGTTCTAGGCTCCTGATAGTCAAATAGCCAATTATATGGGTTAATCTGCACAATGTCGACCTAAACTGGAATTCGACGAAGTGGATTTAGTATCTCATCTCTTATATTGTGAACATGAAAGAAATGAAGATATTTTTTTGTTTTTTGGTAACGGGTCATACGGTTCATACATGTCAAGACTGCTCACCAGCAGCAAATTATCGCAGCACATTTGAGCAAACACGCCTGTATATAGGCGTGTTTGTGCAGGTCCGTTCAGCGCTTGCGTTTTTTCGAGAAAAACAGTTCCCGTACATCTTGCCGCTCGTGGCAAAAACACTGCACTGACCCCGATATCTGCATAAAATGCAAAGTTCGCAATTGAATGAACTTCCCTGCATCACACTATTGGCGGGAGAATTCTAGTGCCGGAGCACAGTTATGGTAAAGCTCCCCTTTGTTGTAAGCGGGAGTATGAGGCCGCGCAAGCCATCCAGACGCTAGGCGTCATCGTGTCTCCGGCCATGCTTCTTTGTGATGGACGCCGCAGCATCCTGCGTGCCAGCGTTCTCCAGCAACGCCATTCTAGCCGGGCGGCTTTCAGTGCCACTGTCTATGTCATGTGATTTCTGGACTTCCCAGTCATTCACTGTTCTCTTTTCCGTTAATTGACCTTCGGTGGTCGCTTTTTCATACGCGGACTCGTCTGGAAGAACCGAAGATGTGAGCGCAGACTTTGACTGCTGCTGGTCGTTTTGCGACGTTATCTCTCCGCTAACTGCCAGCGTTGTCATTGCTGGAGGCTTCGCCGATCAACGTTACGAAAAGCGAGGACGTTACGAGAAGGGGCCTCACAAGGGGTGCTTTGGAGCTTGGTCTTCTTACCTTGAGGGCGATATTGGGTGTGGTGTCAACCCACACAGTGGTCTCCTTCGGTTTTTTTTCCAAGGCGGGCGCTTTAGAGCTCGGTCTCGTCATCTCCAGGACGATATTGTACGTGGCGTAGCGTCCCGTTGTGGTACCCTTGGGATTTTTTTCGAAAGGAAATAAACTCGTGCCACTTGAGCCCCGTCACCTGCAGCGTCTGATCTTCATTTTCTTTGGCCTTTCGTCTTATTCACCCAGAGTGCCAGTGTCTTCTTCCCCGCCGTCAGCGGTGGGCCGGTGTTCACAAGTGTCAGTCGGAGGGCTCGCGTCGCAGAGGCATCGTCCACTCGCAGACATCAACCTTTAAATGGGCTCTGCATAGTCGCGTATATCGCCGTTATCAGCGTCGCCAACCTACAGTTATAAGTACGTGACTATAACAACTGCGATAGTCGAGATGGCTCCTACTGCAGGATAGAACCGAACCTTGAACGTTCTGCGAGTACAGCAGAAGGAGACAAAATTCAAGGGTAAAAATAATTTCGAAATTATCGTAAACGTATAATCAGTTTGCTAGTCTTCTGAGCAGGCTGATTCACCAGAAGTGCTGTGTGGCACTTGTTGGAATAAACAAGGCGGGATAACTATGCCCTAGAAGAGGAGACTGGTGCTACAATTGGCGACCCTGTGTTTGTGCTCGCCACCTAGCTGCCGTCGCGAGAATCGTCCTAATCAGATCCGGTTGGGGACTTCTTCGTGGCGCACCATCCTTGTTTATTGTCGTAACTGCGTAGTTGTCGTGATACCGCCGAAAGAGGACCACAAAGCGATAAAGCGGACGAGTAAGGAGTTTTGTTGCATCCCCTTAGGTGCATCTGTACAATGGAAGTAAAGAAGTGCGTACCTTTACCGCTTCCCGCGAGAAGCAGACGACACGCCTGGAAAAAACGTAACGCACACCATAAAAGTTGGTCCAAAGCACTTCCCTCAAGCCGACTACTACCTTCGAGGTCAACAGTCATATTTGTTTATTGTAATGAAGCCGCATTGCATGCGCGTGGCTTACTTTCTGTCGGCGGGCTTCCCCCGAGGGCTCAGCTCGTACATGTACCTGCCCTTTTCAGATATCTGTTAGGTACGAATGATGTCAAGGTACATGTTTGAAAGGAATCCTTGATTTGATTAGCTTGGAACATCATTTTTTACTCCGTGCTTGAAGCGGGCTTCAAATCCACACCTGCGCGGCCGCTCCGCGTGCAGTTCTACGTACTTGGCGATCAAGCTGGTGAATGGAAGGACTCCCGCAGCTTCGACTGCTCCAAGCAGCGGGCGCACGACGTTATCTTATCGACGCACGCTGTGTTGCCTTTTTGTTTACTTTTATCGCACGTGATCTCCTAGTTTTGTCGTTTCCCTGAAGTAAGTTATGCAGGTTCCAAACGCTCGCAGTGATCCGCGCCTGTTAACAAATTAGTGCGAAGTTTTACTTTTTATTAATTAGCGAACGTCGCGAGTGCCTGCAATTCAAAATAGCCAAACTTGGGTTTCAAAGCGGAGAATTACGGAATTGTGAGAAAATATTGTGGACATTAGCCAATGGGATGAAAACGACCACCGGCGAAGTTCCTGCCGCCGATAGTCCGCGCCTGTCCAGATATTCCTAACATCCTCCGCAACCCCTCACCCGAGCAGTGAGTGGCAGCGCTGACCAGCCCTGTGCCTTAGCATTAACAGCTACTGGTCGGCCTGCCTGCCTGCTGCTCTGCCTGCCTGCCTGCCTGCCTGCCCCTCCTTCCCCCCCTCCCCCCCCTCCCCTCCCCCTCCCTCCCCACCTCTCCCTCCCTCATCTCTTCTCTCTCTCTCTTGGCTGTGGCCGATGAAGATGATGAGCTGAGTGATCCCAGGCCCCAGAAAATGGCTATACACGCCATGACACTAAGAAACGCAGCAGCGCCTGGATCCGCATCGGGCGAGAGTACGGAAGGGACGGCAAATTCGCTTTGCCTGCTCGCGGCAGGGCTCGTCTTGGCTTCTTGGGCTCTATTGTGGAGCCTTTTTGTTCACCCTCAAAAATACTGGTGGTCAGCGCAGCAAAAAATAATTGGGAGGCACCAAAATTTAAAAATAAATATTTGCTCTTCGCAGCCCACTGTCGCGTCATCTCAGTGGTACTTTTCGTTGGGTGCGCAGCTTTTTAAAACTATATAGTGTGCAATATATAGAACTCGTTTCCTAAATACCAACCTATCTTACAGAGTCATTGGCTCCATCAAAAATTTTTTTATGGTCTGGTTATCCTCTCAAGACTCACACTCACTCCTATAATATTCCACGAATACATTGGAATTTTCCTCAAGCGTTATAAAAACAACCAAAGCAAAACAATTATGCACGCATATGTATTCAGGTCAGATGCAAAGACGGGCACCCTGAATCAAGTTTAAAATTCGGACAAATTTTATTGCACATTTGCCTTGTCAGTGTAGATGGCTCTCACTCGTGTTTTGTAGAAAACAAATATTCAGGATGAGCGTGTTGGTAGTATGAATAAAAACTGTAAAACCTCGTTCCTGGCACCTCCGAGGCACCAGGAACGAGCATTTACAGTTCTTTTGGGGAAACGACCGAGAGACATGCACAAGTTGGTTAATTATTCACAACTATTACGCAGGATACAAACGAAGATACAAGCTCCGCAGTGGCTCAGTGGCTATGGCGCTGCGTTGCTCGAGCCCAGGGACGTGGGTTCGATGCTGGTCGTGATGGCTGCATTTCACATGGAGCAAAAAGTGAAGTCGCTAGTGCGTACACATTTCGATAAGCGCCAAAGATGACCGGATGGTCAAAAGTAATCCGGACACATTCCCTACTGCACGTCTCATAGCACACGTGTAGTTTGGTGCATTAATCGCCCCCCGACCCCCTTCAAATGAAATTATCCGTATTTTACAGGGTCTCAAAATGTGCTCTCGGAGGCGATTTTTTGTTGTTTGACGCCTCTTTCACGACTCATTGGCGTTACACAACCCTTATTTGTATGATCTCTCACTTCTGCGTGTCAATGCTCTTTCAGCCTTAACGAAAATACATCGCTAATGTATTTAAGACCAGATGGGACATATGCATGCAGATTTGTCGGTACGTATGGAAATCGGTCCTCACCATGTACGTACCGGCAGATGTCCCGAAGTCAAGTCAACGTAACCCAGTCCTGCCCAAGTTAAGCCAGCAGCGGTGGCATAGTTGCTAATTGAGAGCGTTGCTACGCATGACGCCATGGTTTCAACTTCTCGTCAAGGAAAGTATGTGTGACGGATTTTAACATAAAACAATGCCCGTACTTGAATATGTAGAAAGTAAAACCGCGAAATAAGGCACGCCAAAGCGAAGCCCTTTGTATCGACTCACTCCGGCTGTGTTCTTGAAGCTCTCGATGTTTACCGAAATCTAGGTCAATGCACGATCGTTTGGCGTTTACCTACAGCGCCTGCGTTGGGAAAAAATGCTCGCAACGCCATGCGGAGCGACGTTAACACTTTGAACGCGCTGCGCCACCGCGTTTAGTACTTTGACCTTTCGGGATGACGCAAGTTTTTCTTTCCACAGGTTCTTTTTATAATCCGACTTTCTGCCCTATAAAATCTTATATGCCACGGTGAGAGCGCCACCTTCCTTGACCCCTTAGACCGCGTTTATGATTTTATTGGAGCGTAGAAATTTATTATGGCGTTGAGCGAAGCTCGAAGGCTATCCACTAGCACGTGGGCACTGAGGCTGGTGGTAGTGACCCTGGCCTCACTGAAGGATACAGCAAGTCTTGACGCTTTGCCG
This sequence comes from Haemaphysalis longicornis, assembly GCA_013339765.2. Classification (NCBI taxonomy): domain Eukaryota; kingdom Metazoa; phylum Arthropoda; class Arachnida; order Ixodida; family Ixodidae; genus Haemaphysalis; species Haemaphysalis longicornis. The sequence goes on along the minus strand of CM023451.1, from coordinate 146,393,526 downwards.
TCGGCCATCTTGGCGCCCTCCAATCTTTATAGTCTGCCTCTGAACGCGTAGGCGCAAATGACGTTTACCGAGTTTATGCGCTTAAAATGGGCAAGAAATTGTTTTTTCATCATTATGTTGTCGCACGTCTGCTCTGTTGTTAGTCAGATGATCACCGATTCTCGTTTCGCAGCTCAATTATTTTTACCGGCATGTTGTGCACATCACTCTGCGCCACCTGCATTAGAAATTATGCGTTTCTGGATTTTAATTGGTGTGCTCAAAGTTGGGCTAGTTTATAGATGTATATGGTAATGTAAATACGCGTAAAAAAGATAGAATTCATGCTTTGAGGTACATGACGGTAATTCCCGCGAAAAATAAAGTGCGAATGCTAGGACCCAACATTGCGGTTTTTGAGCGCGAGAAGTATGATTTTGGCAGGTAGCTATTATGTGACAACTAAAGTTGAAATTGTTGTCAAAATGACTGCATTCGGTTTGAAACATCAGCTGCAGAATTCTTCAAAATATCATGCATGAATTAGCTCTTTACCTTGCGTTATATTTCGTTTTTAACGAATGTTCGGAAACCACCTTCACCGACGCCTGCGTTTTGACTATTAAGCACCTGTTCATTTGTATTAAAATATTTCTGGAAAGTTATGTATACTACCAATAAGTAAAACTTCCTGAGAAGTTGAGAATTATTGGATGTGAATTTGGAGAGAGAGAGAGAGAGAGAGAGAGAGAAGAGAGAGAGAGAGAGAGAGAGAGAGAGAGAGAGAGAGAGAGAGAGAGAAGAGAAGAGAGAGAGAGAGAGAGAGAGAGAGCTTCAATGAATGCAGAAAAGGTAACACCTACTAACGGCAGGGCTCGCTACTTCAAATGAAGGTGAATATAGTGGAACACAGAGGAAAACAAGCTGTAAGGGAAAAGCAGCCAATATGAGAAAAAAAAGAATGAAAATGAAAAAAGAAAGCAAATGAAAACAAAAACGTACACGGAGAACCGATAGTTTTACCCACCAACATAAACATCGTCACACTCGAATGAGGGCGTTGCCAACATAGAGCCTTGTCCACCGATGGTGCATGTATCAAGATAGTGAGTTCTTTGGGTAAAACTTTCAATTTTTACAGTGAAGCTACTCATGCCTAAGGTTCGTGAAAGTTTAATATGCATAAGCAGAAATTACCCAGGCTCTACTTGCTTTTGATGTGCGAGGCGTTCCATAGCACGATGCGTCGGTGTGTGTGAGTTGGTTTGCCCTTTATTTGCGCGCTGTCTTGCCTTAACTTTGGTTCGCACTTGATTTTCCTCTACAGGTTTCTGAAGTATTTCCAGTGTACGAACATTACGGGCGATTGTTTCGCTCACACTACCGTTTCTTCGTCGTTTGTTTCAAGAGCCCGCGTGACTGTTTTTTTCCCTCCGAAGTCTCTTCGTGGCGGGGACGTTGCGGTTGTCCACATTGCGCTGGGTTTCGGGAACGTCGAAATGTCTGGCGCGTCCAGTTTCTTCTGGCTGCTCGGGGCAGTGGTAGTCGTCAACGCGAGTGTCCATAAAACCGACAAGCCAATAAGTGTGTGGGCGTACCATTCGTGACGATGGTCACCGATCGAGACAATATTCAAAATTTTGTGTTACGTAGCTTCCTTTGTCTTCGCGGAGCGAAACGGCTCATAATTTTAATGCAAAACATTCTTTGGCTACTTTCTATCGACTTTTCAGTATAAGGTAAATCATATTCACTTTTTCATAATTTTTACCATGAATCAATGCTTCATGACAACTTATTTTCTTCACCAGCTCCCATCCTTCCTATAGGCGCGACCATCCTTTCAAAGTGAAAGCATGTCATACTGTGAATTATTCATGGTCCTTCATTCCCCGAAAAGTCGTTGACTCGAACGCGTTGTCATTACACAGCCACCGTCATTGATGCTGTTAAATTTCATGAACTAATACTCGCAGAAGTTGTGGATTGAAGACACAACTGTAGTTTTTTATTGTATAACTTCTGAATCAGTGCTACTTTTTTACGGCATTTGTTGTGTTTTCCTTATTCTCTTTCTTTTTCCATGTTTTATTTTTTAACATGTTTTTTTATCTTATAATCCCCCTATGTAATCCCAATCTAGCTTGGGTCTTCCAGAAATCTTATAAACAATAATCTTTGTACGTTTAGTTACCCCTATCGTCATACCATGCCAGCGTGAGCCGCTGCGTGAAGCCAACATACGTTATATCAAATTTCATATTTATCCTAGCCGTAAAGCCTGCGCAAGCCAGTGTCAGCCACTTGGGCATCCCCTCCCGGGTATGCGGGAACAACCTTGCTAACTGAGCTTTGCCGTACTATTCTCACTACTCGCACTGCATGACTATACAGCGATGCTGTACACAGTACTCACGGGGGCAGTAGATGTCCATCCGTCTACGGGTTGCGTAGAAACAAAAAAATTCGTTCTCAGGATCTCGCGAATGTTCTGTATCTCTGAATCCAAGGTAGGTATTTCGGGAAAAAAAATCAAGCTTAAATTGTCCGCTTAGACACTCTATTATCACGCCGAGTTTTATTCACTTGTGATAATTAGTTAGCTTAGAGTGAAGTTGTAAACGTTAAACAATTGCCGTCTGCTCTAGTGCACGGCGGTCTACGGAGGGAGTCTGATTGCAGAAAACGGCTGTAACTTGTTTTAACGTAACTATCGGTGACAAAGAATATGATAATTAGCCACTAAAGCGACTATATGTTTACACCGACGTTTATCTACTTTTCTATCCTACCTAGTCCACAGCAAAGTTGCAAATAGGGTAGAATTTCTGTCTGCTGCCACCAATACACGAGTTTCTTCGGCAGGGAAAAAGACACGCCCTTGTTGGTTCCCTAGAGGACATTCATATTCGAGCTGCGTAACGCGGATCAAGAAATATGGCATTCCGTCTACTGATATTTCTGGCGATTCTGGCTAGGCTAAAAAAATCTCCATTCAAAAGAGCAGCAGCAACCATGTTCGACAGCAAACAACAAAAAAATTATACCCTTGAGCGAAGCAAGCGACCGTAATAGCAGCTCAAGCATATCCATTTGTCGTTTTTTTTTTTTTCACTCAACTATCAGAAACTCTGCAGGTTTAATAAATTTCTGCATCTTACTCAGGAATGACCATCCGGCTGCAGAAGGCGTTTGTGGTTTAGAACCAGGTACATTTCTATTCATCACATTACCCTCCGTTTTAAAATTATTCCGAGGTCTCTCGCGCCACATTTCTGTGTTGAAGTCAAATGCTTTCTTGCTACGCCGTAAGACGTGTCAAAGGCAGCATGCCAAGCAATATGTAGGCCCATGAATCCAATAACATTAAATGTATGACATTGCCCAGGAGCTGATGGAGTATTGAAAGAAGTGTCCGTGTCGAGACATTTAGGGGAAGAGTCAGGCACACAAGAAAGATTGGGTGAAATATCGAAGTTCAACGCAGTTACTTGTGTGACAAAACGTAAATAATGGAACAAAAGAATCGGTTAAGGAGCAGAATAAAAACCACAAATATTCACTGCTGCAAGGTGGTGGCGGCCACCTCAACGCTGGTGAGCAGTGTTTTTTTCTGAATGAAGATCTTGTGCCGGCAAAAGGAACTGTAGAGGACGCTGTCGGGGGTACTATACTGACAGCAGGGCTCCCGTCAGTGAAGTTGCTGTTAGCTAGGCCGCTGTCTATTCCAGATTACATCTTTATCATGCTGCTTTCTATGCACTATACGTTGAACGTCCGAGTGAATAATCGGGTCTTCTTTTTACAGTCCTCTGGCCGCATGGAGTTTGTAGTGCAATTTTATTGAGCAACATTCTTTGCCCGCGCTCTCTTTTTTAACAGGGAATGTGCCGCTGTCTTGCGCCTGTTTTTCCTTTTCCTCTACAGTTGTTGGCAGCTGAGCATAAATATATATAATATATATATATATATATATATATATATATATATATATATATATATATATATATATATATATATAATAATATCATATATAATAATAATATATATATATATGGGGGGGGCGTACACCGGAAACCCTTCCGGACCCGTCGTACGCGCCCCGAGCTTCCGACCGCCAGCCTTTCACCGACCGTCGTTTCTCAGTCTTCCGCCGCCCTCCTGCCCGTCGTCGTCGCACCCCTGCCAGAGCAGAAAACTGACAGCCGCAGTTCCGGAGGCAAGAATAGCGTCGCCGACAAAAAGTGCAAGCCCTGCACTGTCTCCCGCAAATGTTATTGACGTGTCAGTCGAAGGTGTCGCGACTTGCGCTGGTCGATACTGGAGCAGCAGTTTCCGTTATTCGAGCCGATCTATGCAGCAAAGTTCGTAAAGTTATGACGCCTCTACGAACCGCCGACTCCCAACCCGTTTATGCCTCGGCTGCTTGTACGGCTCGCGTTTCTATCCAGGTCGTAGTGTACGTCATTGAATTCATCGTGCTTCCGAACTGATCTCATGACGTTATTCTGGGATGGGACTTTTGTCTCGGCACAACGCTCTCATTGACTGTGCGCGTGCCGAAGTTGAATTTTCGTTCTACCAGACGAGCACACTGACGATTACTCTGCTTCATCCGCCGCTAAACTGGTCGTACATGCAGACACGTATATTCCACCCCAGTCCGCCGTTATGGTGCCGCTCTGTCGTACTTCTTTTGGGGATGCAACTGCCATTTTAACGGTATCCGAGGTCTTCCTCCACAGCAGAGGATGCATACCGCTGCCTTTGGCTGTGCTGATGATTCATTCTGGCGAAACTACCATGACTGTTACCAACCCGTTCGCAAGCCCGTGCTCCTGGCTACGGGGAGAATGACTTGGCATTGTCGAGCCCGATGGACTCCTGTCGGGTCATTGACGTCCCCAGACGATAGGCCTTATCATGACATTGTTTCTCGTACCCCTTCCACAAAGGACACAACTTTCAACGACGTGTTTCATGCTTGAATTGACAACGCTCTCAAGCGCGCGCAGAAATGTCAACTTCTGAAACTCCTGTGCCGTTTCCGTTGCTGTTCGACTGCGCACAACCCTCGATGGGCCGTACCGGTATCGTCACCCATTCAATGCACACTTTGATCACACGCGCCGCTGCGGCAACGACCGTATAGGCTGTATTCTATAGCGACCGTCACGTGATCGGTAAGCAAATACATGACATGCTCGCCACGGGACATTATTCGCAACCGAAGAGCCCAGGGGAGCATCCCCCGTGGTTCTCGTAAAAAGAGGACGGCTCAATTAGATTTTTGTGAGGACTATTGCCGCCCAACCCACAATTACGTTCAAAGACATTATCCGCTACCACGCATTGATGATGCCCTCGATTGCTTACAAGGAAGCTGAATTCGTTTTCATCCCTAGGTATACGCTCTGGATATTGGAAGGTGCCTGTAGCGGATGCTAATCGCTCGAAAACGGCATTTACCACCCTGGACGGCCTCTTTGAATTCAACGTCATGCCGTTCGGGCTCTGTAATGCCCTGCCACTTTCGAGAGAATGATTGACGGTCTGTTACAGAGGTTTGAAGTGGAAGACGTGTCTGCGCTATCTAGACGATATTGTTGTGTTTTCTCCTAACTTTGGAATGCACCTTGCACGTCTCCAGCTAGTATCCTGCGTTGGCAACGCCCAGCTGAAACTCAATCTTAAAAAGTGCCACTTTGCAGAGCGTCATCTCACTATTTGGGGTCACGTCGTGTCTAAGGATGGGATACTTTCGGAGAAGAGCAAGTTGTGTGCTGTGGCCGAGTTTCCGAAGCCAACTATGAAGGTTTTATGGAGTTTCATCGGCCTTTGCTCTTTCTTCCGCCGGTTTCTACGAAACTTCGCGTCCATCATATCCCCGCTTACACGGCTTCTCGCTGACGGCGCCGGTGATCTATCGGCCTGGACGCCAGCACGCAATGACGCATTTACGACCTTTCGACGCCTCCTCACTTCCCCACCTATACTTCGGCACTTCAATCCACGCGCTCCCACGGAGGTCCACGCCGACGCCACTGGAGTTGGCCTCGTCGCAGTGCTGGCACAAAGGTAACCTGGGTTTAGCGAGTACGTTGCCGCATATGCGAGTCGCACGTTGACAAAGGCGGAATGCAACTACTCCGTCACGGAAAAGGAGTGTCTGGCCATTGTATAGGCGCTTGGAAAGTTTCGTCCTACTTCTACGGCTGACCTTTCGACGTCGTTATGGACCACCATGCGCTCTGCTGGCTGTCCTCCTTAAAGATTCGCGCGGGCGCCTTGGTCGACGTGCTCTGCGGTTTCGAGAGTTCGACATACGCGTCATTTAACGGTCGGGCTGTAAACATCAGGACGCTGACGCTCTGTCCCAATGGCCGCTTCCTCCTGAGGTTGCCTGTGTTTTGACTGATGGCAGCGTCCTTTCTGCTCTCTCCTTGGAAGATTTGTGCACTGAGCAACGCAAGGATCAATGGATGTATTCCATTGTTTCCGTCCACTCTGGTCTATTGCCTCACCAAGGATCCTGTGCCCATCGCAGGCAAGCTCTCCCCACTTCGCACTGCGTGACGGCCTTCTTACCGCCGAAAACTGCATCAATGAAGGACGTAAATGGCTACTTGTTATCCCGCGCCATCGCCGGGCTGACATTTGTGCTTTCTTCACGCCGACCCAACCTGCGCTCACAGCTGGTGTCTTCAAGACGTACCATCGGGTCCGTTCGCGTTATTATTGGCGTCGCATGCACAACTTCGTTAGGAAGTACGTCCAGTCATGTGCCACGTGCCAGCGCCGCAAGCCTCCACCCGATACTTGAGCCGGTCCCTTACAACCACTACCGTGTCAAGCGAAACCCTTCGATCGTGTTGAAATTCACCTCTATGGACCTCTACCATGTACACCCGCTGGAAACCGGTGGATTATTGTCGCTATTTACCACCGACGCGCTATGCCGAGACTGCTGCATTGCAAACTGGCTGCAGCAGGTGACGTCGCTTCTTTTAGCCCAAGTCATTTCATTTTGCAACATGGAGCCACCTCCGAGCTCCTTAGTGATCGCGGACGTGTGTTCTTGTCCCAAGTTGTGAAGCACTGCTCAAGGCATACCGCGTCGTATATCGCACAACTACTGCCTACCACCAACAAACAAACGGCCGGGCAGAACGCTTCTATCGCATACTAGGGGACATGCTCCCCATGTACGCCGCCGACGATCACCAGAACTGAGACCTCGTACTACCCTATGTCACCTACGCATACAATATTGCCACCGAAGCTACGCTAAGGCTCCCTTTTTTTCCCACTAAAGCAACCGGCTGGACGGTTGCTTTGGGCATTTGGTGTATTATATAAAATTGGGTCTTGAGTTAGTTTTAAGTCCTGAGATAAAAAAGCAGGCATTAATACCTCTAGGTGAAATGTTGCTACACCACAAATACCAGTGAGCCTTTTGAGATTTCATTCCTACTTATGGTCCAGTAGCGACAAAAGAATGAACCGCCTGCTGTGGGCAAACATATCTGGTTTTGGGCGCAAAAGTATTTTTCTGCAGCATGAATAACGAATTGCAAACTGAAAAATAAGTTAAATGTAATTCTCGGGGATTTAAAACTACAAAGCGAGACCGGGTCAGTCTGAGTAGTTTCAAAGTTGGCCGACGAACACCGTAGGTTTTTGAAAACCATAAAGCACGAAAATACGAAGGAGTGATTAGGCAGCTAAAATTTTCTCAGAATAAAGCTTCTTATACTAAGATTTAACTTCCACTTAACAACTTGATTGCAGCATCAATGTTTTATCCCCGATTTGAAACATTGTGAAGGGCTTTTGGAGGGTAAACAAAAACAAATTTTCCAGCTGCTGCTTCCGAGGGATTACCTTAATCCTAGGCGAGTAGGTGGTTCATGTTCTCCTGTCTTGTAGAATAATCCCCTAAAGGACGCGAAACTTCGTAATTGTGCTGCCGAAAATAATTACGAGAAAATATTAAAAATGAAATCCCATGATTTACAACGTCTGTGTCCCCAGCTGAACCACGTGGAATTAAAGAGAAAGCAAATCTGCCACCTCCTACGAACACGCCACATAGAACTCTGTTTTTTTTAGAATAATGGTACAACGCCATTGGTTACAACGAATAATGGCACAACAATTAAGGGTTCTGATTGTCTAAGTCACCCGTCGCTGAGTATTCTAGATAAAGAAGTTACAACTTCTTAAGGAGAGGGGTTTAGAAGATGAGGAAGAAAAAGAGGAGGAGAAAATGGGGCGGCTTGTTCTCATGTACCGCCGTACACATGTGCGACGGTTCACACGTGCTTAATGTTAGGTCTTGGTGTAGTATTACAATTTGTTTTCGATATTAATAAAATCTTCAGTTGATAGAAGCGCTGGTGCCATTTCCCTTCTCTCCTCCCGTGTCTGTTTGCGCTTAGTTTCCCTCATGGATGTTCACCAACTAGCTCGATCATCTCTCCATTTTTGCTGCAATATTTGTTTCGCGCACATTGTTGCGCTTCATGAATGAAAATAATTCGTCCGTCTTCGCAATTGAGATACGAAGACTGAGGAAACAATGGAGCTAAGGTTCTTCACTAGCTATAACTTAGATTTTTTTGGTCTGCCTATCTTATCGGTAGATCGGACACTGAGGCCGCCGATCCCACCACGCCGTCATCTCTCAACTGAGAACACCTGAATGTCAGAGCTTAATCTGATCACTAAGAGCAGCCAATCCAGATGGCCCCGCCTCCCCACCCGAACACCTGTGCCATGACATGATCTCGCCACGCCTCCTCGTCGGCTCCTTGCCTCCTCGCTACTTCCCCTCACAATTCTTGGCCTAGCATTTTCTCCCTCTCCAATTTGCTGACCCAAGTTCTGAGCGACGCCGAGCATAGAGGAGCTCAAGCTTAAAGGGCTCAGCTGATAAAACAAAGCCGCTTTCTTAGGGAAAGATGATTAAAAGACGACAATTTCTCTATGTAAGCTCAGTCAAACCAAAGTTCACAATTGACCCTGTTAAATTTAAAAATTTTAAACTGCCCAAGACCGAAGGCGAAGTACACTTCAACACTACCAACGTCCTAGCTCCAAGGAAATGCTAAGCGCGCTGAATGCAATTCGTAAATCGAGTATTTAGAAACGAGGTGGAGCAGCGCTACTGTGGAGCCCTGTTGCGCAGTCGGAAAATGCATGTTGCACACAAGGCACAACCATGAAAACACTTTCGAGCGTTTGAGAGGGAGCACACTGCCCCCCCCCCCCCCCCAAAAAAAAAAAAACATTACAGAGGTTCAATACAGTGGCTTTCTTGCCTCCAGAAGTGTGGAAATGGCTTCCGCCTTCTCTGACTACACTTCCCGACTTTCAACACTGACCAAGAGACCGAACCCGACCTACAGTAGAAGTCTCATAGCATATTAGGGAAGCACGCCCAGAACCCACTCTGAGGTAGAACCGACAGTCAAAAAGCTGCATGTAATTGCTGGGCCCCAAAGGGAATTGTCGCTGAGTTCCACTCAACTTTCCGCTAAGACCTTAGCCCGTACTCGTGGTGTGTCTTTGAAGAATTACGGAAAGAGAAACTCTGCCAGCTTCATAATGTGCAGTGATCTCTTCTCATACAAAATATCGTTAACAGAATACACCGCAGCTGTGAATGACTTCCGCCGCCATCACGCTATTATCGTTGGATTACAGATTACTCGCAGAGATCCTGGCCAAGCGACTCGAGGCGGTACTGGGAGGCGAGGTAGGCAACCATCAGACCTGTGGCTTGAAAAGCCCCTGTTCGGGCCTAGCATTTTCCTCCTCCCCCTTTTGGTGCACCGAGTTCGAGTCGGCGCCCAGACACGGAATTGAAATTCAAAATTAATCAGCTCCGCTGTTTAAATTATAAGATACGTTCCTAAAGGTTGTACCTGAGCTGTCTCCAAATATTTCGTAGGTTATATCAGAGCCTTCATTCATTCATGAGGGACCTCGGTCGTTTGTAGAATTTCCAGTAAGGAAAATCTCTACAGGGTTCTTCTTGCTTGATATTACCCATTTCCTTGCTTCTAACAAGTTACCAACCGCCTGGTCTGACGATAAAAGTGTCCAACAACCGGGACCATATGCGAAATGTGTATTGAGGGGCAGCGACCAGCGCGATTCCTGGGTGAAGAAAGCCCGTACGCCTAAGCTAAGCTTGAATGTAAACTGATGTATGTGCCCATGAATGTAGAGTGTGCCCGAAGAAGGTCGACCTGAGCGTTCTCTCACGAGGCTATCAGATTTCTAGGAGCACACCCAGTGCCCTTCCTATATATAAAAGTACTGCTTTATCATCTTCGCGCTACGTGGACCCCACTTACACCTTTGAGAGCTGACTTCTAGCTTTCTGGCGAAATCATTTTGTACGGGCAAGTTGATACAAGTCTTATATCCGGTGTGAGGTAGACAGGAAGCGCTTTTCTGCAGTGTTGAAATTCCTGATCTTTGATTTTCTCCCTTTTCGAAACATTGCGAGCGTTAACATTGATTGGCCATGTAGCGTAGCCAATGACAGAACCTTTCTGGCAACGGTGGTGGGATTTTTTTAAACTTGAGACCGTCTAATGTGTAATGAGAACACTTATGCAACAATAGATTTCTTGCTAGCAAAATGGTATAAGAAAGGTGGCGTCACTTCGCAAATTGCTGCCAGGGTTCGACAACATGATTCGATGAATTGTTTATTACAATAAGTTGTAAACTACGCGATGATTGGTTAGGACGTGCGCAATAAAAAGTACCATGAAATTGGCAAATCAAGCGCAAATACCGTCAACATTGCGGTTTTGGTTACTGTCGTGGGAATTTTCTTTCGGGCGCGAGTCTGCTTTAACGAGGTGATTACAGGGCACCATTGCGCGCTGTTCTCTGCACTTGTTGCTGCATAAAGAATGTGGTTTCGCGCATTTTTCATACCACGACGATTCATTATCGATGAGTGAAGACCATCACAACAATTTTCGGCGCCGAGAGCTTCCTGAGGTGCCGTGAAAACTAGCTCGTGGGCTCTCCGTGGGAACATAGTTCGCGACTATGGAGGACATATCTTTGGTTGACCAGAAGAATCGCTTTTCGAGACGTAAGAAGTCAGTTACGAAATTTTATTTCTTTCGCGCACTGTGCCGAACAAGTACTTTCGTATCTTTGTAGACCAAAAGAATCGCTTCTCGAAGCGTAAGACATTAGTTAAAGAGCATTATCTCTTGTGCACACTGCGTGTCACGAGTACTTTTGTAGAACCGGCCCCTTAATTTCACACGACGATTATATACGGGTATCGTTTGCTTCACGCACGAAGAATGGTTCTGCAAATTATTCAACGTCTGCTCTGCGTCTCTTGCTTAGTTGAAGTGCAAGCAAAAGCGATTTGTAGGTTTTGTAGCGTAAGCTACACTGGCCGAGGTTGATCAGTTCCGCGCGGACCTTGATTGGACCGCGAGGAGCATTGGATCGGAGTGGATTGGATTGGATTGGATTCTAGTTGGAGTACGGGTGTATAGAGAACTGGGCCTGCACATTCGCCGGTCTGCGCATTCCAGAGGAGTGACGTCATAGCCGCGGCAGACACACTGGCGCCGGCGCATGCCCAGCTGGGCGCCTCCGTTGCGCAGTAGCCAAGTATGACGGTGCACCGGAGCCGCTTGATTGCCGTTTCGCGTGGCTCCTGGAGAGCCGTGCTGCGCACGCGCGAGGAGCAGTGACTGGACTGGACTGGACTGGAGTGGACAGGACTGGACAGGACTGGATTGTATTGAATTGGATTGGAAATCGTTTTAGCTGCAGTAAGCAGGATAATCAGCTAATCCTAGACAACCAGTAAACCTAAGAATAACCAGCTGAACCTTAGCTCGCGCTACGTATATCCCGGCATAGCCGAGCTAAGCCACTGCTATTTTTTTGCTGATATTTTGAGCATGAAATGTAAAGGTTATATGCATCTTGCCATTTGACTGCGCCCACATCCGAAGTAAACGTAGAGATGTTCCACCATAATAGCACTTCCGCTGCGCTCAGACCATGTACGAGACCGAAGCGCCGCTTGCTTCAGTCTTGTTTCGCAAAATGTTTCGCCGTTGTTTTGAGTGGCCTTGAATACGGTTTTTGAAAGCAAATTAAACTATTTGAAGTGTACGTTCCATTCAGCACTTGGCATGAGTATGTTGTTTGTATACGCCTCTTGTAAACGTGAGAACCACGTAACTGGAGAAAAAATTTAATGCCTGGTTCAGGTTGTTGTCGCACAGTAGTAGTAGTATACACCATGACGACGTCTCACGACTTAGCCCTCATTCCCACAGCCGTTTTTTACCCCGTCACGTCACCGTCACGTCACCGTCTTCCGTCATGGGCGCCGTTTTTCGGCCGATTTCTCGCCGAAAACGGTGCGACGGTGACGGGAGGCCGAGCTCTACGTTTCCGTCACGTCAACGTGACGGGACCATGCCCCGCGCTAAACCAGCTAATCAGAAAACAAATTTTACGGCTAAATTTAGCAAAAAGTGAGCACAAAACCATTTTCTTTACTTTTCAGATTAAAAACGCTCAATTCTAGGCTAAACTGATCACTAGGCAGATGACCCTGTAATCTGACGGAGAGCTCCAGTACGAACGCTACTCGTTTACGTCTCCGTCGTGGTTTCTTGACGTGACGGTGCCGTGACGGAGAAGGTGACGGCTGTGTGAATGAGGGCTTAGCCAACCAAATTACGTAAAACAGCGCAGCATAAGGCTGCAGCGGTTGGCCTTCAAGCTAACTGCAAGTTGCTTGCTGTTTATATTTAATTGAAATTACTTTAATTAGATTAAATAAAATAATTAAAATTGTTTAAAATTACCTATTGTAATTACACTCGCAAGAGGGGAGAGATATAGACGCCTAGAAGGAATAATGGCCGGAATACCACTAAACTTTTTCCAATTTGCATCGGCCATTAAAATTAAATTAAAAGATCTCGAGAAGGCTGCATGAACTATCGCGACGCAGTGCGGGTGAGAATGAATGGTGTCCACAAGGGACGCGCGGATTTTAACCGGTAGCCGAAGCATAGGGAAAACATTCAATATTGAATTATTTTCACTTTCTCACATGTTCTTGCACGGCTGCCTTTTGGCTTGTGACATCCTTGCTGCATTTCTGCCCGCCCAGTAATTACCCCTCGCCTGTTACACGCGACCAAGCATAACATCTTCCATTGCAAGAGGGCACGCGCGTTGCCCCAAGTTGGTGCAACGTGCACCATAATCGGAAGGTGCGCCGATGCGGGCTGGTGGCTTAATTAATGAAAGTGGCCTGTTTACGTTCACGGTTATGTTTTTTTTTTGTGTGTGTGTCAATGTCGGTGGTTGACATTTTACCCTTTTCTCTTTTGTCGTTTCGTTATAAGACGCCCCACGTTTCAATTTTTCAGCCCGTTGACTCCCTACAACCGTCCACCCTGGAAGCTAACCCCACCTTTCCCCGTATCTATTTTACTTTCCCACAGAAGAGGTCGATTACAGCCTGCTTCCTTGCTGCTAGGCTCAGGTGCTCGGGACATGCACGGGCGGAAGCCACAGACACTCGGTGGCCTATAAGTGCAGCGCAGCTAATGCACCGTGTGTGCGATCCGATGACCCGCACCCAACGTCACAGAACCGCAGCGAGCTCTACGTTGGGGCGGTTGGTTGACAAGCGAAGTCAAACCAGCCCAGCACTCACCGGATGTCGCCTGACCCTACGAGACGATGTGGCTTTCGCACACTTTCGATCATGCCTTCGTTTCTACGGGGATTTTTTTTAGATGCGACGCATCTCTTGCTCTGGGGCATGTCCCTCCTGCGTCGGCGTCGGCGGCGTCCGCAAGCCACCTGCGCAAGCGGGACTCTCCTCCGCTCTTCTCTCCGACAGCTGTGCGCAACACTCTCACTCCGTCTCGTTATCATAAACAACAGCTGCGTGCGCGCGCTTCGCTCCGCTCCCGTCGCGCAAGTGCGCATGCGCGACTCTCCTCCGCTATTTCCTCTCCTTTGAATATAAAGCGGGTAGCGCGCTGCGGCGTCACTTTGCTTGACGACTGCGTGCTTGACTTGATTCTTCCGATGAAGACGTGATGGAAGCGACGGTCCCTTCAGCGAGTGGTGTGACACATTCCAATACCAGCGTCACTCCAAACGCTAAAGTAAAATTACATCCATCTTCCCCCGTATGAGAACACTCGCATGTGATGGAAATGCATAATACGCGTTCACAACACGTTTCACCGATTTAGAGAATCAACCCAACGGAAACACCAATTGAACCCCCCGATGCGTCGCATCACACCAGGGTTCCCTCGCGGGAAGATGGGCGTAATTTTTTTTTTTTTTTACCTGAGAGTGGTTCCCCAGAATCTCCGTCCCTCGTGGGCGGCCGGAAATGCTAGAACAAAAAGCTAGCACGTCACCTCTTGTAACATAAAAACCATGGGAGGAGGAGGGAGAATGTTGGAGCTGCTTTTATTGTGCGAGCAATAGATAAGGCATATGCACAAATATTTTCGCCGAGGGCAGTCGGCGAGGAGCAGCCACAGAACAGCGCATGCGGAAAGGGGTGACGCCAGCCGAGCAGGCGTGGGCTTTTACTGCGGTGGGGTTGCGGTTCGAACCGGTAGTTGCCAGGGAGACTCCAATTCGAAGCGCTGTGCCTCGATCACCTGCAACTTGTCGCACTCTTCCCGTGGCGTCTCATGCGTTCAGACACCGCTTGTAGGCGTTGTAACACGGGGTGTGCAACGAGGGCAGGGCTTAGTAGGAGAGAAAAGAGAATGAAATGGTGAGCGATGGAAGCAAATGCCAGTACTGGTGGACAAAGAAAGGAATGACCCGGCTGCCAATGGCCGCTTCCCAAGCGAAGTAAGGTGGCCGATGAGATTGGTGGACGAAAAGCACCGTTGGAAAAGTTTGTGCAAGGCGTGCGAGAAACGCCAAGTTGCTGGCTTCTGGAGCCAGAGCAAGGCGTGGTTATCGGGCCGAGCTTCAAGTTGACGAAGGGAGAGAAGAAAAGTGCTCACGCAATCTTCAAGATCCGCCAATGAATATTCTATTATCTTATAATTCTCCATTGGGTCATCGCGCTCGATTATAATAACCAATCACAGCCTGTTGCGTTGGACGCCATTGAGTCTCTTAGTAGCGGGTACTTTGGAGTTAACTTCAATGCGACGGTCGTGTCAGTGTGAGAATTGAGGGGAGAGAGGATGTTTCGTTTACTTTTAAATTGGCTGGATTTGTTACGTTTTAGCTAATTTCGAAGCACTTAAATAGAAGAAAGCGAATATGAAAAGCGTTTATTTAGGTAGGCATAAAGTAAACAGACGCCGTTTCAATATGGAAGTGAGAAAAGGGTAATTTTTTTCTGTTTTTCAGAGGTTTTCGAGAACATTGATCATCTGTGATCTTGATTCTGGTCACAAAAGACCAGATTGTTGTCACAAAGACTGTGAACTTTCGCTGTACGACACCATGACTTATTTTTCATTGTATTATTGGTATTTTAAAAATAATGAATTATCCAAACACTGCAAAACATTTACAACGGGGTTAATCCCAGCGACAAAGTTCGTCAGGCATTACTCACTTGGGTCAGTTATCCGACTCAGTATAACGGACACACAGAACAAAAAACTATAGGGACCACCTAAGCAATTTTTTGGTGTTCAAACTTAAGAGCATTGCTCTGTCGGTGAGTGTGTCGCTGCGTATGTCGCGTGAGTTCCGTGTTGCGACCAAATGTTGCGCAGTTTAGTTCTCGTTGTCTTGCTGCCGCTGTTCTGCTGCTGTCTCGTTACGATAATTTCCAAGGGCTGTTCTTTGCTTTTTGAGGCTATAGCTACGGTTGCTTGAAAACAAAGAGCTTTGTGGGGTCGTATGTAGACAACGATGGGGTATTTGTGGTCTGCGAAAAAAAAAAAACAGAAACTATGCGGCGCATAGTGTCAGAATGCGAGTGTATCAATCCCAATTTTCTTGAGGAAAACCGTCGGCGTCCAGAAGAGCTGGATTTAAGAGTAGCACACAGCGAGTTCACTTCAGGGCTATCGAGGTTACGAAAAGATTAGAATACTGGGGGACGAAAAGCAGACAGGGGGAATATTGTCGAGGATAGCTGCCACTAGTAACAGAAAAAATAAGTGTTTTGTGCCTAATAAATATTTTGTGCCTCCCCTTAGAGCAGCGCTAGTATTAAACGAAGAGTATAAAACCTAGCTATATTAGTTTTTTTTTTGGTAAGATGAAACTTCATCACCCCCGCTACCAGGCGCTTGCAGCCTTGCTTTTATAGTTCCTCTGATGATGTAGACGCAAGACATGCTACGCGCTCAGGAACAGCTTGCGCCACCCGCAGAGCTAAGCGTGACGCACCGGAGGTATATTACTACGTATATTACTAAGCAGGTATATAACTGGAGGTATATTACTACGTCAAGCTGCCATGAAGTCAACGAGGATAAAGCTATGAAGCAATGCCTTACAACGTGATACTAGCATGCACACGCGCGCTAAAAAAGGCGGAGCATATATGGTCGAGGGGGGGGGGGGGATGTGATGATTCAAATAAATAGGAACACTCTTTGAGGGGTCGTGGAACTTATGATTGCTATAGTATATGCCACCACGAAGACACGTGCGCGCTTTTTTTGCAAAAGCATTGCGGATTTCTCATCGGGTGTTTCTGCAGGCACGTTATTGGTTGGTTGGGCAGTATGATTGTGGGTCAAGCAACAAGCGCCCCTACGCTTTGCTTCGCTTCGTAGCGACGGCCAGTGCAGCTCACTCGTGGGTTAATAATCGGTAACCAATGAACGATCACCTAATTCACCCACTCCCAGCGGGTCAGCAGCTGGGAGAGCCCGCGCAGTATCACTCAGTGGGTGCATTTGACGACCAAAAATAGACAAGGAAACTATCGCGTTTTGGTATTCACACCGGAGAGAGGCTATCGGTCTTTACTGCTCTGCTATTTCAAGCAGGGTTTCAACGGAGAGTCACAACTCCCTTCCCCTCACAGGCACCGTACAATCATGTGACGCGACAATTGCCTTCCTCGTGCGTGTGTTCCTGAATCAAAGTGGCAGACGAAAGCGGTGTTTTCAGTAGACCTGCTTTTGTCTGGTAAGGACGCCAGTAACATCTAATACTTCGCATTTTGCGGAGGTTTAAGCATGTGTTCCAAGTCCCTATACCTACAGAAATGCTAACTCGAATATGCCTCTTCTGAGTGGCACCTGTAATCCTGTTTTCTCAAGGCGTGTCACCAATTAATCAGGCTGTTCCTTCGCGACTATAAAGAACTACTACATACAGATGTTATCAAAGTGTACTGTTGGGCGAGTTGTGTAGTTCATTGTAAAGATTGCTACAGCGCGAAATAAAAAACACGGACACCGAAAGAAAGCGCTCGTCCCGTCGTCTTTCTGTGTCCGCGATTTTATTTGGCGCTGTAGCATCTTTTCAGATGTTTAGCATATAAAACCTTGTAATACTGCACATACGTAAGTACTTAAAATGGAAGTGGTGAAGTTCCGAGCCTGAACGTGGAACAATGATTCAGATGCAGTTGGGGGGTTACGGCTGTAGTAGCTGCCTGCAATGCAATACCCTCATGAGTTTTGACACGGCTTACTGTAGTTATAAATCAGGACTTAATTAAATCTAGGCCAAATGTAATCTCTGCAACACGCGACGGCGTGTGCACGTTCCCCCTAACCCCCCTCTAAAAAAAAAAAAAACCCCGCGTGGAAGTATGTGCGCCGGTAACTGGTTTGTACCATCCACCTATTGGAAACATGGCTAAGAGGGGGAGTTACCACATTTTCACTTCTTTTTTTAGCCCTTAAAGCCACCGCATAATACACATTCGTGAGTCGTAATTGTTACAGAGAAAAGCCGTTGCCCTGTGAGCCCACTGCACTTGTTGCAACTTGACGAACGGAGAAAGAGTTGGAAAGAGCGTGGCCTTGGTGGTAAAATTCCTCCCGCGTTAGCAAGACCCGGCCCGACGGCTCAATAAGTCACGTCTGGAAGACTGAGTACTGCGTGGGAAGTTTTCAAACTCGTTGTAGGCATGCAGTTCGTCTTGCTGAAGGCTTGCAAGTGCTGCGTTCTGCGCTGCGCGAGCGGCGCCAGATGTTGCGTTGTCCGTTCATGCACGCGAAAGTCTCAGTCTGTACTTCCATTAAGTGTTGGAGGAAGCAATTAGTGAGTGAACAAACACCCCCGGCGTACTGCCTGCTAGTAAGGCGGCGTTCATGAACACGAGATCGTGTATATTTTTTGCAGTTGGGCATGTAACAGCTCCTGAAGATTGTAGTTCATGCTTTTCATTGGGCTCGAAGCTGGTTTCTGATAGTGGTAAAGACGCGAACGTGCTCAGTAAATCCTAGTACACTGAAACATCAACCGTGGGTCAGTACTAATAAAGTTTCAACTTGGACACTAATTGGTGCAATATACTAGTTTTTATTAAATGTAATGCGGGAACCGTTGTCTTGCCCTGGCCCAGTTATTTTTTTCGAATTTATCTTAATACTATAACATACTCTTGAAAAAAGCTGGAGCAACTAGTAAATATTTTGTGTATACAAGACCCGTTACCGGAGCGGTGCTAAACGGATATCATCGTTGCCAAGTGGCGTAGCTACAAGTTTAAAAACGTTTGTCCACCCAATCCAGCGCCAGTATACGAGCGGGAGACCGATTTTCTGGTTAGTGCTGCTTTATGGCTGTTGTCAACTGAAGCTTGAGATACATGCCACTGGGCTGCTTCAGCCAGCGAGATTAGAAATGAAGCGGATAAATTCGCTCTCCAGCAACGTCCCGGAACAGGTCGCCCCCGAACAGGACAAATGAGTTACACACGCTCTGCTCTCGATATGGGTGTACCCGAGCTCAGCCCACTACCGCAGGCTACAAACTTCGTCATCCCACAAACAACTTTGCCTATCCTGCTCTAAATAAGGAATATTATTGCATCTATACTACGACCCTGCGGTTTGCCTAAATGAGTGTAAAAAGCATGCGACTCCCGACACAGCTTCCTCGTGACTTATAAACGCTGTACCATCGTCTACGCCCGAACTGTGCCTGCACAAATAGCTACCTATTTCGCCTTGGAGCGACGCCAAATCCGCACTGCGACAATTGTGCTTGTGTCGAAACAATTGAACAACATTTTATTAGAATGTGCGGCCTACATGGAACCGAGATCACACTTCCTTGAAAGCATGGAACGTCTAGAACAGGGACCAATTACTCTCAGAATTATTTTAGGACCATGGATTCATTCGTCAAAGCAGCGCCAAGCTCTACGGAGTTTATTCTCTTATTTGGATGAAATTGGCCTAATTTCAAAATTGTAAATTATGTGGCCCAAGCTCAGAACAAAAATATGCATGCAAGTCCGCTATACGCGCAAAGTCCACGACAGTTTTTTTTTCTTTTTCTTTACTGCCCAGCTCTTCCTTGGGCCTTTTCTTCCCCCATCCCCCAACCCACAGCAGAGAAGCATTAGGCGTCTGTAATGCCGGCAACCTCTCTGCTTTCCAATAAAGAGCCATCTCTCTCTTCTCTCTAAATGAGTGTGATCTCTAGTTCTAAATCACAGTAAAATTGACAAGTTTCGCTAAGCATTAGTAAGCTTAGTTTTTTAAGGAATTCACACTGCGGCTTCGCCTTATTGTACTTTATGGCACAGTCAGGGGGCAGTAAGCGTGTTCTTGCATTTACAGATTTCCACATGTGTTCGTGAGTAAAAGAACAACCATTAGAAAGCATCTAGTAATTCACAAAACTTTGCAAACCGGAAAAAATGTGGTCAACGACGCTGAAATTAATAGGCACCATTCTTGGAATTGATATTTTATTTGGAAAGAACCCGAGCAACTGCCTTATTGATGTTTTTTTTTCTTCGAAGCATTGATGCCTGCCGGCTCCGCCCTTTCTTTCTCAAGAAAAGTGGATTTACAGCAAGATGTTTCTTTCTCGCGCTCGAACTCGAGTGGGTAGCCTCACTGTAGGTGAGAGCCACAAACAACTCATTCCTTTTGGCTGGAGGACGTCATCACTCTATTGCCCTTCTGGCATTCCACGCTACCTTGACTTTTCTTGTGCCTCATTAACAAGACGGAACTCTCAAGCAACAGCTTCCCTCTCGCAACGTAACTTTATGGAGCGGTCGTTTCACAGTGCTATAAAAAAAGAGTTTGCACAGACACTATAAAGCCTTAGTCGTTTACGCCGACTGTAGTTTTTTCATTGTATCAAATAACCACGCAGCATCCAAATTTGCCCTCCGCTGTTATCACAATGGAGTTGTCGCTTGTGGGATATTACACCCTGCATGGCGTGCTTCCAGGCGAATATTCTTGGGCAGGAAGCAACAGGATTTAACATTTCCACGTGGGACAAATGTAAACTTCCAAGACTTTCTGTGTTCGTGCAAAAACTAAATTTTTATAGCGTTGTGAAAAATGGTCTCTTGCGCAGTCCGCATGTGTTAGGACATCTCAAATAAAAATTATCAAAGGTGTAAAGGTGACACACTCTATAATGGTCAGCTATATAGCTAGGTGTCTTTATTAGGGGCCGTGAAACAAAATACAACTTTGTTCCAGTTCTAATGAGTAGCGTTTTCTAGCCCACTCGGCCTTATTTCAGACACGAAAGTGTTTTTCTTTAACGAAGAAACGTAATCAATTCTGCATACTTTAAAATTTCGCCCTGCAGTGACGTAATATGGGCAGGTGGTTACGTACCGTGTGTCAGCACTGAGACCATAGTAATCTATAGGTTGAGTGAACGTTAGCATTCATGTATTACAACCAAATAGAACTAGAGGTCATCCGACCCGCCGAGTTGGCTTAGTAGCTAAGGCGTCGCGCTGCTGAGCACGAGGTCGCCGGTTCTATTCCCGGGCGCGGCGGCCGCTTTCCTTACGGAGGCGAAAAGCAAAAACGCCCGTGTGTACGAGATTTCGGTGCACGTTAAAGATCTCCAGGTGGTCAAAATTAATCCAGAGCCCTCCACTACGGCGCGCCTCATCGTATGCGTTGCGTCGGCGCGTTAAACACTACAAGGCCATAGCCCCATTGTCCAGTCACATATCTTGACGGCGATATTGGGCGGCGGCCTCAAATAGCGCAAACGACATTTATTGACCCCTTTACTCAGACACGTCGCCGGAAGGTAGCTGGAAAGTTGACGATGGCTTATCTGTTTTCCTATTACCTCAAATATTGGCCAGAATTATGCGATAAAATTGGCATAACTGTTATCAAGACAAAGCAGTCCGTCTCATGAACCAAATTTGTATTTTATATTCATGGCGCCTAGACCACGACTTGCATATATTCATCTCGCATAGACCACGACTTGCAAGTTGGCATACCCCAATGCAGGACTAACTCTTTTTATGATTCTTTTGTACCCAGAACCGGTAGGAACTGGAGCCACCTTCTGGCCTCTGTTGTCTCAATCACAGTTCATTCCACTTTTAGAAACCCACTTCTTGGCGTATAACCTGAGATTGTTCGCAATTCTCATCGATTACTTGCTTGTTACTTGATTATTATTATTTTTGTAGTTTGTCCCCTGTCCTCTATGTAACGCCTGAATGGCCCTGGGAGTATACCAATAAATAAATAAATAAATAAATAAATAAATAAATAAATAAATAAATAAATAATAAATAAATAAATAAATAAATAAATATAAATAAATAAATAAATTAAATAGGTAAATAAATATCCTGGCTCTTTCCGCGTTTCTTGCGTCAGAAAGGGCAACGGAGATTACGTAGGCTTGCGCATTTTAATGACGCCGCCATACGGCAGCGGGAAGGTGAAGGAGAGGAACACAAAGGCACAAATGCGTTTCATCCACCATTTTTCTCGAGTTTGCGTATCTCCCTTCCGCCTTCTCACCACAACATATTTTTTTTTTTTGCGTGCTGTTCAGGCCAACACCCGGAGGCTGTAAAACCGCCGTTTGTCTTTATTACAACAAACAAACTGTGACGACGCGCTGAAAACGCTTGTATGTAGCAAACAAGGACCTGACAGTTGTCAGTCCGAAATTGCAATCTTCCATCAAGTAAACACACCTGGAGTTTTCATTGCCGGGAGTTTTCAGGACCGGGTAGAATCTTAATTGCAACGTGAGCACCACAAAGCAGTTTCTAGCGATTGTAAGCAACATTTATGGCGTTGCAACATCATACCACAACTTCCCTATGCAGCCGCGGGCATGCAGGGTCTGGTAAATAAATTAAAAAGGTGTCGTGCGCAGAAGTGCTCAACTACTTGTTTGTTACCGTGAGTTCACACGGGGGGAAATTTCTTCCGCAGTCTTAAAGCCTTGAAAATGAAACTTGTTTCAAACTACGAAACAGAAGAATAAATGTACCACGCTCAACGCTTAAAACACAAATGCTATAAAAAAAAACAAAAGCAACAGCGAACGTAAAATGAAACTTGAGGAACAAAGAAAGTGCGCTCCTATCTCGTGAATAAATGCAAACGTGAATAAATGCGAAAATAAGGTGCTATGCCGTGTATAGAAGGAAAGCGCACATCTGTACAATACCTCGACCTCCTTGGTTTTTTAACGCCGCCGTAAATATCACCGCAGGATTGTTTCTTTCCCAGCCGCGAAAGGAAGCGCGACGGGTATTTGTTTTAGATCTCACAATGTACATTTTGGGGCCGGCGTTTTCACAACAGTTTATCTTAGCTATGTTATTTTGCAGGGAATATGTTCCCGGGCAGTAAAGCATACATGTGGAATATTAGTGGCCAAAAAAGCATTCAGCATTTCAGTTGTTGTCCACAAAATATCTGGCCACACCGTAGCGTATGAGCAGTGCATGGTGGCATACAGTCTAGTATACAAAACCGTAGCTGACTATAAACTAATTTTTGTTAAGTAAAACATATAATAGCATATACATTTTTAGCAAAACATTCTTGCATTTAAGCGGACTAGAAAAGCAAGTTAAATAAAACCGGGAAAGAACCTACACTTTCGCAGGTTACCATGTCTTCTTAAGTAAAAGCTCATAAAGACATTACAACGAACTAAATTTGCGCTTAACAAAAATTTATTGTGTAGTTAGTCTTAAGGCATGATATTTGCACATGAATGGGGGTTGGTTACTGTATAACCGAAATTTCTCGTCCCTGCGGCCATAATCGTGGGATAGTTTTATTTTTCCGCGATTTATTTACCGTCCGAATAATTTCTCAAAAGTACTTAGGTGTTTCCTTTACCTGCACCTTTGCTGCGGCATAAAAGCAAAATCTAAATGTTATATCCATGTATCAAAGTCGACAACTATCGAACGGAAACCGATCATAGCCCATCGATTGCGACCTAACCATATGACAAAATGTTGACATAGCCATAACTCAAATTTCGAGCGATGTACCTTACGTAAACCGGGTGATAACACCGTGGGAGGCTGCTACTTGTAAGTAGTGCTCGCACTAGAAATGCCTAAATTCGGCGTGCAATCAGAGTCGTCAATGCTAGCCGTGTTCGTGATGCAATTGCTTCCGCTACAACAGTACGTCTGAATAATTCGCAACCTATCCTATACTGACTGCTTCAGTACAAATATTCTTCCGCTCGAGTGCTTCCAAACTACCCGTCTCCTCAAATTTTCTCTGCTTGGTTGCACGTGCCGCCCCTCAGTACCTATTTTCATCGTGTTCTTTCCCCGTTAGGAATTAACTTTACGTCATTCCATACGTCTTCTTTGAAGCAATGCACCCAAATGTACAATAATGATCGTGGCCGCCTGAGACTAATTAGGAGGCTCGGCGTAGAGTTTCATTTCCTAACGTTGCCATACGCTAGCGCGTTGCTCAACGCGAACATATACCTTTTCTTTGCACAATACCACACTGCACATCTTATTTCCTAATAAAATGCTTGGCTGGGCAATTGTAATAGCTGAATTTACTCCGAGTCTGGACCTATTGTGGCGAAGCGAAACTCCAAGAAATGTCTGAAGCTACATATTGCGCAATCTTTTTAAACTTTAGCTCGTTCTTTAATATTCCGCTGGCACATGCCGTGGTCGTAATGACGAACACGACATGTGTTAGTAGATGTTGTGTTTTCATTTCTTATTATGCCTTTCAGAGAAACGCCGGCACATTTCCTGCCATAACCGCCTCTCTATTTCGTAAGGGTAATGGTCTGGATACTGATCAAATCGCGAAATCACGGTGCCCGAGGGCCTTCAAAAGTCAGCCGTAACCATGGAATTGTATGGTCTCTTCTCAGCAGAGGAATTGCACTGCGTATTCTTTTTCCGCCGGAACCAAACACCACAGTATGGCACATTCATTTTTTGTACGTGCGCTTCGCAGGTGGCTATTGAGTTTTCGTAACGGCTTGTTGCACACGTTTCCTTCGCACTTTCGGAAATACCGGCAATGTTTCATTGCTCGCGTAGTTCCAGACTCGCAGCGCGCTGTGAATTGAGGATTATCAACGAAATCAAAATATTTGCGAATTCGCCGGGATACACCCAAAGCAGGTTTGCGCACGTGTGATCGCCGTAATTTCTTTTTTCTGAAGAGGCAGTCGGGAACGTCGTGCTGTGGCGTACGACCTAAAAACAAATATAGGTATTCGTTGATGATTTTATAATAAGTTATCGCGATCCTGCATATTCTCTCCCTCGAGGTCGATGGTCAAAGACTGAACTAAGAATAAAGGGGGTGTTCACTGCGCCCCCTCGGTCGCCGTGCCTGCGTGCACCAGCGGCATCGCGGTTCCAAATATCTCCATCGACGGAAACCCGTTAGCGCTCCGGCACTTCCGTAAGAAACCAATGGAGAAGGGCTGAGGTGTAAGCAGAGCTGAGCTACCAAACCTAGCAATGTTGAGCAGTAAATATATTCATTTACAGTGAAGCTCTTGAATATCTCTGCAAATCTTGATGGAGTATGCAATGCTTTATTATGACAACAGCTTAGGTGTCGCTGTAGAAAACCGTGACGTTCTTCAAGGTCTTCGGCTCAATTTTCTCCCAAGACGATTGTTTGGGCAAAAATTAGATGATTGAAGTCGTTGTGGCGGGTGAGTCTGAGATTTCCTCTGCTGAAAGTCAAGCATACGAGTCCGGCTTGTCGGTTTTCCCAATGTCTGCATTGAAGTCGCTTGCAATGGCTACTGCTGTGTCGTCGTCTTGCTTGTACCATTAAAAGCAGAATAAATTTTTCAATGTCAATTTTGAAGTGAAATGTTCTTACATTGTGGAAGTTTTGGGACACCACGAAAAAAATTCCAAGGACAGCTTTGGCCAATACACTTCCGCAGGTACATGTGCTCCTTTGTGGCAGTGCAACAATGCATGATTATTAAACTCCACACGATATGCAAAATTCTAATCAATAATATAATCAATCAATACTAATAAATAAATAATAAATAATAATACAATAAATCATCAATAATAATCAATCAATTCAATTAATTATATCATCATAATCAATTCATGACACTTGAAGCAGTACATAAACAACTCTCGCTGGAAGTTTTGGTGGATGCATCACGGTGCTGGCCCTTTAAGAGGTTCGTTTAATGCTACGGCACCACCGAGCACCCTTTTACAATAGAACATCTGCAGAAATTCTGAGAATTTCTACTAATGCGTAGCATTCATATACCGCTTGTCTTGGCGGGATTCTTTACAGCCATTTTTCGTTTTTCTAAATCCTGTCCGATCAATTATATCCATTTACGCAATTATAACGATTAAAATGTTACTGAGCCAAATCTGCTTTATTGTGGAAATACATGGCAATACACGGTTCTCCATTTTTCATATTTTGTATATTTATTATTTTATTTTTCAAATATTTTTCGACCAATTATCTCCATTTACGCCATTACAACGATTACGGGTGGCCCTTTGCGAAATCTGCATTATTGTGAAGTGCAGGGCAATACACTTTTTTTATTTTTGTGTTTTTTTTGAAATTTCGTTTGAATAATTGTCTGCATTTACGCTTTCATAACGATTACAGGTGGAACTTCTCGAATTCTGCATTTCGGTGTAAATCCAGGGTGTTATACGGTTAGCCATTTTACGTAATTTTTATATAGTTTCAAACTTTTTATATTTCAAAATATCGTTCCACCAATTATCTTCATTTACGCTATTATTGCTATTACAAGTAGAAATTTCGCGAAATCTGCATTATTGTGGAAATGCAGGGCTTACACGGACCTGGCTGGGGGGGGGGGGTACTCGGCAAAGAAGGCTACGCATTAAAAATTACGCAACCAGGTGTGAATAAGATGCTTATAAAAAGTTGATAGATGATAACCTTGAACCATTAACATCTCTGGAAACAAATTTTGTATAAAAAGGTCTTCGCAACTGCAGAAAACACATGGCTTTTATTTCTGATTACAGCCTTTGTTTTCCATATTTTATTTTTTACCCACTGCCAGAACAAACGCACACACCAGGAGAGGATGGGTTCTCTAAAGCATTGAAGGCGCAAGCTACAATTACGCGCCGTACAACAGCGATACGCTAAAGATGAGCTTCAAATGGGTAAAAACTCGAAATTATCTTGCGCCGCAGCCCCACTAGCAAGAAAATTAATGTTTTCGAGCGGCGCCGGCTCTCCAGCCTTTTGAAATCCTGCAGGGCCTGACCGCTCAGTAAGCGACCGGCGTAGCTCTAATACGACCGTCTCCACCAGGCAAAAGGGCGGATGGCGCAGACCGCCGTGATCGCCCCTCTCTGCAATGAAGCACTTGCTCCTCCTTGTTATGCCATTAGGTGCGCAATAAAGGATGTTTCATTACCGACCTAGTTACCACGACAACTTCTACACCACCCGAAAGGTGTCGGGAGAACTCGAGGGTTGCAGAAAAGCCGCATTCTAGGATGCAAATGGTAGGTACTTAGAGACATTGCAATGTTACGCGCCATTTTTGTTTACGCGTTGCGCCCTTGGAAGCGGAAAGGTCCATTAGTATGCAACGCAGCACTCAGGGAATGGGAGGCGAATGCACTCCGGAACTGCGCAGTGGCTCCCTTTACTTTTTGCGCTGTTGCTTCGTTTATGACGGGTGTTTCTGCGTAATTCAACCTGCCCACAATAAACGCTGGAAGGTTTTGTGGTTCCCTTCTGACTGATCAGCTTTTGCAGTTGTAACGAAAATTTGTGAAAATCTTTCTTTCTGGGACCAAAACTATTAATGAATATAATCCGGGGTGGCGGCCTCGTCCAGAAGACGTACGAGTCTCCTTTTTTCATGCCTCCTGGACATGACTACATGCATGTATTTGAGCCCAAAAAATAGATTGTACGAGCTTACGCATTGTAAAATAGGCAGGCGCCGTAAATAAACTTTTTTGTAGTTGATTTTGGAGTTTGTAATTTAATTTTAGCCATGATTTCCGAGGCTATGGAATCTGCATATGACAAGGTTGAGTGCGCCTCCGGCGAAAAAGATAGTTTATTTAGCTAAAGAGCACACCCTAAAGTCATTCAAGGTGCCTTCGCTTCTAATTACGTTTGTAATGTTTAACCGGAACAGGATGGAGAACCTCAAAATGTTGCTTCGAATCTACAGCAGTCGGTGATTTCAAGTACATTTGATAGCCTCGTTTACTGAGGCACCGAAACTCACCCTCGAGGGCAATAAGAACTTCGCTGCGTCCAATCGTAACCTTACAGCGTAATCTGGCAGGGTCACGTTCATCAAAAATCGGCTGCCCACTACAAGTTGCGAGAAATTTACTATTATTCATGAGGTGACATGTGTCTTGAGGGAGGTTGGCCACAAGAATCGAAACGGTTCATCTGTAGACTTGCTTCCAAGAGTGATGTCACAGAGCTCTGGTGCCAACGCAATTGAAATAGTAACTGCAATTTATAAATATTAAGAACTCTCAAAACCAACTCGAATGCAATTGGTGTAACACCAAAATAAGCAAGGCCAGGTTAACGCGTAACACTTGAAGGTAGCCAAGCTGTATGCACCCTTCACGACGACTTCGAAGCTTTAAGTAAATGATTGCAGCCGATTTGCTTCTTCTTTGCTGCCGGAACGACCTTTACGCCATTATTTATGCTGTAAGTGGGAGATACCTTCAATTTTTTGGAAGGTGATAATCATAGTCGGAGCGCAATGACGTGTCTTTCTCGTTCCGAGCAAGTGTTGCCACGTTTACAACGAACTAGTTTTTTTTGCCAATCTTGGTCATTCTTCCTAAATGGGTATGCTTGGCTGGACAAACCTGCGCCATGGGCGCTGGGCGGTCCTCGCAAGGGCACGCACACACTAGCCCTAGGCAGTTCCTTGGTTTTGTCAACTGCCGGGGCGGTCGCCGCGAGGCCCGCGATCACGTGTCCGCGCCCCGCAATTTCTTGGTATTTTTAATGTAGGACAGCAAAAATTACGATTTGTTGAACTTGCTGACAGCTGCCCTGTTAATAGGTAAGTGCAAATTCATCCACAGATGGGCACAGAAAAATTGGCACCGAAAATATCCTCCCAGGTGCAGTTCTAACTTCATTGCCGACGCTGCGTGACTTCAGTCATTGCATATAATTTCGTCCTCTCCTTCCCACGGAGCGCCGCCCTCGTAAAACATATCACTCCTTCATGTGGGAGTCTGCGCTGACAAGATCGGCACCGGAGCTTCAAAGAAGCACTGGTGGAGCGAGACATCAGTGCGGCGCAGGTTCGCGGCTTCCTCGACATCGCAGGTTGCCCTATACTCTTTTGTTCAAATAAACGTTTCACCAAGGCTATGCCAGCAGGTTAAATTTAGACCAACCTGATCTGGCTGAAAAAGACCTCAGAAACAAAACTGCGCTTGATTAATGTTAGCCGATGCAGGCGGATGTACTCATTTGTTGGCTGACGCATAACATGACCAAAACTGAAATCTCCCGCACATTTCGGTCTTAAATTTGCAGGAACGGCGTTCTTTTGAATATCAATCGTCAGGGGGATGCATTCAAGCTTAAGTAAATATTCCGGTACGGCGGGAATGAGAATTTCTTCAATGTACACTTTATTTGAAGTTTCCCTTTCGTAAGAACGTTTCGAGAATTTTAGCCAACAAAGATGGTATCCCCACTTACTCCAGGAAACTGCGTTGTAGATTCTCTTTGTATTTGTTTTGAATTTACACTTGATTGTAGTTTTAATTCCTTTTGTATGTAAGCTTTGGCAACCCGCATTCATAATAAAGTTATCCTGTCTTCTTAAAGGAGCAGCCGCTGTATAATCTCCTTGGCTGTCAGTGTATTTTGCGTCAGTCCTTCTGGAACGAAATTCAATCACACACGTTGCAAAGAAGTGTAGTCTTCCAGAAACATGACGTCGAAGTTAACGTGGTCGAGGGTTGCCCTGACCGGCTTGTTACGTCGGCGAGAGGACTCGCTAAGGCACCTTTTTTGCGTTCTAGGGGTTTTTAGGCCACGCAGTAGTCTGCGGTAATTTTCCTTGAGTTTCAGTGGAATATCTGGCCTGCCTGTCCACAAATCTACATGTTGCTCTGTTCTCTGCTAGCCTTCGCGCGTCTTTGTCGACAGTTTGCGGGGTGCCGCCGTAGAAAATACACGGTTGGAATCCTCCCCTTCCTTCTACTGAAGCTTCTCACTGTATTGGTTGCAAACTACTAGCATGCATTTGGCCTCTGAGTTGGGTTGTGTCAGAGGATTGTGTACGTTGGGTGTCACATCTTGTGTTGCTTGTAGGGTACTGCCACGTTAGTCATGTCACACGTACGCATGTCAGGGCCCACAGTAATCCTGCAAATAATTAGCTGATCATGACAGCCCCACAAGTATCTTCCTGAACTCTAAAACGTGATTTGAGTTCGTAAAACATGCAGCAAAGCAGCTAAGCATGCTTGTGTGGGTGCAGCGCTTTTTGTGATGGGGAAATGGAGACGCCAGTTTCCCTAATGTTTCATCTTCGTGACAACATTCGGCGATTCCTCTCCGAAGCTGCTTGAAATATGCTCCGTCATTAAGAAAGGTCATTCTGTGGAAGTTTTCTTCCAGTCTTACTCCTTCCCTACCTTCAGTAGATGAGGTGAGTATGACATGTAGGGCGTGATTTTAGGCACACTAGCGTTGTGTGACGACAGATAAGTCACCGCAACCAACAGCTAACAAATTTGTTTCCTCGTAGATACTTTCTCAGCGTACATTATTCAGGCAGTGTATAAGTTCCTGCGTATAAAACGATTATCTGCTGAACGATATATGATATTTATAACGACCTTCATGACGTGTGGGTGCGTGGGAATATATTCACTCAAGAAACTATTAAACAGTAATGGGGAATTAACTATGCCTTGCGACCACCGACGCGATTGAAAGTAACGGTAAAAATACTATCTCACCCCGCGGAAAAGTTATCGGCCATCTGTAATCTGCCACAAAATCGTAATGTAAGCGGGCAGACCAGAGGACGCATGCACTTGCGGCAAAAATTTTATATTCAACGCTTCCGTAGTCCTTATTGATATCTAACACTCTGTTCTTGAACACTCTGTTGAGCTAAACACATATTGCTGTCAAAGCAACTGTGTTCTCGCTATACATAATTAAAGTGAGCACGTCATTCAATCAGATGCTGTAAATCTAGTCTACACAGAACTCAAAACAGGGCAGCTCTGTTAGTGCATCATCAACCGATTATGCTTGAACTTGTTGAATGAGCGTAACTGAGTGTGATGTTAAAACGTACATCAAATGTTGTCAAATGTCTGTTTATTGCTGGAATCCTTTTTAAAGCAAAAAATTTGTGGCCACATTACCAACCCCTGGCACACAAGCGAGTTTTAGGCCGAGCGCCTAAAAATAGAGTATATCTGTCGGAGCTCTTTTTGGAGAAACGTCAACGCTCTCCGGGAGCGCAATGATGCCTTTTGGTCATCACACACTTCATTCACCCTCGCCCTGCACGTTTAATCCAAAATGATCCTGGCACTTGGGTCCTCGCTCGCTGGATCCAAGTAGAGCCCCACGGCATTTCGTCGTCGCGGCGTAACCCAGAGGATTCGAAACCAAGCGGTTTATATAGTCATAAGCGTTCGAAACTCGTGAACCACTGGCGCTTGTCATACATCTCTCTGTTGTAAGCGCAAAGAAAAGTGTAGGTACATTTGAGGCAAATAATACGTAACTTAACCGGCAGCGCCCGCATTCATTTAGTTATGAACGTTCGTTGATTTGGAGTTTGCGAGGAAATTTCTTGGTATTTTTATCTGCGGTCACAAAAGATAACGATTTTGCTAAAAAGCTTCGCTTTAAAATTTTTTTGATAAGCAGCGCCGGAGGAAGCCGAAATTTTTTCCTTCAGAGAACATAAACAGACTGAAGTGCCCCAAGAAGTTCTTTATTAGGGCGCAATTGTTATGATTTGCCTTCGTCTAAGACAGTTCAACGATTGTTTTTATCTGAACGCATGAACGCATGGCGCCTGCTGTAGTTTTTGTATCAAAAGGACCTAACGTTTCTCCAGCAATAGCAACCTTTACGTATGCTATTCGCGTTCGCTTCGGAATTAGTTCTTCCTCTATGGATGTGGTTCGTACTCATGTTATTTCACCATTTTTTTCGCACGAAAATGAACCCGTGAGCTGAAACAGGCTTTAGGGAAGCGAAGCCGAAAACGCGAAACCAATAAAGTGACGCGAAGAAATCTACGCCAAATAATGAAAACGCCTCAAAATATTGTCATGATTTCACATTTATATGGTTCTATAGAAAGCGAAAGTGCGGAAATAACGAGAGCTGCACTCTAAGGTTTTCGAAGATTAAAGGTTTTCTCCAAACCCAGTCGTACGTACAAGTTTTCGGCCGCGTGGGTCAGCCAATCCTACCGCCTTGCCAGATCTCTGATTTAAAGGATTGGAGTATGGATTTAATTATTTCACCCCTAGATATTTCTAGGCGGCGAGGAATTTCTTAGGAGAAGCCCCACCCGTTCTTAATTGGAAGTCTGGTGGGCACACTTCGCCCTCCCAATTTAAGTTTGGTTGAACAAAGTTGATGGGTTATTTCTGTTAGTGCAAATAACATCGTAGGGCCAGAAACGAGCTTTGGTGCTACCGAACATTACTCCAACACCTGACTCATCACTAAAATCTACCTGTCTTCTTTTCAAAGATACGTGACCTGCAGTTGCGCGGATTTTTGCTGTGCAGAAAAAACTAGACCGAATTTTAATAACGCTGCGGTAAGGCCCCGAGCCATGGCCGCTTGTTTAGATTAAGTGCGCAGAGCTGCATTCAACAATTGATATTTTGGGATATGCTCCGCGAAAAGCGTCCATCTAGCGGACCAGTGTATCTTGCAACGCTACGACCAATAGCTTTTCAGTTGCTCCTTCTTTATACTTCATAGCTTGGAAGGTTCGCATAAACAGTAAGGTGTTCATTGAGGATTCCCGCCTTACTACTAATTTCACAGGCTAACCATCTGAAATGCGAGGTTTGGGTGCGCTTCTTGATTGCGACATCTTGAGTATGACAACATATGTTCTTATATGCAGAAAATAAATGGGTACTTCCCCGCGTAAATGAATGGAAATGTTGTGATGCTGAACTTGTTTCTCCCATGAGAACTGGCTTTCCTTGATGTCACAAGTAGAAGAGTTGGAACCCTTAACCAACCAGGCTTTGTTTAGCGTGTGTTATCCCCTGTTATACAAGTTTTACCGCAAAGCTGCATATGCTAATCCCCACGTTCTCGCGCCCGTGTGCAGCGTAAAGTCGGCGTTGAACAAAAATTCGAGGTCTTGTGGGTGGAAAAATTTATAACAAATTAAAACGAGGTCTGAGGGTTTCCATAGTTTGATGTCTTATTATCCCCTAAAAATGAATTCTCAGTCATGATTTGCAATTCAAGGTGAAGCCGTCTTTTAAAAGAAAGTTGTAAGCGTCGTTTTTGTAAGCTGGCTTTTCCACATTACCCTTTGCGCAGTGAAACATAGCCATCGACGAAAGGAGACAGCCCGACGTTACACTCCTCTATACCACTCCTGCTTGTTTCGCGACCCGTACATATTGCTAGACACCCGCAGTGGCTATCTACCGTTTCCGTCTTTATGCGCGCAATTTGCGGCGGAATGGGATAAATAAAAAAAAATCGCGATAGTAACCAGCCTTCAAGAGAAGCGAAGTAAAGGCAGAAACAGAAACAGAAGATAAAAAGAAAGATCCTGCATCACGATCCGGTAAGCAGCGCAAAACACAAAAATACACAACAAACAATTTATGTCAGCTAGTTTAAATGGTTTAAACCACACAGATCCGATGAACTTTGTTCGTCACCTTAAAATAAAAGCGCAGTAAAGATTACTCAACTACGAATGCCACGCACTATACGGGAATTCCCGAACTGGGAGGTTGAGCCACAATTTCTATACTTTCGTATTTCGAAAGCTACATCTGTCCGCAGTTGGGTCATCAAAAGGTGGTTTAGAACTTGGGATCGTGCTCTGTCGTGCTAAACATAACGTGTGCCTACCATTGCGACTTGAACCAGGTACAAACCGCATACGCTAACAATTGTATTCCCACCTAGAAAAGAACTTGCTTTCGATGCGTTGGGGACAAACTTGGTGATAGCAAAGTTACCAGATTGAAGCGATGCACTGATGCGAAGGAATCAACATTACATGGGAAAGGATGCGCTAGATTTTAACATTTTTTTCACCAAATGAATAGTTTTCGACGTCTTGGCTTTGTAATTATGCATTCTTAAAGATTGTACTGACTTGTAATTGGCCCCTTTTTGGCATTAGACGCAGCTGTGATGTTTTTACTTAAAAACAATATGGACGAAATTCCCCGAAGCTGGCTAGGGCATATAAAATGAAAGTTCGACGGTTTTTTTCGCTGTTTATTCCAGCACTCTTATCAGCGGTACAGACTCTGGAAGGGCAACGAGAACTGTGTGGGGATTGTATGCCTTGCTGGAAAATGTTCTTGCACAGAGAAAAGCACTCGATCAGTTGTTCTGATAGCATGACAAAGATGCAGGTTTGGCTTCATCAGCGAAAACTGGGGGTCGTCATTTGTTCCAACTTGAAAGCGGTTCGTGTGTCATGAATATTTGATGAACACCTAAATTATGTACAAAATTCAGAAAGTGTCCTTCCGTGAGTACCAGTACGAGGGCAAAGTTTTTTCCCCATCATCTGCGTTATACAAAGTGCTACAATCACATTTAGGTAGAGTCGACTGACAAAACCTAGGGATACACAAGAAAATTACAGCGTAGAGGTTTTGATTAATTCGCCCAATATTTCGCTACGCACAACTGATTTTAGTGAAGAAGTTGGATATATAGGGAAGTTTTATTGCCGTCATTTACTTGAGCCAGAACAGGGCGCCGCGTATACGGCCACTAAAGGCTATTGCATAAAACTAGAAAACAGTTTTTTTTAACAACTCAAGATTTATTTCCATCCGTGTATCTCCATTGAAAAAAAAAACAATTAGTGTTGTTTTTTTTAGCACTTGGCAACAAACCGTGCACAGGAGAATAAGATCCGATCTGTTCTCAAGAATATTTTTGGTTTGTACCTCACCCCAACCTCGCGCCCCGAAATTCGAATCGGATGCTTATTTATTTATTTCTTTATTTCCGCCAGGTGTGGCTCGCTCACTGAATCCACAGTGAAATTGAATAAATACGCGAAGAAGCAAAAAAGAAATCAAAAGAATCATGCCTTTTATATAATTCAAGCTGCTCTTCTTTGGATACTTTTTAGGTTACCAGTAGCAGCTGAATCCCGCTTTAGAAATCCGCTGGGATGCTTGATCGCAACGAGCCAGAACGAAGAAAATTATTTTTCGTAGGGGACGCAATACTGGCATCAATAAATCATTGATTTAGGGAGAAGAAAGAAAAAAGATCAAAGCCCATTAAGAGAAAGAGGGTAAAAATTGAATCGTTCTCCCAGGCAACATGGGCCAAAATCAAATTCCGAAGTCCAAACTGCTTCAACCGTGTCGGAATGGCGCACTCAACTAGACCTCGACTTCATAGCACGAGGAAACCAGGTTCTATTCCTACCACGGGAAGCGTTTTTTTTTATTTGGGGTGCTTGAAATGCCTTCGATTATCATCATCATCATTGTTTTTTTGTGAAAACCATTGTGTAAAGTTTGCTTTCCTGTAGTGGGCTTTTCCGCAGGCGGCTCACGCCATCAGTGAAGCACAGAAGGCTCCCCTTTTAAATAGAAAGATTGAATTCCAGCGTAGACAAAATTGTCTTGTAAGTCAGATAATTTTGTGTATGTTGGAAACAACCTAAAGGGGTTAACAGCGCACAAAAACGAAGACGCACAAGGGAGGGATGACAGAACAAGCGCAGAACGTTCTCTCTGAGGTGGCAGAGAACAAGTGGGTTGCTCGAAGAAACACCGGGAACAATTTGCTGGATGTGATGAAGGCGTTATTTATTCTCTCCCCTTAGATTGTGAAAAAACCTATGTCAGCCAGACAGGTACATGCTTAACGATAGGCTGAGGGAGCATAAAAACCTCGTAGGAAAGACGGCTGTTTCGGGCTACCAAGCTGCGTACTGCAAAGATTGTGCCTGGGCCGCTGTTCGGGGAGTGCTCAGTGATTGCTAGAGGAAAGGACAGGCATACGAGAGAGGTTATCAAGGCACTCTAGATTGAACGTTTTGATGAGAACTGCGTCAGCAGGGCATCAGTTGCACTCTCATAAAAAGAAAAACAGTATCTGGAGCAACCAGCGTTGAAGGCGGGGTGCGAAATAAGTGTTATGTCATATTTTTTGGGCCTTGTTATTGGATGTGTCTTGGTTTATATGTCTTTCATGGCGAAATAAAAAATTAGTTGTAGTTCAGCGCTTCTTCTGTCATCTCTTCCTCCTGTGTTGTCGTCTTTGTGCGCTGTTAACCCCTTTATGATGCTATACCAACTAGCCCACCAAGCCATACTTGGAAACAACCAGAAGTGTTGTAAGCTTTGTTTTCGCGCTAGCCACGAGCATTATAGTCTCAAATGTTTTACCGAAAAAATAGATGGTCTACAACTGACAGCTTTTTACGAAACTGAGAAGACCCTCAAAATCAAAATATTCTGCCTAACGATGAACGTCTGGCCACCCTCTCTGTGGATCCACCCCGATAAACGGAAAGATCAGTACAAATTGTGGTGCAGTTGACAGCGAAGGAAAGCGACATAGAGCAACGACACGATAATAAGATAGAGAAATTGGATTTAGAAGACAGTTAGGCAAGATAAACTAAAATAGGTGTAGATAATACTGCTTAGTAGAACTGTTTGTATTTTTGGAGGGGGCATATTGTATTTCTGGTTCGTATCAACTCAGGTTGTCTTGTTTGTTTGCTTGACGTATTTGCGGGTTCCCCTACCCTTTGTCATCACAAATCCAGTGAGTGATACTTGCCGGAGGGCTGAAAATAAAAGGTGGAGAGCGTCTCCTATTAAAGGAGGGAAACTAATGTTTTCGAAAAAAAGTAATTAGCTATGGCTACAGATGACGATAGCAGGAATCAATATTATATTTAATCGTTGGCAGGTAATTGCCTAAAACAATTATTTATACGAAGCATGTCTTGGCAATCTCCTGCAAGATTTATCGTCGGTTCGTTTTAGCTTCGCCCCTTTTCTTTGAACCCGTTTTTAGCGCACGGTGCGCGAACACTTCCCACACACAAAAAAAAAAAACAGCGTTAAGTCGAGGTATGTATAGGCAACAATTTACATACATCTAGCACCGGTGAAACGTCCAGTACATGTCACCAAGGCTTAGCGCACGAGAAATCTTCAGCATATCTAGAGCAGAATGTAAGTTCAAAAGTGCATGTTACGACGTCCATTGAAATAAAACTTTGGATTCGATTGTCTTTTAGAAAACATGCACATGATTCAACGTTCATTGAAATAACAGTTTGGATTTGATTTTCTTTTACAAAAATGCACGTAGATTTAAAAAATGACGGTAAGGAGATGCGTGCTGAAAGAACAAAACAAACGATGAAGAAGAAGGCGGCCTCGGCACAGCTGTATTCTGCTTTTTCTTCTTCTTCTAGGCCGAACCACTTGTCTCGATCGAATGACTTTTTTAGATGTTGTGTTTTACGATGTGGGATGACCTCTTTTGTGTCGCATAAAAATAAATAACCAAACAAGAGGGAAAAAGGCCATCTTTGTTTAACACTAAATAAACAAAACATCATTTGCCGCCGAAATGAGTTTGAAACTTGAACAGCTCTGAAATTCTGAAAAGTCCTTAGTGCACTAATTACCTGGTTAAGTTTTAGGTCAGTGGTGTTTTTCTGCTACGTTTTAAAAAGCAGAAATTGCAGAATATTAATACAGCGCAAGACACTTGCTTTGTCCACCTTAGCCCGACAGAGATGGTATTTAGAGTACCCTCAAAGCTGCTGGGCTTGATGACAGGTGAAGTTGTAATCTTCACACAATTTATAATTGTCGAGATTTCCACCATTTAACTTGCGGATGTTATCAATTTGAAATTACACGCCCACAACTGGTACACTTTTTTCTAAACGTTCAGGTCATGTGAATTGATTACAAGGTTACCGAGAACGATTGGACGGGTACTTCGTACGTTGTGCAACCAGAGGACACCTTTTAGCTGGGAGACGCCCTTACACCAAAAGCTCTGCATTCAAGAATGATAAATTTTTAACTTCAAGATACTATTTTCTAATAGCGTTTGTTAAAACCTAGCACATTTTTTTTATCATCCAGTAGTAGGTAGGCCTAAATCCTTTTACTTCGTTTCGCGTGTCCCATAACTCATTCTTACAGCTGCAAAAAATTATCAACCTGGTATTTTTTCCGTACAGCGACTTTGTTGATGAGCGTGAAAATCTCAAAAAGGTTAAAACACGAATCTCAAAACAACACGACAATCATTAAAAAAAATACGGGCAGAGGGATTCTCCGATTATACTTTTTAATCAGAAAATTCTTCAACTTGCAGTAGTCCTAATTAATTCCTGCCCAGCATTTCGCAGATAAAGATCAATAAATTCGTAACAGGAGCAAAAGCCAATATTGTGCGTGTGTGTGTAGCCCTTGTTACTCTACCGGTAACTGCCTACGACGCATTTCCAGCGAACTAGGCCATTGAGGCTGGCATTATTATAGCAGTAAGCATTTGAATGAAACGTATAGCCTGCCTCTTACACTAGAAACCGTTTGGAAAAGATAATGCCCAAATTTTAGGACAGGTCCTACTTTCTAAGACGCTTCTTAAGAAAAATACAACATCATGACATGGGATGAGCGTATTAACACACGCCAACACGGACAAGCACTCCTCCTAAATTCGCTCTTCACGTTAAAGGAAAGACAGGTAGCTCAGCGGTTGCGCCTACCGGGGGCCAGAAATGATTCGGTCTGGGTGATTTTCGATGCCTCCTGGTGATCAACGGTATTACCATACTGATCTCCAAGAGGCGGTAAATTAAGCACGTCGTTCTTCTCCACTGACAACTCTTCGGCCAGTGTCTCCTCCCTATTTGGCCAATCAAAGGGAAGAGCTGGATCACAGCTGCCCTGTTTTCATGATCAGGATCACGATCTCACTTGTCCTTACTCCCTGCTTTAACATAGTGAGCAGCGAGGTCATGTTTCATGAAGACATGACAACGGGGATGCCGTGACCGTGCTCACGGGCAAACATGCGCACGAGTGACAAACTTCAAGTTGACGTCTGGCATATTTGATCTGTCTCTATAAAACGTGTGCAGCTACACATAATCTCCAGTAATCGTGTAGAGCTTTTTCACAGATGTCAGGTGTGATGAGCAACCACAAGATTTTTGCTTAGCAACGCAGCAAAAAAAACTAGTAAAACTGGTTGTCTGCGAACGTCGCCGTTATAGGTTCTTGCCAATAATAGATGTGCCTCAAGGCACCGCATGTGTTGTATCCCGTGTAACCGCTTCTCACCGTAATATCGAAGAGAAGCTAAGGTTTCACATTTAATGCCAACTGGGGAAGCGACACTACAAAAAAATCCAGGGACGTTTCGTCAATCGATCACTGAAGCGCTCTACTCGAACCTAAATGGAGAGCTTTGACAACTCCTTTATTGACGTGGAACGTTCAATCGGACTGCTGTTTTCATCTTGTCAGTTGTGTTTCTTGATTTGTCTTACACATTCTGAAAAGACAACCCTTTAACAAGGGTAATTAAACAGCTCTTCGCCTTAGTTTAAGGCGTTGCCTTTTAGTTTTGTTTTACTCTTCGCCATGGTCGTCGCTCACCCTGTCGTGTCAAGACGAAGTCATAATCTATCGCTGTTACGGCGTGTTTTTATGTTGCGTTCATTGAACCGTAAGCGTGCGCTCGTCAGAACGGCACGTGTGGCACTATGTGGTTTCACAATGAGGACATGTGAGGTCTTCGATAGACGGTTTTCTTTAATTCGAACAGATCACACGTGTCTAGAAAAAGCCAACCGTGCAACAAAACTTTCGCGAAGCCTCCCTACAATCGAAGCTGTTCTCGCGTACCTTTCCAAAAAAGGGCAAGAACATGCGCCCTGATCTTTTTCTTTTCTTTCCGACGGTGGCCCTTTAGGCCTTGGGAAGTTGTCATAGAAACCACAGAAGCGCAAAAATTTTCCGTTTACAAAACACTGGGCGGAGAAAGTCGGCGTGCACGGCTCGGCTCTAGGTTTCCTACCATCATCATCGTCCTCGAAAAAACTTCCACCACAAGCGGCAATCAACTGTATACCTGAGTCGCGAGTGTCCACCAATTCAACAGTTTTTATATCGTCAAACTGGAGCAGCGAGCGTTCGTCCAGATGCACGATCTTGTGTTAATAGCAGGTGTTTAAGAGTTCTACATGAGAGAAAGAAGGATGAAGAGAGAGAGCTTGAGAGTGGAAGGGAGCGATAGAAAAAGAACAAAAAAGCCAAAACTTGAGGCCGCTGTAGCCTTTTATGCGTTTAAAGTCCCAGCAACGAACAACTTCAGTGCCTCACAAGTGCAATGACACTAGTGCTTTTATATATATATATATATATATATATATATATATTATATATAATATATATAATATATATATATATATATATATATTATATATATCTATATCTAATGAATATAAGGGCCTTGGCATCAGATTCAGAAGCAAAGGGGAGATGTGGTGTAATTGGAACGATAAGTCAGAAGAAGAGCAGGGGGTAAAAAGCCGCAGGCGAGATGGCCGAACTGCGCTGCACCCGATACCTTCTGCCGATACCACTACGCTACCAGCGGTGGCGGGATATCCCCCGACTCGGTAGAGTAGATTGTTCCAGCGACCATGGAACTTATTCTTGATGTGGGATTACCCACATAAGATATTCTTACTATATTACATGTTATGATATATAACTGATATCACTATCTCTGTGCTATATTCATCATCAGAATTATTCGATTATTATTAGGCCCCATACGTATTCTGGTTGCTACTATTCCTCTTTCTATATTGTGCCAAATAATAGGGATAAATGGCGACCATCAATGGAAATGAGTCGCGACGTGTTGAAATAACACGAAGGGCTTCTACCTCGGAAGCAGGGAATGTGGTAGACTCATAGAAACAGATAAGAAGCGGAGACAGCCTAAGAAGAAGGAAGGAAGAAAAAATGCCGCCAGGTAGGGATCATCTCCCGACACAGCCAGATTCGGAGCGTGGCGATAGACTACGCTGAGCGGGCCCATTTCCTCACTTTCTGGGATTTTTCTAGATTTTGTTTCCAGCTTTAGGAGCCAGCGCCCTTGGACTTCCGGAGGGGCCTTCTTCTCGACGCGTGCACGCATTCGGGTGACAAGACACTCATTCGCACTTTATCGGCTAAGACTGCCAGACGGCCCTCGCTCACTTGTAGCACCATAAATAGGGAGTTGAATGATTCAACTGTGACTACATGAGTGTGACAAAACCAAACTTGAACTACGAAGATAGTCGGAAATAGGAAAGCTCGTGACAAACTTAGGCAGTTTACAAAGCATCTAATTGACAACATGGTAAACGTGGAAGAATCGGCCAGATATTTGAAACTAACAAAACTAAGTGAAATCACACTCACGGAACGGAAAACTAAGGCCAACTTCAATCGAAATTGGATTTTCAAGATAAACCCCATAGAAACACAACGGTATTGTGAATCCATTCTCGAGAAACTGAACGCGAGAAACGGACTCAAATACCACTATATTCACTGGACGAAAGGCGATGATTTCTAGGACCAGAGTTGCGCATACTATGGAAACCACCAGCGACTTTGACATCGATTACCGGCCGAAATGCGCAGAAACAACTTCTGGTAGTGAACAGTGCCTCCAGAGGAAACCCAATGATACGGCGAAAAGTATGGATCCCGCAATGTTTGACCACTGATATTTCCTGGAGCGAAAAGAAGGATATTTCGTTACCAACCTGACGACTTGTCGCTCTATTGCTCAAACTAGGCACTGAGAACAGAAGTACTGCGAAAGATAACGGCATTGCTAAAATGATCGTCGAGGACAAAGACCTCTGGGGTGTATAATCTGCCCATTGAATAATAATCACCAGTGCCAATAATGTTGAGGGTACAAAGGAAGAATTTACACTATCTTCAACGACGCACTGAAACACAATAAAGCGTAGACTGCAACGCAGCGAACACTAGACCGAACCATGCTCAAAAGAACGCAACGAGAGTACAGACTCACGCGCACCGCTGCACAAGAAAAAACATTGCTGACAGAAAGAATACCTGCAACCCGGACAAGCAAAAGACTCATCAAGGGGATGCCATAGCTTTGTCACAGTTGTACACGAATAGCCAATGCATTGTTTCCATGATGGAGGTGGAACCGACATGTGATTGAATCTTTTCCCCATTCTGTGACAAGAACGATACTCTCCATGTGGAACTACACGAACTCAAACTATTGTACGCAACGGGAGGATTTGCGAACATAGATACCTTGAACTCGTGCCGCCTGAAATCAGAATTTCGCTAAAGGCATCATGGAGCGATCTTGGCTCGTCGTTTTTCACAAGGCTGCTACATATAAATATATAACATTATAAATAGATAAAAATTATGAACCGAATAAGCAAAAGATATCAAAGGAGAAATGTCAGTAGCATTGTTCAACATGAGGAAC
Organism: Haemaphysalis longicornis; assembly: GCA_013339765.2. Taxonomy (NCBI): domain Eukaryota; kingdom Metazoa; phylum Arthropoda; class Arachnida; order Ixodida; family Ixodidae; genus Haemaphysalis; species Haemaphysalis longicornis. The sequence continues at coordinate 146,351,290 of CM023451.1, read as the reverse complement.
GGCCAATGCATTTTTCCTCGAATGAGGTGATAGCGACATGTGATTGGAACTTGACATCCCAACTCGACAAAAATAGCTAATCCAGTTGAGGCACTGGAACCGAGGGATTATCTTGGTACGGACGAACCATGACTCATTTGCCAGAGAAGGACGCGAAATGATATTGAAAAAAGTGCGATATCGCTTCATGTGCCGTCCCCAAACAATAGCTGCATAAGAACGTTGTGTTATCGACTAAGATGGCAGTCATTTGGAGGATACTATGGAAGGACCGCCGTTTGAACGTGTCCAGAAGGACTAAACATTAGCACTTGCTACTAATAATCATATATTTATTTCATATTATAACTATGAAGCAATGTATTGACTGCTTACGATATGCGACAAAAGACCATCCAAACCTGGAGCAAATATTTCGGGGATTATTTTTCAGCAGAAAAATTTGCATGTTGCGAAATGCGAATGCCCGCAGGTAAGATGCCCCCCGATGACCAATGCTATTGGACCTGACTATTTCGCTCGATTGGAAAGTATTTCTCAGTAGCAATATTCACTATTAGTTATATTGCCGTAATGAGAAAGAATTGCTGCTCGCGCTTTTCACAGTCGAAACAACATATGCGCCAGTTATTGCGCAGTTTTCTTTTTTATAATCTGATATATAGTGATATATAATATAATATCAAATATATATATTTTAAATTATATTGAATATATATATTATAGTTATATATAATATAAAAACTAATAACTTTTTTACGACCGAAATTTCGTGACTGCGATGCCCCCCTGAGGAGCAGGAGTTTACCCTAGTATCCATGCTCCGTTAAAAATAGTTACAAAGTTTTTTATGTAAGGCTGTGTTGTACACAGAGGGTTTTTCCTTGTGGATTTTTATCAGGGAAAAAGAGCTCTTTGATGAATTTGCCAAAAATCCCCGGGCCGATTTCCCGGGGTTTCCGCTTATGCTTCCTTTCCGTTAAAAACACGGCCCCGCTTGATAATAAGGGCTTGGTTTCCCGGGAAAAACCTTGAGGGATCTTGGGGCTCGTCCGTTTTTCCACAAGGTGCTCATTAGCCTAATTGCTACAATATATATATATATATATATATATATATATATATATATATATATATATATTATAGTAAAATAAGAGTGTTGGCAGTCAAGAAAGCCTCGGAAAGCAAAGGGGAGGTTGTGGTAGGTCATTGAAACAGATAAAGAATTTGGAGAAGAAAGAAAGCGAGAAAAATGCCCGCCAGGTAAGATCCGAACCCCCGACCTGGAGGTCGTGGGTTCGGACGTGGGCTCATTTCCTGTTCTGATTCGCTACGTTATATATATATATATATATATATATATATATTTATATTCAAGTTGCAGTCGGCATTGCCAGTGCTCTTCGGCTTTTTCGAAATATTTGATAGGGCCGAATGACGTGTGTTTGTCACGTTTCCTTTTAATACATTGATAAATAAGCGAAAATATAAGTCGAGAAAAAATCCGCCATTTTTTCCGGCGGATTTTTCTCGACTTATATTTTCGCTTATTTATCAATGTATTAAAAGAGAAACGTGACAAAACACGTCATTCGGCCCTATCAAATATTTCAGAAAAAGCCGAAGAGCACTGGCAATGACGACTGCAACTTGATATGTATCTTTACCGAGTCCCTCGTCCCGTACCTTTCTGTTCTGCTATATATATTATATAATATATATATATATATATATATATATATATATATATAATATATTATATATATATATATATATATAATATTTTTATATTATATATATATCTCTTTTTTTACGACTGAAATTTCTGCTTCGACTGCGATGCCCCTCCGTTGGGGATCGCACGAGAACCAGCGTATTCAGCATAGTATGGCCGATGGCTCCGTTAAAGAGCACTGGGTTGCCCACCGCTGTGGCTTAGTGGCTAAGGCGCTGTGTTGCTGAGCACGAGGACGCCGGTTCGATTCCTCGCCGTGGCGACCGCTTTCCAGGTGCAGGGGAAAAACAGAAGCGTCCGGGTGTTCGAGCACGCGGCGCAAGTTAAAGATCCCCAGGGGGTCAAAATTAATCCGGAGCCGTCCACACGGCGTGCCTCATCGCCTGTGAAGCGTTGGCGCGTTAAAACCCAGAATCAATCAAGAGCACTGAGCTTAAAGAAACATGAATTATAAAAGGGCTTCCAGTTATGCTATTCGTGTTCAGAATACGTTTCCTGCGCACCTAAATTAATCGCTTCTCCATAGCTTGTCTTCTCCTGCGGGTTCAGTGCTCAAAGTTGTTTTAAATATTTTGGTACCTTAATATTTCATACTGACGAAATCTCTACTAATTATTTTTCAAGCCCCTTTTTTGGCCGAATAATGACAGGTGGGAAAGAAATTTAAATTAATCGCAAGTACTAGCGGCTTCTCAGGCAGCCGAATATAGGGTCGGAGGCAGCAGCCACAACTGCTACCCTAACAAGGTTATTCAGCACGTATTGAACAAATATAATTGATTAATTGCAGGGTTTAACACGCCGACGCAACGCAGGCGACGAAGCGCGCCGTAGTGGAGGGCTCCGGATTAATTTTGACCACCTGGACATCGTTAACATGTGCCGAAATGTCGTACCGACGGACGTTTTTGCTTTTCGCCTCCATCAGAAAAGCGGCCGCCGTGGCCGGGAATTGAACTCGCGACCTCATGCTCAGTAGCGCACCGCCTTAGCCATTGAGCCGCAGCGGTGGGTTATTGAACAAATATAGAACACGTACTATAGCAAGTAAAATATTTTCCCGCTCGCTCACTCGCCCACTCCTTACTTCCCTCACTCACTCACTACCCGCCGCGGTGGCTCAGTGGCTAAGGCGTTGCGCTGCTGAGCACGAGGTCGCGGGTTCGATTCCCGGCCAGCGCGGCCGCTTTTCTGATGGAGGCGAAAAGCAAAAACGCCCGTGTGTACGAGATTTCGGCGCACGTTAAAGATCCCAGGTGGTCAAAATTAATCCGGAGCCCTCCACTACGGCGCGCCTCATCGCCTGCGTTGCGTCGGCGCGTTAAACCCTACATTCAATCAATCAATCAAATCACTCACTCACTCACTCACTCACTCACTCACTCACTCACTCACTCACTCACTCACTCACTCACTCACTCACTCACTCACTCTCCAAAAAGTGGAATTATAAGATAACGTTTCATTTTCCTATTCTCAGTGGTTGGTTGTAGCGTGACCGTTCCATGCAACGAATTCGTTGTCAGTAAATGCTTACGATGGAGGCACCTTTCGTTGTGTGGGAGGAAGCGTGCGTCCTGAGCCGTAGGGAGCACTCAGAGTACTCTTCGAGCCTTTACCAGTGACTAAACAAGCAAGAAAACAAAAACAGAACGTAGTCGCCTGAAATGGATGAGCATTAGGCCGGCGTTCCCTTTGATGTCAAGCGCAGGCGTCCGAATTTGCATACTCAGTGGTAAAGGGGTGCAAAGCTCTTTTGAGTCACCCGGAAAAAGTGCTTTGTATGCCCATGTTAAGGGAGTTTGACGAAACGTTCTATCTGCATAATTTGTCCGACAGAAAAGGTAGTCTCCACTAACTCAGATGAATTGACAATCTAATACTAGCAAATTGTACATTTAATTGAAAAAAATCATAAGCTGTTTTATAGCTGGAGGCCGGCAAGACGCTTCAAAAGAAACGGAATCCGAAGACGAGCAAGGCAGCGTAGGCCGATGTGATGTGTCAGTACGTTCTCTTAGAGCCACGCTAGCCTGATCGTGCTTATTCTCATTGAGTTCAGCACGTGGCGCCTACCATGATCAGCCGGCGCAAAACAGTTTTGCCTCCGGAACATACTCAGTCGGTTGCACAAGAGAGACTGGCGCACACTAACCACAAGGCATGTCTTGTCGGTGACTACTACCTCCACCATAAAATATATTTAAAATATATTTTACATTATGTCCAATCGATGCAAAACCGCCTGCCCGAGTTCGCGGCTAAGTTTAACGGGGACTCACCAGATCACATTATTAAGGGACCCACGGGCTTATCCATCACCCACGTGCTTAGAAAGCATCGTGTACACATACAAATTTTTTTTCAGAAACATGAAAAAGTTCCCAGCCACCCAGTTTGCTTAGGCGAATGGCATATCTCTAACCAAATAAAGTGGGAAGCAGCGGTGACCAGCTCCGATCCTGTATACCCAAATTCAGGCCGTGGACTGGTCTTTGGAAGCCGCCATGAAGCAAGGTCTTCTGGCCACCTCACGGACTCAAGAAGAAGCCCATCACTAAATTAATTCAATGATTGTTGACGAAATCAGGTTGTTCCTTCGCCTCCTTCTTTTAGAAATACGTCCTTTCTTTACTGAAATAAAAATTTTACACGAAACATATTTTGGTTTATCCAGCTTTCACTATAGATGGAACTAGCTTGTCTAGCAAGGGAGAGTTTTGTTTATTTATTTCAGTAAAGAACAAACATATTTACGAAATAATAAACTAGGATGTTTGGAGGCTTTTGCTAGATCCGCATAACTATTCCTACTGATGCACGGTAGTATTTAAGCCCGTGGGTCATGGAGTACTAAGCCCGAAAGGAATGTTAACAGGTGAGTCTCCCTCAAGCTCCTGAGTTCGGCGATGTGAGTCTGTCGATGGGTTGGTGTTAAAGTATCAAGCATTGTGAACACCCATGAGGAAGAAAATAGGCTTTTTTTCTGAAATCAGATTTGATTACACCCGAACGTAAAGGTATGCCTGAAGCGATGCACGAATAACTCTGCGTTTCATAAGATTATCAGGCCTCGATTTAGTAACACATTAAACCCCTGTTATTGCGAAATCCTGAGGTGAAAAGTAGGTTACGTTATAAGCAATATTCTTTTTTTTTAAAAGAGCGGAGACGATTTGCCCTCAGTGCATGGCAGTGGTGGTCATTAAACATTTCGAATAGAGCGGGATTTTCAATAAAACTTTTTTAAACGAGGGTTTCGTGCACATGAAAAGCGACTGCTTCTTGAGCAGATTAAGTGGTTTCAACAGCCGCAATTCCGATCTTGTGAGAACGTGCACTTAAAGGAAAGAGCATGGCGGTATATAGAGGATGTACTCGTGGCAATGGAATGGGCACAGTCGTAAAATTAAGACAAAGAACTACCTGTCACGGGTACAATTTTAACATTGCTGTTAGAAGCGCAAGGTTAAACTTTCTCTCCACGTGTGTTGAAATCATTGCTATTGAATCAAGGCACTAGGATAAACTAAAAGGAAACGGCAAATAAAGCATCCGGTATCAAGAGGGTGTTTCTGAATATTGAAGCGTTTATATTCGTGACGTGTTATGGTAACATCACGAGAGCTTTGTCCTAGCACTGCAGTCCCAAACAACCTTGTCGTCTCAAGCGAAACAACGTGCGAGGTTGTTATGCAGCTCACACAAATGAAATAGGAGTTTTAAAAATGCATTAAAAATTAGTGCCATTTCACTCTGGTAAAAAGGACGACCAGCCATGCTGGACGCAGCCTACATAGAGCACGAAACAAAACACGCTTTGCAATGTGCGACTGAGCACACTTCGCAGTGAATCATCTGAGTAAAACTTGAAAGGACTCAAGGTTTATCCTAGCAGACAAACGTGGAGCTGTCTGCCTCCCGCGTCGTATACGCATCTTACTGTTTAAGTAAAATACCAACCCAAACCACTGGATCACTGAGGGCATCGGAGAAGTCGCATTGGGTGGTTTGACGTACGCGTTCATACATCCTGCCAGCACAACAGGCATGTCGTTAGTAAAGGCATGAAACCTATAACTGCGCGCTCACGCTCAACCCCCCCGCTTCCTTCACTCCCAACCTGTGCACGCATAAACCGGCAGCCGGTTATGTGCGTGTGGTCAGAAGTGAAAGACACCGTCGAAAATGTCTTTCTGGAGCCATTTAAGCTGAACAAGTAATATTGGCTCACGCCGGCGTTCCAAGCGGGCAAGTTGCTATTCATCAGGGAAGGGTTCGCAGCTACTAGATGAGCCGGTACTTGAGGCGGCAACTGCGACAGTGACGCAAGCAGCTTTTCGTTATTTTTTCGCCCATTCTCGCTTCTGTTCGAGCTGACGTTACTTCAAATCTCCCTCTTGTTCCTTCAAGTGATGACATGCATCCGTCCAATGGCGAATTAAAACCTGGAAGGCCTCGAGCTAGGGGACAAACAAGTGGCTGTCAATGCAGGACAACTTCTTGAATATCTTTTTTTGTTTTTTTGCCCACTCCATTGCCTTGATCATCAGTAATATTATATTTACCATGGCCCTATATACACCATTAGTTCGTTGCATGCCTTGTTACGCTTCTCATTCATCTTTTGAAACCGGCTTTTACACCGAAGTAATTTTATGCACTATTTGCACCCTTTTCATCAATACATTCTTACCTCATCATAGCAATTGCGCTCTCGGCCTTGGATGCTCTTGCGCCAAAAAACCCACTAAAAAAGAAGCCTATCAATCGACTCGACCACAGCGCCATCCGCAACCTGGAGCGGAATATTGATTCTAGATCGAAAACGCTCTTCATGTTTGGGATGTACGGAATCAGCCAGGATATTCCCTCACACCATTGCAACAAGATGTCCCTGAGGATCGGGTTAAACAACGAGTGTCCCAAGAATTCTACAAGGACCCCGGAGCGTAAAGAAATGCGCCAAGGAACGCGATGGGCAAATCCCCAATGGGTTCGTGGCAGCGAGAATAGCAAAAGTCTAAACAAAGGAGAAAGATGCCTCAATCAACGATGTGAACGTGCTCTGACAGCGAAGCCAAGCGAGTGCATGTCACAAAGAACGATGGACCGGGGCGCAGTCCCAACGAGTGCGAAAAACAAAACAAAATTTGTATTAGCATGCTTGTCGGTTAATTAGCTTACGAAACTTGCAATGACTATAGTTTTATGTCAGCAGACATACATTGGGCTGTCCATCTCAACTGGCTTTGTGCTGCGGCTCGAATGGTATAGGGAAGGCAGATTCTCGTTATTTGTGTTCAAACCGAGGCTGATAGTTAGTCATGATTCTTGCTGAGGTCAAAATACACTGGACAGACTAACGTCTTATCATTTATTTCGGAATAGTTATGATGACAGACGAGTTACAGCCGTTCTCTGTAACTGTACTCCTGCCGTATAAGCCCATTCCCTTGGGAACCCATGAATTGAGAGTAAACGGGAATTCCTAGTTGTTTACTTGAACTGCCCGGTGAACTAATTATAAGAAGTAAAAGAAACACAATTTTATCATAGAGCAGTATAAGCGGCTAACTGTCATATTTGTTTCGGGATAGTTGCGATAAAATTCGACTTGCAGCCATTTCCTGCAATCATTTTCCGCTCGCAGAAGCTTGTGTATTGACGGTAAGCCGCAATTATTCTTAGTTGTTTGATGCTCCAGGTGATCTAATTATGATAAGTAGAGAATTCCTCGACATGAAGATGGAGGCGTGTTTAAGGCTCATTGCATTATGATTTGTTTGGAGGTGTCTACAGTAGAATAAAAGCTACACAGCATTTGCCCAAAAATTACGCCTACCTCCCCTCGCAGGAACCCTGGTGTGATGCGACGCTGAGGGGGGTTCAAGCGCAAGCGGAGAGCAAGCATCGACCGAAAGGCAGCCGGAGTGCGGCACACCGGTTATATGCGCAGCGCGCCCGAAGGAGAGGAGACCGCGGAAGACAGAGTACTGCACATGCGCCAACCCTACAGGATATTGTGCGAATGGAGCGTAGATTCCTTCTTATACGACGTAGTGCTTTACCACAAAGCGCGACAGCGGAAGGAGGGCAGATGACTGTCGAAGAAGAAAATTTGCGGGGAGGAGGAGGAAATTTTATGGAGCCGTAAATAAAATAAATGTGTGTGGCCTCTTAGTTGAGGAAGCCGCTCGTGACCGCTGCTGCTCTAGCCCTGGAGTTCAGACGTTGGTGTGTCTCGAAGTGAACTTTTTATTAAAAGGGCAACACTATTAGCCTACCTTTCCCGGTTTCGTCGAAAATTGGTAAAGCTGGGGAAGTGTGGCATAAGCTTGGTTTGGTGGAAATATAACTATAAAGTTACCTTTGCTACAAAACTTTTCTTTGCTTTCTAGAATGTCCGCATCTTTGTTTTTCTTTTGGTTGGTTTCAATTTCAATTTCAATTTCAATGTATTAATGACATTCAATGTTTTCAGTCAGTACATTCGAAATAGAAACAAGGAAATGCAGACTGCGGCCAAGGTAAGCGATGCAAAAGGCGACTGCCTGATTGGTTCGTTGTCGTTTTTCTTTATGTTTTGCTTAAAACCGAAGTAATGGCAGAGGTTGAGAATTAACTTCACGACGGCTTCTCTGCAAAAACGTCCAGTGGTAAAAGGGTTACAAACAAACAGGAGTAGAGAGAGAGAGAGAGAGAGAGAGAGAGAGAGAGAGAGAAGAGAGAGAACAACTTTATTTAGCCAAACAAAATTGCGGCGACTACGTGCCGGATGGGGTGGTTCCCTCTTCACGGGACCCATATGCTTCCTCGGGTGCCTGGCCCCTGGAGATCAGGACGAGCTGGTTTTCCAAGGCGGGGTCTGCTTAGCAAGGTCTCCCATCACTCGTTAAGGGTGTGGGAAGGGTGGTAGAAGGGTTGGGTAAGGGGTGGGAGGATGGTCTCGGTGAAACAGCCCTCTCAGATGACGTGCCGGAGCGTGCACAATTGCCCAAAGAAGCTACACTCTTTCTCGTATCTCTCGGAGAGACGCGGCACAAAGCCGAACAAAATAATCCTTATCTTCTTGCCGTTCCACTGCAAACAGATAGCGTGGCAGGTCCAGCAACAAGCATGGAGAAGATACCGCTGAGAACGGTTTTTTTCCGGAGCAGCCAGCAAAAGAAATGAGCCATAATATCGAAAAAAGAATAAAAAATGTCAAGCTCCGCGCTGCGCCATTTGAGCGTGAAATGCAAGCTCATGCCTGATACCGATTGCTTGCAACGCACGCAGAACTCAACCGACATGTGTGCCACCGGCTTCCTGTTCTCGTGGCTCTGCTCCCCCAAAGTGTCGCTTTGCCAAGAACCCAAAATATCCGGCTACTTTTCATTACGGAATAGCCCCGCTCCCGTCTTACGCTATTGACACTTACTTCAGGCGGAAAGGGCCACACTTAGTAGTTACGTCATTCCTCGGAGGTACTTTGCACGCAGCAACAACAGATTTTGTGCTTTCGGAATGCCCGCTTGACAAACTGTAACTGCCTCAGTCGTTTTGCTTTTGCTATGTTTTATGTCCATTCGCGTATACGACGTCAGGCAGATGTTCTCTTGAGAAAGCGACCGCTGTTTATTTGTTCCGTACACGCCTTTAGTCTTTATGCATTGGCGATGCGTACAGTCGTCAGTGCACATAGTTTGCCGCATTGACGAGCAAGACAGCTGCACGTGGCACAGAAGTACTGCGTCGTATGGGCCGCTGCTGGGCTGCGTCGGGTGCCTGCAATATTTTAAATGCTTAAATTGGGACTGAGCGGAATTTATTCTACTCCATACGGGAGAAGAAACACGCATGCAGGGGGTACTCTAAAAAAATGAAAACAGAGGAGAGGAAGAAACACATAAGGTTTGAGGCAAAAAAGATTTTTGTGGATGTGCGTAATTCTTTCGAGCCCGGTGTATTGCTTCCTTGTTTACAGGTGACAAGGAAATCGCGAGATAACACATGGTGAGGCGTTAAACTTATCAACAAGAAAGCGATGTCGGATTCAAGTACTAAACTAAGACCCGCCGCGGTGGCTCATTGGCTAAGGCATGGTGCTGGCGAGTTCAAGGACGCGGGGTCCATCCCGGTCGCGGTGGCTGCTTTTCAAATGGATGCGAAAAGCGAATACGGGCGTGTTTCTAGATTTCGGCGCACTTTAAAGATTTCCTAGTGACCAATATCATTCATGAGCCCACTACTACTGTGGCACGTCAACATAGCCTAGGTGTAGCTTCGGCGCGTTAAACACGCAAATAAACAAAGTATCCAGCTAAACCTAAGTTGTAGTCAATGCTTAATCGTAAATCTTAAGCGCTCAATATTAAGAGGAGCACGTAAAAACAGACTGGCTCGCAGCGGAGGTCACGGTTGCGGCCCGAAGGCTGCAAGGGAGGGTGGCAGCGCAAAGCTGCAGTGTCCGCTTCCATGAGTTTTAGATGCGACGCTGAGGGCATCTCTTGTCGGCGGCCCTGTCCTTCCTGCGTGCGTCCGTCGTCGGCGTCCGCACTCTCCTCTGCTCACCCCCTCTCATCTCCCATAGCGAACACTCTCTCGCGAGGGGCATTGGATTGGATTCGATTGGCTTGGCTTGGCTTGGCTTGGCTTGGATTTGGATTGGATTGGATTAAAGTGGATTGTGTTGGATTGTGTTGCGTCATAGCCGCGGCAGACGCACTGGCGTCGGCGCGTGCCCAGGTGAGAGCGAACACTCTGTCTCAACATTTGCAGGTGTGCGGCCCAGCGCACTCTCACTCCGCCGGTGGGCGGCGCTGCGTGCGGTGTTGCGCATGTGCAGTACTCTCTCTCTCCGTGGTCTCCTCTCCTTCGGGCGCGCTGCGCATATAACCGGTGTGCCGCTCTCCGGCGGCCTTTCGGTCGACGGTTGCTCTCCGCTTGCGCTTGAACCCCCTCAGCGTCGCATCACACCAGGGTTCCCGTGAGGGGAGGTGGGCGTTATTTTTTAGAAGTCCGGGCGCTGCAGGAAGTGTGTGCGTTCACCAATTTGGAGAGAAACTTCAGACTTCTTACACGTGTATCGGCTATCTGGAACAAGCTTGTGACCATAGCGGCCACTTTACTGGCTAGTTCTAGGGACTGACAACGTAAGAATTCTGGATCGTAGGTGACGCCGCCTTCTATGTGGAGTGGTTGTATCGGCCAGTGAGCTTTTATCGGCGGCGCCATCGTCACTGGCCAGTTCCCCTCGCTTAATAAGAATTCGGTTAAGGTGGCCGAGAGCTTCGGACGGCAGCTGTCGTCACTGGCCGATAATCTGGGAATTTTGGTTGGGGATGGTGGCGCCGTTACCAAACGGAATTTGTAAATCAGCTCACACTTTCTGACGGCAGCTTTCCCCGCCGCTCGTAAATTGTTACGCCTGAGTGGGTACGCAAAAATTGCGGGTGGATATTTTAACGTCTCAGCCTATGGGGTTGGTTGGTACCACTGTCGTACACCGATGGCCGAAAGCCAGACTCTGGCTAGAGATTTTCGCACAACATGCCGTGTACAGCTATGGCCTTAAAAAGCTAGGGTATACGCAATCTGCCAGGTATCACGGGCAATTCTTTCGTAAAAAGGAGAAAACACCAGTATGGGCGGGAACATTATTAAAATAAGCATTAACATAAGAACAAGCATCCACCTTGATTGAGTCACGTTCTTGGGAAACGTATGCGGGACTGGGGCAGCTATTAGCCCCTAGCGTCACTCTTGCGGTGGTGATAAGATTCCCAGGAAAAAAGATGAGATAATCTTAATTGAAGCGAGCTCTGTTGTTTGCGGCACAACGCATATAATTGCTCAAATATTCTAAATGCAGAGGCTGGGTTGCTTTACAATCGAAACATTTGAACACAAAAAATTATCAGAGGAGCCAAGCGCTGTCGTCAGCCCACTGGGAACTTGTAAAAGTGCTGGTTGGTAAAAGCTTTTTGTAAATGCTTGTTGTAAAAGTGCTGATAATAACAATAAGAAAAACTAGAGAATAGAAAAGATAGACTTTAAATATAAAATCATTATCAGCAAAAACCTCAGGGACCGAACAGTTGTCGTCAGGCCCTGGGGTACTTACAAATCCGTATTACTATGCGTCCAGAGAAGTCTGTCGTAGGGGTGCGGAGTATAAAAAGTAAGAAAAACTAGAGAATTGATGAGATATACGTGCAACATATTAAGTCATTAGACGGAAAAACCTAAGGGAGTGAACCGTTGTCGTCATGCCCCTGGGAGACATACAATTCCGCATCACAAAGTGTGTGCAGAGAAGCCTGTTGTAAGGGTGCTGAGGGTAAAAAGCAAAAAAAAAAAAAGAGAATAGATAGGATATACGTATAATATAAAAAGTGATTATCAGCAAAACGTTAATGGACCCAACCGTTGTCGTCAGGCCCCTGGGAGACTGTGGTGAGAGGGAACCCCCTCACAGGTTCTTTTCAGGCATTCTGTGGCGACTGGGACCTGCCGTAGTGCCAATACTCAGACGAGGTGTCGGGCAACGGCACAAAAACGTATATTCTTAAACCAAACACACGCACACGACAAGCAATAACAATTCAAAGTTAAAAAATCTGTAGATAACTCTAAGAAATACGAAATCTACAAAAAAACACACAGAAAAGTCCCCTCCAACTGTTCTGGGCGACGGGGCATTGTCCGCAGGGTGTCGTGGGTGCTGGTGACGATTCGGGGTGTGGCGTTGCGGGGCTATGACGACAGCGTCGCACACGCCGAAACGTTAACGAGGAACAAGCACCGTTGTCCTCTTTGACGATAATCTGCCCGGTACCCGCTCAGGATCGGGCGACCCGTAGCACCAGCAGGGAGAAAAAATTAGCAGTGGCTTAGCTCGGCTATGCCAGGATATACGTAGCGTGAGCTATAGTTCAGCAATCCCAATTCAATCCAATCCAATTCAATCCAATCCAGTCCAGTCCAGTCCAGTCCAGTCCATTCCATTCCATTCCATTCCATTCCATTCCATTCCAGTCCCAGTCCAGTCCAGTCCAGTCACTGCTCCTCGCGCATGCGGAAGCACGGCTCTCCAGGAGCCACGCGAAGCGGCTATCAAGCGGCTCCGACGCAGCTTCAGACTTGGCTACTGCGCAACGGAGGCGCACAGCTGGGCACGTGCCGGTGCCAGTGCATCTGCCGCGGCTATCACGTCCCTCCTCTGAAATGCGCAGACCGGCGAATGTGCAGACCCTATTCTCTACACACCCGTACTCTAATTGGATTGAATGCAATCCAAAACAATTCAATTTAATCCAATCCAGTCCAAGTCGAATCCAATACAATCCAATCCAATGCTCCTCGCGCTTGCTCAGCACGGCCCTTCAGGGTCCACGCGAAACTGCTTAACCTCGGCCAGTGTAGCTTACGCTACAAAACCGGCCACTGCCGGCCGACGGCGGGCAGCAGGCAGCGGTTCGTCGAAGAACGGCGCACGCGAACGTTGCGAGCCTCCACGAGTCAGTCGCGCCTCGGCCCCAGGATGCCAAGGCACCTGGTAGACCCTTCTAGAGCTCGGGTCCCGAAAACTGGATGAGCTTCGAGTCTCCAACCTGGACGCCACGCTCCTCCAACCAGCTCCTCCCACTCCTTTCGGTGTTCTTCTCTGTTCTCGCCTGGCCTCCCTAGCTCTTCGGTTGTGGCCACCTCTTATTGGCCCACTTCCCCCCTCGTGTGACTTGGCACTTCTTTTACTTTGGCAAGGCCGGGTGAGGGTAATCCCTTCATGGTCGTGTTCCCTCGTCGAAACGAGTCGTCGAAACCAGCGCGTCACCTCACAGAGACTCTAAAATTTCGCATTGCTATGTGTGTGCAGAGAAGCCGCTTGTAGAGTCCACAGTATAAAAATTTAAAAAAATGATGAGAATAGATGAGATATACGTATAATATAATAAGTCGTTATCAGCAAAAACGCAAGGGAGCGAACCGTTGTCGTCAGGGGCCTGGGAGACTTACGATTCCGCATTACTATGTGTGTGCAGAGAAGCGGTTGTAAGGGTGTTCAGTATAGAAAGTAAGAAAACCTTGAGAATAGACGAGATTCTACGATAATATAATCTGCCATTGTCAGCCAAAACCTAAGGATTAAATACACAAATGCGGCTGCCTCTCTAGAAAAGCTGCCGAAAATTGAACGGCCTGCTGGCCATGCAAATACTATCGCCTTGAAGGCGCCCGGGCGGGGTAAGACGCCATTGCTCCATGCAAAAAAGAAATCTAAGCTCGGTGAAACGGAGGAAGTAGCGTGAAATATTTACGCAATAAATAAATATTTAAGAATTTTGCGCATGTTTTTGAGGAAGAATAGGCCTTTTGAAATGTCTAGAAGGTAATTAGAGCAAGCACGATGATGTTGAAGGGGTTGAAAGAACCTTTATATACTTTGAATGTTTAATATACAGGGCCGAAAATGGTATAGTTTTCAAGTTAGTTTCCAATCCTTCCGCACTTGAGAAAAAACACAACAAAAGGGTAGTCAGCGTGGCTACCAATACCTGGTTGCCGAAGGTCCAGGGGGCTTCCTCATCTCCGCCTGTTATCTGAAAAATGCTTTCCACACTTTCCAGATAAAACACAATTGCAACGAGTTCACTTTCCACTCTGTCCCAAGTGTACACTGGCAGAACCACGTGTTTACAAGCCATGCAATGGGGCTAATCTTCATGTAAGAGTAATTACGAACCTGTGCTTGTAATCCGGTTTATCGTTAATACCTGGCCGGGTCGGCTGGCTGGTACTGAAAAAACATCAATAAGAGCTTTAAGCCTCCTCCCGTTAATTAACTAATTTGGCACTAGTCGTTACGAGCCTGGAAACAATGTTTAATTATCTGTGTAATGCTTGGCCCAAATCCTCATAATTGGAAGCCTGGTCGGGTTTTGGGTCTCTTTTTTTTTGTTATGTATCCCTGGGTGTGTGCACATTTGTACCGTTGCCATAATTAACGTGGCCTAGAAAAGGTGCCTATTTACTGCTTTGAGACCGTGATAGAACGCACTAGACCATACTTGTTTCGCCCGGACAGCGCAGGTGCGGTCTGTTACAGCGACGCCGTTTATGTCTAGGGTTTCACAGATTTTTTTTTTTTGCGTCTTGAACCAACACCCTAGAGGTTTCACGTGCCCTTGAAACGAGGGGCGATCGTGTGCGTGTGGGTGTGCGTTTTTTTCGCTGGCTTCTTGTCTCTCTCTTCCTAGCGCGCACGCGCGCTTTAACACAAGTTTGTGCATTATAAACAGCAAGTAATTCAGAACACTATTTCCTCTATTGATATCGCCGGCAAGAATACGTACCTGACCTGAGGCGATACCTAAATGTCATAAGCTTAGCAGGCAACATTCTCTAATTTCACAGCATTGTTGCTTGTTAGGGATCACAGTATACAAAGTTGCGAAAGCAGGTTGCGGCCCGGTGCGGTATTGCTCTACACCTTTGCACTAACGTTGCTCATTTACTAAAAGGGTTGCAGCAATCACCCAGGTTCAAGTTCTCCCTTGTACTAGACGTTATCTAAATGCCAGTGGCTGTCCACATCTCAGATTCAAGGCAAGGCAAAAAAAAAAGACCAGGTTTTCCAGCGAATTGTTGAAATAGCCAATGTCGGGGAAATTTTTTTTCCCGAAATGCGAGTGCGCGAGGCATTTATGTTACGGTTTTACAATTTATTTGAAGCTCTAAAGTTACAAAAGTGACAGAAGTTTTATATACGATGATGCGCTTGAAAACCCGTTGCACCTCCGCTCTTGGTCAAATGTCGATCTGGTTCCCAAGGTGAACACGCCCCCGCTGTTCATGTTTTTTAGATGCAACGCATCTCATGCTCGCCCCTCTGTCCTTCCTGCGTCTGTCCGGCGTTGTCCACCCAGCTGCGCCTTTCCTCTCTCCTCTATCCGATAGTGAACGCTCTCTCCCAAACAGACTGCGGGTTGGCGCAGCGCGCTCTCACTCTGTTACTAGGCGCCGGTGGGCGGCGCTGCACTCGGCGCTGCGCGCGCTGCGCATGTGCAATACTCTCTCTCTCCGCCCTCTCCTCTCCTTCAGGCGCTGTGAATATAAAGGCGGCATGCCGCGCTCCGACGGTCTCAGTCGATGGTCTTCCGCATTTACGCTTGCACTCTCTCGCAGTACTCGACGAATCGTCCAGCCCCTAACTGTGCACTTTGCGGACCACAAGGCACTCATTCTCGTCTGCAATAAAGACCGTACCTGAGCCTACATGTACTGCATGTGCATGCATGGTGAAAATGGAAAATTACGCCCACCTCCCCCTTCGCGTGAGAATCCCTGCTATAAGCGCCAATCAATACGATGGAAAACGCCAATGGAACCCCCCCATGAGATGCGTTGCATCACACCAGGGTTCCCGCGACGGGAGGTGGGCGTAATTTTTTCTTACACATTTCTGCCCTCTGTTTGGAGCGCGAGAAACATACAAAATGGTAGCTGAAAAATGAATGGAACTTTATATGACGAGTGTATATGGTTACCTGGAGCTATATGGATACGCGTGTGGAAATGAAACTATAGGTTTCGAAACCAACGCGTGGTGAAGTGGCTTTAAGACTATCGTGTATTCGATCGTAAACGAGTAAAATACGTCTCACATGACGGTCGTGAAACGCTTTTTCTGACCTGCTGCCCCCCTCTCCCTTTCCAGAAAAAAAAACACTATAAAAATGGCAAATTACGAGGCAGTTGCGTTTGGCACGTAAAACAGTCGTACCTTGTAACTCGAACTTTGCCTTATTCCAACCATACTAGTGGATGAATGAAGACACAGACGTCCTATTGTCTAACGGTGATTAATCTATATTTTCAAAACGGTGAATTCTTAGAAAAATTGACTTACTTCTCCATTCCCCTTCTTCCCTACCGACTGCCATCGAAAACACTCGGTTAGGCGTCGACTTTCGCGCCGTTCCGCCTTGGTTTACTCGGTCCCTAACTTGGGAACTTTGGCTAACCCGTGCAAAAATGACGCGACGCCCACACAGACATCCTGTCTCACCACCAATTTGTGCAACTAGGTTATCTTTGCAGGGAGCGTTACGTGGCACAGCCGCCATTTTTAGCTAAAAAGCAGTTTCCTGTGCAGGAGAAATCTTTTCGCCTCAAACCCACCACAAGCATCTAGAGGAAGTGTGAAAATATTAATTAAATCGTCCCGAAGGACAGGCCTTTCTTCGGTTGGACCCCACAGTTAAGGGCATATTGCCGTTAGCCAAGCGGCTGGCGTCAAGGACACGTCCTTGTACCTCCGCCAGCTCGAGCTGCGCAGGAGTGACTCCGAGGAAGATGGTGGGGATTAAGGAAAGGTGGAACTCGTCTGGAAGGTGTAAATACTGCCGGGTTGGCTGGCACATCATGGGGTGATGTCTCCCTTGCGGACAGTGACGGATGTACAGTGTGGGGTGGAAGGAGCACAGCATGGTAAGGCAGGGAGGAATTTGTGTGGAGGAGACGACAGCCAACGGCGTCCTTCCGGCCAGGGAAGCTGGGGAGGGGAAGGGGGGGGGAGTGGAGTACTGACGGTACTGCCTGTACTTCATAGGTATGCTGCATCCGAATAGTATACAGGGTGGCCAGATCCTTGTTTGGGTGGATATGAGCTGTTTTGGGACATGGGAGCATCTTAGGGTGGTTGGACCTGCCCGTAACACGCGATGTAGCGTAAGTGATACAGGTGCACATCAGCCGCACAACACTCTGATTCTAAGCAACCTCTCCGTGTGCCAATCACTTGTCAAAGTAATTTGCGCCGCAGAGGAAAAAAGAAAGCAATGAAATAAACGCGAACACGATGTTGCAGTAAGTGATTCTGTGGAACTAAATGGCTCCAAAAGACAAAGAAAGGAAAGCGAAGAGGACTCAAATGCAATGTAGCAGTTAAAAAGTCAGTGGAAAGTTGTTGCCGAAGCTTTCGCCTTCCATGAACGTAAGCATACTTGAGTGGCCCACCGAGTTTTATTTTCTTACCTCACTGGGGAGATATTTGATCCTGGAGCCAAATGGTCGACACTGGGAAGCGAACACGGTTCTCCTGCGCAAGGGCTACGCGTCCCAAGCAATTATACCTTCGTATGCATCCCAAGACAAATAATAAAATTCTAAAATTCTTTAGTAATCCTTAGTAATACGACTAGAAAGTTAATAGGATTACTTATAAATATTTATTGTAATCTGAGTCGCAGCTAATGAAGTTGTCTTTGTAGATGCGAAGCATCTCATGGTCGGTGGCTATGTCCTCTCTTGTCGTTGTCGTTGTTGCGCCGTCCACACCCCACTGCGCATGCTCGGCTTGCTGAACAACCGGTGGTGTCTTACCCTTCTATGGCTCTTGGAGCGACAGTGTTGCCGGTGTCTTCCTGGGGCCGGCATGAGACGAGCAACGCTTCACGCGTCTTCGACGTTTCATCGGTCGTCAGCAGCGGTGTGCGTCGGCGAGTCCTCGGCGGGCCGTGATTACAACCAGCCCACAACCATCTGGGGAACGTGCATCGACCTCATCTTCAGCAACTTGAGGGTTCATCCACTACAACAGCCCTTGACTTTACATTTCACAGACCATTACGCGGTCATAATCAAAGCGGAACGCCAACCACAGATCAAAGTCACCTACGTTGAACATGATGATGATAATGCTTAAATAAAGACAAACTCATACCACGTACGTCTCTCTCTCTCTCCCTCTCTCACTTTAATGTCTCTCTATTCTAACACCCCCCACCCCCCTCCAATAAAATTACACCATCTTCCCGTAGGGGAACCCTGAGTAGTATGCGAAACAGCCATGGGGTCAACGCAATTTCCCATTTCGTAGTTCCGATAAGTGAAAGTGTGGTAGTTACCATGGAAACCAAACGGTAGATATAGCGGTAGCTACGTACCTCAACCTCACGGAAACGACGAAACGGAAACTAATGGGCACTTGAGTCGACCCCATGCCTGCTTTGCATACTACTCAGGGTTCCCCTACGGGAAGAAGGTGTATTTTTTTTTTCATTTTATTTACCTGATGCGGGTTTCTATTTCCTGGGAAACATGCTGAATTTTTTTTTCCATTACCATACTCCTAATACTACGCTAGCAAGCTACGGGAATGATTGCCATCATTAGATAACACGAAATTTGAGGGCGCTCAAAAGATTCATTTTATGATTCGGAAATGCATGAGCCTCCCTTCAGGCAGAGCTGGGGTAGCTTATGTGTGGATGGGTGTGCAGACGGCTCTGCCCGTGGGAATTTGTGAATCGGCGGTGAGCCTGTGATGGCTGCTGTAGGCACTGGTCAATCCCCGTGAGTGGGAATTCTAGCATCTGGGATCCGTGTGCTCCCGTAGCCAAATTTGGAGTGGTGAATCGGCGGGGAGCTTCGCCTCAATCCCAATCTCATTTACGAGCTTTGGAAGAGAGCCTTGGCCAGATCCACCATCGATGACCAGCGTCAGCTGGTCGACAGGGCTGCAAACGCGGCAAGTGTCCAAGGTGTCCTGGACTGACGAAGACACCTTAATGCCTCCAATTAGTTCTCATTAAACATTTTCGCTCACTCTATCTCTCTCTTCCTCTCTATCATTCACGACAGCTGACGTCGTCATCGCCGTTACCCCCAAGTGGGTGCGTGTGAATTGTGGCTAATATTTGACGTCCCAGACGGCACTTCCGTCGCCAAAGCATACCCGTAAAGAAGGGTTGGATGGAACGCACTCCCGTAATTGCGCATGATTTTCACCATTGTTGTGTGAGAAGGCTCACGCGGCAAAGCTAATCATGAAAGGCTGATTGTTGTGGTCGCTCGTTACCTAATTACAGCACACGTGTTGGAAAGCTAGCTATAAAGGGGTTGATGGGAATGTTACCAACCGGATGTTGTTCTGAATAAAATTTGTTCAGCACTCGAATGATTACTGACTGTGGTGCGACAGACAATAGATCATAGATCGCTGATATGCCGCTGCATTTCATCACCCATGCCGGTTTGCGCCTATTGAAGTCAGCCTCAGGTGTCGTACGAGCAAGACCGGCTGTCACCTTCCTTCGCATGCGCTCAGGTGGATCCGGAAGGAACTGTATCAGCCGCCACAAACGAGCCGTGCACAGTCTTTGCCACTTGCTGAAAAACCTCCAGGTACTGCTGAAGCCCTCGAGCGGATTGGCAACGGTACGCTGCGTGGAGCAGCTTTATCGGGATCGCCAGCTTCTGACTACCCGTAGACGGTAGCGATAGTCAGCGGTGCAGACGGGCTACGTAATGCGCTTCAATCCTGGGTGGCTCAACTGAACACAGAAGCTTCTTTTGTTTTTAATGTATACAAAACAGCAAAAACAGGTCTCTGGTCGCATCGCCCTTGTGCCAAGATCCCAGTGACATAATTTGCAACTTTTCCTTGCGCAGGGTTAATTTTAACAGACGCTTAACGAATTGTCTGATACGTATTCGGAAAAGCGCAGGCAGAGCAGACACAAGCTACTGAATACCATCAAGCACATGATTCAGTGTCCGCTGTTGCATTTACATGTTTCTCGGTTTTTCTACCGCTTTGTTAACGTTAGATATTCTCGATAAATTGTCCTAGCCTTACAAGCAGCAAGAGTGCACCCATAAACCCATCGACCACGTACCACGTAGCTCTGACGTAACCGTCAGGATTATGCACATTTTATCGCTTCATTTGTGTCAATAAGGGTTAACAATAAATCGCAACACCGCGGGCGACGGATAAATTATGTTTGGATCGCACCTGCTACGTGTGCGCGATTCTTAACCATACGAATGTAGAAAAACATTTGTTCGCCATGCCTTTATTTCCAGAAGCTCACTTTCGCATACAGTATCACGGAAAGAAGCTTCCCGTACAGCTGGCGCTAAGTTCACGTGAACTGAGCTCGATTTTCTGAGTCAACCATGAAGGTTCTTGCGGAGTTAACACAATTAGTGGGCTCATGGGCCCCGCAATTATCTCCCTCCGCTGGAAAGCCCGGTTATAAGGTCGGCCTTGGCATCACTCAATTAGAGCTCCCTTAGTGCCTTAGGCTTTATAGTCCTGTGAGCCACGTGGTGTCACCAAAAAATCAACTGCTAAAACAAGTTCGTTCAAGCGACCGTCGTTCCAGGGGTGAGGGAGATCCCTTTTTCGCCTCGTGTGAGGCCAGCAACAACGGAGTGGGAGCCCCATTCTCATCCTTTATCGTCCTTAAGTTGGAGCCTTCTCCTACCGTAAGGATCGACTAACCAAGCCTTCGGGCCATTCTCTTCTGCAAAACGGCTCGCATAAAAAGAGGAATATCAAACAGACCACCTAAAAAAAGAATGCGATTGGACCGCTGGAGGATATTATTTACATAGAAGTTTATTTACATTTTATAGAAGTTTTTGACGTATACGAGTACACTCCTCTAACCTTCACGCTTCCATATCTCCCTGCTTATTTCATGAAAACCTTAGAATTGCTGCAGGTATTGCGTTTCAACATTTTCAATGTAGAGCATGGCAAATCATGTGGTGGAAACCAGTTTGGCGGTGACAGCTGTTTACCTCCCCCCCCCCCCCAATTGGTGTTTTTCTTGTTAATAAGCAGCCGCTTTTTCTGCCACGAGTTGATATATTTTCACAGCGCTTTTCCCCTTCCGACACAGAGGAACTTGTTATCACACTGTAGTAACTTTTTAAACCAGGCCATAAGCATCCTCAGAACATGCGCAATCAGTGAAACCTCGTGGTCGAGTCGTGATGATTGTCTTCTCAGAAGCCCGGCGTCCTGGCTTTGTTCTTTAATGAATTCCTTCGTCAACGGTGAGTGCGTGCCGCTGAGGCAAGCTAAAGTGGGCTAGTAAAGTCGTCGCAGCAGTAACAGGCGTCCCGTACTCGCCGCTTTACGAAGGACCACCGGCACACAACGCAATAAATGATACGATTCCAAACTATACCTTCGTGAGACGCCTTCAGCTACTTTTGTGCAGCTGAGATGGTTGATGTGAAAAAGAGGGCAGTAGGGAGAAGTATCCATAGCCAAATGAATAACGTATTGACCAATTTTAGCATAATGGTGACAGAGCTCCCGCGTGAGATTCTTGACAACAAAGCCAACATAAACAACCACTGCCGTTGCAGAGTGACTGAGGCTTCGAGTCTAACAATGCCGCAGCTGCAGGAACAGGTTTTCAGCCAGATTCACAAACCAACCTTCATTCTAATGGCCGCTACTGGCTCTCAGATTTTGATAAGCGCCCTTTAAGAATTTTGACGGCGCGTCTTACGAATAATTTATTTCGCGCTAGTCCACAGTCTCAACAGTCCTTCCATATATGCTGTGTAAGGGGTAGATTCGAGGAATAATGACGAGTGCGCTCGAGCCATCACCACTGGTCCTGTTGTGTGGTGCAGCCAGAGACAGTGCCACATCATAGGAGAAGTATATGGCGGGCGCGTAAAAGTGCGCTTAAGCGGACCCCTGAAGGGAACTCGGGAAAGCGTTCATTCTCGTTGCACTGCCACTCATGTTAACATGACCAGGAGCCCAAAGCAGAATGGTGTCGTGTGGGGCAGGTGTCATCGTCACCTATTGGATGAGGTTCTGTGTGTTTAATTCGTGGGGATTATGTAAGTGGTACCAGTCTCTGAATAAGTAAACTGGAATTGCGCATGGGGTTGTGATGCGGCGTGTTGGCCACGGCGATAGCGGATTCCTCCGAATCCATGCGATCAAGCACCGCTTGATATGCGAGTGAGGGGAAAACTTCTCTTGTGGCGTTATAAAATGCCGTGATGTCCATCTGGTCTTAGAGAAAATCATTAGTATCGGTGAAGGATACCGAGAAAACCCTAGTGTTGATGAGCTAAGTAGTCCTGTTTGAAGCAGAGCCCGCAGGTTCTCGCCGGACAGGGTTGTATTTGTCTGCTCATGTGTAAGTGTCCAGTCTATATTAATGTAATGGAAGAGAGCCCATGTAGGTGGTTTAGAGGCGAATGGGCAGTTGGCGTTAAGGTGGACTTTTAGAGCCCCTTATACTTGAACAATGAAGGCAAAGAATGCCTAACAGACAAGAATGTGTATACGGTTGAAATCACTGTTAAAATTCTGGGACGGTATTTAAAATGCGGAAGATCGCAGGGGTGTTTATTAGCCTAAGCAGACTCCCTTACGCGGTCTATGCAATCAAGATTCCATGAAGCCCTTCCTTTCGGGCGCGGCTTATTCCAAAGAGGTACGAAATTTGTCTGATTTGGGAATGTAGAAAGGACAGGTGGGCATACAGGATCGCTCCGAAGTGATAGCTGAGTCCTTAACATTGAAGGCACTTACGAGTTGGTATTGGGGCATTCTTTTTGCTCATACGATATAGTTCCTAAAAAGCATATTCGCTTCTCACTATGTATTTAGAAACTTCCGAATGCGCAGAAAAAGTAAAATAAACAATTGTTTAGTTGCGGTGGCGTATTCATGTTCTTTAGTAATAACTATTTGCCATATTCAGAGCCCTGTTACCTAAACTCAAAAATGATCAGCTACTGGTTTAAATCTCGAAAGTGTTTTGCAGCTTACTTCTCTTACGTTTCACCATAGGCATGTGGGACTTATTGACAAATTTATCGCTTCTCTAACACTCGGCGTGTGCAAATGGTGTAACGTTGGTCGACATTTCTCTCGAACGGTGGAGAAAATTTTCCAACTTCAAAGAAAACTGATACCAAGCTTTGTCGTTTTCTGTTTGGTGAGAAAACGTCCTGCGATATCCTAGCTCCTGTCAATTGATCCAATACCCGCTTTGTAACATTGTTAGCCGTCGAATTTATTGAATGCAGTCGCCCATCAACAGTACCCATTTCTTATTGATTTAGATGAACTTCAAAGCATAAACCACCACCTTTTAGACAGCCTCAGCGGAGTAACAATTAGAAACCTTTAAGCAAACAAGGTAGCTGGGCCAAGTTTTGGAGTAATCCAAGCAGGGTGATCTATGCTGCCCAACGTGACGGGATGCTGTTTTATCCTCGTTGATTGTAACCCTTACGCACCTTAGATTCACCAGTGTGAGGTTATTTTTTGCCTGCTAACAACTTGCTTTCCCCTTTTTTTGGTGCTGGTTGATCGCATGCTTGCGCTAGAGCACCATGGAAGAGCTCGCGATCGAATACATTTTATCCGAGAGATTGATTCGCGAGAGTGTATTATCGGTTGATCTTTCTAGCTTGGCCAAGTCTTCACCCAATTCGAATTACAAGCATACATGCCCTAGTGCACTAGAGAAAATTCCTGAAAGAGAACCTTACTTCCCTGGCATTTTGAAGCATTGCCGCAAGGTCTGAATGTTTCATCTTTCCTTCGTAACAGGTGTACCGCTCCTTCTAAAAAATATCAAAATATTCACAGGCGAGAACTAATAATTACACGTAGCTCTGAGTAACTTATGTCCATGAGTAGCTATCTAGCTCTCCGATAGAGGAGAGCTTGGAAATTGACGAAGTTCTACCGGGGAACGCGATAGCT
Source organism: Haemaphysalis longicornis (assembly GCA_013339765.2). Classification (NCBI taxonomy): domain Eukaryota; kingdom Metazoa; phylum Arthropoda; class Arachnida; order Ixodida; family Ixodidae; genus Haemaphysalis; species Haemaphysalis longicornis. The sequence continues at coordinate 146,327,024 of CM023451.1, read as the reverse complement.
TTCGCAGGAATAATTTCCTGCCTTCTACTTCCTCCACTTCAGTGGGCGGCCTAGTTTAATTCTATGACTTGATCAAGTACTACGCCTACATACGGCTCATTGATCTCATAACTTTGGCTGGTTTTCCAACACCATCTTTTATGGGGAAAGAGCTGATCCAATTCTTTACCCAACGCCCTGCACCATCAGGGATATTACCATCACCTTTGGTGCGGGCTAGGTTGACGATATTCGGCGCCGAGCGTAGTATTCTGTCTCCCAAGCAATGCATTGAGGCGCATACACAGAATGGCAGACAAGCCGATACGAAAGCGCCGATATCGAGCTCGCCAAAGCTACAAAAATTTGGCGAGGGAAGTGAAACGCAGTCGGCCAAGACGGGAGGTGTCTTCAGTGCGCATGCTCCAATTATGACGCAGGTGGTACAGCAGATGGTTGCGTGAAACCGCTGGCGCCTTCTCGATCCCGTTACACTTTTGCGATAGCGTCGAGCTAGTCATCATGAGAAAAGATCACGCGAAGCCTACAGATTTGCTCCCTACTTTGTTGCATAAATTTAAAATCGCCGCAAGGATTACCATTATACAGGCTTGTCACCCGTTTCCTTAAATTAGGGTGCACTGTCAGAAGATATGGGGAGTCGACTCCAGAGAGCCAACAAACCCCACCGAATCCACAGGGCACAGGTGACAAAGGGGGTGGCCGTCTGATGTGCGGCTTTCGCCGACCAGAGCGGCAAGAATGAGCAAGAGCCTTGAACGGAAAACAGCACAAAGACTATATTCAGACAGGCAAGTTACAAACACAAGCACGAGGTAACGGATCAATAATGACAGACAACTAAGATGGAATTCGAATACAAGAAACAGTCCAATTAGACGAAATGATATAAACAGGAGCGTTAACAAATGAATATTACGAAGCGTAGCAGTTAACTAATAGAAAAACGAACAGTTCGATGCTTATGAGAGACAGAGTCCCCGCATATTCACCGACCGGGCCGGACGATGCACCGCTGTCGGAGGCGATTCGGCTACCTGGGAAGCGTGGCTTCGCTGTAGGCCAGGCGTCCGAGACGATCACGGTGATTCGAGGCCCGGGAGTACGTTGGAGTCCTCCAGGGTGCGGGTCGCCGATGGTGTGATGCACAAACTGAAGGGTGCCGTTGTCACATCACGAATGCCAAACGTAGCTGGTTTGCTTAGGCGCGGCTTCTCTTTTTATAGGCGCGCCGGCGCGGAGAGGGAGAGCACAACACACAACGCGCCCGCCGCCGTCAGCGAATAACTTCACTCTTCTCCCTTCTAGAATCATCGACGCTCATTAGCACTGGCAAGGCCACGCGCACCTCCTCGAAAGTACTGGAAGCTTCGACGAAACTGGAGCGACGGAGGTTTTATTTTTGTTGTTTTCTCGCCGGCGAGCCGGCGAGTGATCGTGTTACCGTCTCTTCGTTCGAGAAAGTTCCAGCCTTGTCTCGGGGCGAATAGAACCGAACTGAATGAATCGAACGACTGCAAGAAGAATTAGGCGCTGTGCAAAAAAATGAAAAATATATAAGGTACTTTTAGACGTCGTACGCTCGAGTTTGTGACAAGGCTAAAGTTTTAGCAAATAGTTTTTCCCCTTAGTTTAATAGTGTAACTATGCCATTCATTACTCATTACTTGCGGGACTGCTTTGCTGACTTTTATGGTTGCCTCGTGTTGATGATATTATGTACTTGCTTTTTGCGAAACAGCGGCTCGCACTCGTAGACATGTCTGCTACGGGGCGTTCATCTGCGGCAGGTGCGGCTGCGCCGTTCCCGCTCTCGCTATAAAGACGGCTTTTAAACATCGAGTAAGTGTGCTTCCTGAGTTGTCTACGATGCTTGTGGTGAATCGAAACGCACCCAGCGCAGCAATAAATATCCCTGGGCGAGATCCCGAACAGACAATTCCTTTGTTTTTCATTACATGCGGCTTTAAATGAGGGACCATTTAGGGGAGAGACGGTTTTATTGGCCTTTCACAATGGAGTCACAATTCCATAGGAAAAAATTCCAATAGGAAGCACACGCAATGGGCTAGGAAGGGATCGGAATCTATGAGAAAACCTGTTGCTTTATTGTTGCTCTATATCGTACAAAAAAAACCCATAATTATCTGTGATGCAAGTCGCTTTCAAGTACTTTGATAGAGAGGGAGTGAGTGAGTTACAACATTTATTTGTGCATAAATGAAAGTTAGAAAGGGAAGTCTTGAAGACTGCCCCCCTCCCACCTCGGTAGTCAGCCAAGAGTCCTTCTTCCCTGGCGGCGGCTTCGGCCATCTGGATAGATGGACCTGTTCTCCCGGATCCGAGAGGAATAGCATGATGAGAAAAACGCTTATTTGAGCCGCTAAACTGGGAGTGGTTTCATAGTAAGGGAATCCATGTGATTGGCAGAAAGCCTTCGCTCTCGATTGCAGGAGTTTCTGAACGTCACAAACTAGGAATTGTTGGTGTTTTTAGAGTGAAGGCATATTTTTCTTTTGACGTGACGTCACATTTTGTGGTTCAGTCCTCCGTGAACAGGTTGTACTCCAAATAAAACAGAATGTAAACAAATGAGCTTTTAGGAATGCTATGAAAACGGAGGCGCCACTCAATGACTTACTAGTCACCCAGATTTTTATTTCCCCGCTTGTACCCGAAGTTCCGGCTGCAAATATTAACCTCCCTTGAAGGCTGAGGCGCTGACGGTACTGCTTTTGGGAAGGCATAAAAGGTGAGTTGTCTCGGCAGAACTACACAGTTTAGCGGTTGTCGAAGCAGCTTCGGAGTATACTTAAGCCGCCATAAATCTTGCAACGACCTGCATATTGCAAATAAGCGTTTACTGCTTCCATTCACTTTTATAAATGTGAATCGGTATTATGCTTTCCCGCGGCCGATATTAAAATGAACGGCGATTCAATAAAGGCGGTAAAATTGGTGCTTTATCAATGTTCCCCTCGCAGTGTTATTGAAATCAGAGCGACGCGCAATATTTTCCCGGATAGAATAGAAACGTGGGAAGGTTTTGGAGGACTTGGAAAACGAAAAAAAAAGATAAAAATTTCATGATCGTGAACCCAGAATATTTTCTTACTCATACGGTAACTTACTCATTTTCTCTTACTCATTTCCTTAATCATACGGTAAGCAATAACACAACGCAATAGCTTAAAGCCAGCAGTTCTACCGTATGAGCTTCATTTCACGGTCGATATATAGAATGGTGGTCTAGATTTTCTGGTTTTATTTATTTAGTCTTACACCCACAGCGCCATTCAGGCATTACAGCGGGGCGGGTGGGGGGTGCGTTATACAGCGCAATTTGAACAACCCGGTAGTCCACAAAAGCAATGCACTGTAACAAGAGTTTGTAACATTGTAACAATAATTATCCAAGTACAGGTGACACAGAACGAGATTTGAAAGGGCGGCTGCAAAAGCTTCATTATTTGATATGCTAACTGTGGCAGCAGGCAGTCGATACCACTCTGTAGCTGTTTTGGGGACCAAAGGGCTTGTAAAAAGATTCGTTCTGCAAATATGTTCTCTAACTTTGAGTTCATGGTCTGTTCGCTTGGATATATAATGCGGCTGAGAAATGTACTGATTGCGGTCTAATCCAGTGCGGCCATAAAATATATTTTGAAAGAACTTCAAACGCAATGTTTACCTGCTTTTTTCTAAAGGCTCACATATTAATCTTTCTTTTGTAGCAGTAATGCTAAGGTTTCTGTCATAATTACCGATAACGTATTTTGCTGCTTTGTTCTGAACTCTCTCAAGTTTGTCGCGATCGGTACTCGTGCTAGGGTTCCATACAGTGCACCCGTATTCTAAAATTTATGTTACATAGCTCTCGAAGAGGATATCACGGGCTTGGTGACGAAACAGCTTATTTAAAGTTTTATTTCGCAATTCCGCTGGTAATGGTTGGATGCTACATTTTGAATACCCCCGGTAAGGTGCAAAGGGTCTCAACTGTAGAAAATGTAGTGTCCAGCCTCCCTGCCCCTAGGTGATCCAATTATCTACGTCCGATTCTGTCTCAGCATCGTCCCCGTAGAAAAAGTTGTCCTGGTTCATATATGTACTCCCAGCCAACCCCTCCTCTCAGACAACTTGCGTGAATAAAGCTTGCAGTCCCTTGGACAGCTCCTTCCACAGCTTTTTTCTTTGTGCCTGGGCCAGAGGCATTCGTTGGTATTTCTCGCGGCTCTGTTGCGCTGTTCCCTTTGGCGTGCTTCACTGAAGGCAAGGGCATTTCCGATAATAGTAGCTTCCTTCCACCAATTTCCCCCTTGCGTGATGGCACTCCCTGCGATACCTTGGTGACGCCTTCATGTGAGAAAATTCTGCACAGACGAACGGGTATTCATCTGTACGATCTGCCCTGGCTATTTTGTAGAGATGAGATACCACCTCATCCGCTTGAGCATGGTTAGCATTTTTTTCTTTCCTTTCACTGAAGAACGCCCAAAGAAGTACTAAATGTTGAATACACGTGGTCACCAGCATGCTCCGGCTAATGCTTTTTCTTAACGAAGAACTGTTTGACCATTCCAGTTCCGCAGTCTTTGAAGTTTCGATAGCGAGCTTGCTGATGCTCTCCGGAAACTTGGCTGGAATGTGTGTGGCACTGATTGGCATGCGATCTTCGGACTAACCGTGTTGTACCTTTTCTAGCGTGTTCCAGACTTCCCCCGCGGTTCACCAGAGTGCTTTCATTGACATCCACAACGTTTCGCTATCCTTTGGCATCCTCTTGTGTCCTTTACAGTAGTCAACAGACTCCGAGGTGGGCATTTCAAACCTTGCCTCGTTCCCTGGAATACTAGGCGTTTCCAACATCTAGTTTTGGTGGTCAGCCGGGGACTCGGGCACGACAGAGGATTTTGGGTGCGCTAGTCAAGAAGTGAACTGGTAGTCCTGGTCGTCTTGTTGAAAAGCGCTTAAGGGTTCAATCGGTGAGGGCGTACGAGCAGGTGACGATTTTTTGAAGCCCAGGTTCCTTGCGTTGGCTGATCTGAGCAGTACGCACCTTCTGTTCACTTAAAGCTGTCGATGTGCTGCACCTTTTTAGTAAAACCTTTTTTACTTCCTACTTGGGAGACGGCAATCGTCCGTGAGATCATTTTTGATACAGCTTCAATGCTTGCTGATTATGGCCTTGAGTGCGTACGACCGTACGACGGTTCTTGAGTTGAGGAACTTCATTTTTCCGCCACCGTAGTAGCACTGTAGGCGGCGTTGGACAGGTGCTTGACCCACCAAAAAGTTAGAAACAGTCGGGCGAAGAGATCGACACAGGAGACCGCTGTTCTGAGACGCTGCTACGTTTTCTTTATCTTCTACCCCTTTTAAATTCAGAGCACCTTAGGGGCCCGGCTTGTCTCGCCGTAGTTCGTCTAGGCCACGGTATTCAGCCATTGTAGTCACGGCATCGCGCATTTCAAATGCAGGCTTCGAAAAGGTAACCGTTTCGCCTGGTCGAGATCGAAACTGGGTCCCTCGCGTTACGAAGCTGATGTCTACCTACTGCGCCCCACAGGGACACGTTACTACTATGCAAAGTGTTGGGGGTGATCTTTGCGCTGCTCCGTCGTAATGGAGGCTGCCGTTGCGACGCCTGAAATAAGTACAGAATAATATAAATTAAACGAAAACACCATGAATTGTCGTATTAACAATACAAAATAATAAAAAGCTTAATTTAGTGTCTCCCTATAGGCCTTTTCAATGGCTGCGGCGTCCCTCTCCTAGCTGCTATCTGTATTAGCGCCAAGCTGATACTGAACTACTGGAGAGGGCGCGACAGTCCCACCGACAAACGACTGCCCTGCATATCGACAGCTTTTATGTTGAGTAGAACTGCATTGATATCTCTACATTCAATGCCCCAAATCTAAGATTAAATGATAAAAACACGAGCGCATCCAACACAGCCAATCATTTTTGGATGGCCTAAAAGGCTTGATTGTAAAAATACATATACACACAAGCAGAAACGTTGTTTCTTTGTATAAAAATTGTAGAGCTTGTTTCAAAAAGCTGAAGCATTCTTTTTAAGGTTTCGCCAACTGGTGGAAGCCGCTCACACCGATTGATGACTCTCAGCAGAGAAAATGCCTCTAGCGATTTTATAGTTTGCAAAACTTTTCACCAACTGGTTCATGTCTCCATACTCAAGAAGTACTAACTTTAAATCGAGCGGCTGAGCAATCTGCCAGGCCACGTCCGCTTTTAGTCTCAGCCTCCCGTTGGATTTGCCAAGAAATAAAAAAAACTCAAATAAATTTTCACTTGGGTACCTAACGCGAAGGAAGGCTAAAGCTTTCCTTGGCTAAAGCTTTTCTTCGTATGCCGTTGCAATGAGTGAGAGCGTTGGCCCATCACCCATGATGGCGCTCTATATTAGCGTCACGCAGCCGTTACGACGGGACAAGCTACGTAAAACGTATTGCATGTGAAGCCACAATTTCCGGTTGGCGACATTAGGTCTCTAAGCGCAAACTTAGGTCTAAAGCCACTCGCGGAAACTACACCTTACCATCCTACACACTGCTCGCGCGCCATCTCTTCGAGCAGCACCGTAGAGTGGAAGATTTCAGCGGGTGCCAACTTTGGCGCAACTAACGTCATACCGGAGTATACCCGCATTTGCATGGCCCATGCAAAAAGGACATTAGGTGGGTAACGTTCCTCGCTAACAGCCTAATATTATATCATTAATAAGTGTGCTCAAATTGATCATGTATAGCTTGAGTACACGTGTCCAACACATTTCTAAGTCGAAAGCCACAACACATTCCCTAGTTTCACCTGTAGTCAGCCAGTGTCATTGCGCTGTAGTAAAAGAGTTGATGGCTGCCCGTCTCGCAGTCCGAAGGCCGTGGGTTCGGATAGCCGTCCACTACCCAGATCTAGCAATATTTTATCAACTTTATTACTTTGCTTCTACTCTCTTGCCTGGTCGGTGGTTTTGTCTCCCGTCACTCAGTTGACGTGACGAGTCAAGGTAACGAGTCAACTGTAACGAGTCCACGATAACGAGTCAAGTAAACTTTCGCATACAGATATCAAAAGGTGCGGCTTTCACAAAATCAAAACTGAAGCGAAATAATGTGGGCGTGCCGTAATTTAAAAGGTATCTCGAACTACAGTCAAACCCGATTATAACGAACCCGGATAGAGAGAATTATGCTATATATCGAACAAAAAAATTCAGTTACAAAAATACACGAGAAACATATTCCTTTTAACGAAGTTCATATCTGATATATCGAACTCGGCGCGACTAGAATTGCCTCCAAAATGCATGGTCTCGAAGCGTCGATTGAGATGTTGATTGGCTCCGATGGAGATGTTGAGCCTCCCATGGAGCGACGTGATATCGGCACTTCCCGTAACTGTTTCCGACACGCCTGACTCACGATTAAACCCTCCCAGTCAGCGAGTCCGGACCAACATGTATGCATCGATGAACTGTGAGAAGAAATCGCCAACGTTCCCGATGTTGTGCTGAAAGGAGTGCCCTTCTAGGATTGCCCTAGTGTCGTCGACGACGACGTTACCCTCACTGTGGGCCCCTCGGACGCCGACACCGTCACCGATGTAATGGTTGCTGGCGCTGCTGGAGGCACGAAGAGGCGGAGGATTGTCGCGAGTGCAAGCCGTCTGATGCTTAATAAAGCGCTTTCGCCAGTCAATGTGCTCCACCAATATTGCTTCGATATTGGAGGACACCGACTGCAACTGATGCAAATGATGTCTGATGTTGGAAATGCTGGGCTAGTTGACGCCGCCAAAACGAAAGTGGAAACAAGAACCACCACTTTTTGGGAAAGTAGGTCGTTACAGCAGAAAGTAGGTTTACTGCTTGCAACAAATAGATAGTTTTGTGTATGGTAATGGCATACTTTATTGTGTTCGTTTCTGCATGTGGGGATGGCAGGAAGGGTGAGGGGGTCCCACGTATTGCGAACTCGTAACACAAAACTCGCTATAGGCTTGTTCGGCTATTTCGAACTATTGAATATATCGAACGAATCGTGGCGCATATTGCAGTTCACTATAACCGGGTTTGACTGTACCAGGTCCGTTGTCGACATTTAAATGAAAACAAAGTTCTAGTTTTTTAAACTAACGACTGGTTGGGCCTGCCCCCATGGCCTGAGATCATGCACCATTAAAATAAAATAACAAGCAAACTTGTGTCGCTTCTTATTTCACCTGATGAGTGCTTCGGACCCCGAAAGGAGCATCGCATATTGCGTTGTTATCACAGAGGAACCCGAACGAAATAGCACGAACGAATACTCGCGACATTCTGCACCACAGTTCGAGAAATGCAGTAATTTACGAAGATACAAGGGCGAGCGCACGCGCGAAGATCTCTAAAGCGTTTGTGATACACGAAGAGGAACCTCGTGTGTGAGCAACCCGTCATTAGCACTCCTGGAAAAGGAAATTTTCGTACTTGTCGGGACAGCGTTGTCCGTTTGAGAGCAACATTCCCTCTTTTTGGAAATAACAATTTCTTCATTGATCATGCGTACGGCTACTCGTCGAAAATATTTTGCCTTTATATTCTGTTATTTGTAATCAAATAAACAGTTGTTAGTCAGCGCCTGTGTCATCTTTTATTCCCTTCGTCCCGTGTGTCGCGCTGTTCTTTAAACTTTGGAACCAGTTCGCGGGCAGTTACAGTAGGCCTGTTCCGCCATTTTGCGGATCATTGGAACCATATCTGCCGTTTTTCTTCTGCTTCTTCTGCGCCTCTCGGCAGGGGAGTGCAGGCAAAGACATGATCTCCTCCTGTACCCGCCTGCCACATCTGGGATCGAAAACGCGCAGGCAGTTCACGCGGTGCGCGCTGCACCACTGAAACAAATGGCGAAGTGTTGCACCTGCCGATTTGGTTCACATGATGCAGGTGGATTGAAAGGACCTTCAATTTTGGAACCTGCTCTACCAGCGCAATGTGTGGCAACAGGGATTGTATCTGTCACAAGGCTTCTTTTTTCTTTCCTGAACGTTATTTGCCATCATCATCATTTGCCACCACGTGCGGTCAAGACACTATTAAAAAAAAGCAATGCCATGAAGTCGTAGAAAGCCGCCGCATTATAAAGATCGCAAAGATTTCTGCGGACTTCTGCGGACGAGTGTTTATTGTGAAAACTCATTTAGACCGGTGGCGCAACATAGGTCTGATGCGTGAGAAATTACTGTCGAAGTACGTAAAGCTTGAGACCGAAATGAAAGTGGCTTCCAAGTGTCAAAATAGATGGGAAAAATATGCACGCCACTTAAAAAATGGAATCAATAACTTAGACAAAAAAAAGTGGAAGCTGGTTTAGGTGGTTGAGACATCCTTAGAGCCTCTACGACCTGCGCCCTCTTGTTTGTCGATTTTAAGGACTCTTTTTTTTTTCTTTGAGGCCCTACGTTTACTGGAGAAAAGTCATCTCTTCTGAGTACACTACAAGTGCATACTTTGCCAGCACAAATATTTGCTTGCTGCTCCAACGTTGAAGTCAAGAGCCAAATCATATGTAGAGGGGAAGGCAGGCCAAGCAAAAGAAAACCGTCTATCCTGCTCTCAGAACAACCGTTTGGGCGGGCAAATGTTGCCCAGTGGCGAGTTGGCTAGTTCGGTGCACTCTGAGAACTCCTTTGACTGGAAGTGTTCATTCAGCGCTTTGCACTTAAGTGGTGCAAACATTTGGCCAGCTGCCTGCTTTTTTGTTTGCACTACCAATATTAGGACGTAATTACGCTTCCACGTTATTTGTGTACTCTTACAAGAAAACAAATTGCTCGACAACAGGAACATTGGCTGGATGCAGAGTTATACTGCATACAACTCCCAAGTAATATGCATGAGGTATACAGAATAAATAAAGTCAAGCGCATTATTAATCTATTTTTCACAAATTTCTTTTTCCTGTTCAACCATTTTTTATACTCGCCGAGCCACAAAGGATACATTCCATGCGCAAAATCTGTTCTGTCGGGCTGACGTGCTGTTCTAGGTTCTAAGCTCAAGACCATGTGTGAGTTGTTTAGTGTGCTTTGAAAACTTTTGTAAAAGAAGATTGACCTACAAGGCTTTGTAAGCGCCTGAAGTGGCAGCTGAAAATTAAAAAGAAAGGAAAGAGGTGAAACAAAGAAAGTAATGTTAACCAGACTGTGGCCTACTTTGCTGCCCTACACATGGGGAAAGAAAAAAACAGAAACAAAGAAGAAACGACTAAAAAATTACGCCCACCTCCCCTCGCGGGAACCCTGGTGTGATGCGACGCTGAGGGGGGTTCAAGCGCAAGCGGAGAGCAAACGTCGACCGAAAGGCCGCCGGAGAGCGGCACACCGGTTATATGCGCAGCGCGCCCGAAGGAGAGGAGACCTGCACAGAGTACTGCACATGCGCAGCACCTCGCGCAGCGCCGCCCACCGGCGGAGTGAGAGCGCGCTGGGCCGCACATGCGCAGATGTTGAGAGAGAGAGTGTTTGCTCTCACCTGGGCACGCGCCGGCACCAGTGCGTCTGCCGCGGCTATGACGCAACACAATCCAACACAATCCACTTTAATCCAATTCAATCAAATCAAATCAAATCCAATCCAAGACAAGCCAAACCAAGCCAATCGAATTCAATCCAATGCCCCTCGCGAGAGAGTGTTCGCTATCGGAGAGGAGAGGGGGTGAGCGGAGGAGAGTGCGGACGCCAACGACGGACACACGCAGGAAGGACAGGGCCGCCGACAAGAGATGCTCTCAGCGTCGCATCTAAAAATGAGGGTGGGGTAGGGAGGGGCCGGCGGCGAGTCACAACCACTACGTCCGGAGCGATGAGCAACCAGCGTGCACGGTTGCCGACGCAGGCCCAAGCCATTGAAGACAAAATCGTGAATGAACAGCACCATGCCGTGACTGGCTGGATAAGTAGTGCCTCATTTGCCACACGGTTTCCTCTACGTGCTTTACACGCTCACTGCTTGTACGCGCGTAGTTCCACCTCCCAATTCCGGTGGAATTTTCATCCTCGTTTTCCCTGAATAAACCAGTGATTAGTTTTCATATGCGTCGGCGGTACATCGTCGCGCGGGTTCAGTCTCGCGAACCCTTTGTGCTTGAATGAGGTTTCTTCAACCTTAAAAAAACTATAAAGCTGAGTATGAACCAGAGCAACAGAAAAAATACGGACGAGTAAATAACGTTGCCATATTGTGATTTATGAGAGACGGAGAAGCACTGTAATACTATCAATGCATGACGATTGTCCTCGGAAAATCACACGCCTGTCCAAAATGCAAAAAGTTGCGCTGCGTAGCTATACATGCGGTCTTAAGCAAGTATAAATTACAATGCCTCATGACTGGGCATGGCTACTCACGGCTAAGACACGATTTGTATAACAACTTGGTGACTACAGAAGAGTATTACAGTAATTACGTCAATTAGGGTCGCCTTAACTCTTTCGCTACCGCGCCTATCAAAATCGATCAATTTGATCTATACTTTTGGGAGCGCCTTTTCATAGCGTTCCAGGTGTTTCTCGAACAAGTAAAGCTGTTCGGAGTTAGATCAGAAAAATGGCCTTTCGAAATCAGTTTTGTTTTCATTTTTGCAACGGAAACGTGATTTTTGACACGCTTTTGAATCACCTGGGTGTGGAAAAGGGGCGTGGTCATCGCGCGTCACGGCTACCAACGAAGAATGCGTGCAACTCGTAATTATTCTGCACCAGCGCTTGTTTTTTGCTATCAGGGCGTGAATGGGGAACTAGCAAACAATTTTCAATCGTCAGGTTCGTGCTCTGATAGTAATAATCCCAGAAATCGGCTGAAAATGTCAAGCAGTGCCTGGTTGCAAAGCTACTTTATGACTTTAGGTAGTTTTATTGCATTTGCGCACGTTGTTATAAGTACTGTGGTAGTTCTAATTACGCCAGGACCATTCGCAAACAGTTTACAACAGTTTCGTTTTCGTTTCTGCATCGCGAAATTCATATTTAGCGCTACTACGCAGTTACCCAACTTCAAGGCTACCTGCCATGGCGCCTGAAGCGTCCGCGACTGATCCTCGAACAAAGCACGGCGCTCCTGATTTCCCTCCACCCTAACCCGATTTCTGCGATAAGAACTTCAGATGCAAGTCAAAAGGTCACACCCAGTCGCCAGATATCTGTTCCGCCGAGGACAGCGCTTCAAACCGGCCTTACACTGCCAGCTGTTCGCCTTCCAGTTTCGTTTCCATGCGAGGGTATATCCGGGTGTCTAATGTTGCTGCTTAATTGAACTGTCTATTCGGACGGAGTCTCTCATAAGTTTTTGTACTGTTTCAAATGAAAACTGTTAGTGGCACTGCAATAGAGGAGGCTCGTTGTGCTGATCTTTTTCAGCGCTCAACTGCTACTCTGCTAAAGATCGCAGGGCACGATTCTAGCTCATCATACCTCATTTTTGCGAGCAAGGCTACAATTGCGAGTAAGAAGATGATAATAAAGCTCAGCATTATGTTTTGAGAGATAACTGACCATGAACGACAACAAGCATCAGCCACTGCGTTCCGTTTTCAACTTCATGCATGTTTTTTCCGCATCGCGTGCTTGTCCCAAATATTGTGCTCGCTGTAAATGCAAAGTCAGCCATTGACAAGATGTTTTTACGTTATGTGGGGGCAAATTGGTGCTTCTGATAATGACAAACCGCCAGATTTATTCCAGGAAACCACCCGAAATTGCACATTTTGAATTGGAGGTTGGGCTTCACCGCATGACACGAGCACCGTGCATGCTAACATTTTTTTTTATATCTGACAAACTGTTCCGCGCAAGTCGACATTTTTTCTAGGGCGCGTTTTTGAAATAATTTCCTACAAAATGCATATTCTAATTTTTTTCTACTACAGGTGGTTTGATATACACAACTCCTTTTTTATCATTTTTGTCGACCAATTGACAAAAATTTTGGTTTTGATATTTTTTTACAACTATGATATATGAAAACCTCTAAAAAACTGGTATTATTGGAAATGCCGTTAAATAATCTGTATTTGTGCTCCTGCAATCAGTGCCTAACCAATTTTTTAGCAGGAAAAAAAAATTTTCTTGGACCCCTAAAATTGGTCAATCTTCCGGCGGTAGCGAAAGAGTTAAGGCTACGCAAACTTACGAAACCCACCTCGGACTTCTCGAGGTTGCTAACGAACATAATGACAACGACTGCCGGTGACGGCTGTGACTACCGAGAGCTAAATAAAACTAAATTAAAACTAGGAGCAATCAAATTACTGCGATTACAAAAATAAGTTTAAGGACTGTTAAAGAGAGAGAGAGATCGAACTTTATTCGAAGCGGCCCATGTCCGGGCTGCCGAAAATGTGGTTCTGGTGGGCCTGGAATACGTTCAGACGGGAATTCTGCAGGTGTCTGGGCCCCGCACGTGGGCAATGGGCCGGGCGAGGTGAGGCGAGGCCAAAGGATGGGGCGAAGATCTGGCGGAGGAGCGGCCCAGCTTTCCCATGAGTATGGAATGTGGGATGGTATAAGCTGTGGATGAAGAAGGAGGAGAAAAGCGAAAGGAAAGGCCGAGAGGTTATCCAGGCTTACAGCCCGGATTGCTACTCGGCACTGGGGAAGGGGTGTTCAGGGGATAAAAGAGATGGCAGGCGAAAAAAGGGGGGATAGGAGCGGGGTCGCGCACACACTTTTAGTCCCTTCGTGGGCACTAGAGTCTCTCAGCTAAACCTGTGTCCTTCATAAAACGCAGAAGGGCTTTTGTTGCTTTCTGCGAAGTCGATTGTAGGGGTCTTTGTCCTAGAATAGTCTCTAGCTTGAACTGTTGATTGTCCAATCTTCTGAGCTCGGCTGCCAAAACGCGTCTTTCCGATGAATACTCGGGGCAACAACAAAGCACATGGTCGATTGTCTCTTCAACCTCGCAGGCGTCGCAGTGGGCACTACTGGCCATTCCGATGAGGAAGAAATAGGCTTTCGTGAAGGCCACTCCCAACCACAGCCTACAAAGTAAAGTAGACTGTGATCGAGTCAGCCCACACGGAAGACGCCGCTGGAGTAGAGGGTCCTGGTTGTGGAGGCGCGGGTGCACAAAGTCCGGTGTATTCCATTGAGTAATGGAGGTCCTCCGCGCGAACTGACGAAGCAGTCTAGCGGCATCAGTCCTTGCAAGCGGAAGCAAGATGGTCCTTTCACTGTCATGGCCTGTCCGGGCAGCTGCATCAGCCGAGACATTGCCGGTGACTCCACAGTGACTTGGCAGCCACTGAAATACAATATTATGGCCCTTTATGACAGCTGGTGAAATAATTCCCGAATCTCTGTCACTAGTTGGTGCAAAGGACCGTAGCGCAGGGCTGCTCGAAGCTTTGCAGGGCGCCTTTGGAGTCGGTAAAAATGGACCTTTTTTGGGGAGAAGCTTCCATGATGTATTGAAGAGCTTCACGGATGGCTGCAAGTTCAGTAGCCGTGAGCTCGTACATGGGCACACGGAATCGAATTTGGTTGATTCTGATGGTAAACCACCGCACCTGCCAAATCGAGGACGTCACAGAACCTTGTGTATACATGTTCCGGTCATTGTGTTGTTCGTCAGTAACTGCATAGAAACTGTCTGAGAGCCAGTGGTGGTAAGTCGGCCTTTTTTCCAATGCCGGAACATGCAGACGAATGTCCGGTGTTGTCAGGCACCACAACGGAAGGACGGTGTACCGCAGGCTGTAGTCTGACGGTACCTCAGCCCTGGTGCTGCGACAATGGCTGAAAAGGGAAGAGCGTGCTCGACTCTGGGGAAAGCTGCGCAAGGGGTGACTTGGTAGCCTCGTGAGAGCCTGATGTGTAGGGTAGCGTCTCAGTGGTCACATAAGTTGCTGTAGGATTCTGGGAATGTATAATGTGCCCACTGTTGAAGCCATCGCGGCAACCAAGACACGTGCGGAGATCCTGCGCTTGGATGCTCTGGATCACCCGAAGGTTAGAGGAGCATGTACCGGATTCGGTGGCAAGCTGTAGCGCAAAACTCCCAAGAAGAGTGCCTGGTGTGGATGAAGAAAGTGAGGTGATCTTCTGGCGCGAGGACAAGTCCAGTAGGTGTGTTTAACGTCGCATAGGCACCACACACCTTACAGTGGGGCGTGCCATCTCGGGTCATTATATAGTGAAGAACGAGGTCACAAGGGAGGGAGAGAGTCTGAGCCTGGCGGATGTAAGTGCCTTCGCGGCGTGTGAGCTCAGAAGTGGGAGGAGGAAGATTGCGGAGGGAACTGCGAAGGTCCTTCAGCTGTTGCCTGCGGGCCTTGTGATGGGTGGCGCGTTCTTCCTTAGGATTGTAGTCCTGGGGCCACGGTTGACGGTCGCTCGGGTTTCGATTTGCACGAGCAAGGGCGTGAGCCCTTTCATTCCCTACAATTCCCTGGTGTCCGGGTACCCATTCTAGAAATACGTACAGGTGACTGTGGGCTGCCATGTAGCATGTCAGCTCGTGATGAATGTGCGCAGGTAAGGAGTTAGTTGCGAATTCTCTGAGGGCAGATGGTAATTATGCTGATGGTAATTATGCAGATGGTAATTAAGAGGTAATCCCATTAATTAGAAAAAATCGATCTGTAAGGGCTAAACTTTAGTGACGTTACGACTCTTTTTTCACTCTCAAGACAATAAAGATGCATGTGACTTTACCGGGCATCCCAAATTTGTGCTAGCACGCTGACATTGACGCGGTGACATTGAAGTTATTCTCTCTTATCGATCGGGGAAACATTTTTTTTTCCTTCTTTAAAAAGACGTTCCGAATTCTTTCGAAAGCGATTATCCTCAATGAATTATTATTGAGCTATCAAATTGACGGACCTGCGTGTCAACGAGATAAAAATTATTCAAAAATGCGTCTTGGCGCTTAAGCCAGCCCACGTGCTCTGAAGGTGCAAGCATGGAGGGGAAGGAGGACGAAACTGTTTAATGAATTGGTGAGAGATATTTATTCACTACTTCTTACTGCTACATCTTATTTGTGTCTTTTTGTTTTTCTTTCGTTTCGTTGTTTTCTGGCGCAAATGTCGTCATCTCACTTTTTTTCTGCTACACGGAATTTGCGCCCCTTTCTTCGTTTTCGTTTTTTCGTTTTACAGCGAGAATTACGACAGCAAGCCGACTGGCAAAGGCCGCAGCTCCCCTAGAATTCGGGTTCAGCCCGGGTGGTGTGCATGTATTCCACTCGCGTGCCATCAAATTGACGCGTCACGTGGTATGCGCTAAAAAACTACAAGTTCTTGAATGGATTACGTTTCCAATTAAAGACTAGGATCATTTATGAATAGCAAGTGTTCTTAGCCCCTAAAAAGAGTTTCAAAACTATTCAAATTGGTAATCCCAATGGGTATGCGCAGAAAAATGGAGCAACGCCAACGACCAAAGCATAATTTTCATGCGCTAACTGCACGTTGCATTCAATGATGCGGTCAAATGGAACTAGAGGCCCATTACAGACGCCCAGTCATGTGTCGTCGCGACAGGTCAGTTTGGGCCCAATCGCACAAAAAGTCTGTGACTCATAGAAAGTGCGGGAAATTGGCTAGGGGGTCGCGACTGCTTCACCGTTTTCTTTAATATCGTTATTTTTCGAAGTTGCGATGATATGGTATCATTGTTATCGGGACAAGCAGTTTCTAATAACCAAACTTGTGACTTAGGTCTTATGGCTCCTTTAAAAAGGAAAGGATACAAAGGTACAGAAGAAGGTTAGGTTTCTCAATCAGCCTGGTGGACCTGCTTTTGCTGAACAGCAAAGATAAATGAGCATAAATTGAAAAACAAATTGAACGCCCTCCTTTGCTCAAATAAGGTCGAAATGTATTGCTGTAAGCAGCTTTCCAACTCCCGGTTAATGCTAGATACCACTGGTAGTCGTAAGATATAGTTGTAGATGTCTCAAGATATACGGTACGAAATATGGACAGCGGGAAACCACTTGTAAAAAACGAAAGTAAAGTGCGTTATGTTGTGCAGTAATCGCCGATGTTCCTAGCTTTTTTTTCTTACTGGGGCTCAAAAGATGAACATGGGTGTACTAGCTCGCTTTTCCAGGTTTAGGCAAGCTGGAAATTTTGGATGTGTGCCGACATCTGGGCCAATAAAGATTTTTGTTGATTACCTACCAGGCATATTACACCCTTTTTGGTGTTATTTCTTCCCGACGAACTTTTTGTGCGTTTGGATCTGGTGGGAAAATGTGAACAAAAAAGCAAGCAATTCAAAAAACAAATAAAAAAGAAATGCTACTTTTTATTGCTGTCAGAAACTGTGAGTAGTGTATGTTTTTCAAAGAGAGGGTGAAAATCGAGATTCCTCTAAACACCATCCTCAGTAATGTGTGGCAATAAAGTAGTGATCTCCTTTCTACTACAATTTAAATGTGAGATGCCTTGAGGCCACGTTATGTTCGATTCCGAACAATCGACCGAGTTGGTTTTTTGCCGTCCTTAGACATCGGTTCCATCTGGAAGAAATAAGTACGTTCTTTTTTTTTTTTTTGATGGTGCTTAATATTCTAGTGAATGACCGAGAAAAAAAAACTAATGGCCATTTCACCTTTAGCGAGAGTCTGGCTTCTTTTTCTTCAATTTTTTGAACTCTGTTTTTTTTCTCATGGTGATTGGTGAACTGGAAAGCGGATCGAACACTCGTTAGGTAGGCGTTTTCCGCGCATGCTTTCCTATAACGAAAGTGGAAGCGACCTTAAACGCAGCTAGAGGTGATTAATGACGACGGGGCACTTGGAAGCTTACTTCGGAATAGCGCGATAGCACACTCGGGAAAAGTGAACGCCCTATGCCCATCCATCACTCTTTATACCTGTCACGGAACCTTACGGTAGTGATCGCCTGTTGCGGTCGCACATTGTGGAAGTGGACTGCTGTGTTTACGCAGAGAGGAATAGAGGGGTCTCATATTTAACAAAAGGGACACACTGAAAGCGCCATAAGAGAAGTTCACTATGAATAAATTTAAAAAAGTGAGCCGCTTTTGGACAATCAGTATAGAGTACGGAATTTTACGTACCCGGTGCTAATTATGCAGCGTGTTGATAACTAGTGCAGTGGGTTGTACGGAAAAAAATCTGGTGAAACCATAACAAAACCGAAGCATTATCGATACATTGTTGGTACTAAACTAATCATAATCAGCCCGTACAGTTTTTCACACCGACTGAGGAGCTTTTCTAGCCGCACAGAATGCACGTCATGCAAATCTTTGTTCATTTAAGGCATACCGCATTACCTTTAACACCGAATCTTGGAAGCTAATACTCTGGGTCAACTCGGCAATAAAAAAACAGTACTCAGGTTATCTCTAATCCCCCCCCCCCCCCTATTAAAAAAAACGCCATTGCTGGTTTGAAATACAAATTCTGTGGAACGGAAAGAGGACAAATATATTTAACAATTATTGCCTCAAGGTAGGGGGTCGACCTATATACCGGGTGGACCTATAATCCGGTTTATACGGTAGTGTATGTTTTTCAGAGAGAAGGTGAAAATCTAGATTCCTCTAAACACCATCCTCAATAATGTGTGGCAATAAATAGTGATCTCCTTTCTACTACAATTTAAATGTGAGATGCCTTGAGGCCACGTTCATGTTCGATTCCGAACAATCGACCGAGTTGGTTTTTTGCCGTCCTTAGACATCGGTTCCATTTGGAAGAAATAAGTACAATTTTTTTTTTTTGATGGTGCTTAATATTCTAGTGAATGACTGAGAAAAAAATCTAATGGCCATTTCACCTTTAGCGAGAGTCTGGCTTCTTTTTCTTCTATTTCTTGAACTCTGTTTTTTTCTCATAGTGATTGGTAAACTGGAAAGCGGATCGAACACTCGTTAGGTAGGCGTTTTCCGCAGCATGCTTTCCTATAACGAAAGTGGAAGCGACCTTAAACGCAGCTAGAGGTGATTAATGACGACGGGGCACTTGGAAGCTTACTTCGGAATAGCGCGATAGCACACTCGGGAAAAGTGAACGCCCTATGCCCATCCATCACTCTTTATACCTGTCACGGAACCTTACGGTAGTGATCGCCTGTTGCGGTCGCACATTGTGGAAGTGGACTGCTGCGTTTACGCAGAGAGGAATAGAGGGGTCTCATATTTAACAAAAGGAACACACTGAAAGCGCCATAACAGAAGTTCACTATGAATAAATTTAAAAAAGTGAGCCGCTTTTGGACAATCAGTATTAGCAGTAGCGGAATTTTACGTACCCGGTGCTAATTATGCAGCGTGTTGATAACTAGTGCAGTGGGTTGTACGGAAAAAAATCTAGTGAAACCATAACAAAAACGAAGCATTATCGATACATTGTTGGTACTAAACTAATCATAATCAGCCCGTACTGTTTTTCACACCGACTGAGGAGCTTTTCTAGCCGCACAGAATGCACGTCATGCAAATCTTTGTTCATTTAAGGCATACCGCATTACCTTTAACACCGAATGTTGGAAGCTAATACTCTGGGTCAACTCGGCAATAAAAAAACAGTACTCAGGTTATCTCTAATCCCCCCCCCCCCCCTTATTAAAAAAAAAACGCCATTGCTGGTTTGAAATACAAATTCTGTGGAACGGAAAGAGGGCAAAGTCTGCAATTAAACAATTACTGTGCTCTTCTAGCTACCCTCCCCTCCCCGCCGTGATTTAGCCTCTCTCTGAAAGTTTTATTTTTAAAGCACTCAGTCAACTAACCAGATCCGGGGAAACAGCCTGGTTTGTTCTTTTCCGCGGGACGCGCATTGTCCAGCAGGCCACCAAACAGCCCCACCGTTAGCCGGTCCCGCACCACTTGCTTTATTTCCTTTTCGTCGATGGAGGCCATTTGCGCCGTGTCCCGCCATTCCCGACCACGAAAGGAAGAACATCTCGCTTCCAGGGTAACGACGCTGGCCGCAGGAAGAGAGCTCTTAGAATGGCCCGATTCCCAGCGGTGTCGAACAGGTGCTCGTCATACGATGCCGCAGAGCTTTCACGCTGCCGTCTATTCGCAGTTGCACCCAGGGCACGTAAGCGATCAATGCGCCCAGCCAGGCTGCAGTTTATTTCCTTCACCGCCAATCACCACTCGTACGTAAACGTCTTGTGTGGTGAGGACAGTGACTACCTCAGATTGGCGGTGTGGTATTCAAATCGAACTTTTATCCCCAAAAGGTGTCTGAAAAGATTCCTGGGCAAAAAGATGCTTTCCGTGGCTTTATGGGGCTCAGGAAGCCGTTACAAAGCATGTATAGGCAGTGAGAGACAATGGTATTTCAGAGATTAGATAAAAAATATTGGTATTGCTTATGAGTACAGTGCATTTGGCGGGTTTGGTATTGATTCATATATAGCTGCCCGGTAACATAAGGACACAGAAAATGCACATATAATACAGGACGAGGCGCAGACTAACAAATGATTTTTATTCAAGAAACAAGTAATTTATATGAACAGCCAATTAGTATTGCACTTGCTTTCCTCCTCGGTCTAACTTTTCGAAAAATTCGCCATCGTTACTAGAAAAAAAAAAAGGTCAAACTACCTCCTTTGCCATTTCCTTGGAGTGCTAACTGCTGGCTTTCGTTTTTTACCGCCGTGACAAAGTTTCTGTTTCGAGCATTCAAACGTTTTCGCCGAGCTGTGATTTAGCAGCAAGGAAAAGATAACTGAATAGTAGATAAGACAGCCAATAATTAGAGATTAAGACCGCAAACTATAACGGGAATGCATTACGCGCTTCTTAAGGGATTGCAATGGCTCGGGGTTCCTTTTCCAATGGTAAAACTCTTATGGCGATCACTTGCTTTAATAAGTATGGATGAGCCTCATTATCTACAGGCGCTAGTGGTGCAAGCTGTGGGAAGCATTTAGTAGATATCGCGGTGCCCCCCCCCCCCCCCCACCATTTTTTTCCCTCCATCCCTCCATGCCCCACCTCCAAAACGTAAAATACCTCTTCAGAAATTCTGTATTTTTTTTTTTCGTTGAAGCTTCGAAAATTTAAATATTGGCGCATGCATTCACAGATGGTGAAATGCGCGCCGAGTAAGCATGCCGCGTTCAGCCTCATAAAAGCGTGCCTAGCCTCACAACTGGCTAGGTGAGCGCTTTGAAGCTCACAGGGCCACGTGAGCACGCGATTGAGGAACTCGGAGAGATAGAGAGAGATAGCCACAACATTACGCGGCTGTAGTTGAGCAGTGCTTCCCAACGTGAACGCCGCGATAGATAGAGTACGATCACCTCGCCTCGTTACACGCCACGAACGTGAACGACACGCGTAAACGCCACGCTAGATAGCTGGCCAACCCACGGTAGAAAAGCGGTTGCGCTGTCCGCTGGACGTTTTGTAGCTAAAGTAGAAGGCCGCCTCTCACATTCACATTGTTTAACCACCGTCGCACGTACCATGCGGCACCACGATTCACGCACAGAGAGAGGAGCAGGTATACGGACGTGTACTGAGGGCAAGTTGTTTTGTGGTATGCACCGACAGCGCGATCAGTGGCTCCTGCGGCCGCGATGGTTCGCTTGGTAGGTTCTAGCCTTCCTGCTAGACCACACCGCTGTCTCACTCGCTTCCGGTCTCCGTTTGCCTCGCGCAAAACGTCACGAAATGGCGCGAGGCACGAAATGCGTTTTTTATTTGGTAATTTCGCTGAAATAAAGCATCTTTCACTGCCGAATGAATACTAAGTGCGTTACGGAGCAGTTGAAGTTTCGCCTGAGCCAAACTTGCTAGTTGCTTTCGGTGTCCCTTTAAGACTTCATGTGTCTCTATGGAGCGCAAGGCGTCGCGTGACAGACGGAGGCACAGTATACTTAAAATTAGCTATTGAATATTTTTGAGACCCTGGCAGCTTTTTTTTTTTTTTTTTCAGAAGTCGCGTAGAGCTGAAACTGTTCAGCACATGCCTCTGTGGGCTCGAAATTTTCTTACAGGTTTCATTTTTCCTAGGTGCTGAGGAATCAGGTCTGCGTCAAAAACACTGATTGAAGTATTGTCCCCGAAAGTTACTACCACAGAGGCTTCAATGTGAAAGGAGTCTTGTAAAAGAATAACAAAACTAAAACTTTCACTTTTTGTTCCAGAAATGAGAATCCGAATAACATAAATTGGTGTTTCGAATGAAATACGGTGCAGTTTTAGTAACTACGTTTTTACGAAGCTTCATCCTGCACTACCACCCAAGCAAGACGGGAAAAGTGAAATGTTCTAAACTCTAAGCAAGTTTACATGCGTGAGCTCCACCCATGCTCTACTTATCTCAGTTGGCGAAACACACGTCCTCAAATTGGCGGAACCAAACAGCGCGGCGGGATGCTGTTGGCAAACGCGTGGCTGGCCCAGGTCACCCGAACTCGTATAGCGGAAAATCATAAGCGGGGGATTTAAGAAAATGGTCTTAAGGTTTTTATTTTTGGTGCGAGTGCTTACATTGCCTCTAAAAAATTCTTTCTAGCAATGCACTTGAGTAAAATATGTGGGGATCCTGACGCCCAGACCATTGCGCGATCACTGGGTTTGTGCCATCACGCGGCGCTTTTCCCCTCTCTCCTCCGAAATTCCGGCTCGTCTTGGCGCCTCTGTGTAGAGCCGAGCCGTCTCTCAAACTCTTGCGTGAGGTGAAGCCTGCAGAGACCGTTGCGGCGATAAAACACTGTCACGCAGCGGGCGCTCCGCCCTGGTAGCGGAGCTAACCTCACCTCATTGGTCCGTTTGAACGATGCCCGAACCTGACTCTCGCCGGGGGAGGCGATCGCGCGCCCTGCGCGGGGGTCCGTTAGGGGAGACGCTTCCAGGACGCCGAAGGCATTGGCCGAAGGTATGTGACGCTTTCTTTACCAGCCGGCGGCAACTCTGTTGCGCCGGCGAAAGCCCACCAGCCCTTCCGGCTGCGGCCCGTGCCCAAGGCTGCTCCTGTTGTCCCTACGCTTGCATATAGTAAGGCCGTACCTAACACTCGACGATCACGCCGTGCGGTACGCGCCTGTGCGCGAATGGGCTCCGTCTCCCTCGCTGCTGCGAGCCGATCCGGCCAGCACGGCGATGCGCGCGCGCACAACGTGCGCGCACCCCGGAATTTGCCCTGACAGAAGAGCCCACTGGCTCTGCGCCGACGAAACGTGCGCACTTGCGCGTGGCGCCCCATCGCCCCTTTCACCTAACGGGAAGTACGTACCTGTACTGTGAATTGTGTAATTGGGATTGTAAAATATGTGGCTAGAATGTTAGTATAAAATAAACGTCTTCCCTCCGTGTCCTGGGCATATTCCTTTGTCGCCCCCTTCTCCACCTGCCCAACAGAGGCGGTGTTAAGTTGGCGCGACGGCGTTTCAGTATCGTGAGCGTGCTCAAATAGCTCGAACCCACGGTGGTTCCTCGCAGTGTGCATGAATGCCTGCCTTGTGCAAAGCTACAGTTATGCATATTGTGAGGTAGAGAGACCACAAATACCAAAGCTGTCTTTAAGATCGATCACTGGAAAAGCTTTGTTTTTGAAAAGGTGGCTTTCCCACATGGCGGGAGTGCATTGAAGCCTACGCTTTGTGAAAAAAGTCGAATTCTAGTCTGTTTTGTGACGTTGAAATTTTGTTAACAATAAACTTAGCAGCACGAAACATAGCGGGCCAACTCGGCGACATAAACTGGCGGGACATAATGCTCATGCATCGTCCCATCATAACAGAAAACTTGGGCCCTCCTCGTAGTTTCTTTCTGGCAGGTATGAATTTGTTATGCCGACAGCCTTGGGTGTCTCAACAATCGCGAAGAGTTACGGTAGTGGTCGCCGGCGTCGACCACATCACGAATGGTTTCAAAATGGCTGCCGCTGTGTAAAGTGAAAATAAATTGGGATCGTGTAAGAATTGAACTTGTGTCGCCATAACAGCCGCCAAGCGCTCTAATTACAGCACTAACCTGGCACCCTGCCATAATAGAAGAATAATTAACCTGACGCGTGCGCCATGACCCGTGCATGTGGAAGCACGTGCGCAGAACGGGTGCGCGGAGGAGAGCTCTCACCGTGGGGAAGCTGAACGGTGAAGTGTGGCCAGTCTTCCTATCAGAATAATTGGCGCTAAAAGACGAAGAAAAAGGAGAAAGGGATGCAAACACGATGTCGTCATAAATAAGCCTTTGATAATCCTTAGGCTTTAAAACAATATATCCAGACCTAAGTGCTTCACTAATTTTTTGCTAAATAACAAACTCCATCGTGCCTAGTTGGTAATAGTTGAAAAGCGGCGATGGCAATGGAAGAAATTCTGATTAGGCCAAAATGTTCTTTCTAACTTTCTCAGAGATGTCGAAGTCACGAATTATTCCAAATTTTTGAAAGCCTGCGCATTCCTTGGCTGGCTTGACGTATGTATCGTCGGCATCGTGTCCCAGCGTATCCAATCGCGGAAAGGTTCGAAGCGAAGGAGGTGCTGTCGTGAGACCTTCTCTAGGTGCAGCTAGTATCACTGTTCAGACTTTCAGACTTATATCGCAACCTTTATTATCAATAGAGAGCGCATAGCATACACGCGGTAACACGCGTGTTCCCGGCATGCGCCGTAGAGCAATAGAAAGGTATACCGAAAAAGCTCTTTTTCTCAACACTTGTTTATATTTTTAGGTAAGTCCCAAGAAGAATTTGCGATATGATAAGGGTGAGTAGAAAAAAATTATAGACGAAGCGAGGCAGAAAGGAACTTTTCTGACTTCTGCAGTGTGCCCAGAGGCACCACGAGATGTTTTACCTTCTATATTTGACAAGAAGCAAACAGCTGTGGCTGTGTCAACTCATGCTGAATAGGTTTGATGGGACTCCCCTTAGACGTGTCCATAATGATAAAATTATGCGCATATTCTCCCTTTGTGAAAACTTGGTATGTCCGCTATTTGTTGTTTTTGCAATAAACGATAATGTTTGCTTTCTCAAAATTCGTACCTTTGTTGGCATCAGCTCTCGCACAACCAACAATGAAAGCGGGAAAGGAAATCATATTTTGCCGGGCGGCTGAACGTTGCACTGCATCTGCCGGCTTTCACCACACCCTCCTGCAAACGTACGTTCTCAATACTCTGCGTCAGGAAACGAAAACTCATTTTCTCTAAGTACAATGGAGCACGCACGTGGATAAGAACTTCCACTATAAAGTGCCTTACCGACGTGACAAGGAGGTTTGACAATTTCCCAATACGAGAGAGGATAGCTCCCAGGCATGGGCTCACGTAGCATCGCTAGAGGCAGTGGAAGCTTTTTCAACCAACATGAGCTAGCATCCTTGTGGCAGAAAACAGTTGCCTGACGGTTTGCCACGGCTGTGGTGTTGTTCCCTTCCCCTTCTTTCTCTTTCTCAAGATCGTTTTTCTCTCCATGATGTCAATCTTAAAGGGCGCGATACAAGAAACCCGGGAAGATTTTTTAAGAGGCAAGGTCTGCAGCGCATACTTTTTGTTTTGATATACTTATTGACCCGCAGAGCATTAAAAGAGGAACTTTACATTTTAAAAGAAACAAGAATGCCCTCGAAAATGAGGCAGCAAGATGAGTGGGGAAGTTTCACTATCGGTGCAGTTCTAAAGCATCCTTTTTTTTTTTTCCTTGCGCTGAAAGCGCGTGATAATTTTTTTTCTGATAGGATAGCTGAACTTATCTACTTCTCAATGTGGCTGAACTCCGCCACGTGCGTAAATTAAATTACGCATGCAAATTGTGCTCGCAGCCAAAAAAAAAATCAAGGCTTTATGAAAAAACTAGGAATTTGTATTATTTGAAATTCCCTGCTCGAAGTATTCGAAACATTGAAGGACTGTAATGCTTCTCTACGATGGGCGGAAGCGCCATTCTTCCGTCAGTTTTTGTTCTTGGTAAATTTCTTGCGTGATTCGGTTTTTTTAATGCCAAACACCTCCTGCAAACACTCAAAAATGGTTCGCTGTGGGCGTGCCCACGTGCGTTGGAATCTGTCTTTGCCTCTCGGTCTTCTCACATTTGTTCAGATTTTGGTATTGAGCAAAATTGAATACTAGATAGCATACACGAGCATGACCAGGATTGTTGTTTCGCTTTATACTTCACGACAAACCCCCTGCAATTACCGAACGAACGAATGTACAAATCTCTCTCTCTCACTCTTAACCTCAATAATCGTAGTAAAAAAGCTTAACTACTACGCTATGCCTCCCTTGGCAATGTACACTGCCAGCCTTCCTTTATGCATTTCCTAAAAGGGCCCCCTTATTCCTAACCATCATCATCAGCAGCAGCAGCTGCAGCCCATCTACTCCCCCTGCAGGGCAAAGGCCTCTCCCATCAATCCCCAATTATTCCTGTCCTGTGCAAACTTCGCCCAATTTATCCCCGCGAACTTCTTTTTCTCATCTGCCCATCTACCGTAAAACCCGCGTATAATACGAGGTTTTTTTGCAAATTTTACTATGTAAATGTGTGCCTCGTATTATATGTGGATCCCAAAGTTTTCAGCGAAACTTGCATTCTTTTGGTTTCAGCGGAGGTTGCGCCATCTTGCGGTGGCAGCTGTCTCTCAGCCGGCGCCATTTTGATTGTTTTGACCACGCGAAGGTCGGCACGTTCACCGCAAGTCAATCACGATGTCGGGTGCACAAAGGCAGTATTCGGCTGCAATTAAAAGAAAAGTTATTTTATGTGCCGAGACCATGAGGAATTGCGCCGCAGGACGGCAGTTCGGATCACCGAAGGCAGCATTCGCGGGTGGAGAAAGCAACTGGTGCTTGACTGGATAAAGTCTGTGTGGTGTCGGCGGCCTGGAGCACTGTTGGGGTTCCCGTCAGTGCTCGTGTTGGACGCCTTTCGCTGCACCTGGCCGATTCCGTGAAAAGTTGTTGCGCGAACCGCGCACAGCTGCAACCGCTAGACGTTTGCATCAACAAGCCTTTCAAAGACTGCATCAGGTCCTGCTACCAAGAGTGGATGAGGGAGACCCGTAAGTGACAGCTACCGGATGGCTGACGCGGGCTTCTCCAGCGGTGCTTTGTGCTGGATCGCGGATGGCGGGCCAGCATCCCAGAGGAGCTCGTCAGTCGCTCTTTTAAGAAATGCGGCATCTCGAACGCCCTTGATGGCGCTGAGGACCACAGAAACATTTCCGACAAGGCGACTTCAGGAGACAGCGGCAGCGAACCTGACGATGTGAACGGACGTCGGGAGACATGCCAGCGAAAACTGAAAAGGACTGAACGGTAACTGCAGTGCAAATAAATGTTTTTGTGCTCTTTACCTCGCATTATATGCGGATGAAAACTTTTTTCTGATTTTGCTGTCCCCGTTACACCTCGTATTATACGCGGGTCCGTATTATACGCGGGTTTTTACGGTAATTTCTGCCGCCCCCTGCCACGCTTGCCTTCTGTAGGGATCCAATCTGCTACCCTTATTGACCAACGGTTATCTTGCCTTCGGTTACATGCCCTATCCACACCCATTGTTTCTTCTTAATTTCTACTAATTCGTGGCTACGCTATGGTGAAAGTTCACTTGTTTAGAACCTTCGGTGCCGCCTGTGTCACCCATATCTAGAAATAGCTGCGCTAGTTACACAAAAGGAATAATGCATAATTAGCGGGAGAGCACAAGGCACGCCAAATGTTCCATCTGTTACGCAAATAATTCAAAACATTATACACCGTAGGCCATATACTCAAATCGACCCTGATGGGTCCATTTGTTGTACAGCAGCTCAGTGTGATGCGCTTCCAGTATAAAAGGTATGATATGACATGCTCGTAATGCAGTTACGGTTTTCCGGCCTAGATTGGCCAGATTTTGACAGTAATGATTGGTGAAGTCGTTTTTCTTTGGAACAAAGTGAAGGTCAAACAAGGCACCGAAGAGAAGCATGGCAAAGAGTTTAAAATCAAGTTTGACATCAAGCGCAAGCACTTTGACACCAATGTTCTTGTGATTCTATGTTAAGTTCGCGTTTTTACTGGCCAGTGGTATACCTTTGATGTACTGAGGCGCTCTGAAAATATTTTAGAAGCATTTCTTGTCTTTTTTTAAAGGCTACACGATTGTACTGCCACCTTGTGCCAACGTCTTCCTTCTCACCTTCATAACAGCGTTTGAATAATCTTGTGCATGAACTAGTACGTTCACCATGGCGAGTAACACATGTCTGGATTGAGATGTTAGGAAGTATTTTCTGAGAAGGTTAAGCACGGGCTCATTAAGAGACCTCGTTGAATAGCATAACATACATATTCATACACGCAATAATATTCTAGAGTGCTTTAAAATATGAGCATGTAGTGTAAGTTAACTTATGAGGTTGCTGTGTTCGATATCGCGTTAACAAAAAGACCTTATGAAGTTCTGCTTTTTGAATTTGGTTTGCACGCGTGCCTCTCTGGCATTTAAGTCACTTCCTGCCTAGTTTATTTCTCCATTCCTTCCGAAATTTAATATACAGCTTATATTCTACGCGGCCTACAAAACACATCCTTCGGAACGCCAAGAATCGCATAAAAACGTGTCAATGAAGCAAACTCGTTAATGTTTCCACGAAAGCAGGCTAAAAAGTTCAGTTAAAATAACCTTCGAAATAGTCATGCTAGCTCTGACAGTGACTGTCCTTCAAGCCGCTTGTTCCCACAAAACTACGACGTGCTAGCAGCGGGGAACGTGATTTTTTTGGGTGATGGGGTGAAGGTAGCGCGAGCTGATGGAGCCTTTTGCAGCACTATAGTATCAATATTGGTTAGCAGCAATCAGGGAGCGTAATTTTAAGCAATAAGCAGTAAAAGTCCAGCGAGAGGGAACCGACCTTCTTTCGCACTCCTCTCCTCTTCCGCTCCCCCCCCCCCTTTTTTTTTTCTTTTCTTGTTACAGAAGTGTGCCGAGTATAAATAGTGAGCCATTAACTCGTGGATAAATGTTGTTTGTTAGTGGATATAGTTAACTGAAAAGGGAAATGTAAGAGACATATCCCTGAGCTTTCGGGCGCGAATTTAGAACTCTCTCGTGCCATAAGCAATGTAGTTCGGGTAAAGACCTCCACGGTTTGAAATGGTTATCGCATGAAAGTGATCCGCCTCGCTGTTCCGGCTTGTTTTAAAAAGCGTCGCATTGGCGCGCCGCTGCTTCTCTACGTAACCTCATAAGCTATTGCACGCCTGAGCATTGTTCAAAATTCTAAAACCATGAAAGGTCGCATATTTAGCACGCTTAGTTAAAATTTCCCTTGATAAGAAGTTGGTAACCAAGTTAGTCGTTCACGTGTACTCGATGGCTCATTCCTCGTTTTAAAGAGATACTCAAGGCTCATACTTCTGCTTCATCTGAAAAGAAACAGGTTTCGTATGTCTCTTAGGTTTACTTTAAGGCCAGATAATCCTTATCTACTGGAAAATAAATATAAATAAATAAATAAATAAATAAATAAATAAAGAAATAAATAAATAGAAATAAATAAATAAATAAGGTGGGCCTTTTTACCGCCCGGTCCCCTTATTTTTTTATTTCGTAGAGCGCGTCTGAAAGTGTCCACTGCAAGACGGGGCCCTTTTTTATATTTTACTCTACTTTCGCCGTTTTTCTGAAGTCCTGATTAAATTGCCTGCCATTTTCTTCGCAAATACTAGAAGCCAATTAAACAGATTTATCTTTACCCAATCATGGTACCTTGAGGTACCAAGGATCACTGTCGTACCTCACCTTGAGGATCAGAAATGTAAAGGGACAACAGAATTTCTGTCCTTTGAAACATGATAATTTCGGGGTCCTTCCAGTCTTTTTTATGCTGAACGAGGGTTTCATTTTTCATGGCATTGTAGTTAGGTAAAGCCTTCTTTAATATCCTACCGTTGCAGCATTCTCATGCAATTGAAAGTAAGTAGAGTGACATACATAAGAGGCAGTTGTTAAAGTGAAACTATGTTGCGAGGGGATTTGCGATACACTATTTTGTTACTTGTGCGGAGCGGAAAGAAAAAAGGCGTTCGTCCTGAACAACACGAAATAACTTCTTTCGGGCATCTTGTGTCACTGTAGGGAGGATATCAGATTGAGGCTACCAGCGAAACCATTTTTGCTCGTAATTTAAAAAGTGCTTCAGAGAAAATTTCGCATTCTGAATATCTCTCGGAGTGTTCAAGTACAAGCTTATAAAATCTCAGCGCCATCTCGACTTTGGAGCCACTAAATCGTCCAAAATATCAAACTGCAAGAACACACTAGTACAACCATCAAACCCCGCGCCATGCAAAAGAGCCCGAGTCATTTTAGTTAGTTTGGGCGGAAGCGGACGCATAACACATTTTTGTTTTCGAAGAAAAAGTTGAGTTCAACCAGGCAAGCTTCCCATCGAAACTGAAATTTAGCAATGAAAAAATGAAATCCGATATGCATATAACCATGCGAGCTTGCCTTAGTAAACATGGAAGAAAATGGGATCTAGTACCTTTTTCCTTCCTGTCACACTGTAAAAAATTCGGGAGAAATGTGACAGCAAGACAGATTATGAACGCTTGCCGGCTTTGCATATACGTATATGGCGACTCCACCTAGAATGCGAACTCGCACTGGCCGGTGCTTTACCATTTCGGTCGCAGTGTTTCCGCTGTGGCGCAGCTGAAAAGGAATGTTTTGAACGCTTGCTGGAAATATTCATCTTGAGCGAAAAAATGTTCCGAGAACGGGCCGTTTTCTTCCATGAATTAGCAAGTTCTGGAAATGATAGATGTAAACTCATCGTGTTGTCACAACCCACATGAAGCGCTCTACAGTTGTTTCTCGAGAACTTGACTTCAAATCATATAAAAAGACACAATGATTGTTGTGTTCTAAAGCGTCTTCATTGGAGCATCTGCAACTTAAAAAGTAGCCCCTGTGCAGATTACCAGGTAAATTATTGCGCTTTCGAGGCAGAAATATTGTATCATTAACGATTCAATTACCAGATTTTCTGCGCAGTGCAAAAGAGTGCAAATGAATGTAACGTTTTGTACAGCGTCTCGTAGGACTTATTATTTATAATCAGTCGCTGCGAAATCATCTAATTATTTGTTCATAGTTATCTCTTGCAATGCACAACTGAATAGAAATAATGTATAATTCGACTTCTCCGTGTTAATGACAACTCTTCGAGAAAACATTTCACTCGGGCATAAGCTCTTAAGAGAGTTTCGGGCTTTGAGCGGGCTTCGCATCTAGACTTTCAGAAACACCAGAATATGAATAAATCATTTCATATTTCATTTCAAAGTTATATTCCAGAAAAGGTATAGTCTAAATGAGCCAAAGCCATCCTTTTTGCCGCGGTTTTGAGAAATAATTTTTCTTAATTTACTAGTTGTTATGGCTTAAATGTATCACCTCCTTCTACCCGCCGCCATGTAGAACGAACTAATGGGCACCACATACTGATTACCTCGAAGCGTTCTACTTTACATGATTACCCTGAAACTTACGCAATCGTCTCCCACAAGAGTCTTCAAGCTTTATACATCCTTCTCGTTTCCACCTCAGATCGGACGTGTTTACTGGTCGTTTTCGCACTACTGGGAAATGGAATGCGCGTGTAGGATAAGCCGCAGAAGAAACGTTTCTATGGAGCAGTTAACCTTGGGGATGAGTCCTTATTCCAGGACCCCTTGAGACGTCTGGAGCCACTCCATCGCACACCCACTCGGCTATTTTCTTTATCAAATTGAACTGTCTAAAGACGACCTTAATAACTGGCGTTTTGCTAGGATTCGGTACCCTTAAGTTTCCACTTCCTGCTATACTCGGTTACAACTCAAGAACGGCACCACCTCATGTAGTGTATCACTCCGCCAAAGCACCGGACCCGTGACGTTAGTGCGCGCGCGTTTTGAAAGGGGTTTGCTATGAATGCGTGATATCGTCTGCCTTGTCTCACGCAGTTTGTTTGTCGTCACTGGAGTCGTTTATAAGCATATTAAGCCCAAAAAATCACGGGAATGGCTCACGCCATGTTCAAAATATTCCCAGTAACGCCCTACTTGCGCCTCACGGAGAAACATTCGGCTACGGTGATAAGGCACAGCGGCAACTTCTGGTGCCGTTCTTAAGTTGTCACCGATATACTAGATTTGTTTCTTTTTCGAAACCTTTGTTCTGATAAAATGTAGCCGACCTATTTATGCGTGCGATTTGTTTCATGTTCTCCACAAAGCAGAACAATACCATTGAGGTGGTCTGCTTTTTTTTCGCATGCACGTCGGCAAAGCCCTTGTTGAAGCACTATTTTTCGTACGAACCGCTTTCTTGGCAACCGAAACTACGTTACTGGGCCGGAGCTGATAACAGGGGAATCGGCTGCCTGGGACCTCTTTGCACCCCCAACACTGGCTACTGGGCCAGCTTGCTGAGAATTACGTAAATCCTGTCACCGGCTACATCGTGTGCATCAAAAAGTAAAAGACAAAAAGATAACACCGACTAGGGAGCACAAAGCAAAAAACCGACGCAATGACTTCCCGAAAACCAGCAAACGCTTCGAGCGTGCGTTACCTAACACCCGAGAGCGTGGGCACAACGCTGGAAGCTCTTTTCGCGCGAACGACGACTCAACGACAGCCCGTAGTAGTAGTGGGGTCATGTCAGAATAAAGAGTAGGGAGAGCTGCGTTCTGTTTGGCGCACCGTTCGCGGCAGCGCGACAGCCGTCGGAACGAGATACGGGCAACGACAAGTTCCCGTGCAGCCGTCAGTCAACGGTCCCCGGCATAACGGCGAAGGACACCGCTCGCGACCCGAGGCCCGTATCAGCTGTATATATTCCGGTTCCCGGCTCGGCACTGTCAGGCCGCAGCACTAAAGCGATTTCTCACCTCTTTTTTATTTAGGTTAAATCCTCGAGTGACTGCGCACTTCCTATCTTCCTTCTGCATGTCTCTCTGCTTTCCATATTGGCCCCTCTTGCTGACTTAAACAATATAAACTTGCGCGGGACTAGTTTTACTTTTCTTTGACGCTGCCAGGCATCCTACCCAACCCTTTCTTGCTTCACAAAAACAACCTTCCTGTACTAAGGCGATCAACTTGCTCGTTTACCTGTAGACCCATCAAACGTAACCGTTATGTGCTGCGTTTAACTAGTTTTCAAGGCTACCGACAGCCTACGGCTGAGTGAGGTAGGGGGGGGGGGGGGGGGGGGGTCGACGTTGAATTTCAGAGGACATCTGAGGGGGAAACGGGTAGATCATTCGGTTTTGACAGAAAAACGGGAAGGTATGGGCCATTTCAACTTACACGTCAGCAGGCTCGTAATGTGGCCTTATGTAACGTCAATACCAGCATTCACTTGTTTTTGTTCATAAGTAAAATATATCACACAAAGCGGGCGCAGTACATGTTTTTTGTTCTAGTGGCATGTGATGCGGTTCTCCTGCTGCATTTGCGATTTGTCGAAAAGGGGTGCGCAATAACCCGCAAAAATCAGGAGAAAATAAATGGGATGTTTCACAATTAGTCAGCAACAGTCTTATTAGGCCAAAGCCTTAAGCGCCGGAGTGTACGAAAAACCGACGTTTTTGCAGTAGTTGGCGATGAAGAAAATGACCACCTCTGTAAAGAGTTAATAAAAAAAACATTGGAGTAACCATGGTATTTGAACCCACAGAAGGATCGCAGTGGATACCACTGCGCTATCTCAGTACGCTGCCACCGGCGGAACAAAAAGAAGTTGGTGTCGTTGTTGTTCTTTTCCTTGTGAGACATGCAAACTTCGGGAACTCGACAGTAATCGGAAGCTTTGAGGGGCAATGTGCCCCCTTTAGAAAATTGGAAACGTCACAGTTATAAAGTTGGGCTAGTCACTGAACATAATGGCACGCAGTAGAACATAGGCACACCAGCCGCCCCGCACCCTGAATCTGCGAACGGTCTCTTTGGTGACCTAATTCACACCGTAAAACGTAGAATCGAAGGTGAAGAAAGAGGCCGAAACACAATGTAAGAGCAAAGAAAACTGTGGAAGTAATTCGTACCAAAAGGCGGAGTAATTGTTGGTTGGAGTTCCGCCTCGCACGCCAACTGGAGGTTGGGGTGGCTTTGCGGTCTTCCGGGTAGCCGATCTCCTCATTGCAGACGAATGGGGCCTCGAAGACGAAGTTGAAGTAACGCAAGGAATATTTATGTACACTTATTTACATTTGTACATTACAGTCAAAAGCGGAAAACATTGGAACTGACTTCCTCGGCAAAGCCGATGGTGCACGCACCGCACCGTAAATCAGAACGGCCGGCCGGACTCTCGCGCTCCGTTTTTAGAACACGGAGAGTCCAGCCCACATGCAGAAAACATCCAATCATGACACACCACCAATATGATGGACACGTACACTCGCTCCCTCTATGTGGCAAGAGCGCACAGAAATATACAAGACGAAAATACCCCTCTCCCCCCGTGGGGTACTCTTTGACCTGTCCCCCTCGCATTCCCCACCAGGCCGTCGCCCTCATCGGCTGCGTGTTTCTCGGAAAATGAAGGGTGCGGACAGGCCGGCGGGACGTGGTCCCTTGGCCTCCTGAACGGGTTGCCGCGGGCAGCCGACACCACTGCCTGCGATGAGTCACGCATTCCCACGTGCGAGCGGCTCACGCGTGTCCCTCCCGGTTTCCGTGCGCCGCGAGAAATTCCCGGGGGTCTGGTTGCCGTCCTGCCCGGGTGAACGGCCTTCCCGATTCTGTGCGGAACCGTCGACATCTTTACACGCCCCCCCTAAAATTCTCCAAGGGGTCCCACGACTTCCTTTGAGAATAAACCCAACCAAAGAATCGACGGTTGACCGTACATGCCCTGGGGAGGGATAACGCGTACTGGGGCGCGCTTGCCTAATTACGGCGCGCCGGCGCTGAAAACACTTTGTAGCGAGAACAAAACAAAAACAAATGCGCCATGCTACATAGGCGCCTTATTACTGCGTGCAGACGCGCAACAACACTCGTGTAGCGCGAACAAAACGCGCCAAACACGCACTTGAGGGAAACACTGTAACTTCAGTTCTACACATGCATACACCCTACACTGTTGCACTCCTACGCGCACCGTGCACATGTTGAGTCTGCTGCAGTTGCGTCCCATGGAAGTGTCACTGCACTTGTCTTCTAGGAATCGTGTCCTCTCCACCCTTCTCCCCGTCGCGACCACCGCTGTCTGTTTCCCAGTTCTGGTTCGGCAACCTAGACAGTGCGTCGGCGTTACCGTGTGCGTTCCCTTTTCGGTGCTGAACCACCACATTGTATCGCTGCAAAGCGAGCGCCCAGCGCGTTAGCTTTGCTCCCTGTGGCACGTTCAGGGTGAGAAAGGAGAGGGGGTTGTGGTCCGACACCACCGTAACCTGGGCGCCAAACAGCCAGAGGTCGAACTTTCCCAGCCCCCAGATCACCGCGAATGCTTCTCTCTCGATGGTTGACCATCGCGCCTGTGTTGGAGAGAATCTGTGACTCGCGAACGCGATCGGTCGCTCGGAGCCATCCGCCGCACGCTGTGAGAGACAGGCTCCCGCCGCAACCGCTGAGGCGTCCGTGTGCAGCCAAAACGGCTTGTCGATGTCTGGCGTACCGAGCGCTGTGGCTTCGCAGCGTGCCGCCTTGAGTCTCTGAAAGGCTTTTTCAGCTTCGGCTGGCCACGGAATTTTGCTAGGAATCTTTTTCCCTGTCAGCTCCGTCAACGGCGCTGCCACCTCCGCGTAGTTAGGCACGTATCCTCGGTAATAACCGCACAGCCCGAGCACACTACGGAGCTCTTTCTTGGTTTCTGGTGCTTTCAGCCCCCTAATTGCGGACAATTTGTCAGGGTCGGGCGCGTGGTTCCCCGAGCCTACTACGTGTCCCAAGTACCGGATGGACCCTCTTGCCACTTGGCACTTCTCGAGCTTTACTTTCAAGTTCGCTCTCTGCAACGCCGCGAAGACGGCATGCAAGTGTCGCACGTGGTCGGTCAGCGTTTCGCTGAACACCGCAATGTCGTCAAGGTACGCGCACGCGTAGGCAGAGTGCGGGAGTAGGAGCTCGTTCATGGCTCGTTGAAATGTCTGAGCTGCGTTTTTCAGCCCAAACGGCATCACTCTCCACGCAAACTGCCCCCGGTGGCAGACAAAAGCGGTGAGGAGCTGAGCTGATCGCGCTAGCGGCACCTGCCAATACCCTCTCCTAAGGTCGAGTAGAGTGATGTAATTCGCACTTCCTACGCTCATGACGAGCTCTTGCTGCAATGCCATTGGGTAAGCGTCAGCCACTGTCCCTGCATTGAGCTTCCTGAAGTCTACACACATTCTTATCGACCCGTCCTTTTTGGTGACGCATACAACCGGGTGAGCATGGGGGCTTTCGCAGGGGTATATAAGATCCATATCGAGCAGCTCGTCCACCTGCTTGCCCACTTCGCCTTTCAAGCTTGCGGGTGTTCGGTACGGGTAGCCCGACTTCGGGGTGAAGCCCTCCTCCAGGAGAATCCTGTGCTCCGCTACTTTAGCTACCCCTAGCCTGTCATGGAATAGGCCTCGGTGTTCTCTGAACACTTTGCGAATTAGGCTGCGCTCTTCCGGCTTCAGGTGAGCCGTCATGTCCTCCGGGAGGATCGATACCGCCTCTCGTGTCGGCCTAGGTCTAGGTACATATTCTATTTCCCCGAACGCCCGGTCCTCATCGAAGATCACCCCGACCGTCATTGCTCGCCTCTGATACGACCGCAGCTTGCTGGCGTGAACCAGCTTCCTACCTCCTTCTGGTATCTCCACGAAGTATGAGTGTTCGCGAAACTTTCCGACAACACTTCCCGGCCCCTTCCACTGTGGAAACATCTTTCCTGGGCGCTGATCGTCAAACACCAGTACACTGTCGCCTATCTCAAAGGCTTTGCTCTTCGCCCTTCGGTTGTGCTGGGTCGCGTACGCGTTCTGCTGCTTTGAGCTTATCAACTCTGCTACATCCGCCGCATGCTCCAAACGCGCCTTCAGCTCTTGCATATACTGTGATGGGGACGGTCCCAGTGTCGCTGGTACACTCATCTGCCCTTCCCAGCCGCGCTTTAACACGGCTAACGGGCCGGTTGGCTCACGCCCATACAACATTTGGAACGGCGCTATTCCTGTCGTGTCGTGCGGCACTTCGCGGTACGCCCATAAAAGGAACGGTACAAATTTGTCCCATTCTCTTCCTTCGTCCTGGATTATATGGTACAGCATGTTTTTGAACGTTCTGTTCCAGCGCTCTACAGCTCCATTGCTCTCGGGGTGACCCGGAGTAGAAAACCTCGGGGAGCAGCCTAACCTCTTCAAAAATTCCTTTGTGAGTTCAGCCGTGAAGTTCGTCCCGCAGTCGGAAGCGACGACCTCGGGTATCCCTGTTCGGCTGAACACCGTCAGGAGGGCGTCACAGGTAGATTTCGCGCTGAGGGAGCGCAAGCACACCACCTCGGGCCAGCGTGTGCACAAGTCGATGATGCACAATGCGTACCGATGCCCCCTCCCTGAGGGTGGATCCAGTGGGCCGATAACGTCGACGTTAACCTGCTCAAACGGATATCGCGGCCTCGCTAAGGGTTCTATCGGCACCCTGTCCGTCTGGCGGCGATCGGACCTCGTCTGACACCCATGGCAGCTGTCGCAATATCTCCGCACATCTCCCTCAATCCCTGGCCAATAAAAGCTGTACTTGATTCGTGCCTTGGTTTTTCTCAACCCAAGGTGGCCTCCCCAGTTTGACTCATGGGCTAACTTAAGGACCTCCTCCCGCCGGGACTCGGGGAGCACCAACTGCATTACTGGTTTCCCCAGCAATTTATCCTTGTGGTAGAGTAGCCGATCTACCTCCGTCATGCCTGCTTTCCCGACCCTGGCGTTTTCCCAGCATTCTCGCAAAGTAACATCACTCCGTTGCTCCTGTTTGAAAACTGCCGTAGCACTGCTTTCCCCTGTTACGCTGTCATCTGTTTTCTCCGTGTCATGCAAATCGCTTTCACTCTCTTTCCCGGTGACGGTGTGCACTCCAGCGTGGGGCGCTGCGATCTCTTTGACTGGCTCTACGTCCGGTTCGACCGACGCTTGCTCTGCCTGTTCGACCCCCCTGTAGTCTCTGACCGGGCGGTTATCTGTTGCTCCCACGCCCTTCACGTCCCACTCTTCCCTCAGGGACTCCCAGGCTTCTTCTGACAGCAAGCAGTCTGTCTTCGACACGAGTTTGTCGGTCAGGGCGCATACTACTGGCACCGCCTCTCGTATGTCCGAGAAAATGCCCAAGTCACGGTTTATTATAAGGGGCACGACTGCTAGTTTAGCCTGCACTTTCTCGCCAAAAGCTGACACTAACTCAATGGATCCATACGGTTTAATCAAATCCGGAGGAACCATGCTCTCTCGCACGACCGTTATTTCGGCACCTGTGTCCAAAATTGCGTTAATACGCCTATCCTGACACGCCAGCGTTACCGGTCTTAGTTCGCTTTGTGCGGCGACCCCTTCCTGTGTTGCCACACGTGCGGAGAGGCTGTCCCCTTTGGCGTTGGGTGCCGCTCCCCTCGAGTTGTGTGGGCAGTCGGCCTTCTTGTGTCCCATTGAGCCGCACGAGAAGCACCCTCTATACCATTGCCTTGTGTCTGTCCGCTGCGTGCCTCCCGAATCGCGTGTGAGTCGGTCTGGGTCTCTCTTTCCCTCTCGTGTATGCGAGCTCTTCTCCTCCGTTCTCTGCTCGGGCTTTTTCACCGCGCTGTCTTTGCCCCGCGCCTCCTCGAACGTTTGCAGCAGCGCCGCCAATGTTGGCGTTTTCTTCCACCCCTCACCCTCCTGCAAAGTTACGTATCGGAGAGCCTCTTCAGATAGCGTGTTCTTAAGCTGGTCTGCTACTAGCAACTCAACTAGCCCTTCAAACGTGTTGACACCCCTTTCTTCAACGTAGCAATTAAAATAACTCTGCAGGCGAGTTGCGAACGCCCTCCAGCCTTCACTAGGTAGCTTCTTCGAGGTTAGGAACCTCCTTCGATATTCCCCTGCCGAGAGCTTCAACTCCTCTAGCACCACTTTTTTCAGCACTTCATACTCCCTGTGCTGCGATGGTGTCAAGCGCGTTGACAGGAACCGCACCTTCTCCGCAATCAGAGGGAATACAATTTGGCCCCAGTGTTCCTTCGGCACAGCGTACGCTTCCAGAGTGTGTTCTACTGCCTCGAACCAGACAGGCACTTCTGCTTCTGCCGGAAACTTCGGTAGCGCTCCTGACAACCATTTTGAGTACCGACACAACTCCGCCCGCGCGTCACTTCTCTCCAACACTGCGGCGTTTTGCGCCGCATTTTCTTCTCTCCTACTCGCTCGTAATTTTTCCAGCTCGAGCTCGAGTTCGAGGGCCCGGCGCCTCTCCTCCGCAGCTCTGACCTCCAGTTTTTTCATGTCCATTGCCGTCTGGCTAAACGGCGCTCCAGGCGCGGACAAACTGCCGTCCGACACAACCGTCTCCTCTCCGTCGCCCATTGTCCTCACCTTCCGCCTGTCCGGGTTTAAATGCGCGAACCGCGTGTTCATGCACCCCTTAGTGCCCACCCAGACAGCGATGCTCACGCCAAGGT
This sequence comes from Haemaphysalis longicornis, assembly GCA_013339765.2. Taxonomy (NCBI): domain Eukaryota; kingdom Metazoa; phylum Arthropoda; class Arachnida; order Ixodida; family Ixodidae; genus Haemaphysalis; species Haemaphysalis longicornis. The sequence goes on along the minus strand of CM023451.1, from coordinate 146,287,399 downwards.
GAAGAACAAAGAGGACTCACCCTCCGACGAGATGCGACGCGCTGGCTCTTGACTTCCGTTGCTGTCGTTGCCGCCGTTGCCAATGGAGTACGCGGCCGGTCCTTGTGACACGCCGCCCTCCCTCCAAGTGGTGGCTTCCCAGCTGTCACCGCTGACCCAGCAGTGGACTCGTCCCGAATCCGCCGCTGCTCGCCTCTCCGGTGTCTCGAACACCGTCGTCCGACGTCGTAGCCGGTGACCGCTGTGCTGAATCCGCTGACTCCCTTTTCATTCCTTCCTTGCTCGTCGTTGCTCTTAGTCTCCTCCTCCGCTACCCGTTCTGCCGACTGCGCCAGTAATTGTTAGTTGGAGTTCCGCCTCGCACGCCAACTGGAGGTTGGGGTGGCTTTGCGGTCTTCCGGGTAGCCGATCTCCTCATTGCAGACGAATGGGGCCTCGAAGACGAAGTTGAAGTAACGCAAGGAATATTTATGTACACTTATTTACATTTGTACATTACAGTCAAAAGCGGAAAACATTGGAACTGACTTCCTCGGCAAAGCCGATGGTGCACGCACCGCACCGTAAATCAGAACGGCCGGCCGGACTCTCGCGCTCCGTTTTAGAACACGAGAGTCCAGCCCACATGCAGAAAACATCCAATCATGACACACCACCAATATGATGGACACGTACACTCGCTCCCTCTATGTGGCAAGAGCGCACAGAAATATACAAGACGAAAATACCCCTCTCCCCCGTGGGGTACTCTTTGACCTGTCCCCCCTCGCATTCCCCACCAAGGCCGTCGCCCTCATCGGCTGCGTGTTTCTCGGAAAATGAAGGGTGCGGACAGGCCGGCGGGACGTGGTCCCTTGGCCCTCCTGAACGGGTTGCCGCGGGCAGCCGACACCACTGCCTGCGATGAGTCACGCATTCCCACGTGCGAGCGGCTCACGCGTGTCCCTCCCGGTTTCCGTGCGCCGCGAGAAATTCCCGGGGGTCTGGTTGCCGTCCTGCCCGGGTGAACGGCCTTCCCGATTCTGTGCGGAACCGTCGACATCTTTACAGGCGGCGAAACGACAGGGAAGACCGAAGCCCAAAAACGATATAGCACTAAGGACGTTCTTGGTAAGTATCCCGAGGCTTTCGCCTTAAAACTAACGAAGAGAATTAAGGGCGAAGAGAATTTTTTTATACCTTGTCATTCTAAACAATATTCCGCAAGTTGTTTAATAAAATTGGCTTGGGTTGTGGTGTAAAGCCCAAGAAGAATTTTTTTTTTTACGTATAATATATGTCTCCGTTTGGTAACGCGTCAGGTCGTGCAACGATTTTGGTCACTCGCCCTCGTGCGCGTTTCCCTCCTTTATATAGACCGCCCACAGTAACAACAGCACGTGAGAACCTATAGATTTTAGATTAGCGAAGCAATTTCTGCCGTACCTTGCAGCTGAAATCTACGAATAACTTCAAGGAAGACGAAAAACCTGAATAACAATGGAATATCCGTTTTCCTCTTCTCTTACGTAATAGAAATGCGAGGCTGTCGAGAGGAACTGATACATTCTTGAAAAGAAACCAGATTCACGTTAGGTAATTGGTTTTTGTGCAGGAATATTGTCAAGCTGTCGAGCACAGCTGCACCACCCCTTCGTAGCATCCGCGTGCAGATTCCCAGATGAGTACATTGCGCAGCTCCTTCCCATAATTTTACGCTTGACTGGAGAGCTCGAAGCTTTTGTAATGCCCAACGAAAGTGAACGAAAAGTTGCACTTGATAGAAGGACACAACTCTGCGATGATTGAAATTCTACTTCTTCCTTTCTCGCTTCAGCAAAAGCTCCCTTTGAACTGGAGTCCTACCATATTTTTTTGTTTTATGGAAGAACATTTCTAGTCGGGAAGCTGCCCATTCATGTTAAAAGATGGTGGGGAGGAGAATTGCAGGCCGCCAAGAAACGAAGAAAGGACAGGAAGTGAATGCCCAGATACGTTCTGAACTAAGCAAATGGAGTAAACCAATTTTCGGATATCGCTTTGCAGCGGGGGCATGCGGGTTTCTTTCAAAATCCACCCGTTGAATTATAGTGTGCAACGCGACGCGAAGTGGGATGAGGCATTGAAATCGGCGGAGGCATGATAAAAGCAACAACATGTGAGGGAAGCAGTGAACGCTGCTGAAATGCTGTGACCTCGTGGAAGGTACTCGGAGAGGAGGCCTTGGGCCCGCTTTCGACAATCATCTACCGGCCACCCGATGAATTCGCTTGCACGAACGCAGGAACGCACGCACGCACGCACACACACACACACACCACGTACGCACGCACACACCACGCACACACACACGCACGCACGCGCGCGCGCACACACACACACGCACACACACGCAAACACGCACACACACACACGCACACACACACGCACACGAAAACATGCACAAACACACGCACACGAAAACATGCACAAACACACACACGCACACACGCAAACACGCACATACACACGCTCACACACACGAGCGCACAAACGCACACACGCACATACACACGCACACACGCAAACACACACGCACACACAGACACAAACACACAAACACACATGCAGACGCACACGCACACGCACAAACACACGCACACACGCACACCCACACACACATACACACGCACACACACGCACACACGCACATGCACACGCACACGCCCATCCACACACACATACACACACACGCACACACGTACACGCAAACACGCACATACACACACATGCACACACGCGCGCGCACGCACGCACGCGCGGACACACACGCACATACACACACACGCACGCACACACAGACACACAAACACACACAGACGCACACGCACACGCACGCACAGACAGACACACAAACACACACAGACGCACACGCACACGCACATACACACCCACACACACATACACAAACACACACACGCACACACCCACACACACATACACAAACACACACACGCACACGCAAACACGCACATACACACTCGCACGCACACACAGACATACAAACACACAAACACACACAGACGCACGCGCACACGCACATACACATGAACCTACACACGCACACACGCACACCCACACACACATACACAAACACACACGCACACACACACAAACACGCACGCGCACGCACAGGCAAGCATGCACGCACACACACGCACGCACGCACACCTGCATGGACGCGCACACACACACACACGCACACACACACACACACTAACAGAGTAGTGCATTTCTTTTTGTATGAGTGTGAAAGTAAGTATTTCTAGTGTGACTAGATAAGGCATAAGAGTACCGCCACTTAGGCACGCAAGTCAGGAACGGCGGCCATTTTGGTGTTTATCAGTGTTGCGGATTGCTGCTCCTACGGCCTCTCGGCTAACTTCTACCGGGTCGTTTGTGAATTAACGCTGCCGAAGATACAGCAAAACAGCCTCTTCGGGCACACTTCTGCTGAAATGCTGCTACACGCGGTATCTTCGATTTGCGTTCGGAACAACATGAGTCGCGCGCAGCGGCAGAGCAGGGAGGACGAGCTAAGTTTACCAGACTTGACCGGCTAAAACGCTTAAACAACAACATGGCGGCGCCCGTGAAGCGTCGCAGTGTAAACAAATGTCCCGTGATGTGAACTGACTAAGGATCATGGCGGCGACACGGAACACTAGGAGAAAAGAGTGACGATACTCTGCAGCATTATCTAGTTACACTAGGTATTTCGAAGTGGTAGGGAAGTATGAACCCATAGAGCGAAATGTGCGCTCCTGGTGTGACCAGGAGAAATACAAATCGAATAAATATTCTGATGCTGTATCAAAATTCAGGTACAGGAGCGGCTGGATTTGCCTTCATATTCTTGTATAATTGTATGTAAGTGTGTCTTGTTTTTATAAAAACTTGCATACGCACAAATATTCCGGATTAACAGACCTGGGCGACAATGCATTATAATTTTCGAAACGGCATGTCTGCCAGGAATGACACGGGCTGCTGCTTTGGACTGCAATTGGGGCACTGCGAAAGCGAGAATCTCAGAGTGCACAATGCTGAGATCGAAGTGCTCGGACGAGTTCCAACTCAACGCATGGCGTATACCCAATTTGGAGCTCAAATATGCCAATGTTTGGCGTAGTTCACAACTGACGGTAGGCTCGCAGTTGGACATGTAACGTTGATGTATATGTGGATTAAATGTTCGAATGCACATTTCTAGCAGGAAGAAGAACTCAGGATCCTTTCTCTCTTTTTTCTTGATGAGACCAAGGGCGGAGTTCGATCAACACTTGCCTCAGTTTTTCCGGGATGCAGACCGGGTCCTCAAAACCAGCCATCAAAAAGGTGGTTTATGAAATCTTGGCCATTACTCATTTGAAAGTTCGTTGATTTTTTGCAATTATAGTCCTCCCAGTCCTGAAACCCTTGTAAGGGCGTTTCTGTTATTGTAAAGCGTTGTGGCGGGTTGAATGGATTCAACGCACATATTCATTGACTGTTGCTTAAAAATGCTTCTTAAGTGCTTCATTTGTGTTTACTCAAAACTCACAGGATTCCGGAACAAGTGCAGGCGAATAGAGTGAAACAGTAACACCGTGCAGATTTACGTTGAGTTGAAGTTCCTTCGATTCAGGCCCTCGCGTTCAATGATCGCGCATGCAGCTTCAGCGAAACTCCGGTGCCACTGAAGTTCTGAACTGATTGTGTGTTGCTTTAAGATGGGAAGTGTTACCTCATTGTCCTGAACCGACGCAATCGACGACAAATACTTTGTTCTTAATCACCGCTTGGCGCAATGCAATTCATTTTTGATGCGTGTGTTTAGCGAATCTCGGGCGGTTAGGTAATGAGATGATTTTGACCTTCCACACAAACTTCATTGGTCGCTATAACTCCAACAACGACAATCTGCCGCCCGTCTGAATGGGCTTTTTCGTTTACGATCCCGGGTTTCGAATAGGAGGCAGTCATCTTAATGGGTGCTTGCATCCGCAATGCAGGAACCGTGCTGCTTTTATTGCGTGAAAGCCGTGGCAAAGCCACTCGCTCGCCAACTAATCAATGCGATTGCCTGGATTACCTAGACAGGCAGCAAACGTTTCATGTCAGTAACTACGAGGAAATCGTGGATTTGGCGAAGTTTTCACCGACGTTTATTTACGAGACAAATAACGGGAGCCCCGAAATGCTCTGCATATTGTAGTAGCCTAGGAAAGCTTACATCTTTTTTTCTTGATACCTGCGATCCCTACAGTGCAGCCGTTAGTGCCACATTGAGCAACGAGGTGTCGGCCACCCACCCCATACGGTCATGATGCTGCAAGGAAAGGACGTTAGTATCGACATCCAGCGGCACGTTCACTAACTTGCCTACTGCCTATACTGTTTCCACTGCTATCCATTAGGCTCCGTATTTGGATAAATCAAACGTGCTGTGATATCAGATAATCACTAACCAGGTTTTGTCCAAGGGATTCCGATGCCTCCGGAGGGTACGTGCTTTAAAAATACGATAAACCAGTACATTAAAAAGATGTTATTTCGACAACCATTGACTGCAGTCATCAGAAATAAATAGTATGCTCACGTGGAACATTAGTTCAATTCGTGGAGAAAGATGTTAAAAATTTCGCCTAAATCGAAAGTAGGATTCCGGGAAACCTCCTTATTCTAGCTAGTCATGAGCTCAGGCTGAGCGACAGCCGTTACGGTGAGCCGTAACTGAGCTACGAAGCCGGGGCCTGGCCAAGGCTGTCTCGCAAAAGTCTACAGAATGGTTTAGGTGCGGGTGGCGAGTTTTGATTTATCGCAGCCACTCGTATACGTCTTGGGGCGTCTCGGACTATCCGCAGGGGCGTTAAAGAGGAGGAAATCGTGTGGGATATAAGCGGTGCATTTCACTGTCGTGAAGAAAGGAATATTCCGCCAGAATAGCGTGGAATATTATTTCGGGGTCCTTGGGCAGTGATTTATGGGCGACGGGATAATAGGATTGTAATACATTTATTTGCCTCTCTTATTAAGCTTGATCTAAAAGGCCGTAACTCTCGCTAATGCTCTATCACATTCTGCTCTGTCTCTCGGCCGATGAACGATCCTACGGAAAGGCCTTACCTTCCTTGATGCCCTCGGTGGCACCGAATTTCATCGCTGTTTAAAGTCTTTAGGCCTGCCCAGGTTGTTCTAAACGCGCTAAATCCTACGATATCCGAGTTAATGCCTAAGAGTACCTCTAATACCACGGCTAAGCTGCCCTCGCTTGACAGAGCTTTAATGTGAAACGGTGCCTAGTTTCCAGGAGTCTAAGAAGCGCTGATCTTTTATAATCATTCACCAGTTTTCCAAATTAGTTACGAGGTTCCGTAAATAAGCGGTATGATCCGGCAGACTGTAAAACGGGAGGCATCAACAGCCGTTCGCCCTCCGTTTTCAACACCGTGAATTTTTTTAGGGGAAATTGTGGCTGACAAAATTAGGTATTGATTGATTGTAGGGTTTAACGCGCCGACGCAACGCAGGCGATGAGGCGCGCCGTAGTGGAGGGCTCCGGATTAATTTTAACCACCTGGGGATCTTTATCGTGCGCCGAAATCTCGTACACACGGGACAAAATTAGGTATGTCTCTCTTCTTGTCTGCGTGTTTGTGTATGATGGTTCACGTTTTGTGGTTGTGTATTTGTTTGTTTGTACCTAAGTAACAATGGGGTGACGTGTTGTAAAAACTAGTTGCACGCTAGCGCCTTGTTTTGGCGCAGGAGCACATTGGTAGCAGCAGGCATGTGTTCGTTTCTTGAGTAATACTCATACCTTATAGATTCTTCTGTAGCCATCCCTTATTGATTCTTCTGTGTTAGAAAAAAAACATTTTTGGCTTCTTCTTAGCGCTTTGGTTTCTCGCCAACGCTATGACTGTTACCACGCAGGTTTAACCTACACCTGCAAGCAAGAAAAAGCTAATTCAAAAAAGAAGGCGGCTTTTCAAAAATACGAGATCTTCACGGAGAGCTGCTTTTATCAGTAATTCGAATCATCGAATGTTTATTAATTACATGCTGAAAGATACAACGAAGCGCCTCATTTTACTGTAAATGAAAGGAAAACGCGATGACATAACAAAAAAAAAATGAGCAAGTAACAGATTTAAGTCAAATGATTTTGTTGGCTTTGAGCAGAAGATTTGAGGTGTTTCTCGAAACAAATAAAAATGGGGTAATTTGTACCAAATAGATGGAGTAAAAAAAATGCAGGCATCTAGCTGTTGAAAATCTCCTTACAGCACTACGGTGTGCTTCGTTCTATCCGCCTGCCTCGCATGGCCATCTGCTTGGTCGGTCCTATTAAGGTGTCCTCTTGAGCAAAACATGGCTAACAGGATTACTAAGCTCATTTTTTTGTCGCTTTTCATAGAAAAAATACCACTTTCGTTTATCTGAGCAAAAATTTCAATTTTAATATAAGTAGTTTTGTTCCATTCTTTTTTCTTGGTGCGCTTTCCATAGGCATCGTTTGTACTGTAATATGTTTTTACCTCTCCGCATATGCCTGCCACATGATGAAACTGTTTTGTTACGCAAAGATAGTTACCTCCGACATCTTGGTAAGGTAAATGGGCCTGCTTTTAGAAATCATGCAATAAGTTTAGGTCTTATTTTTTTTAGAAGCACCCGCCGTGTTGGCTCAGTGGCTAAGGCGTTGCGCTGCGAAGCATGAGGTCGCGGGTTCGATGCCCGGCCACGGCGGCCGCTTTATTGATGGAGGCGAAAAGCAAAAATACCCGTGTGAACGAGATTTCGGAGCACGTTAAAGATCCCCAGGTGGTCAAAATTAATCCGGAGCCTTCCACTACGGCGCGCCTCATCGCTTGCGTTGCGTCGGCGCGTTAAACCCTGCAATCAGTTTTTTTGAGAAGCATAGTCTAGAAATAAATCTATACGTCTACGGTATACTTATAGCTGACGATGAAGAACACAGCGAGGACTGAAACGTGGGAACGTATAGGGGCCAGTAAGACGCTTTTGAGGCGTGTGAAGTAAGTGCTTTGAGGGAAGAGGTCCTTGAGGGATGGACTTCGTGTTTCCTGAGGGAAGAGAAAGATTTGAGGGAAGTTAAGGTCCTTCAGCCGCTGTCGTCGAGCCTGGATGATCGCGCAAAATAATTACTGAAAACGTTTCGAATAGTCGTCGAATGCCCGCTCCTCTTCACGTGCCATACACGCCCACAGTCTTCGTTCAAGAACGGCGTAATTAAATGGCATTTACTCAAATTACATATTGCCCTTACATAACCAAATTTATACTGTGGCGCCTATAGTGGGTGCGTGAGTAGGTGTTTATGAACGACAAACGTTCACACAATGTGAACTTTAACCCGAACGCGTCTTTACTTTTGGGCGTGCACGTTTCCAGTCTATATTCGCGCGCTGGGCGCACCGCAGCGCACTCGAGTCCCTGTTTACCCGGCACTGAGGACCTAAAGCTTCTCGAGCACCCCGTCTCCTCTCGCCTTTCGGGCGACGGCAATTGAAGATGTCAGCACTCGCTGACCTCTGCGCTTCTGGTTCCATGCGGGCGCGTTGTAATGGCAGTCGGGCACATGCAGGCAAGTGGGCGACGGAGGCGCCCACTGAAAGAAATTCCGGGCCCAGAACGGGCGAAATTCCATTTCCTCGAGGGGACAGCCGTGCCCTCGTACCGTATTTGGATGGCCGGCGCAAACATTTTGGAGTGGCTGGACCCTAGCTATTCAGCTCTTCACGCGATTGACCCGTATTCGAAATAGCGCTCCACCCGCCATCTGTGCATTTGCTGCGCCCACTATCCGTCGCTGCGCGAAAAAAAAAACCGTGCGCCAACTGCTTATTCAGTGCACGGAACCAACTTGGGCCAAATTGAGCAATTTTGTTGTAACGTGGGCTCGCAGAACGAAGCAACGTTAGGGAACGAATTGATGCTTACTCTTGCACGGTACTCTGTGCTAGCAAATCTCTTGTAGGTTTTAATAGGTCGGGTCCTGGTAACTCTTGTAGCTCATTTAGCGGGTTGTCGAGCCTATATATGATATTAAAAGCGAGAGATTTTCTTTGTCTGGAGTGACGGGCATAGCGTAAGCGCGAGATCCCAGCGTACGCCACGAGGATACTTATCGAAAAGTGGGATGTGACCCCATCTGGTCATCTCTGAGTCTGTGTTGAAGCTATACTGAGCGCCATCTACACACCCCCGATTAAACATGGAAAGAAGCGAGTACACAAGCAGTCGTCACATGCATCTTTGAAGTGTGCCGAAAAGCTGATAAAAAAATTAAGGGTGATGGTTAGAACATTCTAAGTAGGGGAAGGCGAACGCCGAGCTGGACCTGTTATAGGCTGTTTTTGACCTGTTGTTGAACTTTCTCTCGTGCTTTGCGGCCGCGGTGAAGATGATGATGATTGCTATTGGTTTCCCGTTTGTAGCGGGGTGACGACGTGTCATCTCACCAAAAAGGACTAATATACCTATGTTTTCCCCTCTTGGTTCAATACTTGCGCTGCTTAGGGGAGGCACTAAAAACTTATTACGCACAAAATACTTTTTTTTCTTGTAACAGGTGGTAACTCTCATAGGAAATATTCCCCTCTCTGCTTTTTGTTGATTGATTGTGGGGTTTAACGCGCCGACGCAACGCAGGCTGATGAGGCGCGCCGTAGTGGAGGGCTCCGGATTAATTTTGACCACCTGGGGATCTTTATCGGGCGCCGAAATCTAGTACACACGGGCGTTTTTGCTTTTCGCCTCCATCAGAAAAGCGGCCGCCGCGGCCGGGAATCGAACCCGCGACCTCGTGCTCAGCAGCGCAACGCCTTAGCCACTGAGCCACCGCGGCGGGTCTCTGCTTTTTGTCCACCAGCATTCTAATCCTCTTTTCGTCACCATCGACAGCCTTGAGTTAACTACCTTTGTGCTACCCTTACATCCTAGGGCTTCTGGAAGCCGAACATTTCCCTCATGTATTTTTGGATGGATACCCTCGCATTCCAACAATATGTGCCGCATAGTTTCTGTTTCTTTTCCGCAGACCACGCCCACACCATTATTTCGTGAATACATCCCCACAAAGCTCTTAGTTCACAAGCAACCTGCTCTAGCCTTAAAAAGCAAAGCACTGCCCTGGGAATTATGGTAGAAAATTTTCTTTCTTATGTCTCGTTTCTCAGCCCTGTACATCTCTAACGACGTTTTAGCTTCCATTTGCTCTCTCAATTTATTCGTTTTTATCTTCCTTGCCTTTTTTTCGTTACCTTGGCTGTTTTGGATTTTCCAGTGTACTTTCCGTATTTCATCGTTAGCCTTATAGTCTTCCTGTATCACTGCGTGTCCACGCTTTTCAAGTATAGGTTCCTAAAAACCTTAGCTGCCCACCTATGTTGATCCATTGCTCTCAACCTCATCTCAAAACACATTTTCCTCTGCGCTTCTCGAACTTCAAACGACGGCCATGCCATATCTCCCTGCACTGCTTCGTTAGTTGTTTTTCTATGCGCGCCTAAGGCCAAACGGCCTACCGTTCTCTGTTTCATTTCAAGGCCTGATAGAACGTCGGATTTTAAGCAGTGTACAGAATTTGCAAATGTGAGACCCGGAACCATTACTCCTTTCCGCATTCATCTCACTACTTCATATTTGTTATACCCGTACAGAGCTCTATGCTCTGTTAAAGCTGCGTTTCGCTTTCCTTTACCATTAGGGTGCTCCTCGTGAGTTCTTAAGCAGTTATCCCTTTCGTTTATCCACACTCCAAAACATTTATATTCCTTCACTCTGGGTAATTCGCCTTGCTGGATAGTCACTACGTCAGTGGTAGCGTCATTGAAAACCATTATTCCTGATTTTCCTGCACTAAAATTTAATCCGAGGTCGGTGGCTTCCTGGCCGCTAATATTTATTAGCTGTTGCATATCGGTTTGGTTATCAGCTAAAAGAACAATGTCGTCTGCGTATAGCATTCCCGGAATATGCTGTTGTACCACTTCACCTTGCAGCATATGGGTTAGGCTAAACCCTACTTGACTTTCTTCCAGTTTCTTTTCTAACCCTGTCATGTAAAGCATAAACAGTATTGGGCTCAAAGAACATCTCTGTTTCAGTCCCCGATGGGTGTTGACCTGCTGGGCGCATTTCTGCCCTTCCCATGTAAGGTGCACTCTATTGTCTTTATAGATTGCTATAAGGAACTGTACGAACTCGTTATCTAATCCCTGGAGTTTCAGCACTCTCCACAGCAATTATCTGTTGTGTTGTCATATGTCTCTTTATTTTCCAAGAACGTAATCCATAGTGGTCTATTCTGTGCTTTTGCAATTTCAATGCATTGCGTTATCACGAACAAATTATCATCCAATCGCCTGTCTTGTCTAAATCCGTTCTGCAGTTCCCCAAGGATTTCATTTTCTTCCATCCATGCTTGAATTTCTGATTTTATCGCCTGTAATACGAATCTACAGACCACCGACGTTACTGTAAGTGGTATGTATGAATCAATACTGGCTTTGTTGCCTCTGCCTTTATATATTAAATCCATCTTACTTTCTAGCCAATCCTCCGGTGTTTGTTTGGTTTGTATCACCTTATCTATTGTCCACATAAACGATGCCTTACTTTTAGGTCCAAGCAGGTTTATCAGTTGCATTGGTATTCCGTCAGGGCCACTGCTGTCTGGGGGAAAAGCTTTTGCTCTGCTTTTTTTCAATCGAGGTTGCTCAGACTTATTCCCCTTTCCACAGTCTTCTGTGGCGCTCATGTTATCGGTGCAGGCTTCCCTACCACTATTGCCCTAAACTTCTCACTAATCAGTCGATGATTTTGCGCCAACGCGTGCTCCCGTTTCTAAATGTTTCCCCTCCACATCAGTCAAAACTTTTTGGTGGATATCATTTTTTGAGCTTAGTAATTTTAGATGGCTCCAGAATTTCTTGGATGCGCTTTTGTCTTTCTTCTGTATTTCTGCCATCCATTGTTCGCGTTTCGGCTTGATCTTAGCTTGAACCATTTTCTGCTCTTCTAGTTTTTTCCCCCGGTAGGTATCCCATTTTTCCTTCACTACTTCCGGTTCCATACCAGTTCTTTTTGCTTCTCTATGTTCTCTCGGCACATTTTTTCGCTGGTAAATAGCCTCTTTTATTTCCCTATTTCACCACCTTCTGGGCTTTCTCTTCGTTTTCCATCGGTTTCGTTTCTTTGCTTCATTCATCTTACCCTTTATGAACGCAATCATTTTGTCGTAATCCCAATTTTTGTCTGGGTATTTATTCATTTCATCTTCCATCCTATCATCGATGATATTTAGCTGCTCATTGTTCAAAAAATTCCTCCGGTCGTACCAATTTCTAAATTTGTCCTGGTTGCGCCTCCTAAGTGGAAGGTAAGTCGCTTGTGGTCGCTTCCTGATCTGTCTGTTCCATTTTCATCTATCCTTATTTCCAGCAACCGTTCGTATGCTGTCTCAGAGACTATACTATAGTCTATACTGGACAGTCTGTTACCGCTGTCCCACGTGATTTGTCCTTCACACTTGTGTTCCGTGTTTACTATTACAAGCCGGCTTTCCTGACAGTTCTATCACTAGAGAACCATTGTGGTCTGTGTATCCATCCAAACCTTCAATGAGGGCATTCATAAATCCATCTAGGATTATTTCACCCGAAACTTTGAACTCGTTTATATCTCTTGTCAAACAGTTAAATATTTCCTCATTTTCCTCCCAAGCACTACTTCCGGTCCACAGATACACCACTCCTAACCATGTATTTTTCCCCGCTATGGTGCCTCTAAGCCATAGATGCTATTTACAGTTTTCATGCACTCTCTGCCAGTCGGTCCCTTGTTTAATGAGCATGCCAACACCTCCCCCTCTCTTCATTCCTGTGGTCCTGTTGCAACCTGCCCAGACATAATTGTCTATGACAGGGGGGGCTTCTAGGTCCCGGAGGTGAGTCTCAGCTAAAGTGTACAGGTTCATTTCCTTTCAAGTTGGCTTTGAATTTCTACCCACTTATCAGGCTTTCTGCCTCCCAGCGTTGAGTGTGCATGTGGCCCTCGTTTCCCTTTCGTCTCCTAGTTTGCCTGCCTTAGCTGCGCGGGGCCACCTAAAAAAGCTACCGCTCTCCCAGCTAAGCGCCACCCTACCTTGTTTCCTAGCCTGGGGCTGAAGTGAATCCCTTCCAATGAAAAGCTTGCCTATGTCCTATGCTGTCCACTACCCTGTTCACGTCTATCACTTGAAGTCCATATTCCCTGCCGCACCTCACGATCTCGCTGTTGGCAGCGAGTACTGCCCGTTCGGTGTGCACGCCCTGCTTTGTCACCTCCGGCACGGTGCAGACTGCAATGAGCACATTTGGGGTCGTCGCCCGCAGGTCATTTACCCCCTTCGCTATATCCTGGTTAAGTTTTTCCTCATCTCCATTGAGAACATCGTTAAGCCCCACGGCAATCACCACAAGGTTTTTAGCTTTACTCGACGAGGCCAGCTGCCCCTTCGCTCGAGTCATCACCGTCTGCATCGTTTGACCGGGGAAACACCCCACCTTCACACACGTATCACCCTCTACCATTTCCACTATGGCAGCGCTGCTCCGCTTCATGTTAGAATTTCCCGCAATGATTACTACGCTATCATCGGCCACGTGCCGCTCTTTACTGGTACCCGGCTTATCGACTGGAATTGCTGGCCTATCTTACAGCACGTGGGAGCACCTGTTGCCTTTCGTTGCTTCCACCACGTGTGTCACCTCGGTGTATTCCTCCCATTCCCTGCATGGGCCGAGGTGTTCGTGATTTGTTGGTGAAATGACGCTCGTTTCTAGCTTCCTCTCAGCTGCTTCTCACTTTCCCTCAACGGCCCTCCGTTCGTCGCGTTCGTTACTTAGCGCTGCCTCCAGCTCTGCAACCCGCTTAGCTAACCCCGAGTTATCCGCTTCTCCGCGTTCTAGCCGCGACACCACTAAGCATAAACGGCACGTACCTGCCCCTTCGTCTGCCTCGCCGCCTTCCCGATGAAGCTCCTCTGAGTCTACTTGCCGCCAGAACACCTCATTCAAGACTTAACAGCTAAATATCTCCAAACAGAGATAATAAACCCGCCGCCACCGTACTCTGGTACTCCCAACGCAGATTTGGACCGAGATATCCAACTTTTTGAACTGGAAGCACCCGTGGCGGAAATTAAGAAAAGGAGTGCCCCGGGTCCTGACCAAGTAACCTGTAAGCTCCTGGCCAATTTAGGTGATGGTGAACTTGCCATTCTGCTTAAACACCTCAATGAAGTTTGGACATCTGGCCGCCTACCTATTCAATGGAAAACCGCTGAAGTCCGCTTTATTCCTAAAGCGGGCAAATCCCCACACATAGACAATCTCCGGCCTATTTCCCTTACCTCTTGCGTGGGGAAGCTATTGGAACGCATTATACTAAAAAGGCTGCAGCCATACCTTGAAGACACCAACCAAATGCCCAAAACAATGTTCGGCTTTCGACAACATTTAAGCACCCAGGATGTTATGCTGCGACTCAAAGAAGAGGTAATTGCACCTGCCACTCGCCACTCACCTCGAGCCATTTTGGCCCTCGACCTAAAAGGGTCCTTCGATAACGTTGCGCACGCAGCGATTCTCTCCCGCCTTAATAATACTGGCTGTGGCAACCGAATTTATTCCTACATTACGGACTTCCTCACAGGCCGCCAGGCTGTGCTCAAAATTGGAGATATAAAATCCAAACCAATCTCTCTTGGCAGTCGGGGTACACCACAAGGCTCGGTATTGTCTCCACTCCTCTTCAATATCGCTTTTCTGGGACTACCAAAACAGCTAGAGCAGATTCTGAATCTTCACCACGTACTGTATGCAGACGACATTACCCTCTGGACTGACACAGACTCTCTCGGTGGGCTGCAGGACACATTGTAGCGGGCAGCCGGAGAAGTCAATAATTACGCCCAGGCTTGTGGCTTACATTGTTCACCGCAAAAATCAGAACTTGTCATCATCTGGAAACACCCCCCACGACACCACGTCGAGCCCATCGAAATATCTCTTGACGGCCATTCGATCAAACCTAGCCACTCACTCAATATATTAGGCCTTACCATCCAACCCAATACCCGAAACGACTTTGCCTTAATTGTCAAAACTGCGTAATATGTCAGCTCAAGTCGTGCATATGATTAGGCGGGTCACTAACCGGCATCGAGGAATGAAATAAAAGGACACAATGAGACTGTAGGAGGCTGACTCGGTTGGTGGGCTCCTACATTTATTCAGGTCGCATTGGCAAGGACACGGGGGTCGCACTGGTGCTGACAAAATAGAATCTGGTTTTGCCTTGCGACGAACGGTCGTACTGCCTGAGGCTCCTTCCTCTCGCCCGACATAGCGCCCTACAAGACTAATTCAAGCTTTCGTCATTTCTTGCCTCACCTATGTCGCTCCATACATGGCCCTAACCAAATCCGACGTTGAAGCAGAAACCCACATCCGCTACCCTCAATCCTCACCCAGCCTAGGAGCATTGGGCGGGTCAGCTGGTTAGTACCGACCTCTCAGTTCAGCGTTGACTGAAATAGATGGGCTAGGCAGCGAGCGCGGACCAGGGCTTCCCGGAATGAAGGGGACCTTCCAGCAGGTGGGTGCTCGACCATAAGCGCCAGAACCTCCTAAAAATAATGTTTATTCCCTCACTCACTCGTCCACCTTCACCTGTCAATGTTTTTGAGAGTGAACTTCGCGTTATATAGCAGCGCCTGCGTGAAGGGGCTGCGGACAAGGCCTCTTATCTTTCACTTACTTTTTTTCTCACTCGCGCGCGGGTTCGGCTGAAGCCATGCTTATAGCACTTTCTTCGTCAAACTCGGCTCCCGTTCTTCCTCGGTGGGAGGTGCATTCCTCGGCTTCCCTCAAAACTAGTAGATCCAGTTTTTGCTGACGCGACTCACAGGAATCTCATTCGGAGAAAAAATTTTCCCGATGCAAAATAAATCCGGGCAAAAGCAAAGTTCTTTCTTCTTTCTTTCTTTCCTTCTTTCTTTCTTTCTTTCTTAGTTCTTCCTTTTTTACGCAGCACAAACTGCTGACGGGAAGGTGCATACAGAAATTCTGTTTTTATTTTGAATCTAGGAGCTTCTAGAAGCAGGTGTTGCTTTGCATTTCATGGACATCGGAACTGAATTTGACCGTACGCACAGCTGTGCTTAAAATTATTTCTTTTGAAGTTGTTGAGGAACGTAATAAGGTTTCACGTTGACACCCTGCTATTTTTGAGGTCCAGGACCTTCCTTTGACTACTTTATCACAAAGCGCTCATGACAGGATTATCATTGAAGACTTTTTCCCGGTGCAATAAAGTAAGCGAACAGAGCAATAAAGTAAGAGAACGAAGTTTGGTTTTGAAGACGAGTGAGATTTAACTTAACGATAGGCAAGACGAGGAGCCAGATCACGTTCTTAAAATAGCCATTACAGGACTGCCGGAATGTATTTGAAGGTGCTCGCGTGAGGGTGAACGGATCTGGACCGAAGGCCTTTGAGAGACACTTTAAATTCTACTGGCATTCATTGGCTCTTTACCTGTTTTTTTTTTATTGCTCTGTTGGTATAGGCTGAAATGTTTTATTTCTATCAGTTTTATCCAGGAAAGTTATCTATTTGACCTTCAGACGTAACAGGGCGAGGGGAAATGGTGCACGGGAGAGCTTTAAAGGACAGGCTGTGAAAAAAACGAACAACCGAAGTTGGCGGCAGGGAATGGGAGGGCGATTCGACCTTCAAACCGAGAAGGATTTGGTTGTCCGATGCTTCTATAACTGTTTTCTTGCGGCGGCTCATCGATTTGACCTTCAGACTGGCAGAAGATTGAGGGAATGAAGGCGTCGTGGAAAGGACTCTAGGGAAATGGCGATGGATACGGGAAGGGTATGTAAAGGCAAGAAGACAGTACGTGAAGCGAATTCAGTTCGTCAGCCCAAATCCCTCCCATATCTGCGAACATTGACAGCTATCGAAGATGGTTTTTTTTTCGTCGCAAAAAGTGGGTTAACTTAGCTTTCCTCGACTTTGAGCCATTCCACAAACCACAAAAACTAACATCGGAAATCATGATGGCCACGTCCGCCTGTTTCTCTTTTATCCTGTTGCTTACTGTTTGCTTTGACAACTTTTTATAAGAATTCTTGTGACTACAAAGCTTCGGTGGGTCAGCAGCAGTGGCTACCGGCAGCAGCCTAAATAAAGGATGTTATCGAAGCCGGTTAGCGGTGAACGTATTATCAGTAAGTGAAAGTAAACAACACGAAGGCGGCCGTCGTCGTTTCTGATGGGAGCGCCCGTCGTTTATAGAACAGCAGCAGGAAAGGAAAAGCTAATGTGATCCCATTCCAATGGCGGTCAAAAACTGCCACGCAGAGGTGCCGTTGGCTAGATCGGCAGATGGTCCCGCCATAACTGCCAAATTGATTCCGACCATACTTCGGTATCAAAAGAAAGAGATATACCGAAGAGGCATACATTGAGGACAGGATAAATGGGCTACAACGTTCCCTAAAATACTGGGTCTCAAAATGGGCCTCAAAATATGTAAGTGCACGTATGGTAGGGGGAGAGAAGGGGGGGGGGGAAATAGAATTAGAAGAGCGACGGTACGAGGAAAAACAGAGAGAACTAGAAGTAACAGACGTGCACGGCATCGCTAAAGTGGATACGCTAGACCGGTGCTGTGTAGGAAAGCAGGAGAGGTCTCCAAGAGTGAGATCGAAAGCTCCACGGCCTCAGGCTGAAAACAGAAGGCGAATAGCCGAGAAAACCTCGAGAATTGGAATTGCCCCTAAAAGCTCATTACGCCCTCAAGGTATAACGGACATCCAACGAAGACCTTCATAGTTTCTGGCACACCTCGTATGGCGCAAAGCGAATCAGCAGACAGGAAAGTCCGTTTGATAACGGTATTAGCGTACGCACTCACGCCGTGTGAAGGCAAAAGATCGGATAGATGTGGAGGAGGAGGAGGAGGATAAACTTTATTGAGAGCATCGTAATGTGGTGTGGGGCCCTCAGTCCAGGACTCCATTGGAGACCCCTGCCGCCACGGCCCTTTCCACCAGCCTAAGCTCGGAATCGAGACCGGAGCTGGACAGCTCCTTCTCCCACTGCTCACGGGAAGGGTGCGCTATTCTTTGAATTTTGGGGTTTGCGGAACACTTCCATACCATATGGTACAGGGTGCCGGCAGCGCAAAATTTGCACAGCGGGAAGTACTGCGGGGGATGAAGCAAGTGAAGGTTTGACGGATGAGGAAACGGATTTGTTCGGAGGAGCCAGAGGCAGTGCTCCTGCCCTTTGGTTAGAGATTCATGACCGGGGGGATAGATCATTCTTTGGCACCTATAGTACCCCGTTATGTCTTGATACGTAACAAAGGACACGCAGTCTCTAACCTACACCCTCGTGTCGCCTGGCGGGGTAGATTTCGGGCGATGTCGTGGGCGGTCGTGTTGCCCTGGAGGGTTGAGTGGGCTGGCGTCACCCGGATAGATGTGGGCACTCGCGAATTACCGCAAAAGAAGAGGCTATGGGAAATTAATGCTGGCCACGCGAGGTGGCGGGAGACACAAAAGCGCCTAAGATGAACAATAATTCTGTGGGCAGAAGAAAGCTTGCTCAGAGTGAGCATTGCGCGAAACAGACAGAAGTTCCTAAGAATATTTTTTCCTGGGAGACCACTGTGCGAGGTCAATCACTGTACGGCCACTGTTCGCAGACAATATTTTTCATTTATTTTTTTCATTTGTTTCATTTATTCAAGACAATCGTCATTACAAGTTTGTCTTGGGTGGCGCGGATATAGGCAGAATTAACGCCTGACAGGGTCACGACACCCATTCAACAACTGGAGACAACCCATCTGGCAGTGCACGAACTGTGAGCATAAACAATATTGACAAACGACAAAAAATTGCTCCTCTACGCGCAAAACATGCCGATACACTACAACAGTAACACACCGAGAAATCCCTTTTGATAACATACACGCAATAAAGAGTTCATTTTTCGGACACTGGAGATAATATACTATAATAGTGATTGTTTTACAGCGAAAGCAAAGAAATTTACACCAAGTCAAAAACTATACAGACAACCAGAACAGAAATCACAAAGGACCATAAGATGACCACACAGTTGGGAGGTTTTCATTCGATATAAAACCGGACAAAACAGTACGGTGCTAAACAATTTTCCGGAAGGAAGAGAGCTTTCATAGTTTTTTAAACTATGTTTTGAAACATAGGTATGTAAGAGATCTAAGATCACAGGGTACTGATTCAGTAACCCGGGTATTTAGAAGCCAATCGCTGCTCCCCACAACCTGTCCTCGAATAAGGTTTCGTGATTAAGTTTGTTCTTAATTCATACGGGCTTTGGGTTTTATGAAACTCAGTGTTAAATTTATGTTTGTCACATTGGTACTTACGATAAATTTCTAAAGACAGCCGATACTTATATAGTTTCATGATATTTAGTATCCCATTTACCTCGAAGTAGGGCATACAACTCTCCAGGATCAATATGTTATCTATAGCCCGCACCGCCCGTTTTTGTAACGAAAAAAGGTAGTTTAAGTTGTCTATGTTGTAGTGCACCACACAAGACCACCGTAACTTAGTCGAGGAATGGACAAGTGCATAATAAATCTGCCGTTTAATTTTATTCGGAAGATAATGTCGCAGTCTATTCAGTGCCCCTACTGCTCGAGAAAGGTCTTTCCGCAAGACGTCTACATGTGGCGTCCAGGACAAGGTTTCGTTAAACAGAACACCTAAAAATCGAATTGTTTGTGATTGGCCGACATGGGTATTCTTAAATTTTAAGTTCAAGTTGGCGGGTTCAGCCTGTCCTCTAGATCTGAAAAGTAAGTATTTTGTTTTCGCGGTGTTTAGCTGTAATTTGTTAGCCGTAAGCCTCTTATTCAAGCCAGACAACCAATTGTTAGCACACGTAAAAAGTTCATCAGTGTCCACGCCTGAAAAAAATCTAGTAAGGCAGGAGATTCTCCACTCAGCGCACACAAAAAAAGCAAAATGTTATTTTTGTCCTAGATGGCGCGGAAGTAGCAGTAGTGCCACATTATTTTACATTGGGTTCAGGGTAGGGGGGTAGCAGAGGACCAAAGGGCCCCCGCGACGTCCAGGGCCCTGAATGTGACGGTTTAAACACCAGCGAGAATCGGTCAGCTCTGCCCTTTTGACGACGGAGAAATCATTCCATGGTGCGCAAACGCTGCTTGCTGCAACGGTCTCTGTCACCGAAGACGAATTTTTTAAGACTGAGGCAGCTGTACCTCAAAACTTCCAGCTGTGGGATGGGGTATGCTACTCTTGAAGTGTCCCGCCTTGGTCGCACTTTCTCGCGAGTTTAAGACTTCTGATTGTCACTGAAATGCCAAAGACGTCCTCTGACAGCCTGACGAAGGCGTCTGGATGCACTCCCGTACGAGCACGTGTTGCAAAGGTCCCCTAAAAAGTGGGGCAGCGTGGGGTGGTGGCTGGCTGATGTCACCAAAAACTGGGAAACCTGGCGGTGCTGCAACTCGCAACAAGTGTAGACGCATTTCTAAGGCATTGCAGGCAGCCCAATCCAGCTAGTAGCCGAGTGAGCCTTCCCAAGCGCCGTATGAAATCTTCTAGAGCATGAACCAACAGAAGCTGCTCAGCGACACGATGATCAAACTAAGCCATTGTAACACTGTGACATTAAGCGAACATGACACAAATTCAAAACTTCTGGCGTTAAATGACGGCCGCTGCCCTCGCAGTACATACCCATCCGGCTTATTTCTTCAGTCTTCTTACGACATTGCCTTAGACGGCAAAGCTTTGTACGCTATCTTAATCAATCGTGGAAGAGACGGATAAAGGTTCTGATCGGTCGGGATACCCGGAAGTTATTTGAAAGGGAGTGATGGCGCTTAAGCGTAATAGCCTCGTCGAAGCGAAAATCATTGCTTAAGACTTCTGAGCTTAGAAGAAAGTACCGACATAAATTTGAGAAGACAGAAGGTGCTTTCGGATCCTTCGCATTCCCTTACCGACGCTTCTAACTCGCGCGTAGAATCCGTGCACGACAATGTTCTCAACGCCGAGGTACGGATTTGAAGTGACATTCCTTTAGGGTTCTCGCCTTATACAAACACCAGCGGTAGTACCCGGCGGTGCCCGGGTGGGCCATTATATTAAGGACAGCAATGGGTATAACACAAGTTCGTTTATTTGTTAGTCGTCATATTAGGCTCCTTCATTGGGAAGTGGTACACACTCGGGAGCGCCTGCCTGCTGTCAGTACATGGGCGCCAACTGCAGGCGCGTCGTGGTAATGTGAAACGACTGGCACTCGTGTTTTACTCCAACTCTTGCTAAACAATTGCACCAAGATGGTGCGCTCGAGCGAGTGAGTCAGTGAGTGAAAAAGTTTTATTGAGCCGGCGAAGTGGGAGTGGTTCCCAATTTAAGAAGGCCATGTGATGAGCGGGCAGCCATCACTCTGGAGGAAGTATTGTCTGGACAAATCCAGATCGCTGTTAGTCACCAGGTCTCCCACAGCTCAGGGTGGGAAAAGTGGATAGAAGAAGGGGTAGCTTGATTGTGCTTGCACTCTTAATATGATATGAGGAAGAGTGCCAGGTTTTAAACACAACTTGAATTCGGCAGGAGATTGCGCTGGGAACACACGATGGAGTGCCGGCTGGGGGAGGGGTATTCTTCCTCGTAGGAAGTGCTATCTCATAAGATATGAACGATGCTCATCGGTACAGTTTTATCAAAAGTAACATGGGCTCCCCTACGGAGGCGCGGGATTGCAGGAAGTCCCCAACAGAGTACGAGGGCTAACCTTTGCGGTTTTTACTGTACATCTTATCTATTACATTTATGATATATGAGCACCGGCTCCTACGGGAGACGCGTAATTGCCGAAGGTGTCAACAGATGGCGACCGCTAAGCGAACGCGGGAAAACTCAACTGTATTTTACGTCCAAAGGGATGCACATTTAAAAATCTCGCTGGCCTTCTTATCCGCATGTTAAGACGAAATCCTGAAATTGGTTTTTGGGCAATTAAATGGGCAGCATTTTCAAGAAAAAACGAATGGGAGATATCAACTGGCTGTGTGGTTATTTAAGAATGTGAAAAAACAGGGTTTCCTCGAAATCCTGCTTGCCTCTATTTTGGAGGGTGTCATTGAAAAATGTTGTAGAACAGTGGTTAGATACCTGAGGAAGTTGCCTATCTCAACAAAAACCAGTTCGATATCTCAAATGGCGGGCGGAAAAAAACTTAATATCAGAAAAACTATTTTACCGCTTTTCACTCTCCCCATAGTGGAAGTTTTCAAATTTTCAGAAATATTGACCTCAAACAAAATAATCAGAATGTGCCCTTGAAATGTGTAGCCGTTTGAAAGAGCAGTTTGGCCAGACGTGTACATAACCTGTAGGCCTTATTTGGCTCGTCAGCCAGTGTCTTTGTAAAAAACAATTTGGTCCTTTTACGGTGTCGCAGGGCGAAATCCTTAAAAATGGTTCCTGTGGCATTTGTATGAGTAACATATGCTAGCAAAAATTAGTTGGATAACTGAATCTGTGAAAGATTTTTTGAGAATCGTTAGGAACACCAATTTATTCCGGACATGCGGAATCGCCTTCGCCTTAGTGGGAGGATAGGGCGAAATCCAGAAAAAGTTACTTTTTAGATATTCCTTAAGGGCTACATTATAAGCAAAAAGAAAAGTCGCTTAGATGTGGGAATGGGTGACTCGGAAAATCACGAATCCGTGAAACCACAATTTCGTTGCCCTTTTCCGCGGTTAGGAGTGCCAATTTCTGAAAAACCCGCCTTAGTGAGCACCTACTCATGAAGCAAGATAAACTTGCGTCGAATGTCAAGTCTCTAGATCTAAGAATTTGGCTGGGCGTTGATGAGCCAGTCAGTCAGTCAGTCAGTCGTGCACTTCTTTTTATAGGTATAGATTCTTATAGGGGGGGGGGCGACAGGCTGACTGTGGTGCTGCCTACAGCCAAGATGCGCGTAGCTTTTATTGGGCTCTCCTGCGGCCCGCTTATTCGTAACCTTGCGAGACTTCCAGGTCAAATTATTCGGACACGGATCAATGCGGAAGAATGCAAATGCTGAACAAGAGTGATGACGATGAATGGACGTATAATGGAAAACGTACTACGCGGAGAAAAATAATAGGTAGAACCAGAAACAGAAGTGGAGGCAGAAATAAAATTTTTACAAGACCACCTCAATGGCCCTGTACAAACAAATGGGCCTGGACACACACATTCCGCTCATAGGGGAGTTGCGAATGCGTTTTTAATAATAAGGTTAGTTGCCCTTCCCGCATGAATTAATAACGGCGCTTTAAAGCAAATAAATTCATATTTACGTTTATTTCGCAAATGGAGTGGGACTTTTTCGCAACGTAAATTATATTCCTTTCTACTACAAGTAAATCGCACTGGGCATTAAAAATCGATACTTCGTACAAACCACAAGTTAGCTTCCTGTTTGTAGGACATTTGCGGAACCATCATTCGCTCTGTTGCACAATTCGTGTGCTTCCAGGGGATCACGTGACCCTGAATACGTCCGGGATAAATTATGGCTCCCTCTCGAGCTCTCTCGGAAGCTAACTACTGGGAACAAAAACTAGCGAAAAAACCCCGACAGTTTACGATCCGTCCATCTGCGGCCAGCGTATCGCAATAGCGCGGGTCTGTTCGGTTGCACAACATTCGATGCCTCTGTTGCCTCGAGGAGGAGCTGCATCTGAAAATCTAATAAACTGATCATATATTCTTTTATAATTGTTTAAGTTTACTCCACTACGGCTTGCCTGCTCGAGGAGTGGACGGAAATAATAAATCTTCAGATAAACCGCTCGAATGAGGTTGTTATTAATGGTAGGTCCAAAGACGGTTTGTCTGAGACGAGGCTGGCGATCATTTAGGGAACGTTTTCCCAACGCGGAGATTGCGCAAACCGCTTGAGAGACTCGTGTCTCAGTTCAACAGCTTGTAACGTTCTGAAAATGATAAGGGAAAAAGCCTGGTTGGACCTTCTGTTGCGCTCGTATTGATTTCTAGGGTTGCAATAATAACACACAGCGCTGTGCCTGTCTTCTCCTTGCTCCTTCGCTTTCTGCCAGGACTTTCCTGAGAATACGTATCTCCTCAAACATAATGACACCGTCATCGCCTTCCGTGTCACGTGTGTGCCCCATGCCTTTCGAAGTAGTGGTTATGGAAGCCCAGGTCGTGGACTCCGATCAATAGTCCACATTGTTGTATCTTCTGCCCCCCGATTGGCAAGTCGATGGAACCGCGTAAGGAGCTCTCGACGCTCGCAATATCTACTTGCCACTCAACTGCGTCCCGTTGTTTTCTTGCAAGTGCTCAGGCCTCCTTCAATCGATCGCTCAGAAAAAATTTCTCTTTGCAGATACATCCATGCACTCGCACCCCTCCCTCTCCTTCACACCGCCAAGGGTATTATTTTCGTCCACTGAGAAGGGGACTTCTTTGGAAAAATCATTCTGCAGCTGCTGCTACTGCGCAATCAGCTGTGGCTGCAAAGCCCATTAGGGCGCCCCTTCTTGCGCAGCGGGCCGTTCTAGTTGGCGATCTTTCACTAGGAGCACAGATCAGTGTTTTGCGGTTGCACCCTCACTGAAAGCTCCAGCTGCTTCTGCTGCCATCCTGCTGTCCTTGCCGTCAACGACCAGATTACTATGTTTGTTTTATTGCCTTACCATCTGTTTGCCATAGCAGATGCTCTCGGCTTCTCCGCTTTAAATAGCGAACCTCTTTTACAAGCCGTAAGTTTGCCGCTGCAGAAAAAAAATACAAACACAATGCCGAACGCTCGTAAGCTCGTGCCCGCGGCGGCCGCCATGCATCCCCGGCACGCCCAGTGGCTTTAAAAAAAACTGGAAAAAACCCCGAGGAACGAGAAAAAAACCAGCGCTCGGGAGCGCGTGCATCGCGGCGACCACCGAGTCTCCGGCTCGTCAGTGGATTTAGCAAAAGAGAAAAAAAACTAGTGCTGTCGCGAAGCACTACCGCGCATGTGAAAATAAGAACTCGAGCGCTAATGCTGAAGATGAAAAGACACCTTGTTTGGCAGAAGTGGCCCCACCACCGCATTTCCCAGAAGCTATTGTGGACGTTTGGAGACACGGCTACGAGTGCGGCAATCCTTCCCGAGACGACTTGCAAATCCCGCGACCGCTGCCCCGAGTTCATAACGAAGAGCTGGTGGAAGTGTACAATGCTGAGGATGACTTTGCATCTACCACTCACCGCGAAAAAGAACACGACCTCATCCATGCATATGACGACCACTACGAGCAGCCCAATTATGCAAATAAACAATGATACTGAAGCTTAACTATGCGTCCGGCAATGCTCACCTACACCAGCTTCGCCAGTCAAGATTTGCGCGTGAGTGCACGCTTCCCTGAATTTTTTTATGTCTCAGGATAAAGCCACACACACACACACACACACACACACACCACACACACACACACAAAATACATTATCAGGATGCCATTCCACAGCAAGGAAGACAATAAACGTCGTTGTTTTCTCGGTCGTCCAACCGGAAACGGAATAAGATTATTGCGTTGATAAAACTGGTTGTCTGCAACAAGTTTCAGAGACGATCACGCCGGCTAACAATTTCAGTATCAATCGAAGTGATTACTGTCAGAAATAAACTCATGAAGATTGATTGATTGATTGATTGATTGATTGATTGATTGATTGATTGATTGATTGATTGATTGATTGATTGATTGATTGATTGATTGATTGATTGATTGGGAGTCAAGTCATTTCTGAACCAAACAGGGTCATACGCTGCGGGGGAATGCAAAATATATATGCCGAAATGTTTTGTTTCAACAATCCGCTGACCCGACGCATACTTCGCTCGTCATCGGGAGAGATTTCGACAAGAAACACGTCCAGGCGATTTCAATGGAGGAATAATAGCTAATTACACGCCACGACCGGAAGTCGCTCAGTCGACGAAGGGATAAGGGCACTGTTCCCGAGACGAGAATGTGACAGATGCTTAACCAAGATACAAAGAAACTCGGCCCAGTAAAGAACCGGATAAAATACTCCGGAACGATCGACTTGCTGATGCCATAACGGAACTACTTTAATAGAGAAATGAAGGATGCACATACGGCGTCCTTGCTGAAGAATGAAATCAGATAGTCATCAAATCCCAGCAAACTACCTGTATTGCCTTGACTCTCGTCGCCGAATATTACTTAGGTGACGCTGCTGCAAATTCACCTAGATGATGATCCTAAACAGCGTGCTGTATCCGCTGGGCGGTGGCTCAGTGGCTAAGGCGTTGCGCTGCTGAGCACAAGGTCGCGGGTTCGATTTCCGGCCGCGGCGGCCGCTTTTCTGATGGAGGCGATAAGCAAAAACGCCCGTAGGTACGAGATTTCGGCGCACCTAAAGATCCCCAGGTGGCCAAAATTAATCCGGAGCCCTCCACTACGGCGCGCCTCATCACCTCAACCCTACAATCAATCAATCAATAAGCAGCGTGTTGTGCATGATAAACGTCAAGGAGGTGCTTTAGCGAGGCATCGGAGGTTTTAGGCGGCTACGAATCACGAAAGATGCTTTACTTTCTCCCGCAAAGCACAATAGCCGACAAGCGTACCTCTATCTACAAGGCATCAGTCAGCGCAAGCCATGAAGCTGTGTCCACGAAAGGAAAGAACACCAAATGCGGCAAGCATCATATAGCAACCTAGGGACACTTGAGACACCGAGCAAGGGGGGTGACAACATAGGGTGTACCGCCACCTGCGGAACATCATCTGAACCAAGAGGGTGTTCCGCAATCGTTAATACTGTCCCCAACCCTATTTAATAAATCTTAGAAATCTTTGCGCCAAGCTATAACCCACAGCTAACGAGATCCGTAATGTCTACGCCGATAAAGCCCCTTTGTGGGGCTGTCAGGGCTTCCGACGCCATGAACACCAGTAAAACGCAATATTCGCGTACATCTAAGACATTCGTCTCAGCTGCACCCTGTCTCAGGCCGAAATACTGTAGTGGAGTACGGCCCAGCTGGCGGACACCCCACAACCGTAACGTAATGTGACACTAAATGAAAAAACCTTAGCACAAAAGGAAGTGATCCGAATCCTGGCTTCTGGCCCCACCTTCTATTCAACGCCGACATTGGGTTAAGGAAAATTACTTGTCAAGTCAATGAGACGACGCTATACCTGAGGCATATCTAAAGGAAGCGACGGTATGGCAGAAAATAAAAAAGAAATATGGTTTATCCTTTCATAAGAATCGGTAAAACACGAAACTGAAATGTGCTTTCACAGGAGCAGTTCAATATTTATTGTGCGTCGATATGAACTTGCACATCGCTCTTTGTATTTCGTCGGTATGACAACGTTAGACGCATCAACATTAGACACTGGATTACATGCGCCGGATCACTGCGTAAATCCGATTGAAACACCAGGCACTCGCGAACTATGCGAACAAAACCGAACGGCTTGTGAAATAACGGTACGCTACAGCGAAAGGAGCATGATTTGTGGGTCGGCAGCAGTCTTGTGGGTGTGCTTGGCGAGCGACGTCCTGCTCCGTGGCATCTACGCCAGACGCTTGCGTTGCGACGGCTTCAGCTTGTGGAACGAGAGAGGCAGAGTTCGTAGCTCGGTTCGCAGAGTACGGCGGACGGATAAACACAGCAGCTTACGCTGCCCTGTCGAGGCACCAACTGTCGGCGTTCATTAGCGTCATGACGCACTACTTCGCGTCACCTCTCCTAGACGGCAGGGCCATCTGAATGGAAAAGTTAGAGGGAAGCACATAAGGTGCGTTCATACAGTTCGCGGGCTTGACTTCATGGCCAAGTAGGAAGAGCGTTTCCCACCTCCTGTTGCGGTCAGAGTCATCGTGGGCTCGAATCCTAGTGCCGCCGCGTCAATTGAACTCTTTCTGGTGATGCCATTTCCGTGACGGATATGATGTCGGTGACGTTTGTGTACCCCGGCATAAAACACTTTCGTGTTAAATGAAGAAGCTCACACAAACGCGTAACACATGAAGGTACCGAAGCTGTATGCAACCTTCACGACCATCACGAAGGTTTAAGTCAATAATTGCAGCCGAGTTGCTCCTCCTTTGCTACCGCAATGACCCTTACTCCGTCAGTGTTGCTATAAGCTTGAGCTTCTTTCATTTTGTAACAGCAACGCTGTTCAGCAAATCGTAATTTTTTGTGTCCGCAGTAAAATACCAAGAAATTGCCGAGCGCGCCCACGTGAGCGCGCTGCTTGCGCCAGCCGCCCTCAAGTTAACAAACCAAAAAATGCCAAGCCTTCGTGTGCGCGTGCCTCCCGACGACCATCCAGCGTCCCTACGCACGTTTGTCAAGCCAAGCATACCCAGTTAAGGAGATTGGCCAAGGTTGAGGTTAAAACCCGGCATGTTAAAATAGCCAAGAAAACGGCAGCGCTCGTCTATGCGTGCCTCGCGATGACCGCCCAGCGTCCCCTACGCACGTTTGTCAACCCAAGTATACCCACTTAGAAAGATTGGCGAAGATTGCGGGAACCACCCGGCTGTTAAAATAGCCAAGAAAATGTTTAGCGTTCGTGTGTGAGTGCCTCGTGACGATCGCCCAGCGTCCCCTGCACACGTTTTTCAAGCCAAGAATAACCACTTACAGAGATTGGCCCAGATTGCGGCGACCACCCGCAGTTAAAAAAACAAGAAAACGTTGATTTCGCGTGTGTCCGTGCCTCGCGGTGACCGGCCAGCGTTCCCGGCGCACGCTTTTCAAGAAGCCAGGCATACTCACTTAGGGAGATTGCCCCCCCCCCCCCCCAAACAAAGCAAAAAAAAATTCCACCATTCGCCATAATCATGGCAACACTTGATCAGAACGATAAATACTCCAGTGCTCGCAGTAATTGTGGCAACACTTGCTCGGAACAAAAAAGGCACTTATTGTGTACGCCCCTCCAAGGTGATGTCCAGTGATTCATCGTCATCATCAATCATAATCACCAGCCTGTCTACGCCCACTGCAGGGCAAAGGCCTCTCCCATTAATCTCCAATTACCCCGGTCCTGTGCTACTGCGACCAATTTATCCCCGCAAACTTCTTGATCTCATCTGCCCATCTAACTTTCTGCCGCCCCCTGCAACGCTTGCCTTCTCTAGGGATCCACTCTGTTACCCTTAATGACCAACGGTTATCTTGCCTTCGCATTACATGCCCTGCCCACCCCATTTCTTCTTCTTAATTTCTATAGTTGTCCTTAACACGCGTTTGTTCCCTGACCCACTCCGCTCTCTTCTTGTCCCTTAATGTTACACCTATCATCTTCCGCTCCATTGCCCGCTGAGTCGTTCTCAATTTAAGTTGAACCCTCTTAGTGAGCCTCGAAGTTTCTGCCCCGTAGGTGAGTACCGGTAAGATGCAGCTGTCATACACTTTCTTCTTCAGGGACAATGATTATCCCTTCCAAAAAATGAAAAAAAGGGGGCTTCCCACCCAGTTTGACTTAAATTGTGATGGAGTGAAGGTCGTTGCGGCAGCGAAGATTTGGCGTTAGTGAGCTTCCAGGTGGTAACTTGGAATCCTTGGATGGTAGTTGAAGGCTGCCGTGAAAGTTTTGCGTTGGCAGCGGGGCTTCCTTAAAGCTTTGCCACGTTATGGAAGCTTTTCTTTTTTTTTTTAGTGGTAATCATCTTGCCCAATCAAGTTGGATGTGGCTCGACAAACGTGTTTTTCTCGACCGACGCGGAGGTTGCCACGAGTCACGCCAACACGGCCTTCTGAACGTTTTTGGTTTTTTTTTTGCGGGTGCGCAGCAACCTTGGCCAATCTCCCTAAGCGGTTATGGTTATGGTCGGCTTGACAAACGTGTGCAGGGGACGCATTTTCTTGATTTTTTTAACTGCCGGGCAGTCGTCGCGAAGCCCGCGCTC
Source organism: Haemaphysalis longicornis (assembly GCA_013339765.2). NCBI lineage: Eukaryota > Metazoa > Arthropoda > Arachnida > Ixodida > Ixodidae > Haemaphysalis > Haemaphysalis longicornis. Next base: position 146,257,305 of record CM023451.1, on the reverse strand, counting down.
ACGTGAGCGCGCTCGGCAATTTCTTCGCATTTTTAACTGGGGACAAAAATTTTGCGGTTTGCTCAACAGCTTTGCTGTCAAAAGAACATGAACTATTCCAGTTATGCTACAAAACGGAAACACAGACCAACAGAAACTGTCAAAAACTTCGAAGACAACAAACACAGTCGATTCGGCTTCGTTACGATTTCTTTTGGTCGGTGTTGCTGTTTTATTGCAACATGTCTTCCGACCAGATGGGCTTCCGTCAGACCCTCTACTTCCTCTTACTACGAGTTTTTTAATCGTTCCGCATCCCACAATAATGTGCGCGGCTCCTTCTGTGTGAATGGCACGCAGTCAGAAGATATACCAGAAAACTAGCTATGTATACCGCTCCACGTTGCCTTCGGACTCACAAATCACACTTCACTCACTATTCGATGATTGGAAGTCCGCTACCACCCCTACACACGCATTGCGTTGACAAGCACAAAAATCTTGTCTATAAGTCTTCAGACAGGAACAAAGCATTCTTCGTACACTAAGATTGCAACTTTGGGTAGCCGGAGGGGCACATTACAGAACACCGCCCCCTTCCCCCCTTGTCACAACCTGCCGAAACTTGCTGTCTACCTCACCTCTGGCAACGTGACCAATAAAATAGACCAAGGACCCAAGGCACACAGACGAAGGGCCACCCAAATTTGTGTAGGGAACAGACAGAGCGTCACTCAGGCATATAAGTACGCTGCCATTGTAGGCAGTATAGCTGCCTAGTTGGCGTATTGCGAGAACAAAGCACCCGTTGGTTTCTCGGTATCTACAATCCTTGTCTTTTCAGAGCACTAGCCCTAACCGACGCCATAATGAATTTTATACTTCAAATTAAACTTCCAATATTGACTTACAGGCCCGGTGTGAACCACTTTTTCTGCCGCAATGAAAATTCGACGCTCAGGGCAGCGTCAATGCTGTGCTCGGGGAATATTGTTCCATAGCACTTCCGCCTCGACGACACAAACGCCCGTTTCGCAAGGACATATAACGACGTTCTCTGCCGCTCTTTTCTTATCTCTTTGCGGCCGTCGTTTTGAAATCGGGTGATGTAGTGACATGTCGCCGTCTTTTCACGTGTATGTCTGCAACGTGCCCGTTTTTCAGGAAGAGGAGAGATGCAATGGAAGCGAGGTGAGGAAACTAAAAATAAATGACTAGTCGATTTACACCGTTGGTTTTTCCGACTGGTTTGCGAAATAAACCCAAGCCGGAAACGTTGACAATGGAGTAAGTGTCGCAAACAGTAATACGGGCATTGCCACCACACGGTTATGATACGCGCTATGATTTCAGTCGCTCTGAATGGTAAAACGCTGGTTGGTGGTGCTTCGTAATATCATGCGGCAAGAATGTTTTTTTGTAAACTTTAGTATACGTCGGGCTCGCATGGGCTGGCTTCATCTAGTAGCGTACATGTCAGAATATATTCTGGAGAGAGGTTTGAGCAAGAATACCGGAAGCCTGCGCTGTCACGCAGACCAGTCGATACTTGTTATATGCGTTTCGTGAGTCTCGCATTAGGAGAATGTTGCTCTTTGGCCCACCACGGTGGCTCACAGGCTCAGGCAGTGGTGCTGCTGAGCACGAGGACGCGGAGTTCCATCCGGCAATGGTGGTCCTTCAATTTTTAAGGCTTACGCCATAGATCCCTATGTTTCATGGAACTCATTTGACGTACAGGAGCGTCAAGCACTGAAAATAGTAGCGCGAGCGTCAGAGCGTGAGGCGGGAAAAGAAAACAGTTACTGCTGAGTGTCGGAGGATGGTATGAGGGGGGTTGTAAGAAAGGGCGACGGAGCGCGTACGGGAAAGAAAACAGCAATGCCCAAAGGGAGTGGGACGCCTCTGCTAGTGCAGCACGAGCCGCTTCAACAGTTGAAATTACCGTCGAGGGCGCACAGCAGTCTCCTGGCCATGACGAGCAAATGCAACGAGCTTTTGTGAGTGCACTACAGGCGGCTGGACAAATGGTGAGGGGCGCGGCCACAAAGTTCTACGAAAATATCAACAGCACATCAACAGAAGGTCCAACTATGTTTCCGTATTAACATTCAGAGTGAATGCACTACAACTGTCTTTCTCTTGTTTTTTTTTTGTAAGCTGAACACGAGAACAGCTGTGTGCTGAGATTTCAACGCACATTCTAGATACCCAGATGGTCTCCACTACGGCGCCCTTCGTAGCTCCAGTGTGGCGTCGGCGTATAATAAACACCCCCACCCACTTCCAGTGGTTATCGAATAAACTTTATGCAACATCTAGCGTGATCTTTGCGAGCTCTCCCGGTAAGATGTGTCCTCTGTCTAGGACACATTAGTGTTTGCTGGTGAGATGGGCCCTCTCCACCACCATACGCTGGCCGGCTAGGACCACTCTGATCAGGACCACTGCTATGCTGTAATATAAGAAAAAGATGGGATAGTCGGCTGGTGTGACCGTGCAACTGTTAAAATGGCGCCTAATTGATAGCAGTATTGTCATGTAGCATTGTATTGCGTGCAACCATGGCGTTGAGTGTGCGTGTGTTGGTCTGCAGTTTTGGCAAAAAAGTTATTTTTGCAGTACCGCTCCACGAGATGTTCTGCGGGGGATGTTGCTTTGCAGATTAATGTCAAGGGATGTGTTTTCATCCCCGAACGCTTTCACCGAATAAATGATTCACGTATTCTGGGTGTTTCGCCCGCCGAAGCTACACTTGAGCTATGAGGCGCCCCGCAGTGGAGGGCTCCGGATTATTTTCCACAAACCGGGGATCCTTAAGGGGGATCTTTAATATAATTTATCCCGCGCCCTGCGAAGTATCAAACTTTATTAAGAAAGGATGGTCCGACGCCGCAATGCTGCGCGGAGGGCAAGGGAGGATGCTAATAATGCCCAGCCATGGAGGCCGCACAGACGAAGTTCTGGAGTACTGGCAAAGTATCCTTGACGCGACAAGTAGGCTTAATCTACTCTTCATAAGAGTAAGCCCACGCCGGGCGGTGTTGGGCGAGAAGTACGACAAGGCCCGGGCAAGACCAGACGAGGTGCGGCAGGTATGGCTTGCATGCGTGACATGGCATGCGTAGCAGATCGTAATAGGGTCCAACAGCGAAGGGGAGCAACTCGGTGCAGATCCAATGTGTTGAATTCCTGCGAGGTCTCCACAAGGGGAGTTTCCCGCAGAGGTCACCATCGGAGAACTTGCAGAAAGTAGGTTGTTACGTTTCTGGAAGTCATGGCCGGGGGGTCTCAAAGTGAATGTTGCGTCGTTTTTACCTCGCCATGACGTCGGCGGTGATGGCGAAGCCGAAACGGGCCCGTTTCAGAAACACCTGCGCTCCGTAGATAAGCCAGAAAGAAGAGGATCCGGATTCTAGGACACTGATGCTTGGAGATGAAGGCGCCTAGCATACCTGCGACACTGGCTCACCTCATCAGGATCGAAGTGGACACCGCTGGCTGACGGCGGTACGACGAAGATGCCTCGCTCGCTCCCTGTGGTCGCTCTCGTTACCGGGATGCCCTCCGTGGCTAGGGATTCACCGTACTATTACAGGTGTGTGGAAGGTCTCCTGCAAAGAGCTGCATGATGGTTTAATGCAGTGTGCTGCGAAGTTTTTTCGTGGAATGTCAATAAGGGAACGTAGGATCTCGGTAAAGTCAATGAAAATGCGCACATGGTGTTAAGTCCGCTGAGAGCATGCCTGCAGAACGCACCGTGCAAGGCGTAGGCCTTGTGGAATAGCGCGGAGATCCAGGTTCACGCGGTTCGGAACCGAATCGACAGTGTAGGCTCGAACGCTGTATTTATTGTTGTCTGGCTCGAGAACTGCAAGAGCCCCAGCACTCGTGTGAAGTTGCTTGGAGGCGTCCACGTACACCCGTAATGTCCGCGCATCGGCAGCGTCGGTGGCTATAGTGGCACGCATCAGTGTGGCACGTGGTACTGCTTGAGTACCACGAGCAGTTTTACGGGGTACTGGTCTGCGCTCAGTAATCAGCGCATCCTCCGAAGGGTGAACGTGCGGATAGATGGGTGGCTCATCCGCGCACTACGCACGTTTTGTTTTCTTTGTTAAAAAAATTAGTGCCTTTCCACTCTGTCAAGAAGGATGACCTGCAAAGCTGGACGCAATCCACGGAGTGCACGAAACGAAACACATTTGTTGTAATTTTCGATGGAGCGTTCTTACTAGCCAATTAGCTGAATGAACCTCTTAAGGATTCAAGCTTTGTTCTTGCAGACAAACATGGAGCTGCCTGTGTCCCTCCCGCGTCGTAAGCATCTTACTGTTTGTGTAACACACCAACCCAATCCCTCTACCACTAAAGACTCCGGACAGGTCCCATTGGGCCGTTTAACGTCCGTGTTTAAACCTCGCACCAGCACAATGGACATGCCATCTATCTGTATGGGTATGAAACCTATAGCTGCGCCTGCACCCCCCCCTCCTCCCTCCCACTATTCTTCACTACAAACCTGCGCACGCACAAACCGGCACCTGGTCATGTGCGCTTGCTTTGAAGTGACAGACGCGGTCGAAAATGTCCCCCGAAAGCACTCTGAAGAAGTGATATTGGCTTACGCCGGCGTTCCAAGCGGGCAGGTCGCTGTTCCTCCGGCAAGGATTCACTGCTACTCGACGAGCTGAACTTTAGGCGGTAACGGATGCGCCAGCAGCTTTTCGTTGTTTTTGCGCCCATTCGCGCTTGGGCTCGGGACAACGCTTCAATTCTTGCTCTTTCTCCAAAAGAGCGGCATGCATCCGTCCTACAAAGATTTAAAACCTGGAAGCTTTTGAGCTCTATTCTGGTGTACAAATAAGCGGCTGTCCGTTTTCCTTCCCCCTCGTATGCATCTTACTGTTTGTGTAAGATGTCTGTGTAACACATCAAGCCACACCCGGACCACTCGATTAAGGAGGACAGCCGACTAAGCGCATTGAGCCATATACTTCGACATTCAGATATCCGACCAGCAGAACCGGAATTTTATCGATAGCGGCATGAAGCCTAGCTGTGCGTGCACAAACCTTGCAAACCTTGCAAACCCGCAAACCTTGCACTCATAAACCGGCAACTGGTGATGGCGCATACTTAGGAGTGAAAGGTCGCTCGGAAGGCCTTCCAAGCTGAAAACAAAATGTCGACTCACGCCGGCGTTACAACTGGGCAACTTTCTCTAAAACCGGGAGGGAATCGCAGCTTCTTGGCGAGGTGGAATTTGAGCGAAAACGGCGACGGCGGGTTTCGGTCGTTTGAGGGGGCCCCTCTTGCAGATTACCGAAACCCCGCCGTCACCGTTTAGCAGCCGTTTACCTAAGCTTCGCGAAAGCGGCGTCTGTTTTTGTTCGCGTAACCGAGTGACCGAACGCAGCAACAACGAAAGAAAGAAAACGGAGAGGAGCGTCTAGCGAAGGGTGAGGTGGAGTAGGACACGTGCGGCTACGGCATTTTTTCCCTCACTGCCTTTCCCTCAGACATGTCTCATGCGTTGCCACCAAGAAGCGCCCTACCCCTCATCCTTTCCCCAGACGCTCTTCCATTCAAAGCTAATCCAAACCATGTGACATTTCCACTGGAGGTCCCAAACACGATTTGCAACAACATGCTCGCTGCTCTCTTGTGCGGGGCTAATCGACCATGTGATATTTGCGGGGAGGTTCAAACACGATTTGCAACATGCTGTCCGGCGGCCGTGGCGCTCTGGGAGGTAGCAGCAGAGTAGCGCACGCCGCCGTGCGTTCGCTGATCACGCGAAAACCTCTTGGGACGTAGCAGAAATGCGGCGAGACCGAGAAGACTGCAGTTAGCACTGCGCACAAATTTCGTGTTAGGGTGTATAGTAATCTTCAGTACATTTTTTACGCCCATCCGTGCTTCTGTTTATTTTTCCCAATAATCTGATAACTGCACTAGACTGCGCAACTTGCAAAGAGGCATCGGTGGAGGTGAGGGCAAAAATAGTTGTGAAAGAGGTGTCAGCGGTAGTGAGGAGAAACACCGGAGCGGCGCCGAGTAAATCGGTGACACCGGAAAGAAAACGGGAGGGGGGGTTAGACATATACTGCTTAGCAGTAATAAGCCTCGTGGTTGCCCGTCAGCCCACCTTCAAAAGACGTTGCCAGAATATTCATTGATGTAGTGCGTTCTTCGCTGCACTGCGGAAGCTGCACTGTTCGCCAGCAGCAAACGTGCCTCCATGATTTGCTCGACGCAGCGCATGCCTCTTCTAATTTCTGCTTCACAACTGCTGCGATCTCATTGAAATCGCCTATGGAATTTTTTTTACTTCGGTACTTGAATGGAAGCCGACTAATAATGGTGATATCTTTGCTTGTCGTCACATAGGCCCGCAAAGAATGTTGGGACTCTATGGAACATCTTTAGAGAAAAGAAGGTTGAGCGAGTTTATGAGTTAGCTCAGGTATTTCTTGGCTTCCACCCCTAATCTGAGGACAGGACTGCGTTTGCTCTAAGAGCGTTTCAGACGTCGAAGATAAAAGAAGCATTCCAGCAGCCCTTTAATAGAAAGCACGAACAATGGCAGGGCTCATTGTATCCGGAAGTTCTACTCGGACGGAACGCGCTGTAGCACCGAATATAAAGAGAAAGAAATGGAGGGTAAGAGATAAAGAAGGACGGTCCAAAAGAGAGAGAGGGATACAGGGAGAAAGAGTGTAAAATAGGCCCAAAGGGGTCTGGAATGTGAAGGCCAGTATGTTTCATAAAGAAATTAGCACGGTTAGCTTCTCGATGAAGCTCTCCTAGGCAAGAATAGAACAAAAACTGGCTTGCTACCAAGGGACTCTATGTCTTCCACAGACTCTGCTAATAGCCGAAGTTGTAAGACTCGGGAGATATTGGTTTCCTTCTGCAATTTCGAAGCGAACAATTCAAGCCAGTTTGCCCACAAATGGAAACGAAAAACTACACAAAGTGCAATAGTAACAAACTTCCATGTGTCTTCTTTCTTCTGCTTTTTTTATTACCGAGCTAGGGCAGATATTGTGCAGTGGAGGGAAACCTGGCTACCGGTATCCTCTCACGTATGAAATTTTGGAAGTAATTTTTGTGCCATAGCTGCATTTGTCCCACGAAACCGAAACACGTTTTGTGTTCTCACATCGTATGCAGAGAAAAAATTACGTGTGGCAGGCCGTCATCTAACTAAAAAGCCATAGCAGGGATGTGGCTCGAACCGAGGGACGCGCGTGGAGCTGACGTAACCACTACTCTTGGACGACGCCAATGTGCAACAACACTTTCGTGGTGCTTTAGGTATGAATGAGGGGGCGCCAACCGGAAAAAAAGGACCGCATGCCCCTCGTGGCGTCGTAATGCGACAGGGGAAGCCTAATGTTTTCGCATGCAAGCAGACGTTCTGCAACTACGAATGTTCTTCTCTGGCTGAACCCTTCTTCCAGAAAGAAAACTGATTGTGGATGGCGGCCACGATCTCCAGTCTACCCGTCCATGTTCCGCGACAAGATACATTTACAAGAAAGAGAGTGCTTGAGCTGGCTCATGGCCTGCCTTCAAAGCAACCACCTTTTAAAGGGACCCTGCAACACTTACCATCGACTACTCGGAATGTATTTTGGGGTAAAGTCTACTGTCCCAGCAATCTCCTCCCGCGAGAATTATGAAAATCCGTTCACTATCACCGAAACTTACGCGCGATGAAAAAAATCCCGCATAATTGTCCCTCTCAACTCAACCGCGGACAACGCGACGAAAGCTGCCCGCCTCTCTCCCGGAAGAGGGGGGCGGCTCGCGGATTTCTGTTCCGCGGCCTTCGATATATCACAGTCAAGGAGTCTTGTCCTTTTCTCCGCAACGTGGAGGGGTGTATTTCCGGTCTGGTGCCACAAAAGAGCAGACATGGCGGCCTGCTCGCAAGCAAGCGCTCAGGCTGGTAGGGCGTTTTTGAAGCAATAAATGTCTGTTGTCGAGTGCGCTCGTTGATAGCGGAATATTTAGTTCATCACTCAAACTCCGCGCGCACTCAAAACAAAAGAAACACCAAAAATATGTGACAGGAACCCGTACGGGCTCCGAAACGTTATGTGTTTTTACCTATAGTTATTTGTTTTTACACAGCGCCGACGACGGCGGATCGCCCCAGGAAATGCAGAGAGTAGCCGCGAAGTTGACCAGCGACAGCCAATAGGACAGCCAGGAGAGCCATGGCCCGAATGACGCCGTAGAGGCCATGCCAGGGGTCAATAATGAGGAAAATTGAAGAGAGCGCGGTTGGTTTTTCCGCATCTTTCATGCCGATTTGCGTGCTTACCGTTTCACGTGCACGAGTAATATTTGGCTCGGGTGTTCCAGGCAGTGTAATGTAAATGTCGCGCAGGTTTACTTGCACTGCACGAAGAGTGTTGCAGGGTCCCTTTAAAGACGATAGTCTTTTTTGGGATACCTAAACTCAGAAATTTTGGTCTGTCTGTCTGTCTGTCGGTCTGTCTGTCTGTCTGTCTGTCTGTCTGGCTGTGACTTGATTTAGCCACCCGGCTAAAGGGAAACAATATTTGCGCAATAGCCTTATATTTTCACAGCCAAATCTAAACGTCGAAGTCCGGTTCAATGTTTATACTTGTTAACATTGTTGAACAAGAACAAGACATTACGCAAATATAAGGCAGAAAATAAACACATGAGTCATATTTGCAGCGTTCCTTTATAATAAAATCACACAGGCTTGATTTCGGCGAAATAAAATACTACATCCACTGCGGAATGAAAATTTACCGTCGCCTGCTGTCGCCCGCGCCACTACAGCTTCTTGCGGCATTTTAAGAAATCAAAGGCCAACAGTTACGAAAGGTTCCACTATATAGGTTCCACGTTCTACTTGAAACGCACGGGGAGTAGGGCAAAGTGGTTCTACAAGCGTTGAAGTAGGGGGCCTCCATGCACGCGCATCCCCGCCGTACGGCAGCGCTGGCATCGAGGCATCCGGCCTGGAGCAGTGGAACGCGGTAAATTTAATTTGATTTCTACAAACCTTTAGCGTGTTACCTTGGGAGGAGCGCGACGGAAGAGGAACAGCATGAGAGGTGAGCAGGAAAGCGAAGGGATGCATTTACTTGGCAAATGTCGACAAAGACTATTGTCTTTTGTCGATATTTGCAACAAAAGAAGCAGATACGCGGCCAAATTTTCTTTTGTGGTTGATATTCCTTGCTCTATTACAAACACGGAGGCTGCCATTAATAATTAATCACCGGATCGCGAGCTCAATGACTTACGTAGATGGCCTTTGGAGGCATACAACGTGTGCGTCTTTGCACCTGCTGTTTTACCTCCTTGTTTCCCACAGGCACTCGCGCCAATTTCTACTGACTGGCGATTCCAAGAGGTACGGGTTTACATTCGCCGTGTCATTTATTTCCTCGGAAATATGACGGGGGAGCGGAGATTTTTGCAGCGGCATGCTCATCGGAACCCTAAATCCTGACACCCATTATTTTTTACTTGGAGTTTCTATATTTATAACGTTTTATATTTAAACAATCAGGGAGCAAACTCGAGTAGAAGATATCATATTTCGAATGAAGAAAAAGAAATGGTCTTTGGTGGCCATGTAGTGAGCGGAATCGAAAACCGGAGGACCACCAGGTTAACAGAGTGGCTACCGAGAGACGAGTCTAGAAGAAGGGGAAAAACATTACCGAGAGGAAGTGACGAAATCGGGAAACTCGGAGGCAAGGAATGGACTTGGCCACTGCAGGACAGGACCGGGTGGAGGTCAATGGGAGAGGCCTTCGTCCAGCAGGCGACCTAAATAATCGACGATGATGAACGTTTTTAACGAACGGCTGGCCATCGCATGTCATCCATTGCTGGCCAGAGGGATCGGTGTGCGAGTGAATGAGTTAGGAGACTGCTTGCTTTAATCACTGCTTCATTTATTAGAGTAACAGTGTAAGATAGCGAGCTTCGGTTACAAAGCACTCTTCGAAAAACATGCGACGAGAACGGGGAGCACTTTGCTGTAACGCTTAAATGAGGCCAGTTTATTAGTGGTTTTTGCGAGTATAAAATCGTGGTCACTGACCAAGTCAAAAATTTTTCAAAAAAAAAAGAAAAAATTTGAAGTTTCGGAGCCCATTACGGGTTTTTTCCCTTTTGTCTTGGTCAGTGACGACGATTTTATACTCGCAAATATGACCCCTGACCAGACGAAGTTTCGTCGAACACTCGATTACCTTATTAGTGGTCTGTTAATTCTGTCCACGTTCTGAGGCTTCCGTTTTTTTTTAATTCAAAACCACGACATTGCTTTTAACGAATGCTAACATGAATGTTTTCGGACCCATTATGCAGTGGCGGTGAGCACTCAAGTGCGCTTTTACAGAGACCGGATACAGCGGTAAGTGAACTGAACTGCGCCGTGGATTCATGACTTCTTTTACAGCTGGTATACGAGCACCGACTCCTTTCCTGCCATTTACTCCGCCCACCATTGAAACTCCACCTCAAACAAGCTCTCAATGAAGAGCTCTCTGTCTCTTCAGTACTTTGCAGCACGAGAAACGCGCAAGAAAGAATGCTTCTAGGAAACAAATATTTTGGCAGAACCTCTTAGTACCCAATATACAGAATATCAAACTCTGCAAAGGAATTTTGTTGACTGTTCTGCATTGTTCCTTAAGGGCAACTTGACGCGTTCTGATCGGCATAAATGCGGAGTGGGGATTACTTGCACCACTCATCAATTAAATTCTTTTATATGCGTATATCGGCCTATCCATGCCACAAGGGAAAAAAAATGAGGTATTGAAATGATTAAAAGGCTCTTTCATCTCAGCTAGGGCACCACAAAACCTGAATGCTCCTCCGCCCCGTGAAATTTTGAAACATGTCACGGAGAGCATTTGCCCAAAGAAACATCTGTGCCGTGCGCCGAAAACTCGGAACAAAAGATTTTCTATTTTGTTTCTCCCATTTGAGCTGGTTCCTTATACGACGCAACAAAGAATATGTACGGCTGTTTTATTTTTATTTTTAACATCACGCCACAATTGCTCAAAATCTCATTGGTACCTTACGTTTGCTTTTCTCTTTATTACAAATGAATATTTGAAACATGACGTTTTTGCACATAAATAAATAAACAAAAAAATGAAGGAAGCTCACACAAACGCGTAAGATTTGAAGTTGGCGAAGCTGTAAGCAAACTTCACGACCATCCTGAAGGCGTAAGTCAACTAATGCAGCCGACATGCTTGTTCTTCGCTGCCGAAACTACCTTTAGTCTATCATTGTTGCCATAAGTGATAATCATTGGATATTACCTTGACGGGTCGTAGGATATTTCGTGTCTTTTTCGTTCCCAGAAAGTGTTGCCACGATTGCGGCGAACGCTGGAGTTTTCTTTATGTCTTTTTTTTTATGGGGGGCGGGGGGGGGGGGGGGGGGGGGCGGAGGCATTTTCACCGATCTCCCTAAGTCGGTAGGCATCTGAAGAACGTGTGCCAGGGGATGCGGGCCGGTTGCCGCGAGTAACGGACACTCGAGCGCTCAGCATTTCCTTTGATTTTATAACTTGATGGTGGTCGCTGCATAATTAGCATCTGTTTCTGTCTTTTTTTTTCTCACTTGCTGTTATCGTTTTAAAATCGACTGCTATCCAGAACATGAATTCCGAAGTTCGTGATTCTAAATACTTGGAAATCAGTGTTTAGTTTTACAAATTGCTTGTGTTATTGAAGGCCAGAAAGTTAACTGCAAAGAAACAATTATTCGGGTGTGTACATGCCTACACTGTGAATATTTAAAAGGATTACAGCTATAACGACTGTAGTTTAGGCATGGGTAACTTACGTACATCGGCCGAATAAGGGGTTTACGATTATTAAGCCTCGCTGGAACGTTTCCATCATCGCATAAATGTTCAGAAATTCCTCAGTATAACATCTTCTGGGTTTTGGCATGTGTTTTGACGTTGCAGAGATAAGAACTCGTTGGAAATCCAGGCAATAACCAATTAAACCGTACATCTATTCTTCAACCATGACACGCGTCGTCACTTGTAACGAAGTCGACCCAGCCAAACTCCCGCAGTAAGATTTAAAAAAAAAAAAAACACACGTGTTTTGTAAATGTCACCGGATCATGCTGAGAATTATACAGAGAGTCAGTGCTCAAAGGGGCGCTGCAACGAGGTGACTTATATAACGCCTTCTCTCTTTCCCTTCGTACTCAGAAGTCCACCGAAAGCAATTCACAAATAGCACCCCGTCGTTTGCTTGCGTAAGCACATACCTTGGCGGTCCCTGCTTTGCTGTGCTTTTGTGTAAAGCGGCTATCGAAAGTGTTTGTTGCTGTAACTGCTTATTTGTTGCAATTGCTTACGTCCCATAAACCTGCCAATGGGGACAATATTGCTTTTGTGACGTCACATAATCACAGGACGAATGCTTGGGTCTTGAAGAACATCAGTTAAACGAGGAAAAAAACCTTCCAGCGAGTTTTAGCGCAGCCTAATGTGCACAGAGAACTGATACTTGGCTGGGGAATTTGGTGGCAGCGCAATATAAGGAATAAAAGTGCCTATAGGCCAAGTTTAAAAGAGTTTGAGGGGTTTTAAAATTAAAAAAAAAGGCTTACTATCACGATATGCTCTAATGCAAAATTTGTGCGAAATTTGAGTGCAGCGCGAACTGGAGCCTTCTCGGTGACGGCGCACAGTTGCTGCGTCTCTGGAATTGATCACGTCATCAGCAAACGTACGACATCGCGCGCTAGTCTGGCGCTAACTCGCTGCACATCACCGCCGACAAGAATGTCTCCACTAGTCTCGGCATAGCGCCCCTTCACTTACGCTTTCGCTTTGTCTGTTTTGCTGTTCGCTCTCGGTCGTCTATCTTCGGTGTCCTCTTCGCTCGGTCGGTTACAAGGAGGCCCGACAGCGACGAAAAACCGCAGGAGAGAGAGAAGAGACTTTATTGAGCCAATAAATTTTTCGTGGCTGCCTGGTCCAGCATTTCATGGGTACTCCTGGCGTTGGCTGCTCGTTCAACTGAGATACTCTGGTCGTCGAAGCGCAGGCTGGATAATATGCTCGTCCACCGCTCATGGGAATGGTTGGGGATAGCGAGGAGGTTGGGTTTAGGTCCCACTCCCGCACAGTGTGATAGAGTGGGCCTAAATTCCTGCAAAACAGACGTTTTGCAGAGTATTGCATACGGAAGAGCGTATTTAATGAAACGGGGATAAAGAACGTGCTTCCTTTAATTAGCCGTAATATCTTCTGCATTTTAGACAAATTGGCCAGGGCGGGGGTAAAGGTCCCCCTACCTAGTTTATATTATTGGGTTATTTTCTGGTAGGTCTTAGTCGGTGTTTGACTGTGCTCCTCCTTTGAGGCCCGGTTGGCGAGAACGCAGGCGAAGCCATTGGGCTGTGTCATTGCCCGGGAGAGCACAGTGGGTAGGGGTCCACATGATTATGACCGTATGAAAGGAAGGGGTCTTTTTCAGGAGCCGCAGTGCTCTTGGAGAAACTCTACCAGCCCCGTAGCTACTGCATGCTGCTTGACAGTCGGTGATAACTGTAATCACGGTGGTTTGAGCTATAGCCATGGCGATGTCTACTTGTTTTGTTCCGCTTCATCGATGTTGTTGGTCTTCATTGTGTCACTAGTGAGTGGTTGATCCCTTAGGGTGCCCACTGCAACCGCTGCTCCTGGGTATCGTCGGTTCGGGGCGGCATCAGTGTATACTGCTGTGGAGTCTTTGGAATAGCGATTGTCGTGTACCTCGACTTTGGCTTTGCTCCTTGGTGCATATTTTAATAGCAAAGCTGTTTAGCAAGTCATAATTTTTCGTGAACGAAGTAAAAAATACCATGCAATTGCCGAGCGCACGCAAGTTGGTGCGCGCCTCGCGGCGACCGCCCGGAACTAAAACAACAACAAAAAAATGCCTAGCGCTCGTGTATGTGTGCTTTGCGACGACCACACAGAGTCCCCTGCGCGCGTTCAGCAAGCCAGCAATATTCACTTACTTAGATCCGCCAAGATTGCGGCGGCCGTTCGGCAGTTTCAAAACCAAGACAATGAGGAGCGCTCGTGTGTGCGTGCCCCGCGGCGACCACCCCGCGTGCCGGCACGCGCTTGTGAAGCCAAGCATACAAACATAGGGAGATTGGCCAAGATTGGCAAACAAAACCCCCTCCAGCGTTCGCCGTACTCACGGCAACACTTGCTCAGAAAGAGAAAGACACGTGATAGCGTACGCTCCCCAAGGTGATGTCCAATGATTATCACTTCCAAAAAAATGAGAGAAGCTCAAACTTATAGCAACAATGATGGAGGAAAAGTTGTTGTGGCCCAAAGAACACGTAAATTGACTGCAATCGTGGACTTTAACCTTCGTGATGGTCGTGAAGCTGATGTACAGCTTCGCTACCTTCAAGTCTTGCGCGTTAGTGTGAGCTTCCTACATTTTTTGGGGGGAGGTTTTCGGCGTAGACGTTCTGATTTCTGGTGGAAGCGTATGTGGTTGCTGTCGCCCCTGAGTCTGCGGTTTATAGGTTTCCAACAGTAGTCACCCCGAAGGGGACAAGCCTAATCGTACTTTATTTTCTGTGATTTGGGCCCCACTAAGTTCTACGGCCATGTTGTGAAATCAGAGGCAGAGGAGGTGGGCCTCGATGTCATCATCATCATCATCACCGGACTGTCTACGCCCACTGCAGGGTAAAGGCCTCTCCCACGGATGTCAAATTTTTCCGGTCCTTCGCTAACTGCGATCAATTTATCCCCGTTACCTTCTAGATCTCGTCTGCCCGCCTAAATTTCTACCGCCCCCTGCCACGCTTGCCTATTCTAGGAATTCACTGTGTTACCTTTATTGCCCAACAATTAACTACCCTTCGTATTACATGCCTGCCCACACCCATTTCTTCTAATTTCTACTACTACGTCCTTTACACGCGTTTGTTCCCTGACCCACTCCGCTGTCTTGTAGTCCCTTAATGTTACACCTGTCACCTTCCGTTCGATAGCTCTATGAGTTTCTGCCCCGTAGGTGAGTACCGGTAAAATGCAGCTGTTATAGACTTTCTTCTTGAGGGACAATGGTAGGTTGACATTCATTATCTATAAAAGCCTGCCGAATGCACTCCACCCGGTTCTTATCCTTGTAATTACGTCTGCCTCATGGTCGGGATCCGGGGTCACTACTTCACCTAAGTAGGTATATTCACTTATCACTTTCGCTGCCTCGCAACCTACCTGAAACGCCTGTGCTCTACCGAGGCAGTTACTTTAGTTTTTTGCATATTAATTTTCATGCCCGCGATTTTACTATGTTTATACAGTGCGGTAATCATGCTTTGGAATTCGTCCCCCGAGTTAGTTAGAAAGGCAACGTCATCAGAAAATCTGAGGTTACTGAGGTATTCTCCATTAACCCTTACGGCCACCTGTTCCTAATCCAATGTTCTGAATGCCATTTGTAAAACATAGTAATTCATTTGGAGAGCAGTAAAATACCTACAAGCAGACGCAATCCCTCGAATGTTATTCACAGCCGTGTATGTACTCATCGGTAATCCCAAGGCCTGCTTGTAGTCTCTCCGTGTAACTACATCTACAGTTTCTATTTATTCCTTGTAGAGGACCGTGTAATTGGTTGCGTGCGTTATCCAGGAGATGACAGGCGCTCGCACGAGTCGAATTGTGACTTGCTCATTCCGACGGCGCTGTCTGTTGGAGATTATGTGAATGATGTGCGTTACTTGTTATGCTGAGGGCTTCGGGTGATGTGATTCACCAGGATAGTGTCCTTAGTATATCTTTGGATTATCAGCCCCAGAATTTTGGGGAGTAGCATAGGTGGATGGTGTGGTTGTCCAGTTCCATTTGAATGTCATTTGAGTCCTCGGCGGTACCTTTTTTCCGGGCTTTTTTGCGGGGCGCAGGAAAGGCCGCATTCCTGACTCTGTTGGTTAACTGTATCGTTTTCTTGTTGAAGGCTGTCGCGATGTACAGGCAGCGATTTGGAGCCAGTCTAAATTGTGATTTCATCTGCGTACAAGCCGTGTTATGTACAGGGAACCTCGTTGAGTCACCTTAAAAGATCGAGTAGTGCTAGGTTGAAAAGGAGGGGGGATATGGCGTGCTTAAGTGCTGCGCTGCAAAAGGATGGCAGGGCAATTGACTGCAAGACAGGGTGCAAAACAACATGAAGTGAACGTTTCTTCTCAATGATGTAACGCTGATTAGTTCCGGTTATGAGAAGGGTACCTGAGGAGCAGACAGTTTATTTCCCCATGAACCACAGTTCCACAGGATATTCGATTCTTCCTTTCTCGGCACTCCTGGCTAAGCGTATATGTAGAAGGCTGTAGAAGGCTGATATTAAGAAAAGAACTTTCTGTTCTCCAGTCCATCTGTACTCTCAACGCGATTGGGCGCATGTAGCAGATGAAGACAGTTATATCAGGAATAACATATCTGGAGTCGATGTTTTCCCATGCTCCGACGAACTTTGTACTTGTAGAAATACTCCGACAAAAACAAAACAACCAGATCGCTCGTTACTTAAATCTGAAATTGCCTACCACAGTGGAAACGTTTTCGAGGATAATTTTTCTACAATCGATCAATTGCTGACAAAAGGGTGAGAATATTTTCACCACAAATAACATCATCTGCACCGCCCCTCCAGTTTACTCTCGACATACGTAAAAACATATAGCTCACGGTCGGCCAATCTAAACAAGTCTGAAACAAAGCCTCTGGAACTATACTGTCCTAAATAACTGACGGTCTTGTTGTGTTCATACCATTACGCAACGATGCAACACATTGCAACCACTGGGCCTTAACGCTTCTTAGGCCAATTCATAAAAACAGTCGTTAATATTGCCTCGAGGGTCATCTTACAGGGGGGATGTATCTTGCTTTTCTGCTTAAGATCAACGCAACTCCATCTTGAGCACAGAAAGTCACTAGAGAGAGAGAGAGAGAGAGAGAGAGAGAGAGAGAATCAACTTTTATCGGGCCCATTAAATGCTTAGTGCACGCAGGCACCAGACGGGGTGGAACCTTCTTCGCGGATCCCATATATGCGTCCAACAGCTCCTGGCCCCTGACTGCCAGCGCGAGCTGGGTAGTCAGGTCGGGGCTGGACAACAAGGTCCCCCATCGTTCTCGGGGGTTGGGGTTGGGAAAGTTGGGGGGAAGGGGTGGTGGGAGGTTCTTGAGGTGAGTGCACTCGGCTATGACGTGTGACAGGGTGCCTTCCTCACTCTTGCAGAACGGGCACTTGATATTGTGCTCCTCCGGGTACATTGTGTGTAAGAGGATGGGATGCGCCAGCGACCCCGCCTGTACTCTGCGTACGATTGTCTGTTGGTTCCTGTTGAGGTGCCGGTGAGGTCCGGGGAACCTATACCTGGCTTCCCTGTATAGCTCGGTAATGTCTCTGTAGCTCGTGACGGGGCGCGGTAGTCCCGGCTCGTCCTCGGCCCGGTTGGTCAGTTCTCGGGTGTAGTGGTCGGCGAGTTCGTTGCCTTCCACCTGCGAGTGAGCGGGCACCCACACGAGCTCTATGGCTCGTCCCAGTGACCTGCGTCTGGACAGAAGCGCTAGTGGGGAAGGAGAGACCCTTCCCCTGCGGTAGCTTGCGTAGGCCATGTTGGAGTCCGTGACCACGGTCTTCGCTCCCCGCTGTGCGAGGGCGAGGGACTCGGCCAGTTCTTCGGGTTCGGACGGGTTCGTTGTTCTGATCGACGCGCTGGTGAATGATTTCTGTGCCTTCGATGGTGACAATCACGTTCAGCGGGGGCTCTTTCTTTGGTCTGCCCGGTTGCACCATGAGTAGCTGCGACTTCTGCGGGGCGCAGCTCAGGCCTCATGTTTTTGCGTACTCGTGGACGGTCGTTGCCGCTCTCTGCAAGGCTTCCTCCACCCAGGCATCGGACCCCGCGGGGTTCGTCCACACCGTTATGTCGTCGGCGTATAATGCGTGGTCGACGCCTTCGATTTCGTTTAGTAACTCGGGCAGGGGCAGGAGGGCCAGATTGAAGAGCAGAGGCGACAAGACCGACCCCTGAGGGGTGGCCCTATCTCCGAACTCTATTGGCTCCGACCTAGAGGCAGCGTGTACAGCTATTGCGAAATTTCTCGTAGCCAGGTGTGGCATCATCGAGATGATGCGTTGAATGCGCTGGTTATCGTCTAGTTACAGCCAAGTAGCAAATTCCGGCCCGGATTTCGCTACTTTTACAAGTTGTTTAACAGGAGAAACAACTTGTTGTTCGCGTCGCTCCCTTCCATCTTCTTTATGTCCTTCATAGAAAAGAGGAGCAACAGGAAAGTAACATGTTTCTCGCATCTTACCGCGTACCGGCTTCTTCAGAGCCATTTCCCCTCTTCAAATCTTCGCATCACATTTTAGGCGCCCACAATTCGGTTAGCTACCATGCGTTCCCGATCACTTTTTCTGATGTTTGTTACACCTGAGCGCATATCAGTACTTTTGGAGATCAGAGTCGCGGTGTGTGAAGCATGCCAATGAAAGGAGCGTGCCGTCAGAAAATAATTATACTGTGTTTACAAACCTGGCAGTGCATTGCATACCCACAGGGTATCACACACCAGCTGAGAAGTATTGTACAGCGCCCCTACAAAACGGCTTATCCACTCAACCGAACCAGAGGGTCAACAATTTAGTCAATGAATCACTCAATTTAATCGAGTGTGCCATTGGAAAACGGAAATGCAGGTGCTTTGAGCCATCGGTACGCGTCGGCGACGGCTTCTCGGTTGAAGCCAAGATAATGCGTTGCTACACCATGTCGTTCTGTCGTGGTTTGAAGCCTCTCAACCAAAATCATTGAAAGAATGAATCTCACGCTGGAAAATAATGCGTTGATAGGCAGCACCAAGGAGAGTCGGTGTGGGATGCTAGAGGCGAGACCGTACGAAGCGTGTCGTCTGCTCCTGGGTGTTGCGGTTTACGCGTAACCGGTCGGAATTTTGCGCAGAGGGCCCGATTACGGCAAACTGTGGACAGCGCTTCTAGGGACGAAGCCCCTTAGGAGCGCGGGCTGTCGGCCTCTCCTGTCCTGTCGTCGTCATCGTTTCGTGTAGTCATGGTACTAAAACACGGGAACACTAGTTTTCCAACGAATTTCGTTACAACGTAATGCGTGTTAAAAAAACACCTGGACTGCCGTTTTTTCAACACCTCGCGCTAGAAAGTTTCACCTCCGTGGGGAAAATGTCTACTAATAAAACACCCCGGGTCACTGGTTTTCCATCGCCTCGCGCTAGATCGCTTCGTGCTTCAAAGACACGAGACTTTTACAGCAAAGTTCTATACCTCTATAAACGAACGGTTTCATCTCCGTGGGCCAAAACGCCAAGCCGCCAAGAATACACTTATACAATGCAGGCTTCGCCCTATCCAGGTTCCACGGTAGTGTAGATGGCCCGGTTTTCTTTTCCAGACCACAACAAAGTTGTTTACTCTCGGTACATTTTACTTCACAATATGAAGTAGTATTTCGCTGGAGGTGAAAAACTGCTTTCGCAATAAATATTCTATGAGGGAAAAAAATGAGATTTTTTTGCGCGGTTCTGGGCTGCTGTCGAAAATTACTAACGGAGGAAACGTTTCATCCTATTTTGATATTTTTCACGGGTATGCTCATGCAGCCACAGAGGCTGATTTTTTTCCTGGTGGTTGAAAAAAAAAAAAAAAACGAAAACGTGCGGTCGTTCGAAAGTTGGATGTCCTGCAAACAAGCTGAAATTGTGTAGCTGAAGTTTGTAGCTTCTTACTACTGTGCACATCGTTCAACAGGGGAAATCCCGAATTTGGTCCTCTAGTCGAGTGCAGACACACACATACGACATGGACAAACGAGGACATCTCGCTAAGCGACGTTTATACAAACAGGCAGGCGTGACTGCTCAGATGGAAAAGCGCCCGTTCTTTCCCTGGTTAAATGGGGAAGGTGAAGAAGATGCCCTGTTTTATGGTGTGCTAGGCGTCAAAAAATTACAAACCATTCACACTATCAAGGCGCGTGACCAGCGGAGATTTTAAGAATATGGCATATATAGGCGACACACAGTTGCGGCGAACAGTATTAGAAAAATTCGTTTCCCTTGTGCGTTACCGTCGTTTACACACGCAGATACGTGTGCACATTTTTTACCTCTACTTACCTTGTAAATGGTACCCATTGGTAATTAATCTACACATAATTCTTATCCGTGCGGTTAGATGTATAAGCATGAAGTCTTAAGTTGTGTTTTTATATTGTAAAAGGTACCTGTTAATACCTAATATGTTCGCGATACATATCTAAGTGATGAATCTATTCGCTTAAGGTCTAAATTGGGTTTTTCACGGCGGGTGACTTTGGTCGTGATCGAGTGTTAAGAGTACAAATACAGTGACGCTCGTTTGCCAACACATCGCATTATAACACACCTCTCGCTTCAGAGGTGCTCGGAATCTCGCAATTTTTTGTCCTCGAGCATCAAAGAGACCTGGGAACGTAGGCGTATAGGCTTCGCTTAAAGTATTTCGTTAGGCTTAGTGCGTACTCGAAATGAGCGGCATTATGTGTTCTCGGCGGGTGAACCCAGTACTCTGTAATTCCTTCTCCAGCATTAAGTAGAATTTTTTCTTTCGATTTTATTAGCTGACTAATAAACGAACAAGCTGTACAGAACATTTGAGGTAAAGAAATAATCATTCGTAAATTCGCATGTTCGACTTACCACGTCCTTTTCATGTGAAAAATGCTCCTTACATTCTTCCTCCTTCACACAATCTGCTTCAAAACCTGCACTCCTGTTTTGTTCGACATGTTTACTGCAACATTTGCAAACAATTTTCCTTAAACCTTTTAGCTGCCTTTTATAAATACAAACGCATGATAATTTGCCTAGGCGATGTTGGTCGTACTCAAGTCTGGAAGCATTTCTAGATTCTTTGAAAACGCTGCTCAAGGATAAAAAACGAACATTTGCTGACCCTGGTTGTGCCACTTAAAAATAAGTTTCCAATCGATTGCACTTGGTATGCGGGGGAAATTTTTTTACGGAAGCGCTAAAGGTGCGAAAAACGTCGGTGGCACACATGATTTTTTATATCGGGGGGTTTGAACGTCAAGGTGAAAGCGTTTATCGAGCTGTCATGATTTTTCATGCAAATTTTTTGCAGATATTTTGCATTTTGCAGCGGTATCGATTACTTGGATCACCTGCCGTACTCTGCTCGGACTTTTTGTACTTTACAAAGTTTTGTTAAGAAAGCCACGAAGTACCGTGCCTAATATGCGCAAATGAGTGACTGCGTCTTTCTCTCTCTCTCTCTGTCCCTTTGCGACATTCACTTCTCCCTGCCCTCTCAATGGAGAGGACGGCGCCGTTCGCCTTAATTTAATCTTTCCTTGCCGCATTTGACGCCGTCATATATAATTATAACGACGATCATGATTAATAACACTCCGCATGATTTAGTACAATCTTCTACTTTTATCGCATTAGTAATTGTTAGACGCGTCTGAATACCGGTACAATGCCCGTAGAACGACAACGTTGGAGAATATGGCCGTACCGTACACAGGAGTTTCTCCGCAGAATCCGCTTCCGCGGCGGATGGCTGTAGGGATGTTTCGGCGGTGTAGACGGGCACGCCGCTCGAGAGCTCCTCGAAGCCGCAGGTGAAGGCGCTCGTCACTTCCGTAACGGCAGAACTCCCTTGTAGAGCAGGTTTTTTCGCGGTGCAAGTGGTTTTCCCTGAGCTACAAAAAGGGCACTCACTTAAAAGCCCAGAGTGCGACGTGAAAGGTTGCGAACACCAGGGAACTTTTGATATTTGTAAATCCTGTGCATACCGTCCTGCACTGTTCTTACTGTAAAAGGTGCGGAGAGAAATTCTGATGTTATTT